>CM041738.1:14621349-15221349 GCA_023373845.1 Nibea coibor
ACATTTATTTTGTTCGTTGTAAAAGTTTGACACAGTGTTGATGTTATTCTGTGAGCTGCTTCTTCTTCTTTTCACTAAAGAGACCAGCTTCAGACTGTACTTTCTGTCTCCCTGTTTAGACAGGGTGCCCTTGAATGGAGGCTACTGTATGAACTGATAATGATGGATAAAATACAGTTATAATAATATATAATATCTCTTTAAAGTAAAAGCTGTTGATGAATAAAAATAAGTACATTAATAATAGCGCAAAATGCCCTTATCTCTACTAATATCATAGTGTTATGGTGTAACCATTTATTGAACATTAAGTTATTTTTAAACAAATATTACAGGGAATCCGTGTCAAATTTGACCTAAATGACTAATGGACTACTACTACAGCCTCTATGATATTCAATTCAGCTGCAAGATTGCTATTAGTCAGAAACAAGAGGGGAAAAAAACACAAGGAAATGATTTTCTGTTCCTTCTGTTTCACCTACGAGGCAGTGAGTTACACAAAAAAGAAGGTATCACAGAGAGCCTTCCTAATATCTCTTTTGACTACATCTGAATGAGAAAGACTAATATGAAACGGGATAAAGGAAAAAAAAATAATGTGCCAGCATTTCTCTGAAAGATAAAGGGCTAATGTGTCCTTCGAAGAAATGAGAGTGTTGGAACAAAGGCCTACAAAAAACTGTATTCCTCTCGTCAAAGAGCCCCTCTTTTCAATGAAAAAGCAATATAGAAGATGAGGTGTGGCAGCAGCTGAAATGCATTTCCATTAGGAGCCAACCTCCTTGGCCTCAAAATGTGTGTTCTACTGTGCTTTTAAGCTTTTATGTGTAAAATGTGTGCGCTCGTGTGTGTCTGCGAGAGAGAGAGAGAGAGAGAGAGAGAGAGAGAGAGAGAGAGAGAGAGAGAGAGAGAGAGAGAGAGAGAGAGAGAGGTCTTTCCTTATATATGAGAAAAAGGACCAACACAGATCCATGGCGTTTGTGTGACCTCCTAGATGCTGTGCTGGTGTGTTTAATCCGAAAATCCAGACTGGGTTCATTTCTTGAACTCATCCACCACCTGTAACAAAGGCTGCCCCTCCCTGCATCACCGCCACCCCCCTTTCCTGGATAACAGGATTTGCCTCCATCAGAGCTGTTTTATCATGACTCAAGCTGTATTAAGGGGAGATTAGAGAGAGACTCGAGGATGGAGCCACAAACCTTCCTGCTGGGCAGGCCGGTGAGTTGGCTTGCGTAGCTTTTTGGTCAGCCTTTTCCAAAACAACAGAAGTGGGTGACTTTGTAGATTTATCTCTGTGGGGGATTGTGCTTCTTCGTCATAATCCAAGTGTTGTCGTGCCAATCAATTGCTCCATGAGTCAAAAACTGCCGAATTGATCTCATTATCATGATCAGGGCTTGCACAAAGCCCATAAGCGGCTTAAAATACTGTACATTTAGCCTGCAATGATCCAAGTTTTATATCAGTCCTATACAATGAAAAGAAATATCTTCCCCTGAATCACTAATTAGAAACTCATCTTTCTGGTACCCCAAATCATAACACAATGGTACATTTCTTGTGATTGCAATGCAAGATACCATGATAATAAAATAAGATGTAAAATGCTTTAAGATATAAAATGTGACAGAGGAAGTTGCACAAAAGACTGAAATAAAACAGAATATAAATGTTAAAGTTAAAATGATAGCATAAATGTGATTTGCAGTGGTATTTTTTAGAGGGCAATCATTTTACCAAACATGAACCCTTTAAACACTTTCTGCTCCATGACATCAGATGCTGTCTTTTGTGATAATCCTTCATTATTTGCACATTTCCACACCTTTGGGCAAACCCCAACAAACAAGTGTTTGGCATACAGATACATGGCCGCCAGCAATGCTGTGCAGTTTACCATCAAAACGCCTGTTCCCGCAGGCTTATCATTTCAACCTCGCTGACTTCAGTGCAATGAAAATAAAGCATCTGACTTTGTCTCCTTCATGAAAGTGTTATCAAAGTGGATAACGAGCCATCTGTTGCGTCAGAGATAATACTATTCTACAATGTAATTATTAAAATGCTTATTCTTTTATTTAAGCTGCTGAGCACAAAGCATCCTGTGGGTGTTTTAATATCTGTAACTTTTATGACAATAGTTAAGCAGTGATAAAAAGAAACTGGCACATTTGTTAGCCAAATATCAGCTGCAAAATGACAGAATCTCTAAGAACTACTCTAAGAAAAACTCAAATGCATTATGAACCCATCCATCTAAGGTGTAACTCTGACCTAGCCATTGTTTGTCGTGGTTATCTTAGTAACAGTTGGTTTATTACTGTTTTCAGTCATTAAGGGCTGGGGGGATGCATTCGCTCTTTTGGACTCGAAGATCAATTTCCTTTTAAGAGTGGTTGGCCTGGGCTTCCTGCGTCAGGTGCAATGAAAGAGAGAGGTGACAGAGATGAGGGTGGAGGAGTCAAGCTAATACACACTGGCTAAATCTCAAATCTTTGTACAGTGTCGTTTTGAAGTAGAATCATTTTTTCTCTGTGTTTCAGTAGACAGATGTAAAAATTAAATGCAAATGAACAGCAGTAGGCGTAAGAAAATGAATATGTGCGTGTGTGTAAGGCACGACAGGATTATAGTGAGCCAGCATGCACTACACCAGAACTATAAAACGCAAGCAGCTTAATAGAATTCATCCATCATTAATTTTATTATTTACACCTGTGCTTTAGACTTTTACCACCTGTTGTAGTTTGGTAGTTTTTTTTATTCCCAACACAGTGACTGTGAGGAGCTCTTGGGGGAATAACATTACATAATTCTCCAAGAAAAGTCATTTCAGTTATTTCTGCAATCACAGATTGGTTAGATGGGGGCTATTATGTTCAGTTAGCAGAGATCAAGTTTTTTTTCTGTCTCTCTCTTTACATCAATATTTTTATTACTTTCATTATTAAATGAATTGTCTAAAATGATCAGGTGAGTGAATTAATGTGAGCCCATGAACCAGACCTGAAGGGAGTGCCGATTTACTGAAACCAACTTCCATCTATGTTATTGGCTGAACACAAAAGCATTTTTTTTATTTAAGGCACTATACACTAAAAAGTGGCAAATCCACAGTATCTACAGAAGAACGTAAGAAGAAAGTTTCCTGGCAAATTTGCTCTCAAGAATTCACTACAGCATGAACTTTACACTATAGAAAAAGGCAATAATGCAATATTGAACGACTGGTACAATGCACAAAATCACCAAATGTACATAACCCTCATATTCTTACTACATAGCCTTTAGTCATCTGAGGGTGCAAACTACATGCATATTGAGTCCAAATTGTTTACAGAAAACTTAAATGTGAAAAGTGTGTGATGCAATAATTTAATAGCAATCCATTCAACAGTTGATAAGATATTTCAGTCTGAACTAAAGTGATTGACTCACGCACTGATGGACACAGTGATGACAGTAGGTTGAAAACATACTGTATGCTGGGCACACTGTTATCTAGAAACAAGAATAAAATAATGGGCAAAAAATACCCTTTATTCTTCTACCAGAAACAGTAAGTAAAAGGTAAAAGGCAGGCAAAGGCAGATATAGAAAATGCAGATGAGCTTAAAGGAACATGCACTGTAATTATAGGAAAATATAGGAAAAGAGAACTAATGCCCCAAAAAATAATGCTAGACATTTTTAGGAGTCCTTAAAACAGCTCAACAATTAGGCAACGTATATATTCCCAAATGTCCTAGTGCCTCAGTCTAGCTTGGGGCCCTCCAAATGATTCAGGTTTCTTCCCAAGGCACTGCCCCTGGACGGTGGTATGGTCTAGTAAACAGCACGTATGGTTCAAAGTGGTTTGAAGTGGGGGCTGATTTTGGCATCTGCTCGGGTTAATTCAGACAGATGGTAAAAGTATATAGCATTCTTTGTCATTTTTAATGTCTAGCACTGATTTTATGCATTAGTCAGTCATGACATAAAACATTGGGAACTAGGTCATTATTCTGCACATGAAGATAGTTTCTACAAAAATATGCTGTTGTTACATATTCTTTACAAAAAAAAGATTTAATTTCAAATGTAATAAGAATTCTTTAGTTACTATTTCACAGATAAATCCCAGGTTTTCTTTTGATACAGTCACTCAGCCAGTGTCAGTGTAACCAGATACATAGATTATGATGTACACTTCAGTGACTAAAAACCTGAATAAATGATTGGAGACGCATGATGAATGCAGATGACATCCACAGAGCATGAAGGTGAGCGAATGTTGTGATGAGCATGTAAATGATCTTCTGCTCTCACCAGATCTCGGCCCGATAATAAAGTCACCAGATCTGTAGTCTCCAGGCCTCAATCCAATTGAACACCTACGGGGGATTTAAGACTAAGTTGTTTGACAGCACACTCCACCACCATCATAAAAACAGCAAATATGGGGACATATCTTGGAAGAACGTGTCCATCCATCCAGTCAAGTTCAGAGATTGCCAATGCCCAGACGCACTGAAACAATACCTTACTAAGATACATCATGGCATTTATATGGTTAGATGATTTTTGTATGTAACTCGTATGTACAGTTAATCCCACAAGAGGCAATCAACAGCTATACTTACAAAACCCTGGTGCCCGTAAAAGTATGCATGTAAGTAAGTGTCTGAGCTCATGAACTAACCAAGCTGGCTCACACGTTGCCTCCTGCATACTGAATTATTTGGAAAACACCTCACTGTGGACACAAACAGTAAAGCACAATGGAGCACAGTGTTGTTTGTACAGCTTCAGCTACAGCAAGAGACTGGAAGCGTTTCTTGCAGGCTGCTTGCATCACCTATAATCTGCACATTGAAACTCCCATATGAATGATATGTCACTCATAATAGATCACAGGCTTTGATAGTGCACATTTGCTCAGAATCAAGGCTATTATATTTCACTTTAGTCCTGCGAAGGTCAGGACGACGACAGTGATGATGATGATGCGATGATGGCTTCCCCCTTGCCAAGGTTGTGAGTGTATCGCACACTCACAACCACAATCATCTTCAACACCGCCATACTTATGCAATGAGAGGATGTCAGCTATGAGTTAGTCTAAACCTCAGAGAAATCAGAATAAGCACTTTGACAGAAAAGCCTTTTCTGTTGCCATCATCAAAGGGAGTTACGGGCTGTTTGTAAAAGGCGCAGTAGGTGGGGTGAAAAGCGAGAGATCTTTGAGAGACCCACAGAGATATCACGACAGGAGTGTCTGCTGTGGATATAACATCAAGAGAGCATTACTGTGAGTATGATTGAGATGCAATAGGTGCAAGTAAAAACATCTTCACTGACGATTATGCAGGTACACTTTATACACAGTCACATGCAAAGAAAACGTAATGAACGTAATGAAAAAGATTTTATTAGGTGAGGTAACTAAAGCAGTGGTTGACGTTTAAAATAGTGGTAGTATTCAGATGAAAGAACCGGTATAATGATGTAAAAATGCTGTGAGGCATTGGTTTAATCTTTTTGTATTTCATGAACCCATCAAACAATAACCTGATTTGAAAAGTAACTCATAACTCTAATTGTAACTGTTGTGGAGATAAAGTACAACATCCACCTCAGAACGATAAATATATGTAAGAACTCAACATTTGGTTGTTGAGTGAAAGTATTTAGTTACTGTCCACAACCTTTTAATTGCAGGGGAATGAATGATCTGTCTCAGACAGATACTGAATCTAGGTGATGAGACCTGAAGGCATATAGACTCTGACAGCTTTACAGTGCTGCTCTCTGAATTTCCACTCACGTACATTACTGTAATTTACACTTTTCACTTGATGATTCATGAAATTTCAGGAAATGGTACCTTCAATCTGCCAATTTTTTTGGAATAAAACTTAAGTTTTTTATGCATAAAGAATCTACAACCCCCATACTGACTATTAATCATGTTTTCCACTCATCCTCTTCCTGCACTGGAAGCCAACCAAGTGACTTTATTTGAAATGTTTCCAGAGAACTGCGGGTGTGAAGTCATGTCGCTTACTGTTATGTCCTACTTTTAAACAGTGCCATGAACAACCAATGTCAGACTAAACACTATGCATTTGCATAGGGAGTCTTATTCTTGCTTTGTTTATAACATCCTGTTGTCATTGTGTGTATATTAATGTTTACATGTTTAATCCCCCCTCATAGACCTGACTAAATCAATTCAACTATCCACTGCAATACCATTGATTTTCCAGGCTCGGGCAATATTATGGGAGAGGGTTACCGCAGTTTAGCAAAAACTCTGTTACTCAGAGGATTTAGATTAGACGATGTATTCCTTCATTCTTGCTCTACAGGGAGGCAGACGACTTGTAAAACAAACTGAGTGCAGTCAAAGGCTGAAGATGATGAAATGTAATGCTTCTGCAACTATGCTCAGGGGCAACAGATATGTCAGCATGTCACAAGCCACAGCGGTTTGAAAGACTGTATTTGAAATTGACTGCTATAAGTTGTCTTCATATGTCATTGCGATAGGAGTGTTAGGCTGAGTTAATGTCACTTCCCTGTCCATCACCATTTTGGTTTGGTTTGAAAGATGTACCATGTTATTGCTATGCTGCACTGTCTTCAGAACTGAACTCAGTGGGCTCACTTTTAAAACAATGACTTGGTACCTGGGGAAAAAAAAAAAAAAACTTAAATCTCTCCTTTGTTTATTCTAAGACACTTGTTATATACAAGAGTGTATATGTTCTGAGTGACATACAAAACACTCTTATGGACAGTTTTTATGAAGATCTTGAAGTTGCAACCTTAAAAAAATACATTTATAGTTAAATTTAAAGTTATATTTGAAAGACTTTCAGCTGAGAGATGTACCAGCAGTGTCAATATGGATTTCACAGCCTTCATTTTATTTTATTTTTCTAATATTGCATGGACTGATAAGCTTTGGCCATGGATAGGGTTACGATTTTATTTCATTTTGCCCACCTTCGTCTTTCTGTCTTATAAACCAACCAAATGTGAGCCTGATAAGAATAGTTCATAATTTAGCTTAGTATCACTTGGCCTTTTGTTATCAAATTATAATTACTTGAGAATATATTTAATAATTCACATGCAAATTGACCCAGCTGGTCAAAGTTCAAACCAGGCTAGCAAATGAAGGCTTTGACAAGATCATTAGGAGAAGATTATGACTGAGGGAAAAGAACAGAAGATTTCTTTTTTTTTTTTTTTCGCCCTCCCAATACACTTCAACACTACAGATGGTCAAAATTCTCACTGGGCCTTCTGACTGATATGTTAATTGATCCTTTACTGACTATTAATACAGGGCAATATATTCATGAACTGTGAAAGGAATATTTATGAGGCAATAAAAATGTAAAATGTCTATTACCCACCACTAGTTCAGTGGACTCCAGAGCGCATAGTCTCACTATTTGCTACAATTCATATGATAATACATGAGTTAATTCTACTAAACATTTCTGACCATTTTTCAACATTTAAACATAGCAAATAACACACATAACTTTGTTCAACTATAGTTTATGTGTTTTCTTTAGTCCCTATTAGACACAGAGGTCAGCAGGGAAGAAGTCTATATATTATATATATAGTATGAATTCATCTGACATCTCTGTGCTAAGGGTCACAAGGCAAGAGAGCTTCATTATCAGTGTGTGTGTCTCCATGTTCTGCATATGTGGCAGCAATCAGTATTACAGCATGACTTTATGAAACTTCAGTTTCTCACAAACATGTCACAACTTTTAATTAAATTTTTAAAAGCTCTGGTCAAAAGATCAAATCCCTGTATGTGCACTGTCAGACATTGTTCAATTAATGAATACACCAGGAACCTGAAAATGTTGCTTTTATTGATTTGTTCTTTTCTGAGTTTTGTTTTATTTAATGTATTTTACTGTGTTTGCTGCAGTATTCTAGTAAAGGTGAAGTTGGCTGTTTCAAAACTTTTGGTTCAGTTAATACCTTCAATTTGAAATCAAATAACATTTCTTGCCCTATCCTTGGTCCAGAATGTATATGTGTATGAGAAATATCTCAATTTAGTTGTCAGATTGCCATGAAGTTAACTGTGCACACACCCAGAGAATGAGTCCCTTTTGAATTTGGCCTCTTTGAGCTTTGCCAGTGGCAAACTCCATGACCAAAAATTGCAGTTCCCCAATCAGCCACTTGAGGCAGTCCACAAAGTCAAGTCAATTTTTGAAAGTGCCTATGTCAATTTAAAAAAAAAATGAAGGTAGGGATGAAAAGGCTTACAGTCCCATACAAACAGTTTTGGTCTCTATAGCCATACTCCCAGTCATGACCAATGCATGAAAATTTTATATAACTCACCTTTTGATTCCATTTCTGGATAGGTCGGAAACCGGTCGAGTCAGGCAGTGCCAAAATGGTAGAGAGCTACAACACTCTTTGCTTGCTTGTTCTTTGCTTTTGATGGACCAATAGCCTTTTTCCAAATCCCTGTAACTCCAGAAAACCTTTGCCAAGCAAATACTTTTAGAACAGCATGGGGTACAGTTTGTTTTGTCCAGAAGTTTTATTATAGCGTGAACTTTGCTGCCTCTGCAAGTAGCTTGTGGGGCTTTTAGTCTAGTCTTCAATAAACCGATGTCCAAAAAAGAAAACCACAAACTTGCAGGCACCACAAACCTAGGGCCAGATGAAGTTGTAAAAGAAAATGTAAGTATTTGTGCAAGACTGTGTGTGTGTGTGTGTTAGTGCCATAATCATGGTCTTTCCATAGTATCTCGTGGTAACAACTGATTGCGGTTAGTTGACCACTTGTATTTGTAGCGGGATGGCTTGATTCCATCAGGGTGGTCTCTAATGCTGAACCTGGTTCAGACATAGATCCAAGAGCACGGCTCTTGGGAATTTAAGTCATCGTTATTAGCCAGTCATCATCATTTGCCAGGAAGTCTTTCTGCAGTGCCAGCGCATCCATCATCACGCCGCATTATGCATGAGTGTCATCGCAGTATATATATGTTTACAGCAATCATACTGATTACTAAATACTTTGCCAAAATGATTGCGTCAATCAGAGGTAACCCTTGCCCTGAAATATCACTTGAAGATGGAATTTTGATAGCCGCTTCTATACACAAAAACTATGTGAAGACTAAATTGTACTTGGTAATATATGCACAGTATTAGGATATTTTGTTAGTAATACTGATGCTCTGTTCTGCAATTCTTTGTTATTTGATGTAATCTTGGATTTCTCCAACCAATGATGACGATTTCATCAGTTACAATCTGGCCCGCTCCTGTGCTACGGGGGTGAGGAATGAAATGGTGAGACAGAAGCTGATGAAATATTGAGCGGACTTTGATTTAAGATCTGAGTTTGGCTTACAGTCCATCTTTTACAATTGAAAGGTGCTTGTGGAACGGTTATAGCTCACTATGAGCTCAAGTACAAATAACACCGCTCCGTTGAATGTTTGTGATAAGTGGATCTATGAGTGGAAATAAAAAGTCTGAGAGTCATCGTTTTCCAATCTGGCTTCATTTCACCACAAAGTTACAGACTGTGGAGGGGGGCGTGGTGCATCAGCTGCAGGAGAGAGGTGTGGAGAAGGCTCAGGAGGGCGGCGCCAGGGGAGGTGATTAGCACACCTGTATCTATTTGTTTAATCACTCTCCCTTTTTTCAACACAGTAGCGTGCCGGAGCTGCGGAAAGAGACTGAAGCAGACACACGGCGGACAGCAGCGAAACAAAGAAGAGGCCTGCATCGTGTGTGTAATTCGTGGCATGTCGCCCCGATCAATAAAATCCCCTGAGAAACAGGCATCAGTCTGAGTCCATTTGTGCTGAGAGAACCCTGGTGACAACAAGTCCGTCACGCAGACGCACACGTTCTCCAGTCGAGTCAAATCACAACTTTTGTGTTGTATGCTTCTTTCGGGTTTTGAGCCATTTTGCGTGTATGTGATGTTAGCGTCCTCCCACTCTGTCTGTCTCTGATATATTTCTGCTGTGGTGGTGGTGCTCCTCTCGCTCTCTCTCTCTTGATCAACTGCACACACCTGCCATTCATCAGCTCATCAACATAGCAGAATTTCAACCCTGGTCTCTCTTCCACTCTTCAACAAACTAAAGCTAGTTTGGTATCAAGCTCTTTCCGCCACCTTAATATTGTGCACATTAAATTTTTCTCATTGTGTTTTTGCCTTACAACGTTCGCTTCCCTGTTCTTCAGAATCCATCCACGTTTGCACATGCTCAAGCCCTTGCCTCACCTGTCTGCCGCTGCCATTTACCATTTTCCCCAAACCACCCACGATCGCTCTCCCTCACCCTTTTATTCTCCATTGCTCAACTTATTGTAATGAAGTCCATATTGATCATCTACCACTGAGTCTGGGTTCTGCATTTGGGTTCTCTCATTTAACATAACGGAGAGAGAGAGCGCGTGTGTGTATTTATAGGTCACACCCCAATGGAACAAAACAATGAATGGAAATTGATCTGTTTAATGGTCAGCTCTGACAAAACCGGAGCAAGGATTTAAGAAAGCTTTAGGCTGCCTAATTGCTCTTTTTTTTCCACAACGGGGAAATAGAAGGCTCACACAGTGCATATAGCCGCTCACCCACACAAAGAATAAATCATTCTTTAAAGACACAAAGGAAGTTAACACCATCACAGATATTACACTCGGCCCTGGTCATTTCTGGTGAAACATTTGAATGCGCGTAACTCAGATCGTGACCGTCTCTCGTTAGTGTTTAATATGTAAGCTGAAAAACATGATCACCTCATTTACTCCACAACAGCCTCAATAAATTAATTGGGGTCAGTCTAAAGCAAAAGAAATAACATCTGAGCTGCTGTGTATAGGAATGAATCCCCCACATGTTTTAATAGCTGCAGCATAAAACTCAATTGAAATACTGTTCAATTTACAAACTAAATGTGTGATGTAGAGATGTCAGCGTGTATTTTGTGGCAATAAAATTATGTGTGAGAAATTTAGACAGACCAAAAGTATATTTCAGGACATGTGCATTATAGACATTTAACAAGTCACTACGCCTACAGAAGAGGCGTACTTCTTCATGCTTGTTTACAGATGGCACATTTAAAAGAAGACGAATCAAAATACACAGTTACAGAAGCACAAAACTATTTCCTTCACATCCGTGACATCCTGTCATATTCAAGCATAAAAATAAATGAAATATGTTCATTCTACACAAAGAACATTTTAACATTGTTCTTTAAGCTGTTTTTTCCACTACACACGTCACTGCAGTTTTCACTTATTAATTGCAAAGTGTGACAAGTTCTGCCCTACAAAGACACAGAGCTGTAACTACAGAAACAGCCAAGTTGAGAAAAGGGGTCCAAACGCTGGCTGAAAAAACTGATGGATCTGCAATGCTGCAATAACAGTTATTTAAGCTTATCATTTGGCCACGGAGCTTACATAATGTATAATGGAAAATGTCTTTTCACTTTACTCTAGTTAGTTTTTTTTTTTTTTTTAGGATTAGGTTAGGATTAAATGTTACTGTATTTTGCTATGTGTCTACTTGCATTATAGTAATATTTATACAAAATCAATGTAGATTGTGTGTTAAGCTACCTAAATCAATGAGATTTAGGTAGCTTAACAAACTATATCATAAACTTGATCACTAGTTAAGAGTTAAAGAGTTTATACTATTATGTTTAGCTGATGTTTTTTTCTCTCTCTCTCATTTGTGACTGAATTTATTGGCTTTTTCACCCTAGAAAAATCACTGTACTGCTGAAAAATGTTACAAGTTAATGTTTCTGCAGTGGATGTTGTGTTGTCAGGTCATATGACCTCCTTTGTGTGGACAGCAATAATGACAATAATCAATGGTGTGTGTGTGTGTGTGTGTTACTAAATACTGCACCACTGCTAATGGATTTAAATTGCTAAATATGTTCAACAAGTTATACAAAGTGTGACCTCTAACTTCACCCTACCATTAGCACTATAAAATGCTGCATTTTAACTTTGGTGATTAAATGTTTGCTGCTTGTTTGTTCACTTCTGTTCTGAATATTCATTTAAATAATGTTAGTTGCTGTTGCAAATTGAGAACAGCCCATTATTCTCTTTGTGGTAGCCAACAATGTTTACTCTAAAGGAACTCTCTCTTACTCTCTAAAGGAAGTTTGAAGTTGTACATGTGTTTACCTCTTTTGACTCAATTTCAAGTTTCCCAGTCATCCTCATGATTCCCCTCCTTGTTTTCCCTTCCTTTCTTTATTACCCTTGTCCTCTTTGTAAACTACTCTTTCACTACCTTGTCTTTTCATCTTGTCTGCCCTCTGTTATCCTTTGCTGCTCCCCATGCTCTCTGAATTAGCATAGACAACCGTAGGTGCGCGTATTCTTCTGTATTGATCTATCCATTTTTAATGGACCCTTGCTTCCTGGAGCAGGAACCATCTTATGCAGGTTCCGTTGGGCCAGTGATGCTGTCAAGGCTTGTTGCCACTATGTGCTACTTAGTGCGAGCACACGACCTTGGAAGTGCATTAACAGCTATCCCAAGGGACACAGACACGTCCTTCAGTCCTTGGTCTCATGTGAAAAAATCTGCAGAGAACTCCAGATGGTCTTTACTGGGCAAATCTCAAGGGATAAAAACAACCTAAAAATAAAATTAGCATGTTATTATCTGTGCGAATGAAAATACCAAGGTATGAAATACCACCTCTCAATTTCATTCTGAAGGTCTTCATTATTTTCTTATTTTAGTCGTAATTTTAGTTGTATAAAAATACATGTGAATATTTGAGTTTGAATTTGGTTGGATGGTTCTTTCAGTGACATACCACCACTCAATTCAGAGACTAATCAAACTTTCAGGGGAAGGCTCTGTCTAAGTGAGGGTACCCATTAAGAAGTGAGTCATGCAGTGCACCCCAGACCCTGAGATCACAGTGTCACCAGGGCATAAGAAGAGAGACGAGCTGAATACCAGACACGCTGTGTGATTCATCCATCACTCACTTGACTTTTTCCGTCCACAGATCTATTACCATCTGTACGGTCTAGACTGTCCTCATCAGCCGAGCCTCTTTTGTGCTTCTTCGGCTCTCTCTGTACAGTACATCCGCTAATGTCCTCCCTGTGATAAAGGCACTGTCACTAATTAAGGCCTCAGACGCTTAATGACCAATCAAAACAGAGTCTGCTGAGATGGCAAGCAGCTAATTGCTCAAGCTCAAGTCAGGATACGGGCGAAGGGATTGGCTGGGTAGTGATGGAGATGAGGACACAGATAAGGGAGAGAAAATGTACTGAGGAGAGCTCGGGAACTAACTAACACAGTAAATTGCAATGCCTTTATGAGAAATATATATATATATATATATATATATATATATATATATATATATATATATATATATATATATATATATATATATATATATATATATATATATATATATAATTTCAAACATTTGTTCATACATCAACAATGCAAATTCACAGAAATGCATGTGCACACATGTGGTACTACATTATGCACAGTCTACTGGATACACACACAAATTACATATTGTTGGATACACTCATGCAATATGTACACTTACACATACTCACACAATCAAGCACAGGCACACAAGGCTCATCTACACATGCATAAAACACACACCCACACGCATGCAGTATGTAGCACACATGCCACATATCTTAAGGAGGCATAATTCTCAGTCCGTTGCAGGCAGCAGCCCTTTGGGTTTTCTCCCTCTCTGACAGGGTGTCAGGTGGGCCTGTTCTCCAGCTGCTGGCTCGCACTGAGTGAGAGACCAGCCTAATGAGATCACTGGCATCCAATTCGGCGAGGGTCAGCGCTCATTTCGAGCAATTCATTTTTAATTGGTCTCAAATCTAATCCATTTCATAATGTCAGCTCCTGTGCTCATCTCGCCCCCGAGGCTGCTGAGTGACACGGAGTGATTCCCTTGATGTTGTTAGCTCTGTGTTATTACATAGCCCGAAGTGATTGAGGATGTTGCTGTGATTGTTACTTGCTTGGTTGTTGTTGATGCAGTGATGCTACTGTAATCCTTTGCCCACTGCAGTACTGCTCAGCACTGTACCCCCCAAGGCTGATGATGATGTGTAATGAACCTGATAGAATAAAGATATTTATCATGTCTGTAGGTTCTCACAAGAGCGTAACAAATCATCTCAAGGATGACATTAAATTCTGTCACAGTGCTGTTATGTTTGCTGATCATTTATTTAAAATCACCACAGGAAAAGTGAACAAGTAATGCTCCTCTCTTCCTCGCAAACTACTTTCAAGGCAACCCAGAGCAAAACACTCGACCATCAGCTGCTCAAGGAGAACTAATCAGTCGGAGACTATGCTGGGCATCCCTCTGGTGCTGATGTTCAAGATGTCATTGCCCTGAAAGAGCAAATATTAAAATAGCACAGTAATACAGTATTCATCCGTCCTTTGAAAGACTTCTTGATGCTCTCTTCTCGTGTTTGGATCCATTTCTCTCCTCCTTTTATCCCCTCTCTTATTTTCTTCTCTTATCCAAGCTTCCCCTTCCTCCATCTAACTTGTGTGTGACCAGCTGTGCCTCCTGCTTTACCTCCATCAAGATGTCACTTCTAATTTGCTGTTTGTGCTGACTGCATCCCTGCTAGCAATCAGCAAAGAAGACATCCATTACGCCTAGTCGTGACAGGTCCCCTCAGAGTCTCACTGGACCTTAATGACACCTGACAGAACACAGGTTTACTACTTAGCAAACTGACCC
The DNA here is from genome assembly GCA_023373845.1 of Nibea coibor. Classification (NCBI taxonomy): domain Eukaryota; kingdom Metazoa; phylum Chordata; class Actinopteri; family Sciaenidae; genus Nibea; species Nibea coibor. Next base: position 14,636,169 of record CM041738.1, read on the forward strand.
CCTGGAGACACCCGATGGGTCCATTTGGCTAACACGTCCCTGCACGGTTTACAAGGACCAGACAGGGAAGGCTAATACAAGAAGCCATGTCTTGTCATGCCTTGCCGGGTTCTAACACTGACCCAGCAGGTTACTTTTCAGGTACTTTGTACACAGAGGAGGGATGTTACCTGGATTTAAATCATCTCTCTCACATGCTACAAGCTAACTGAAAACTCATCTCATGTCTTAAAACCTCAAATCAGTGCTCCCTCATAGGTAGACTAGTGCACATTGTTCTAGAGCTGGGTCCTTAACACAGTGGCCTGTGTTTTGTCTAGTTGCCACTCAGTCCTACACACCTGTCCTCTGTGTGTGAAGGTTCACTCTTGAACTTTGGGGATAAAACTTTAACATAGTTTGTCACACTTGAAATTTCCATCACATTTGCATCAGGCTTATTCTTTGGCACTTTTATTTATATGATTTTTAAGGTCATTTCACATATTTTGGGCTGCTAGTGATTAATTGTGCAAGGGTCCTCCACCTGGCCTGGATTTAGGCTAGCCAATGCATATCAAAGCCCAGAGGTAGATCTTAGTGATGGATTTTTCTTTCTGTCTGTGTCTGGTGGGCTAGGTGATGGAATGTGGCCAAAAGTTTGCAGCCCACATAAATAAATAAATGGTACATCAGTGGTGGGAGAGGAAGGTTTGAGTATATAGTATTTAAGTATCGACCGCACCTGTGAGGCCTGCCAACGCTGTAAACACTGTCAATGTTGTTAATGTTTGTGAGACGTTTCATTAAAGATGATGCTGTTCATTAAAGAATATCAAAAGCTCCCCTGTCCTCTCTCCCACTTTTGACTAGTGATATACGATCGCTATCGCCATCCATCAGTCACTTTTAGTAGCATGTTACATGCGATCGTAGCATCATTAAAAAGCGAGGAATTTTCTTCTCTTGCTACTCATTACTAAGCTGTGTTCATCATTCTATGCACTCATTATCTGTGCAAGGCTAATTCTCTTTGGGAACATAAACGCTTCAACACTTCTCAGATTTTGACCCATGGAGTGGAGTCATAACTCTTTATATTGCTGCTTTTCTACGGACAATCGTGTGTGTGTAGAGGAACACCTCGTTTGGCAGGCGAGAGTAACCTCCTCACAGACGTTGACAATGTTGGTCCAAAAGCAGTACTTTAAATTATCCTACAGATAAGGCAATAAACTAATAGGGTGATGAGTGTCCTTACTCCTTCCTTGGGAAGGAAGTTTTAGCGCCATGATTTACAGTTTACACTTAATTTCCTTTTTAAAAGTGTCCCCTTGATGAAGTAAACAGTGTCAAAAGAGAGCTTTATGTACACATTTCTTTCATCAATAAATAAAACACCATTGAATTAGAGGATACAACTTCAAGTCATTTCATTTTTTGCTATGAAAATAAATATTGAGTGGTATCAAACTATCACTTTAATGAATATGTTTCCCTTACCATTTAATCAAATTGTATCCATACTTCAGTACTTGACGAATATTGACACTGAAAGCATAATTTTTAATTTAAAACCTAATAATAGTTCTGAAATAGTGCAGCACATCGGCTCAAAGGACAGAGAAAGAAACCGGGTGCTTTATACGTCTCTTACTGATGAAAAATGAGCAACTTGTGTACACGTGTCTTTTTGAGAAATTAGTTGCACTCAGGCTGACAACGTGTTTGTACGTGCATGCGTACGTAGAAATTAGAGGGACTTACCATTGTCCTTGATTAGGACTCAAGGGTTTGCCAGAGTGATTAGGGATGAAGGAGGAGGAGTAGGAGGAGGAGAGCAATGGCAGTAAAAACATGGCTGAGCACCTGCCCACCAAAGACAGCTGCCAGCTAATAAAGCAACTACAGCTCGCCGCTGCCTCATAAACCCTTCTCTCTCCGCTGCAGGCTTTACAGCGACAGGTCTCATATGTACAAAGACGTAAATGGAAAGTTTGAGTCTTTTTTTTCAGAATTGGTGGTCTTGAATTTGCTTTGTAAGATTAACAGCGTAAGAGTTCATCTAAAAATGCAGATTCTGCTAGTCCAGCATTATATACGTATGTGATGGAATCCTCACAGTCTCGCTGATCTAGCATGAGACAATTCCCTTCATATGATTTGTTAAATCCCTCATTCACAATTCACCAGAGCAGTCACTACACTGAATTAATGCCTGCCCCATTCAACATAGTCAAATCTCCCAAGCGTTGCACACACCCTGCTCATCCAACCCAAACTGGCCGCTGGCATGTAAAATTTGAAAACTAAAGTGCCTTCAAATGGTTGTTGGCAATGAAAATTAATGGCAGCTCACGACAATAAAGCCACATTACACCATAAAAAACTCCATTTTGGATTCAAGCTACCTTCAGGGCCCAGTTTTTATGTAATTTTATGTTTGGGTCTGTGTCCTGGTCAGAATCTGAGCAGCTATTATGACGTGGAGTTGGTTTTTATAGAAAGTAAAAATCGAACATCATCACGTTTTGTTCTTCTCCTCTGTGGCTTGTTTCGGGACAAACTGTTTGACGGTGTTTTTACAAGGCAGAGGGACGGATCAGCCAGCAGAGTGAGTGTGTATGCATTCTCATATTTTTTTAAACGGCTAATCTAATTGTGTGTGAGCGTGTGTTTATTTGTTAAAAGCTTTTACCAATAATTGATATACTAGGACCCAAATGCTGCACAGAAAAGGTTTCGAATGCAGAGTTACATCATGTAAGCCTAATATAACTAAGTAGGACTCTGACATACTTTTCATAATTTTTCTGTAATTGTGCGCCAGATGAATGAGATTTGATAAAACACTGAGAGCCGGTGAACTTAGACACTGGCACAAAAGTCCAGAAAAGTTTCTTTCATTAATCCTGATGCCCGCCTAAAAACGACCTGCACCAAACAAATGTGAGGCGTGTTTTAAAAGCATGGAAATCACATTTTGATGACTGCAAAGACTGAACTCATTTTGAATAGGTTAGCTGTGCTTTTTAGCATTATTTTGGATAGCTAATGGATTAAGCAATGTGGTTATAACCCATAATCAGTTTTCCTCATCCTCAGTTTTTTTTTTCTAGGTTAAACCTAATTTGCAAATGAACCATAAATTGTGTGATAGCTGATGGAAAAAATGCAGAAATCCACCCTGAAATGTATGCTCTTCTTTATTGTGTACAAGGTTAATTGCTGATTAGCATAGATTATGTCGTGAAATAATATGACATCACTCTTAGCACCACTAAGCTCTCATTAACGTAGTTATTTTGTTTTGCTGAAACTAGAGGTTGTGGCTTGAAAAGAGTTAGAGAAAAGAACCTCGCCTGTCATAAAACACATTTTACAGTTTACAGGGCAGTTTGCATACACTGCAGCCCCTTAAAAACATTTTTACTGCATGTTGTCTACATCACAACTCCTCTCAAACATCAGATGTTACATTGAGTTATGTTGTAATGAGACAGACTGTAAACTGCATTTGTCTCTCACACATGCAAGAAATAATGAGAATGCACGTATTCCACAGGTGTGAGTTTACACAGCACGCACACAAATACTGTCTCAGGCATGATAAACGTATCACTTTTACAGCTGCCTGTATAACCACTGTCTCTTCTTCTTCTTCTTCTTCTTGATCATCAGGTGGCAGAAACATCTGTGAGTGGATGAAGTGAACAGAAGCCAGGACAATATTTTTCACACATTAATTGTTCCTGTGGGGGAAATGACTTGTGACAGCAACAGATTCAGAATACATTACGGCACAAATCCAGATGAGAAAAGAGCAAAGGTTTCAACAAAGCGATGTTTAATCAATCAGACCGAAGTGGATGCATCACTTCACGGTGTTGACTTGGTCTGGACATCAAACAAAATAGTATATGTGTAGACCTGTGCACATGCACAATTTAATCTGCTCACATCACAAGGTGAAAGAAGCATGATGCAGGAGCTGACCTGAAATATGCAGATAGTATGCAGTAGTGTAATGAAATATGTATATGTCATGAAAATTAATGCATAACCAGGTCCATATCTATGAAGTATCTCAGAATCACTCGAGCTGGTCTTGCAATTTATTTATGAAGCTTCACATACACTGTCAGCAAGGAGTAGAAGTTCCCCACTAAGAATGGATGATATTACTGTGTTATGACCAGTATTTTGGCGTAAGTAAGTAAACCTTATTATATTAGAACCATTATAGTGAACTGTTATTAAACTTGTAGTTGAACTACATTTTGTAGTAGCTTTCATGGAGTTAAACTAGAGTTACATTGGCATGATCTTTTGCTATTTTTTAATGTAGTAGAAGATAACCTCAGTTTACTTATGTCCAGTTGAGAGACAGTGCCTTAGCTTGCCACCGTGGAACAGGCCACACTGCTTGTGAGCGATAAACCGATACGACCAGATACTCGGTTGAACAAGTGAGAGATACGGCTGTGTCGGTAGCAGCCTTCTCAATCATACGAATTCGCCATGAATTCCTAGATCAATCGGTTGTAGAGTCATGGATCGGGTATCGGCCAGGGCCTTTCGCAGTGTGTCGCGTGAGTGTGGCACATTTGGTCCGTCTTCACGCGACGTCAAAACCACCGGGAGCGTTTCAGAAGCGTTTAGCCCACCAGACTATGTTTACTTACTCAGACTCAGTTTTCCTGGTGTATGTTCTTCTAAACATGCTTCTACATGTGTAAATATGTTACGTAGTTAATTAGTTTCGCTTTTGTCTTTAACTTCTTTGTTACAACCTGTCCCAGGGGAGGAAACCACCAGCAACAAAGAATGTGCAGGCCTTTTTAAAGGTTTATTTAAAACTTTAAATTTTAGAGTGGGCTCACAGCAGAACAACAAATAAAAAGGAAAGGTGAGTAATATAAAGTTACAGACTCAAATAAAAGGACACAAAAAGTCACTGACCTAACCTGTAATCAAAAACAAATCAAATTAGTTGGACAATGATACGTTCTAGAAAGCGTAGCTTTGCAAGCTACCAAAAAAATTGAACCATAAACCAAAACAAAGCACACACACACACACATATTTAAGACTTGAGGCACTTAAGGCTCAATCGTGAAAGCTCAGTGTAGAGAGGAGAGGAGAATATGTCTCAGGACCAAAAAGAAATAGCCCGGGGAGAGTCCTGGGGTGAGTGGGTTGCGGATGGATGTCTCCACAGTCACAAGGTAGCCATGGAGGTTTTCCCTCAGTCAAAATCAAAAGATAGCAGAGATGTGGAAAAAAAGAAAAAACACGGGGGATAGTGGTACCCCGAGAAGCTTCAGGTGTGTTTTCCAATGACCTTTCTGCCTCTGTTGATGACAGAGCTGATGTTTGTGTGAGCTGATGAGATGGCAGCTGTGGCCCATGTGTTGACCCTTCTTTCCATGTGCGGCTACTGGGTTTCTTTGAATATCTGTTTGTGGAGTTGTAGTGGTGGCGCGGGGAGATGAGGATGCTGTGTGGTGCCAATCATTGCCACAGCAAGAGATCTGAGGCATGGTTATAGTCTTCACAAACTAGAATTAAGAGTCATACCGTGCCTCTTCAATAAACGTCTTTCTTTTTCATGGGGTGAATTGGGGTGTGAGATTGTTTGAATTCAGCCAGGGTTCAACTGAAAGTTTTGTAAAGTTTTACCAAATACTTAATTTATGCAATATTAAAAAAATAATAATAATTTTGATTGGGCGTTAAGTCATGCAGAGAATCAGGATAGAGGGATGGAAAAAAAATATATTCTATCTTTTTTTCTGACTTTTCTTTCTTTGCTTTTTTTATGACATTGACATCTAAAAATACTTCATGTCAATGGCGTAAAATTACACCTGGCTCACGTATGAATCACTTCGTTTCAGTGCATTCATGAAACATACAGGGAGCCTATTATTTTCTGTCAGGAGAAAAGCTTAGTCAAACAGTCACTTTGAGCAAATGAGTCATCAGTCACCAAAGCAGACAGAGAGTCTTCTCATTAGTCAACACTGTGCATTATTCATCCGATGGAAGTGTTACCTCAAGAGTACAGTAACTCTGTCAAAGTCAATGGGTTGTTTACTTGTGCGACAGTCTTACAGTAGTTAATGTTGACATTTAGATGCATTTTGCCAAACTTGACTTTGTGCTGGGTAAATTTCAGGTGCGATGTCAATTCCTATGTAATGGAGTAGTATTGCTAAGATAACCTCTGCAAGTATATCAACCTTTAGCACCAGGGCACCTCGGTAGCTCATCTGATATAACATGCACACCATGTCTTTACCGTAGAAGCCTGGGTTCACTTCAACCCACGGCCCTTTGCTGCAGCTGAGCACCTTTCTCCCCAGTTTCCTGTCTATCCAAATAAAGATATAAAAAGTTTAAAGTCATAATAAAAAGAAGCCATTAGGACCTTTGGATAGATGTGTATCTTTCCCTGTCTAATGTGCTCCTAGGTAACAAACTATCCCGAGCTATCTGCTAGGTAACAATTCTCACCGAAGACATGAATAAATCATCAATCATATTATGTGAAAGGTAAAAAGAATACATAAAGGTTACAAAGTATGACACTTATCCCTAAATTTCATTTCTCTTAAGTTCTTCCCTCTTTTTCAGAAATGCCAAAACAGGAGGGCTTGTTGAGATTGAGAGGGACCAGTGAACTCCCTGTTCACCCAAACGGCAGCAAATTCAGCAGGAGATGGATCTGGCAGTTTGTTTTGCTCTTGAAAATCCTCTTGAAAACCCTTCGCTGATCCCTTGTACTGATTGAGCAACAGAGCTGTGGAGTGAGTTGTCTGCATCACTTACAGTATTTCTCCAGGCACATAAGATGATTTCTTCTACTCTGCTATTTTAGCCAATATGATTATTACAGTGCCATCAGCATGTGCTGTAGTGCATAAATAAAACACAATGATCAGGGTAGCCAATATTATGAATTCTGTCAGTTTCGCTACATCAAATACTTGATATTTTTGAAGCAACAAAAACGACCTGTTCCTGGCCAGGTTGTTTTGGATATGCATATATTTTAATATATTAAACATCCTCATTCGACTATCAACTACATGTTTATGCCAATACACTGCAGACGCCTGTGGACTTTAAGATAGCTCTGCTTCAGTTTTTGCAGTTATTACAGGCCAGTAATGCCATCAAATCTCTTTAGAGAATGTGTTTCCTAAAGCGCAAGCAAGATGTTCCCATTTCTAGTGGAAAAAAAAAATCTGTTTAATGTTTGAGATGTAATTGCACATTTCATCCCTAACACACATCATGACTTCTGTATTACAATTAAAGTTTGTCAAATTTAAAATCATGCATAATAAAAGATATTACTCTTTTGTCGCCGCTTGTCGCTAAATGAAGGGGATCTCAATATGAAGTAGTTTATTACGGAAAAGTTTTCTACTGCCTGCATTATTTATTTTCATCCTTCAGTTCATTTTTTTTCATAATTTGTTTGTGTTATTTGATTATGTCTTTAAAATGAGGCAACAGAAAAATTCTGAAATTTTCGTCATGGTAACCAGAAATACTAGTTAGTTAAGTGTTATTATTCTGTTTATGTACAACGCCTGTTAGCTGTTGCATCTAAAATGTTACACTGCCATCTGCCACTAGCCACTTTAGTGTGCCAGCTTGGCAGCCTTTATCCATAATTCTGTAACAAAAGGTTCAAGGTTTCAAGGTTTATTGTCATTGTCATTTGCATGCTTACACATAAAATCAAAAGAGTACTCAGGACCAGCAGTATCCCCAACAACAGTCTAAAATCCAATGAGTCTGATACAATGTCATAAAATCTTCTAGAATAAATAATAATAAGTAGATAATAATAGACTGCTGTGGGTGATCTTCTGCAGCTTTCACCACCCTCTTCAGCGACTTCCTGTCAGCAGTTCCCATAATGTACCAAGTGGTGATGTAAATGTGTGTACTCTCCACCACATACCTGTAGAAAGCAGCCAGGACTGAGGCTCGTGTGCCTCAGAGAAAATAAAGGTGTTGGTGGTTGGTTAATGGTCCACTGGTCATGGTCCACTTCAAGTCCATGGAAATGTGGCCCCCCAAGATGCTTTGCATCATTTACATTCTCGACCACCTCCTTCATTTTCCCCACATCGATGCAGAGAAAAGATTGCGACTCAACCATACAGTAGAGGTAACCACACAACTAGAAGGACGTTCACTGGTACCGTTATGTCTTATTAAACCCCCCTAAAGTCAGCAGGTAGGCCGCCCAACAAATATTCTATTAAACAAGAATACATTTTGTCCCCCAAAGTCTTTTCTTCTCCCCCATTTGATTAGCGTTAAGATAACTTTGCTTGTGAGTCAGTGATGAATAAAACATTTGTTTGCAGGTCGCAAACAGCAGCGCCGTGAATGTAAATTAGCATAACAATGTCACAGTTTGAAGGAAAATTCATTACCATTTCTGATCCTATATTCTGTAGCTTATATAATGTATGTACAGTGTACGTACAAAAGGTTTGAAGTCTGTCATATATAATGATACTCACACACATGCTTTAGGCAACAAGTGGCATCACAGTCAAAGTAAATGAAAGTCAAGACTGTCATTTAAATAATGCAGATAATTAATTAACATAATTGTGGAGAGTGTTGTGTGATGATCTCCGTTTCATCTCAAATGTGCCCAAAAATGCACGATCACCCATCCAAAAAGTAGACTGGTGATTACACTTCCGTTCCAACACAAAATCCCCATCCACACACACACACACACACACACACACACACACAATTCCCACCCATGCACACACATCTACTCCCTTCCTTCCTTCTTCCCCTCCAGAGTGTCTCTCTATTCCTCTCTCCCCAGTCGGGATTATTTACCACTGCATCCAGCAGACTGAAGCTCCTCAGCTACTCTGCCCCGGGAACGCCTGCAGCCATGCAGCAATCAAAGCGAAGCGTCATCCTCTACCACCTGCACCCATGGGACAAAAAGGGAAGGAGAGTAGGGGGGGAAGAGGAGGGGGAGAGGAACAGTTAGGGGAGGGACAGAGACAGGGGGACAGAGAGGTAAGACAAGAATTTGGAAACCTCTGGGACCGGGGAGAGTGTGAAGGGAAGAGTGGAGGGATAAGCAAAAAAGAGACACTGGCAGCAAATACTTCTTCCCCACGTGGGCTCCTTGGGATCCACAGAGACGGAAGCAAGACAGGAAACAAGGCGAGAGAACAGATGGAGACAGAGGGGGACTTAAAAGAAGAGGATTAGAGGATGGGAGCTGGATTGCAGGATGTAAAAGGGTAAAAAACAGACGGTGATATTGTCGAGTAGCCTGACCAGAGCGGTTAGGAAAGTAGGAGGCAGACGTGAGTAACTTATCCAGATGTTTTAAAAAAAGTGTTTTATTACTCATAAAACATTACTTAAATTAAATTACCAGGCACACACAGCTACACACTTCCATCCAAAAATATTATTGGCAAACAACTGCACACTGATGTCAAGCGCAAAAAAAAAAAGCAAAAAAAAGCAACTGCTTAAATAGACCCTTCCATCAGCAGGTGGACTGTGCCATTTCTGCAGGTAAAATCTGAAAATCATCTCTCACGGGCAATCAAGCACGGCTCTTGCAGCCCGGAAAGAGCTTGCCTGGGGACTTGCCACTTTCCAGCGGGGCAGGGGGGTAAACAAAGCAAAATGCGTTTTTAATTTTAGATCCTTCAAAGTAGCCACCTTTTAACTTTGATGACAGCTTTGCACACTCTTGGTATTCTCTCAGTTGATCTCTCAAGTGAAATGCTTTAACATACACCAACAACTGAACAACTGAAATGCAGCCAACTATGAAGTTATATGGGTTCACCTTGTTATACCTTGACTGTAGACTGCACAAAACAGTTCAGTTTACCTGTGCATCTTCTGTCTGCTGCTCCGGCTTATATGCATGGAGCGTACTGGGGCCAGGTGCGTCCCGTGCTGCTGATTAAGGTCATAATAAGTCTGCAGCCCTGGAGACATCAAGCATAGCATGAGTAGATAAATTAAAATTCTTTAGGCAGAACCAGGCGATGTTTCAGTGAAAAGAGAATTAGACTCTTGTTTGTTCGTTCACCACGCGGGTGTCTGCTCAACAGCCTGCAAACAGCCGAACCAAAGCAGCTGCGTTTACAATATATTGGCCTCAGTGAAGACCATGAGAACCCTCGGGCATGAGTCGGGCAGCAGACAAACATTGCAACTCCAAGTGTGTACTCAGAACATTAACAGGTTAACAGCCTGTCATAACTGGAAATTACATGATTGAAGGGATGCCATCTCTAGAGAAAACTGACTTCAGCTGAGATATCATGGCTGCTGATGTTGTGCTGGATGAGATACATTTCCAGATGAATGATATAGTAGCCTGGGGGTTGCAGATTCATCTGCATTACAGAAGGCATTCCAAATTACAGAATGCTAACATGGTTAGCATTGTCACCTCACAGCAAAAGGTTCAGAGTTTGCATGTTCTCTGCTTGTCTTGTGTTGCTTCTCTTTGGATACTCATGCTTCCTCTCACAGTCCAAAGACATGCACTTAATATGTTAAATGGTGACTCTAAATTGGCCGTAGGTGTGAACGTGAGTGTGATGAACTGGTGACTTGTCCAGGGTGGCTGGGATGGGCTCCAGCCGCACCGTGACACGTGATAGATGCATTATATTGTCACTGCTATACTTTGCTGAATTGTTGATTGTCAGTACTCTCTTTGACTCAAATAGTTGCCCTAATAGTGAAATATAATTATAGGAGCTCTGACATGTTTCACACTCACTGATCAGTTGGTCAGTATCAGCAATGGGTTATCACTCCAAGCAAACATTACCAGAGAGTATATGCTCTAGTAGAGAGCCTCACATGTTCTTCTTTCTGACTTTTCTTCACCCACATGCCATTCGTGTATCCTGGTGAGAATTTCTTGTCGCTTAGATGTGTGCACTACAGTCCTGTCACACTTACACAGAAGTCCATCCACCACAGAGAGCTGTGATTAAATGTGACATACTGTTTACATTACCTCTTCCTTCAACCCTCTTGGAGATTTGTCATCGCTTACTTACAGAACAGGGTCCATTTCTCTGCAGCTATCTTTGAAAGCTGTTCAGTGCTGGACCATGTCCACATAAATCCACATACTATTCTGACTCAGTGTTGTGTGTGACACACGGTGCACATAGACATTTGGGCTTTTAACCCATACAGTGATGTAGACTTATCATTAGGCGCTGTATCTGGGGCAACATGTCACACGTATTTTTCTTTGCAAGCCTGAGTAGTGGCTTAGGGTCTGTTTTGAGGAAGTCCATGGATGAAGGTATGCCATTTTTTAATGGTTTCTTGGATTAGTAGTTTTCACTGTTAAATTCAGTATTTGGTTGGAATCCTTTCATTGGAGGTTCATCCCAGTGGAACTGGATCTTGCCAACACTAAACTTTTTCACTAGACATTTTTCCTTGTTTGGTTTCCTGGTTTCCCCTTCCTTAGTATTTCTTGTCGGTCCTTTGTTTGTCTCTCTTGTGGTTATGTGTCTTCTGGGTGTGGCTATCCAATCATCCTCCTGCAGCAACCTGCACATGTGTCTCATCCTCTAATCAATGCCCAGCGGTATCTCAACCCCGGCTTTTCACTCAATTCTTCACATCCGTGGTTTACTCACCCCCGATTTTACCTATTTGCTAATCAGCCTGCCTCTAGCCCAGCTTAGTTTGCATGCCCAACTTCACAACTGTCTCTTGATCTACTCACGTGACTTCAAGCCAAAATACATCAGAACAAGCTTCTAAACTTGTGGGTTAGAGTTAAACTTTTGGGTTCAGATCTTATGAACCTCAACAATTTGAGTCCATATTTCTGTATTCTCCTGAGTGTTTCTTCCTGTCTGGCCCTGCTGACTGGAGCAACATCCTACCAGATCCATGTACACAGTCCTTTGGTAATTGGAAGATGGAAGAGGCGGAGCTAATTCCAAAGGGTAAAGGTAAAATAGTGTTAAAAGTGTTAAAAGTGCACATCTTAGCACTCTCTTCATCAGTCTTCATCTGCCAGAATCCAGGCAAGGCATCCATCTTGAAAAAAATACAACAGATTGTCACTGTTTCTTTTCATGATAGAAAAAGATTCTGAAGCAGCATTTTAGGCTGCTTGCTGTTTAACTTGCTTCTGAAACCTGGCACCGCACAGCACTTTAATGACAGAGTTGAAAATGTCATTTGCTGTTGTGGTATCTGCCAACTCTCGTAAACAGTATCATCAACACATCGAATAAATATTACCACTTGGGATAAATCTGTAACAGCTCTTATCAATTGCAAATGAATGTGCAACAAATGACCTAACTTACAAAGTTTCAAATCTCCAGTGAGATCCAGAATCGTATCTGCCACAGAGTTTCTCGTCAGGCTAATGTTGGAAACAGCCTGTCGCTTGTTGGGACACATGATGTCTGCAGCCATCAGCGTGCATATCGTCAGAAACTCAGCCTCACAGTATGGCTCTGACGTTGATGCTGTTTCATAACAGCGTTGCTAACTTTTCACAGCTGCATCTTTGATCAGCTGCTTGTATTTTTCTCCATAACTCATAGTGTCATTGAATATTCTGTTCCTTGTGTGCTGATGTTGTATCACATAGCCTACACAAAAGCACGTGAGATCTGTTTATCCTGCATAGGCCCTTTTAGGACAGTGTGATCCCCGGTGGACACATCAGGAACAGCAGTGCACTTTATTGAGAAACTGGAATTAATGACTGCAATTTTATACACTTTACAACGTTATACACTGGGCCAGTTCTGGTGTGTGAAGCGTACATTTGACTTGATCACGATTATGACATTCAATTGCATTTACAGCTTATAAACCTTCTCATTATCTCCATTCGACATGCACTGTGGCTGAAGATTTATATCCAAATTAGTGTGGCGGCCTGGCAGGCTTGTCAAAAACATGCCGTATCCCACGTCAAGGAAATCAATGTCACGGATAGGCATCACTCAGTTTCACTTGCTGCTTTTTCTGGCCTTGTGAGAGCTATCAGAAGAAGATGGTGTTAGAGGACTTTTCAAGTTGCTGGATGATTTGCTTTTTAAGCGAAGACATCCAGATGCAGGTTGCGTGGTAATGCAACGTGTGAACAGGATCTGATTTTCCCCTAAAAGCGATCCAATATACACTCCACTGACAGTCCTCTGAAGAACTAAACCACAATCCAACTGGAAATAAAAAGGAAGCTCCAGTTCAAATGGAGATAATGAGACTTATTATGTTTTTTATTTTTTTTATGTTGTTGTTGTTTGTTTTTTTTTATACTGGGTGCAGTTTTATTTTTCTTAAACTGACTTGTGAAAGTTCCACAAAAACAAAAACTTTTTTCTATGTTTATATATATATGCATATCCTCATGTCTATGTGGATATATGAGTAATTTAAAACAGTCAAACCCTTTGAAGCAGACTTTCAAATGAAGTGAAGCCACAGTGTATCGCCTCGAGCGCAAGCTTTTCCTCTAATAGCTGCCAATGCGGAAAGCTCAGTCGATCCCCAATTACACCATGATAAAGTTAGTCTCTCTTAATTGTCCATTAACGTAATTATCGCGCGCAGTAATTGCCTTTCAAAATAATGGGCACCAAAATGGCCCAGTAGCTGAATTTTGATAAGCGCAACATCTAAATTAGACCCATGATGTTTTACCTGAGTGATAAAAATGCACCGGGGAGTGTTTGAACCACAGGAAAAACAGTTTATGAGATCATTAAATGCTTAAACAGCACAGTTTCCCCTTTGAAACCACACAAGTAAGCGCAGAAAATAGACAGATCTGTAAACAAAAACTTGAGCAGAATGAGAAGGCTGTGGTCACTATGGTGACCAAATGGGGAAAAATGGAGGAACTGAAAAGAAAAGAGGGCTACTGTATGTGCAGAGGAGACATCATGAACATTTGACAAAAAAATATAAAGGAAGCAAGAGCTGACACAACAGAGAAGAGAAACACGGTGATAGTAACAACAAAGGAGTGCAACAGATAGAGCGACGGAGTGAGCGAAAGAGAGGGGTCGACGAGGGAAGGAGTGTCAGGACGCCTGCTGGGCCTCCTGCGAAGTGACAGCTCGATAAACACCTGAGACTCAGACGATGATGATGGGCGTCAAGGGGCGAAATGCAGCCTGGCTCTTGCCTCGCTTTCTCTCGTCTGGTGATAATGGTAATAAACAGCAGCATAAATGAGCTTGCCACCTGCGTGTGTGTGTGTGTGTGCGTGTGCGTGCGTGCGCGCGCGTGTGTGTGTTTGCTGCATAAATGAGCTACTCTCTTTGGTTTGACAGGGCTTTATGGATGGTGTGTGCATTGCTGGGATAAAAGGCAGATCCATTTGTGCCTCATATTAGAGGAGCGCATGGGCGACCATCATTTCAGCTACTCTCATCCTCTTCCCCTTCTACCACTTTCTTAAATCTCCATCCCTCTTTTGCTCTTTGCTTCTAAGACCTACTTACTCTCTCTCTTCACACTTCTGAGCCTAGGCTTTTTTCCATATCTTTTCCTCTCTTTTTTTCATCTCATGTGTGATATTGACTGTATTATCGGCTTTGGCTACACACAAATATGCCTCCGTCCTCATCTTGCGTCCATCTTCCTCTAGTTTTTCTGTCTTATATTTGACCTTCTTTGCCAGGGCTCATGAATTTAGCCAGAAAAATGTGAAAATGGTATGATGTATTTTGAAGATGGGCCTCAACCTAACCACAACAAAAATGAAAGAACATGTTGTTCTCCGTTTCCCAGCGGTCCTTTGCAGTCGGTACAATTAATGAATTGGATTTTAATGTCTGTCATCCTCTTTGTCTGAGGATGAGAGGGTGACGAGAGCTTAACACTGTTTGAGTTTGATTAAGTCTCACGGAGTGTTGACAGAGCGAAACCAAGTGGATGTATCAAAAGTTAGCCGTGTGTGTGTTTGTCTAACGAGGCTGTGTGGCTTCAGCAGCATCTGTTTGCTTTCCCTGAGAGCCTTTTCTGTGTTTGCGTGTCGGCGCGTGCAACGTGAGAGCGAAAATGAGACAATATCACAGGCTGAACTTGGTCAGCTGTCAGTCAAACTGAGGCAGCGACTTTAGTTAAAGGGCTGCTCAACAAGTAAATACAGATTTAAACTTTTGCTTGTTAAAACATAGATTAGATTTTGGAGCTTACTCCCTCAGGGCCCAGTTATGAGGAGGGAATGGGCCTATAATTGGCCAGCAACATACTGTAACTCAGATGAGCTATTATCACATGGCATCTGGGCCTGTGAAGATTTGTGGATTAGGCTGCTAGCAAAGATAAGGTTGACCTTAATTAATAATAATGAGCTGCATATTAATGCCCCAGAAATTCTTTAATTTTTAGGGAACTTTTATGGAGCCCCGTATACTATTATATTCCATCACTGCAGCCCAATATAAGGTGACTTACTGAGTGAAAGTGTTTTTATAGGCTATATGTGTATGATAAGGTGGTAAATACAAAGTATGCCCTAACATCTTTTGAGGCCATGGTGCTCTGCTGCTGAATGGAAATTTGCCAGTTTTTTGGGGGGTGTGAGAAAGCTGTTGCTGCAAGTTGAAGCACTTCAGGGTCTTGGTCACACGTGAGTGGATCAGTGCAGTTTCTGTATTTATGTTTGTGTCGTTCAGGACTGTCCTGGTGAAGAGGGAGCTGAGCCTGAAAGCAAAACTCTCAAATTTGCCAGCTATTCTATGTTCAGCTCTCACCTGTGGGCCATGAGCTCTGGGAAGTGACTGAAAGAAAGAGATTAGAAATACAAGTAGGTGAAATTATGATTCTTCAGTGTCTGAGCTCGCCCTCAGGTGCAGCGAGAGGTGCTGGAAGGAGAACCACAGCTCTGTCACGTTAGTTCAAATAATTCAGGCATCTGAACAGGATGCCTTCTGGACATCTCCCTGTGGAGGTATTCTGGGCATATTCTACCAGGAGGAGACCCCGGCACTACATATCCCATCCGGCCTGGGAATAGTGCATTCCAGTGGAGGAGCTGAGGGACGTGACTGGGAAGAGGGGCATCCATGAAAGTAACATTGCAATCATTAGGATGACACAGACTAACCTATACTGATTATTTAAAACGGATATGCACACCACTACCCATTATTATACACACATCTTTCTACGAACCCAGCAGAGAGTTTCGGTCTCGAGTTCAGTAGGTGAGTAAGCAGAAAACTGACGTCGTAATGACGTCGGTATCTTTTTTTATCAGTTGGTAATTAACCCACAGTTTTTCCCTGGTATCCTTGTGCTCTTGAGTCAGCTTCACTAAGGACATAAGAAGAGAGGGAGAGGGTGTTGCAGAGCATTAATGACTGGAAGCTGAACATGTTTGCTAGTCCTTGGCAGCAAGTTGCACCTGTTTGGTATGTGCGTTTTCTATCTGATTTTGTTAATTCAGTATTTTTTTTTTTCACTTTTTGTATGCTTTGATATTTCAGACGTTTGCCTCGGTAATTTGGTAGGTTTTGTTTGGACAGATCTGTGGTTGGTAATTGGAGTTGGTGCCCAATTATATGTTGGACATCTTTGTGTTGACAACCTGCAGGAAACAGGAACAGTCAGAGAAACAAAGGGAACTTTGGCATTTTTCATTTGTTAGAGAACACATCTCTAGTCTCACATGCGTGTCTAGCCACAAACTAATTGTAAGGTGGGTCGACTGAGAAATAACAATGTAACTGAAAACTATTTTTATTTTTGTTTAAGATTAAAGGGTGCATTTGATTCTTTTTCTATACTTATAGTACTTCTAACTTGCTACTGTAATAATTCCTCCTTTACTAGCTGTGACTCATTCAAAAGTTCAACAGAAGTTAATATAATATCTACGTTACATTAAGCGAGTTTTTTCTATATTTTGCACATATTGAACATATTCTGCTTTCTGGAAAACAAAAGAATTCAACTTATGTAGCATCACATTGAGCTCAAATGCAATTCAGTTCATTCAATACGGGCACAAGAGAGATGTGGAAGGACCTGATGTCGGTATGGAGGGATCATAACTGTCACAAGGGTGTAGGGAGGTTATAGGAAAAGACCCAAATGCAGGGAATTAAACGCCAACGCTGGGGGCAGGGGAGAGAGTAAAGTGCTAACTTTAAAGACAGAGAAAATGGTGAGAGATAAAACACAAAGAAACCAGGAGCAGGATACAAAACAACCAAAGGGCACAAAAACAGACTAAAGATAAAGCGGCTGGGACAAACAAAAAGACTCAAAGAATCAGGCAACAAATCCAAAAGGCAAAGAGCAGGGTCAGAAACAGAAAAAAGATACAAATACCGGACCCGTGAACAGGGACGATGACAGCAGAAGCATTTTAAAGGCATGAAATTACAATGATGGAGTAAGATTGTGTCATATTAATTAATATGAAGACCGTCTCAAGACACTAGCGTGAGGCGTAAAGCAGCTGGATAAAATACTCTACCGATGCCTCTGTAGACAATCCAGCTGACTGCAGAGAACTAGATTAATGTGTTACACAAAGCAGCTGACATGATGAACACACACAGTTTATCTCTTCTTTCAGTGTTTTTACACTGTAATGAGCAGAGATGAAGCTGTACTATCCAGGACACACACACACACACAATGTTGCAAGCTTTACTGTGGGAATTTCTGTCAAACATGAGAAGTTATAACTCATTCAGATGCGGAAAGCAAACCGGCCGGGCAACCAACCAGTAAGTCAGTCAATCAATCCATCAGGCAGCCAGTCAGTCAACCAACTAGTGTATGACAAATTGAATGTCTCTCTGTTCACATTATCCATCCAACTTATTCAAGAATAATCAAGCCTGCCTACTCCATTTTTTTCCCCTCTCTCGCACTCTCTAAGGTAGCGCTAAAGACAATGCTGACTCACTGATCTGATTTCCTTTATCACCCAGATAACTTAGCAATTTTCTCATCTGGAGTTGCACTCACAGGGTATGCACACAAGTAACATTTTAGTTAAATGAGGCATCAGCGGATGAGAAGGTAATTTGAGTACGATGAAGGGGAGTCTCCCTCCCTCTCCCTCTCTTCTACGTTTTCCTCTCTGCATCTCTTTCCTTTCAGTGTTATCCCTGATCCCTCTCATCTGCTACATGTGCTGACTGTGCAAGACGGCGAAGATTAAGGTGGGCAAAGGATTTCTCTACACTATCTGATCTAAGATGGTATAATGTGCTGAGAGGCTAAGTCCTACCTCGCATTGCCTTAAGTAACTGACAGGCTGTGAAACATAGACATCAGTAGACATCAGCAAACACAGCTTGTCTTTCCTGGGTGTTCTGTCAGGGCCGGACAGCTTGTTTCAGGGATCTTTGCCATGGTTCTGATCTTCAATGAATGAACCAAAGTGTCCTGTGAATGACTCGTCCAGCCATCAGCACTAAACATGTTTAGCCGCATGGAAACAGGGCCAAACCATTTAGGCCCCACATCACCCATTACAAACATGGAACATGCAGACTTGGAGGGCGTTACGTACATCACCTATACCCTGGCCAAATTAAAGACAGCAGTTGTCATTTACACACACAAGACCCGCCACTCAGAACTGCCGCCCCTGGCCAGCTCCTAGCCAGATATATCCATTCGTTTCATTCAGACACACAAGGGTCTGTAATGGACCAGCCAGCTAAAAACAAAGCGGCTCTAGGTGGTAAATGGCAATATATAATAATAATTTCAAGCACACTTTTTTGATTTAAATATCATAAAATATTGCTTGAGGTGTCAGAATTCCTGCCATTGGCCTTACCAGTTAAACAGGGTGGAGTTCACAACGCTCAGCAAGTTTTAAAGCCCTGACAAGTTTTCAAATATGGAAAGACGATTACTGTCAATCTACAGAGTAGACATGCATTCTGCAGCGTGAATGAGACATTGTTGTTGGTGATGAATTGAATTACCCAAGACTTAAGTCTACCTCACTTTTTACACTGGCAGATGAATTTAGGACAACAAATAAACTGTTATATATATTGTTATAGTGTCTTGTTATACTGTTGGATTATCAATACCTTCCAGCCAATCAAAAAAAAATTGGGAACCATGTAAAAAGAAAGCAAACTGCTGCAGAGAACGCATGTGAATCTAAACATAAAACATATCTAAACATAACCACATACGTTTCAGTTAATTGTTTCATTTCATGTCCATATGCCAGAGCAGAGAACCAAAACGATGAAAAAACATGACGGTTCAAGTGCTTTCTGATCATACTGAAACATCTTGCTAATGTTGGCTACACAAATATTTTAGCATATAAATGAGCCTGCATTCTAGCATTCTGCCTCAAGGCGAAATCCAAACAGCCAACAGTATGTGAGTTAACAAGCAAATGGGATACAGCCTTAATGCCAAGGAACCAAGAACCACCTTGATTGACTGCATTTATATAGCCTGAGATTAGGATTGACATCTTTAAGGAAACAGTCTTAAACTGCAACAAAATGGTGAAAAAAGGGTAAGTGGAGCTACTACTCAAACTGAATCTTCTTTTCTAGTAGGTAAAGTTCAAAGTTCATTCAAAATTTCCAAAACCAAAGATGGACATTTATTGATTGTGTTTTAGTAGTGTTAGAAAGCACAGCAGCAGCAGCAGGATGTGTTTCACTAAGATGTTTCACTAAGGACAATTCTCTTCATGAGCCCTCATGTAAATGATTTAACCTTCAGTCATATTGCATTATTAATGAATCATCAAGTTAATACAACGTCTTGATGGAATACCATTGAAAAGATATATTTCTTATTTGACCTGTATGATTATTTTTATTGACTACTGTTTTCTTTAGTTTTCATCACCTTACTAAATCAGGAAATATCTTAATGAGCCAAAGGTGTAAAATTGCAAAATTGCTCAAATAAATTCACAGTATGTTTTTGTCAAATGACTAATTAGGTGGCACAGTTAACACTACTGTCAGTTTTAGCAATTGTCAGGCAGTAAGGTGAACAAAAACTGTTTGGGCAGACGATTAACTCGAGCAGTGTTTACTGTTGTGTCTGTTGTTCTTCTCGCCCCTCTGTTTCCCTGTACACAGTGTGCTGCTGTACTGTGATAGAGCAAATATTGAGATATTTTCTTGTAGCCGTCGGATCTGTCTTAAACCATTATTCTCTTTCATGTAGGTTGAATGTGTTTGTGTTTTATCTGTGTTTTTGTTCTTTGCTTCATGCTTCATGTAACTTATATAATTATGGGAGTTTGTGTTTCTTAAAGTTCAGCAAAAGACAAAGAGAGAGAGAGAGAGAGAGAGAGAGAGAGAGAGAGAGAGGCTTTGGTCTAAATTTTCTTGAATAATGCCCTAAATTAGCACATTTTTGCTTGTTAGAAAACTAGGGTCTCCTTTACCGTGTGAGAAAGTATCTTTTGGGAAATGCTGGGATTTTCTCCTGCATCAGCAGAATTTCACTTAACCCTTCACACCGGAGACCTAATCTGCTGCTCGCAGCTCTTTCAGGATGAACAAGAGATCCCAAAGAGGTCTCACACCCTGCTCTCTCTCCCGTTAGCCGGACACATTGAAGAATGGTGACAGAAACAGTGAGAGTAACCCGCCACATATCACAGACAAGGCTCCTTTGGTGGCTGTAGATGAAAGATGATATCACCCAGTCCGTTGTCATCTGGTGTCATCGTTTGTATTGATTCAGTGACAGATTAGCCCCAGGGGGAGCAGCAACAGCAGATTGTGTCTATTGCTTTTTTTTTTCTTCTTCCTACTTTCTTGGCATGATGCAATTGACATAGAGTGTATTGATTGGGCAATTATTGCAACACTTCAGACAGCTAGGGTCAGAGGGGTTGGTGTAGGAAGAGCGTGTGTACATGTGTTGTTGCAGAAGCATGAAAATCATTCAGTATCGATAGAGCAAAGCTACACCTTTTACCCAGAGGCTTAATCAGAAGGGGAGCAAACGCCCTCCCCAGGATGACGCTGGAATATCAGAAAGCTAAAGGGTTTACTGGGAACATGATGAAATTGATCCCCGCTTCCCCTCACCTCAACTACTTGTTCATTAGTGTGGGCAGCAGCGGTAGGCAATCTATTGGTACATCTGAGTATTGATTTGGACTGGAGTTTGAAGAGCCTTGCTTAGTATAGTAAAGGACAATGTAAACCAACAAAGCAAAGCAAAGCTCTTTGTTAAGAGAGGTATCTACCGAGGGCTTAATTGCTTTGTGTCTGGGGAAAATACTTTGGTCTCACCCAGCTCAATAGTCTGCCAAGCTGTTCAGCATTCATGTGATTTTTGCAGATTCAAAGCAACCCCCCCATGCAAGGATGCAAGGATGCATGCAAGGCAGGCTGATCGCCGACTGGGGCAAAAATCGCTGTACAGGGCTCTTAAAGCAGCACGTGTTTTCAGCGTGTCAGAGGGAGAGGACCGCGTGGGCGCGGCAGATACACGAGGATTCAGACAACCGTCACGCAACTTCCTTACTCACTATCAACTCTCCAGACGCGCTTAGTGAAGGGCTGCAACGGCATACAAAAGCAGCCTTAACTTGATTCTCTAATTGCCCGTTGTGCTTCAGCAATGAGCGGCGTTTGAAAATAGGATTGTGGCTTTTTGAAACCGAATCGATAAGAGAGGAGGAAGTGGGGGTCCTCCTATGTACAGTGAAACCTGAGAATATTGATGCAAAACTGTCAGTACAAAGGCTCCAATTTTGCTACCAAATGTATCCCTGTGGGTGTAGCTTAACAAGGTCATCCTAAACTGAAGCAGTGTTTATACATGCATTTGTTCGCTCAGCATTCATAACAGCGAGGAGGAATCACTTGTTTTGGCAAATCCATAAACCACAACAAATCATTAATTTTGTTGTAGGGGAAGAAGAGTGACACATATAATGAGTATATAATGAGCAGCAGGAATAATGAGTGCACCACCACTACCATACCATCTGTACCACAGCTCAAGTAAGGGGTGTTTTACCCACATCTACAACTCACATAAATGATCCGCCTTGTTTTATAGAGCCTGGCAAAAATTAGGTGGCCTGAAGATGCTCAATATGAATGGTTCTAATTAATATGTACAATGCTTCTGAGAGTCCCTTAATGACTTCTTTAATTAATATTATATAAACCACTTGGAGACAAAAAGACGGTCAGGAAATGAGACACAGATTGAAGAATGATGAAACAATACTCACACAAATGCACAAACAGAGTACATGTGCATAAAAAAAGGACTGACAATTACTGTTCAGACCTTTCAAAAAATAAAAAAAAGATAGACAGGCGAACATACGAGCATGCATACACATACACACACACGCACACACACATGGGGGCCGTGCTCCAGACATCCTCCAGAGCACGGTGGGGGCAGGGGAGACAGTGATGGATTACAGGCACATCTGGGCTGTAATAAGTAGGTCCCACATCCCACCTGCATTCAGCAGGAGGCAGAAATCCTGCATAATGGTTTCACATAGAAGGCCAGGTACCCCGGGCTGTATAATGCCTTGTCAGCGTGCATGCATGCGTCTCGTCATTACTGAATTTACTACTCGGAGCAGAATAAAGTAGTTCTCCAAGGCGTTTTTGCTTCTGTGCTCAAAAAACATTTGATAGCGCAGATGTATTAGCCGAGAAAGGATTCGAGCAACAGTTTGATCATTTGCAGAAATAGGAAACTTTTTTCTGGTTTGAGAACTTTACAGTCCATAAAATGTTTTGTGCAATGGTGTTCAAACTGCTACTAAAGTATCCACTTACAGCAATGTCACGACAAATCATGTTTAAAAATTTGCAGTAGCTATTTAGCAAAGTTTATTGAGGTACTCCTCATTCCCCAAACATATGCTGCAAAGAGAGCCTGAACATGTCATTTCCATAACAGTAAACAAAATCAAAAGGATGTCAGTTAAGTAGGCAATCTTTCAACGTGGCACAGGATGCTTTACAAGATATTTATCTTGTCTGACTGATGTGATCACAATGCGTCATGGTGGATCATTTACACTTGTGTTTCTAGCTGTAAACTTCTGTGATCTGACCGTCCTGGCTTTAAATGATTTGATTGCTCCAATAAAGAATTTAAAGAACCAAACGGTAAATTGTAACAACCCATTGTAACTCTGGTAAGACACATTTCCTTTTTTAAACACCTACTAAATTGCCTGGTAGAGCTCTCACAAGTGCCGGAATGAGACCACAATCGATAAGGCCACAGAAAGCAGGACACAGAGAGGTAGCACCTGCGACTAGCCTGTTTAACGGGGTAGTCTATCCTCAGCATGGTGCAGCTACCGAGGTAGCCCATTAGCCTCGACGGCTCTTTCACCTGGGGAAAATGTTTCATTTGAATTTATTAGTTCATTGTGTTCTTTATGTAGATATTTTCGACAGGAAGTAGGCACAAAATTATATTCAATTGGTATTTAAACGCTGACAGTTTTAATTAGTTCTATTCAATTATGGCTGCTGCCGTGTCTTATTATTTCTCCCGAAGCGTAACAGACAATTAGACTGCTCTCGCTTTTTATTTTGCTTTCATACTATTTATTTATACTCTTTAGAAAAAGTGTACACCACAGCGTGCTTCACACATTTAATTATGCATGGACTTGAACTTTTAACCATATTGAAGACCAAATCAATTAATTATAAGTGTTTAATTGATTCCCCTCTGGCATACTGAGTATGAGCCAGAATACAGCATGTGATCTCGATGGATATGGATGATCCGTGACTGATCATTGAAGGCCGCATCCACTAAGCCTGTAGAAATGGGAGTTCTAATCTATCGAATTGTTTTGAACAAAAAGAGGTCAATAGAAAATTGACCCTTGGCACGTTGTTTAGTGAAGCTGAGTCAGTGACTTAAGGAATGAACGGAAAGCAAGTCAAGACATAAGAAATTTAAATGGCACCAGTTTGTATCTCAGTATTAAACATTTATGTCCGTCCATAAAAAAAGCTTGGAACAAAACACGTGAAGGAAAGACAAATGTTTAGCTGCGCTTAGCTAGAACACATTCTCAATGACATCACACCAAAAGTGCTATATTCTCAGAGGAGTGTGCATACGAGACTGTGTGTAGAAACACTCACAACAGACACCTCTGTCTTTGCTTGGAATTGTTTCCACCGCGCTCTGTTCACGCTTCGGCACCCTGGCTGTTTGAGAAGCACTGACCCTTTACCGCAACTGCTGACCAGCGCTGATGAAGTGCTTGACAGGTGGTTGTAAGGCAGGTTGGATTAATTAGCTTGTGGGCTGGCTGGTGTTACGCCACGCTCCAGAAGATATTACCGTGGGCGTGTAAAGCACCGAGTCAGGCCCTGACCTTTTTAGGCTGGGGTAAAGAAAAACATGAGTTATCATGGAGAGATCCCCGGAGAATAAGAACACATTGCTTGTTCCCACCGGAGGGGGGGTTACTATCTATGTCTGTCTTTTTAAGTGGTTCTCTGTCTCTCTCAAGGCATCTGAGAGTGAGATGTGTTTTTCTTTATGAAATGCTGTGGTGCATTAGGTGTCATCAGGTGCACGTATGATGGTTTCTTTGCATATACATGTTTTGTGACGTGCTATGAGATGGAAAGATTACCAAAGATCACTTAAAAATCCACCTCTAACACAAGTTTGTTGACTTTGTTTAAAAGAATAGGAAACATTATTGTAATTTTCACATTTTTCACATTGTTGTACAAATGAAACAAATTTAATATAACGTGATAATTAGAGTGAGGTGTTGTCTGCCACCAGGCTAGCTCATTCACACTGTTCTGGGTCTTTATGCTGAGCTAAGCTAACGGTCTGCTGATTTTAGCTTCATCTTCAACAGATACAATAGATGATAGGGATATAAACCTTTTCATCTCAGCAACACTCGGCAAGAAAATCAATAAGTGTGTTTCCCAAAATGGCAAACTATTTTCTGAAGAGCTGCAATAGCTAATTTTGGCAACTTTGGGCCAATTTTTGAACCCTTTGATATGACAAACTTATTCCCTATTTGCCTGTCTAGCAGTAACATTTTCATTCATTCACTCAGATTTCTAGGCAACTCTCCTGTACCTCTGTTTTTGGGCCCCACAACTCTTGAAGGAATTATCTAGTCATTCTGGCCACCCTCCACTATGTTGTACCAGCAAATGGCTAATTGTGTTTTTCTGCTATCCGGTACAGACCAGGTAATATACAGCGTGATTTTTAGAGCTCTCCGGCTGAATACAGCTGTCTGAGCTGAAACTATAGACTATCCATGTAGGTTTATCTTTATGATTCCTTTCACAGCATCACATTGTTTCCTGGTAGTCATTTGTTACATTGTTATTATAAATACAACAGCGATAGAGCCTATTCTTTGATATAACTGCTGAATATGACCGGGTTCCAAAGCACTAAGTGGTAAATAAAATGTTAGTACACAAAGAATAATTCAACGTTACCGTGAGTTTTTGCACAGCAGACCTTTTTATGACCGCTGACTTGTCATTGCACGTAAAGCACCGGTGTAATTAATATAATTAATGATGTTCCATTGTTCTAGTGAATTGGCTCAGTGAGCCATGTGAGTGAGCATGGATGCACAAGGGCCTTGAATCTGAAGGATGAAAGTTAAATTAAGCTTTAATTGGCGTCCTTCTTCTTTAACGTCATCGTGTATTCAGGGAAAATCTGTGGGGACAAATGTGGAAGAAACCCTGTGTACAACACTCATTTGCTGCACAGTCAGCCTTGTTTTATTTGATTCTTGTTTATTATATCAGTGATGTTTAGCTGATGTCAAGCTGATTGAATTCAGCCATTGCTACTCCAGAGAATCAGAGTCGGGATTTAACCAGGCTTACTAAGAAAAATGTCACTATATTTGTCAAAGAAAAGTGTTGAAATGTATCCTTTTATCAGAAGCCTGATATGATTCATCATGTTTATGACCTTTCTCTAGTAATACACAAGCTGTCAAATTTCCTCATATTCACATTTATCCTCTCTGTGCCAGTTTTAAGTTTGCTTATTCCTAGTTGTCACAGTCAGCCAGAAAGTCATGACAAATGAATTGTGACCCCTCAACTCCCTGCATCGACACAAAGTAGCTGTTTTGCGGTGCCTGGTAATGCAGAGAGTTTGATAGTAATCTTTTCTCAGCTGGATACAGAGGAGGCGGAGAGTGACAGAACATGGTTTTGAAGTGGTAGGATGCGTCTGTACTGGGTTTAAAGCAATATGAACACACATTTCTAATATGCTAACGGACTTCTCTTAAGAGTTTGCCTCTTGACTATTTTATATCAAGATTGCTCTTGAAGAAGGCTTCAAGTAAAGTGAATAGGAGCATTACTGGAAAAAAGCAGCGCTTAGCAGGGCAATCTTAACTGTCACATTATCTTTCTATCCTTGGAATGTAGGATTTTCTTCATGTGACAGCACTGAAATGAGATATTATTCTATATTACACAAGCAGAAGTAGTAATAATTGGCATTAGAAGTCTCACTGCATAGAAGCCTATACAGTAGCATGTGCATAGATGCAGAACAAATGTTTAAAGCTTCCTGTACCTCTTAGAGTATCCAGATACTGTTGGCCACCACACTTTGGAAAGTCCTGAACTGAACAGTGCTGGCTTGAGTCAGCAGTGCGACGCTCAGCAAGCCTCCCACTCTGAGTCCAACCAGCTCTCGACTTCTAAACATCCAAGCCAAGCTAACAACACACTGCCATGATCGCAACTAGCATTGTGACCTTCACTCATCGTGAAGAAACAGGCTCTACATATGAATACTTTTTGAGTCACTGTGACAAATTCTAGCTTGGTTTAAGCACTGTGGATGGTGACATGTGTTTTTTTTTTCCCCCTTAGGGTTCTCAGAAAAACTCAAATGCACTGTGCTGAGACTGAAAATACAGTACCATTCATGTGAGAGTAAAAGTATCCAGGCTCATAGGGGTAAACCGTCATGGTATCTTGAGATCAACCAGATTTCAATGTCATTATTATTGAAGCAATGAGATACTGAGACGCCCTCCTCACCTCATCTTACACCATCCATCTAGGTTTCATCATCAACCAATATGGCAAAAGGGAAACACAAGCAACCATGTTAGAAAAGGTGCCTGTCTATCACTATTGGATGTGTTGTTGTTGTTGTTGTTTCTTCTTCTTCTATGACTCAACCCATATCTGCCCAGCTCTCCATCTGGCCTGCTGGCTCCAGATGCAACTGCCAGACTTTTTTCTGATTGGGCCATCTGGGCAGCTCTCTGCTGGAGCTCAATTTGAAAGCAAATATAGGGTTTCTTGTTGGGATTGCTCTTATTTAAATGTGCAGACTCCCAAAACTTGAACACACATTCAAACGGATGGCACAGTTAAATGGAAAACAGGGTTTTGGCCATGAGTGCATGCACTTCCTTGTCCTGGAAAGGAGAGGCTAGTGTTACACAAAGAGTTTGAGTTTGCATTGCTAAAAGCTACAGTAGGATATATTTAGAATGAGGTCATTCATTGAGGTCACCAAATGGATAATGCCTTCCCTAGACAAGTGTGTTGTCCAAGTATTATGGACTAGTAATCAGAAAACCACATTGCATGTGTGACAATAAGTTGGGGACAACCAACAACCCTTCCTCCCCTCTTGGAACACAGATGAGACAGCTTCCCAGAGTTCTGCACAGGCCTGAACTTTCAGCTCCAGTGCATGCATGTCTGGTTCATTCAGGCCTGAAGCTCGGCCCTGACACAGCTAACAACATTTTCAAGCCAAACTTAACCCAAATCACTCAAACAATATATATTTTCTCTCTCCTCCCTGTCCCACATATAAACGCTGGAGGTTAGACTGGTCATGGTCTAAATATGCATTCAGTTCAACCAGTGGTAGACGTATTGAGAGCTTTTACTTAAATGTAGCAATAACACAATACACAAGTACTCCATTTGAAATAAAAGCCAGCATTTTTCCCCCTGCGGTATCTATTTGCAACAGAATAAATAAATGAATGAACAACATATCAGAAAAGTAAGTTTAGGCAACACAACGACTTGTCAAGGTGGCATGTAATATTGTAATACTACTAATGTATAATACATGCAAGCATCATTTTAATGTTGTAATTTGTATGTTTTTCAATGCAACATATTTTGTAAAGCAATCAAGTAAAATATTTATGTAGTTAGTACAAAGCCTGTGTAAGGTGTGACAAAAGTATAAAGAAGTACAGGACTTAAATTCTTCAGTACCTCAAAATAGTGCTGCAGTGTACCACTAACACAAGTGTGCAATAAGTACATGGTCAATTCCACTGCCACAATGAAACTCAATGTCGTGATTAAGAAGGAAACTGGCTCAATTAACAACAATTAACAGTTAGCTGACATCACATACAGGCTCGCAAACACACGCTCCGATTTTAATTCAGTTTCTCCTGCTTCATCTTTTGGTTACAGTCTTGTAGTTCTCACTGGCGCTGTCCGTTTTATTTGCAAAGCAGCCAATAAAGACAAAAACACCTTGGCGAAAAGCTCAATTAAATCTTTCCTCATTTCCTGAGAAATAAGTTTCATCCATCATCTCATATCATTTTTTCTTCTTCCATGACAGTGCTATTAAATATTTTATCAGCGGATAGAAAATATCTGTCTGTCAAAGTGTCTAATAAAGATTTTCTATTCTGCCTCCCAGTCAAAGGGAACATGCAGCCACAGAATGATGAAAGATAAAGTACATGTACTTGAAATGATAGAAGATCTCCTTCTGTAAGGGTGAGAACCAGAGGAGCCTGAGTGACATCTGGCCAACTTTACAGGCAAGCCGGACCAAATGTATTTTGTCCTGACTTTGCTTACTATATTTAATCTTTAATATTAAAACGTTGCCACAGAAATAATACAATATGTATGACAACGTACTTAATGAACAATATTTTGACATTTTTAAAATATATATACTTTTCTCATTTTAGCAGACTGATGCCTGTTCAGCTCCAAATAGCTCAGGTGTTTAAATGCAAATATTTGTTTATTTAACGACAGATTTACAGATTTCCTGCACACCTGATAAGTTATATATGTTATTTTAAGTTCCACTTATTATTTATTTATTTTCCTACTGATGTCACACAGACTTGAGCCTATTTGTCGATGAGCCTTCACTGAGAAACGGCCAATCTTTGGTTGGTCTGGCAGTGATCTTTTTATAGCATTGTCTCTATAACGCTGACAGCTCCTTACCACAGCAGAGTCATCATGTCTGAGCCCGGCTGGCAGGTCCTGCACAAGAGAACACATCAGCATGAGGTGAGATACAGCGTAGGCCTTAATCACCAGTTCTCATCAGGCTGTCAGGCATGTCAGGCTCTTCATAATAACCACCCCCCCCACACACACACACACCTCTAAAGCTATTCATACTCCTGCATTAGAATATACAGTACCTGGGGTTGTGGAGGTGACTGTGGGTGAATCACAACGCCAACATTAAACTGATGTATTGTTTTCTCACCTCATATTGCAATCAGAGCAATTTGTTTTGTATTTTCACAGTGAGAAAATAATAAATGGATTTTGAACTAACCTTAACTTAAAATCAGGTGAGACAAATAAAGAAACAAACAAATGTACAAATAAAATAACCAAGAGGTTTGACAGGGGACAGCCAACACTTTCACAACAACTGTATTTTACATCGTTATCGCTTCAGTCAATGATGAGCTGAATGATTAAGTGACTGAAAATGAAATGAACAGACCATCGTGGATAACACATTATGCACTTATCTACAGTGTGCTCCTCAGATGAGAAAATAGTACACCTGAGGCACAAAATCCCTCAAATAATCTTTCAGCAAAATATTGGGCCCCTGCAGCGCAAGCTCAAGGTGTACTGTGGTGGTAAACACACTTGACCAGATAAGACCAGAATCTGGTGCTAAGCCAGAGTGTGCATATGTGTGTGTGTGCGTGCATACGAAAGTGTATTTGAGTGCCAGAGACAGATGGCAACAATACAGCTTTTCAAAAAGAAGATTTGGGAAAGGCAGCAGCAGGCGACAGCTCTATACCGGCTGCATAACAGGGAGAATCAGGACGAAAAAGGGAGAATAAGAGCCGATCAGAGGAGAGCTCCCGAGCCAATCAACTGTGAGAAGATGGGCAAAGGAAACTAGAGACAGATGGGAAAGATATGAGAGGCCTAGATTGGAGGAGTCATTATTCAGAAATTTGAATTATTTTTACTGCATTTCTGTTTTATCAGACAGAATAAATTGGACTGAAGCGGGATTACATATGAAACAGTTAATGTGACCAATTTAAACACGTGAATTGATGCAGGGAGAAAGCCACTTAAATTGTCTGCCGTCATACATTTTTTACATTATTATGCTCTACTATTGCACACAAGTTTTCATTTAATCATATACTGTACAGTAGAACGTTGTACGGTATGTCTCTACTAACTGGCCCTGACACATTTCTTACACCTTAACTGCAGAAAATAGTCAAATTTAACACTTCTTCCAACGCATGGAGCCAGACTGCAGTATCCATTTATGATCGTGCACAGAAAGTGGGACTTATTTGCCTGGTGAGCTATCTGACAGTTCACCCCAAAACTGTTTTAGCAAATTTTAGAACAAACAGAAAGGACAGATGGACAAAAAGGAGGAGAAGGTCCATCCAGAGGGTGCAGATAGACCGTACATGTGAGTATTTAAGGAGTGAAGAGACTGGTGAGGGGGAGGGTTAGGCGATGACGAAATCACCCGAGGTCTTACGGCGTCGACAGACAGAACATGTGATTGTGGGAGGTCAGTGCAGTTTGGAGAAGAGACAATCAACGAGAGAAAACCTTACAGAGATAGTGCAGTTAGTGTTTTGTTGCACTGTAGAGAAATTCTGATAAGTTGTACAGAGCAGGTCTTGAAAGATTTATCACCAACATTTATCTTGTGAAGAAACATCATATGTTTATTTTATATGTTGTGAATTACCCAGCTGTAATGTACTGCTGTTTTTTTGCCTTATTTTTTCCTCTCTCCAATTTTCCAATCCCAGTGCAACAGGAACGTTGTATGCCTTCACAACGAATAGCAAAATCTGCCAAATTCATAGGTTATCCATCCCAGGATAGCTTACTGATGTTTTTTTTTCTTTGTTTCTAGCTATGAAAACATCTGTTTACATTTTAGTATGTTTACCTTGTTATCCTGATTCCCACATAAAAGCAAATTTTGATTTTAAATACTTAATGAATGCAGTCATGTTAAAATTCCAACACCCTCAGATATACGTAACCATTCAGCTACTTATTAGGGCTGAAGGGCCGTATGTGTGGCTCTGGCCGCTGTCATCTTTGCAGTCCTGCCTCCACCGCTTAGCGGCAAATCCAAAAATGAGCGAAGACGTGGAGCATCGGCGGAGCTGAGGCCAGCTGAATGAAGCCCGGGTGCTCAAACAAGCTACTTGTAACAGCACCTACCTGTCAATCTAATCATCCACATTGTTAATTATGCATAACCTTAAGTCTCAAATAAACTGAAGGGGTGAGCTATATGGAAAATCAGCCTCAGTGCAGTTGTCATAACCACGGGTACAAACCAATTTTGTACCAGGCTGTGAACATCTTTATTTCTGCTGTGAAGATGGGCATTATAATATGGGGGCTTATTAAGATCAACTTGTTCTGCTGTTCTGCTGATTTGCTGATTGACAACTTTGACATATACGTACAGATGCTTCTCACATCTGTATCATATAGACAGTATATTAGGTATTTTGTGTCATACACGTTAGGCTTAATTTGATCATAGGAGCCACAATCGGCATTAAATATCCTCTATAACCCAGGTTGATTTATTTACACGGTGTGAAACACGTTTATATTAAAATTCATAGAGTGAAATATAAGTCACTGATTTGATTAGAAACCCATAGATGACTGGTGCATGGGCTTCTTCTAGCCAATGATTACACATCTACGCAGGGAGAGAACAGATGTTTTATTCCTTTGATCTGTGCCTTGATGGGAACGTGAACAAGTCTTTCCCAAAGTTTAAAACAACCTGACTATAGATGTTAATAATCAACACTTCGGTAACAATGCAGAGAGGAGCATTAAACCGGCAGTGTCATTACACCAGTACCGCCGGTTCTTAGTTCCATTTCCTGTGGAAATGTAAATCTTTAAACAAGCGCCCTGATTACATTACATTCCTTATACAGTGCGTACTGGAAAATGGTGGACATGTACGTGTATGTCCTCTGCATTAATTAGTTAATCAGAAATACACTAGACTGATTTGAGACATCTGCGTCCACGCTGTGTTTGTGCATGCATGTTTACCCTGGAATCATCTGTGTGTGTGTGCATGCCTGTCTACATGCACGCAAACACACATAGATACCCAATTACTTCCCCCGGTCGGCGTACGCGCTTGCGTGTGCTTTTGTGAGTACAGGCGCTGCTTATTAAACAAAAAGAAAAACAGTTGCTTGTTTGATTAACATCAATATAAATTCTCCCTCTCATCTAACTAACTAAAGCCACCACGCGGTGTTTTCTTGTCTCCCTCAATTTGAATCTCAACGCTCACTCCTTTCCACTCGGCGGCATCTTTAATAAAGGCTGCTGCTTGACGGCGAGGGTGTCCTGTCTCTAGTGAGATGGTTAATAAAGCAGAGATGTTCTGCCCACATCCAGGGGCTTTGAAAGGGAGGGAGGAGGGGGGGGGATGAAGACTATTATTCAGTCAAGAAAAACAAGGGGCTTTACATACAGGCACCAGTGTGGGGAAGCAGCGGTGAACTTTCTTCCTGTTCTTTTTTAATGTGTTTTTCTCTTCCAGAGTCTAATAGCTTCCCTGGACCCAGACAGCTTCACATTAATTGGCCATGGAGGCGATGCCAAGGCTATTCTGCTCAGGTCCTCTGGTACTGCCACCGCCAACTCAATATAGACCTTGAGGTTCACTCTTATTCTCTCTATCCACCTGTTTCTATCTCTCTTTTTCTCCTTCATCGTATCTCTTTCTTCCTCTCCTTTGGCTCTGCATACCTCCCCAGTCTGTGCATGTTTGTGTTACACTCTTTCCTTTGCACCCACACAGACACACACACACACACACACACACACACACACACACACACACACACACAGCCTTACTCTCTTCACCCTCCTCCTTCTCACGCCTTCATTCATTGATCCCTCCATTAACATTTTTTCCTCTTCGTCATCTCCATTCCCTTGATGTTTCCTTGCAGTCTCCTCTCTTCTTCCTTCTTCCATGTGTCTCTCTCATATGTCTCTCTCTCTCTCTCTCTCTCTGTATCAGGAGCATATTAAGCAGGGGCTTCACAGCAGGCCGAAGCACATTGAGACCAGTGCCCAGCGGGACTTTCACTGAGGCCAGCTCAGCAGGACATGAACAGGAGAGGCACCCTGAAGATCTCCTCTTTCCTTCTCCGTTTCTTCCATCCACTGTTGGAAAGCTGGAAGAAGAGAAAGTCTTTAGCTTGACTTGGCAAACTTTATTAGGCATCACACATGTTAGACAACATTCCCGTTGTCTCTCAGTGTTGTTGTCGCTCGTCTTAGATTGTGATGGTGGAAAGCTAAAAGAAGTATACCACTGTTGTGTGTGGTAAATGACTACAGAGATCAGTCATCAAAACCTGTACTTGCCCAGCGAGAGATTTTTAGTCTTCACGTCTGGTCTTCATTCTATCATCACGATATGTTATGTCTTCTCTTGTCAGATTACCTGTGTCAAAGACTGTGGTTGTATGTTTCAGCATTTAAGTGCCAGTAACTTATGTAAAACTTGAGTGACAGCTAAATGGATTAAAGTAATGGTTCTCTCCACTCTAACTTTTCCTTTTTACTAGAGCCTCACATACCACTGACTTTTAAAATGGCCACAAAATTGACATAGCAACAGTCAGAACACAGTGGAAAATATAACTGTAATAAGCATTGCAGGCTCTACAGGTCACAAGTTGGGCTTTAGATTTTAGTTAGGGCCCGAGCACGCACTGTGTGCGAGGCCCTATTGTTTTTCAAATGTTTATTAGGGCCCGAGCACGCACTGTGTGCGAGGCCCTATTGTTTTGCAAATGTTTATTATTTTTTTTTTTATTATTTTTATTTTTTTTCTTTTTCTTCCTAAAAGTAAATCGCATTTTCGACGGCCTATATGTCCTCGAAAAGTTATGAAAATTTGCCTACCCCCCCAAAGTCGGGCGTAAAATTACGTATTTTGGGGGTCTCACACATGGACGAGCAAAAATGGCTCTACGGCGCCACCTACGTTTCAGTTGTCGGAGGAGCCCCTGGACACGGTTTCATCCACGAGCACGAAATTTAGCGGGAGTATGTAAGATACTGAGCCGCACAAAAAAGTCTCTTGGTGACTCGGGCTATCACGAAGCGTACGGCGGCCATTTTGTTTCAAAGTTGGCGTTTTCGTGTTTTTGGGGTCATTTTCAGGGGTCGTATTTGAACGAACTCCTCCTACAGCTTTCATCCGATCTGTTTGAAACTTGGCGTGTGTGTTCTTAAGGCCTCGACCATGAAAAGTTATCAGAAAGCGTGACTTCCAGATTTACTGCGTCAGAGGGGCGGGGCCACGAAATTTGGCGTTTTGGCATGCAATTTCAACGTCCTATAACTTTGCCAAAAATACTCCAATCTTCACCAAACCTCAGGTATATAATGGCAGTCTGGCCTAGAATACATTTCCATAAAAATATTTGCAGATTTTCACAGCGCCTCCTAGTGGCGACAGAAAAGACCACTTTTACGAAATGACGTCCAGCTCGGAAAATATTGACCATATCCACCTCAAACTAGTTGGAGATGTTGTCAAGGCCTTGGTGTTGACATCTGAGAAAGAATTTCAACTTGACATCAGAGGGCGTGGCCGTGACAGCGCGTCAAAGTCAAGCGTTCGACGAAAAATGGAACTCCATTGACTTTTTGGGTAATTTTCAGGCAAATGTGTTGGGCTTTCATATACTTTCTCAGACCTGTGTGAAACCTCTTGAGGTTATTAAGAACACTATTATGCAAATTTCGGCTGCATAATTAATTAGGGGGCGGGGCAAAACCGCTCTATAGCGCCCCCTTGAATTTTTATTTCAAGCAGCCCCGCCACAGTTTTGGACACAGAGTTATGAAACCTCAGCCGAATTGTAGACGAAGACAAGATCTACAAAAAAGTCTCTTGCTGCAATGTGCTAAAATTAACAGGAAGCGAGATATTTAAGCATGAAAATCACCATTTTTACTGTTTCGACCTGGTTGAGAAGGGGTCATATTTAAACGAACTCCTCCTAGGGATTTTGTCCAATTGACTTCAAACTTGGCAGATGTGTTCATATAGACTTTCTGAGTAAAATTCATGAAAATCATGAATTTTGATGAAACAATGTGGGCGTGGCGCTCCATTACATTTTGACCCTTTGATACAACATTCAAACTCCATTTACTTTTTTGGCTGTTTTTTAAGGTAAAGCTGTTGTGCTTCAATACTTTCTTAGACCTGTCTGAAATTTCTTCTGGTTGTTCAAACCAATATTGTGCAAATTTCGGCTGCATCGTTAATTAGTGGGCGGGACAAAATCGCTCTATAGCGCCCCCTTGAATTTTTCTTTGAGGCAGCCCCGCCACAGTTTTGGACACAGAGTTATGTCACCTTAGCCGAATTGTAGATGAAGACATGACCTACAAAAAAGTCTCTTGGCGAAATGGGCTAAAATTAACAGGGAGCGAGATATTTAACAATGAAAATCACCATTTTTGCTGTTTCGACCTGGTTGAGAAGGGGTCCTATTTGAACGAACTCCTCCTAGGGACTTTGTCCAATTGACTTCAAACTTGGCAGATGTCTTCATATAGGCTTCCCGAGTAAAAGTTATCAAAATCATGAATTTTGATGAAACGGTGTGGGCGTGGCGCTCCGTCAAATTTGACCGTTTGTCCCAATTCTGGCTAATGTGTGTGGTCAATTGAACGAAACGCTTTGAAAGCGTCAAAAGATCGCGCGTTTTCCGACTGCTGCCTTCCGACGTGCCAGCCGTCGAGTTGCGTGGGAGTGCGAGGGCCCGTTCAACGCTGCTTGCAGCTTTAATTATTTTTTTTTTTTTTTTAGGGCCCGAGCACGCACTGTGTGCGAGGCCCTATTGCATTTCAAATGTTTATTATTTTTTTTTTTTTTTTTTTTTTTATTTTTCTTTTTCTTCTTTTTCTTCCCCCAAGTAAA
This sequence comes from Nibea coibor, assembly GCA_023373845.1. Taxonomy (NCBI): domain Eukaryota; kingdom Metazoa; phylum Chordata; class Actinopteri; family Sciaenidae; genus Nibea; species Nibea coibor. The sequence continues at coordinate 14,672,475 of CM041738.1, forward strand.
TCGCATTTTTGACGGCCTATATGTACTCGAAAAGTTGCGAAAATTTGCCTACCCCCCCAAAGTCGGGCGTAAAATTACGTATTTTGGAGGTCTCGTACATGGACGTACAAAAATGGCTCTACGGCGCCACCTACGTTTTCGTTTTCGGAGGAGCCCCTGGACACGGTTTCATCCACGTGTACGAAATTTTGTGGGAGTATGTAAGACACCAAGCCGCACAAAAAAGTCTCTTGGTGACCCGGGCTATCGCGAAGCGTACGGCGGGCATTTTGTTTCCAAGTTGGCGTTTTCGTGTTTTTGGAGTCATTTTCAGGGGTCGTATTTGAACGAACTCCTCCTAGAGCTTTCATCCGATCTGTTTGAAACTTGGCGTGTGTGTTCTTAAGGCGTCGACCATGAAAAGTTATCAAAATCGTGAGTTCCGGATTTACTGCGTCAGAGGGGCGGGGCCACGAAATTTGGCGTTTTGGCGTGAAATTTCGACGTGCTATAACTTTGCCAAAAATACTCCAACCTTCACCAAACTTCTGATATATAATCACAGTCTGCCCTACAATACATTTCCATAAAAATATTTGCAGATTTTCACAGCGCCTCCTAGTGGGGACAGAAAAGACCACTTTTACAAAATGACGTCCAGCTCGGAAAATATTGACCATATCCACCTCAAACTAGTTGGAGATGTTGTCAAGGCCTTGGTGTTGACACCTGAGAAAGAATTTCAACTTGACATCAGAGGGCGTGGCCGTGACAGCGCGTCAAAGTCAAGCGTTCGACGAAAAATGGAACTCCATTTACTTTTTGGGTAATTTTCAGGCAAATGTGTTGGGCTTTCATATACTTTCTCAGACCTGTCTGAAACCTTTTGAGGTTATTAAGACCAAAAAGATACAGAAGTCGGCTGCATAATTGATTAGGGGGCGGGGCAAAATCGCTCTATAGCGCCCCCTTGAATTTTTCTTTCAAGCAGCCCCGCCACAGTTTTGGACACAGAGTTATGAAACCTTAGCCGAATTGTAGACAAAGACAAGATCTGCAAAAAAGTCTCTTGGAGCAATGGGCTAAAATTAACAGGGAGCGAGGTATTTAACAATGAAAATCACCATTTTTGCTGTTTCGACCTGGTTGAGAAGGGGTCCTATTTGAACGAACTCCTACTAGGGATTTTGTCCAATTGACTTCAAACTTGGTAGTTACGTTCATATAGACTTCCTGAGTAAAAGTTATCAAAATTATGAATTTTGAGAAAATTGTGTGGGCGTGGCGCTTAATTAAATTTCACCCTTTGATACAACATTCAAACTCCATTTACTTTTTTGGCTGTTTTTTAAAGCAAAGCTGTTGTGCTTCACTACTTTCTCAGACCTGTCTGAAACCTCTTGAGGTTATTAAGACCAAATAGATACAGAAGTCGGCTGCATAATTGATTAGAGGGCGGGGCAAAATCGCTCTATAGCGCCCCCTTGAATTTTTCTTTCAAGCAGCCCCGACACAGTTTTGGACATAGAAAAATGAAACCTCAGTCGAATTGTAGAACATGGAAAGACCTACAAAAAAGTCTCTTGGAGCAATAGGCTAAAATTAACAGGGAGCGAGATATTTAACAATGAAAATCACCATTTTTGCTGTTTCGACCTGGTTGAGAAGGGGTCCTATTTGAACGAACTCCTCCTAGGGACTTTGTCCAATTGAATTCAAACTTGGTAGGTCCGTTCATATAGACTTCCTGAGTAAAAGTTATCAAAATCATTACTTTTGATGAAACGGTGTGGGCGTGGCGGTCCGTCAAATTTGACCATTTGATACAACATTCAAACTCCATTTACTTTTTTGGCTGTTTTTTAAGGCAAAGCTGTTGTGCTTCAACACTTTCTCAGACCTGTCTAAAACTTCTTCTGGTTGTTCAAACCAATATTGTGCAAATTTCGGCTGCATCGTTAATTAGTGGGCAGTACGAAATCGCTCTATAGCGCCCCCTTGAATTTTTCTTTCAAGCAGCCCCGCCATAATTTTGGACATAGAAAAATGAAACCTCAGCCGAACTGTAGAACATGGAAAGACCTACAAAAAAGTCTCTTGGAGCAATAGGCTAATATTAACAGGGAGCGAGATATTTAACAATGAAAATCACCATTTTTGCTGTTTCGACCTGGTTGAGAAGGGGTCATATTTGAACGAACTCCTCCTAGGGATTTTATCCAATTGACTTCAAACTTGGCAGATGTGTTTATATAGCCTTCCAAAGTAAAAGTTATCAAAATCATGAATTTTGATGAAACGGTGTGGGCGTGGCGCTCCCTCAGATTTTGACCGTTTGTCCCAATTCCGGCTAATGTGTGTGCTCAATTGAACGAAACGCTTTGAAAGCGTCAAAGGCTCGCGCGTTTTCCGACTGCTGCCTTCCGACGTGCCAGCCCGTCGAGTTGCGTGGGAGTGCGAGGGCCCGTTCAACGCTGCTTGCAGCTTTAATTTTTTATTATTTTTCTTTTTCTTAGTCAAAATAAATCGCATTTTCGACGGCCTATATGTACTCGAAAAGTTGCGAAAATTTGGCTACCCCCCCAAAGTCGGGCGTAAAATTACGTATTTTGGGGGTCTCGCACATGGACGAACAAAAATGGCTCTACGGCGCCACCTACGTTTCAGTTGTCGGAGGAGCCCCTGGACACGGTTTCATCCACGTGTACGAAATTTAGCGGGAGTATGTAAAGTACCAAGCCGCACAAAAAAGTCTCTTGGTGACCGGGGCTATCACGAAGCGTACGGCGGGCATTTTGTTTCAAAGTTGGCGTTTTCGTGTTTTTGGGGTCATTTTCAGGGGTCGTATTTGAACGAACTCCTCCTACAGCTTTCATCCGATCTGTTTGAAACTTGGCGTGTGTGTTCTTAAGGCCTCGACCATGAAAAGTTATCAAAATCATGAGGTTCAGATTTACTGCGTCAGAGGGGCGGGGCCACGAAATTTGGCGTTTTGGCGTGAAATTTCGACGTGCTATAACTTTGCCAAAAATACTCCAATCTTCACCAATCCTCAGATATATAATCACAGTCTGCCCTAGAATACATTTCCATAAAAATATTTGGAGAATTTCACAGCGCCTCCTAGTGGCGACAGAAAAGACCAGTTTTACGAAATGACGTCCAGCTCGGAAAATATTGACCATATCCACCTCAAACTAGTTGGAGATGTTGTCAAGGCCTTGGGGTTGACATCTGAGAAAGAATTTCAACTTGACATCAGAGGGCGTGGCCGTGACGGCGCGTCAAAGTCAAGCGTTCGACGAAAAATGGAACTCCATTGACTTTTTGGGTAATTTTCAGGCAAATGTGTTGGGCTTTCATATACTTTCTCAAACCTGTCTGAAACCTGTTGTGGTTATTAAGAACACTATTATGCAAATTTCGGCTGCATAATTAATTAGGGGGCGGGGCAAAATAGCTCTACAGCGCCCCCTTGAATTTTTCTTTCAAGCAGCCCCGCCACAGTTTTGGACACAGAGTTATGAAACCTCAGCCGAATTGTAGAGGAAGACATAACCTACAAAAAAGTCTCTTGGAGCAATGGGCTAAAGTTAACAGCACGCGAGATATTTAAGCGTGAAAATCACCATTTTTACTGTTTTGGCCAGTTGAGAAGGGGTCATATTTGAACGAACTCCTCCTAGGGATTTTGTCCAATTCACTTCAAAATTGGTAGGTGTGTTCATCTAGACTTCCTGAGTAAAAGTTATCAAAATCATGAACTTCGAAGGAACAGTGTGGGCGTGGCGCACCATCAAATTTGACCCAGTGATTTAACATTCGAACTCCTTTGACTTTTTGGCTGTTTTTTAAACACAGGCTGTGGTGCTTTCATATGTTTTGTCAGAGCTGTCTGAAACTTCTTGTGGTTATTAAGACCAAAAAGATGCAAAAATCGGCTGCATGTGTAATTAGGGGGCGGGGCGAAATCGCTCTATAGCGCCCCCTTGGATTTTTCTTTCAAGCAGCCCCGCCTCAGTTTTAAACTCAGAGTTATCAAATCTCAGCCAAATTGTAGAGCATGGCAAGACGTACAAAAAAGTCTCTTGGAGCAATGGGCTAAAATGAACAGGAAGCGAGATATTTAATGATGAAAATCACCATTTTTAGTATATAGATCTGGCTGAGAAGGGGTCATATTTGAACGAACTCCTCCTAGGGATTTTGTCCAATTGACTTCAAACTTAGCAGATGTCTTCATATAGGCTTCCCGAGTAAAAGTTATCAAAATCATGAATTTTGATGAAACGGTGTGGGCGTGGCGGTCTTTCAAATTTGACCTTTTGTCCCAATTCTGGCTAATGTGTGTGTTTGATTGAACAAAACGCTTTGAAAGCGTCAAAGGCTCGCGCGTTTTCCGACTGCTGCCTTCCGACGTGCCAGCCCGTCGAGTTGCGTGGGAGTGCGAGGGCCCGTTCAACGCTGCTTGCAGCTTTAATTCTTATTGTCGTTCTTATACAAATCTCTTATTAACATATTCAGGATAAGGATTAAGGACAGGTTAGGGATTACTAGGCTCAATTTCTGGTATATTTCTGAGATTTTATTTCAAATTTCAACATTCAAACTCTGGAGGTCCTACTAATACATACAAAATGTGGATTTTAATATATCCCTTCTAAATACTGTCTATCTGAAGTTATAAAGTACTAAATGCACAAAATAAATCCTTTTTTTCTGAGCAGGAGATGTGATTGCCTGTGTGGACTTGCCCTAATGTCATGAGGAAATAAAAAAATGAAGACATCTCTCTTCTTGCCCTTTGGCCAGACTTTGAATGATGCCTCAGAGGAAGTCTGGGCCATTCATTTTGTGAATGACCTTGAGGTTGCCAGAACTCTGTGGAGAGACAAACACTAGACTCCGTTCTCTCTGATCCACGCTGTCAGTTTACTCTTATTTATATATTTTTGGTATATTGTGTTAACTCAATCACATCAACCAATAACACATCAATCTGCTGCCTTATTTTCTATTGATTTAACTGCTTAAAAACATAGTCCTGTGCCATCACTCCCCAGATTTTTCATCTGCAGATATTAGCCAAGTAACCCTAACCCCCCTAACCCTAACCCCAAACATCATCATTAGAATTAAGTTGTTTTAACTTATTCAAATATTTTCTGTGTCCTGAGAAGGGCTAAGAACCCTCATCTTCTAGTCTCTAAGCAGAGCTGTCTGTCACTGCTTTATTGTTTTATTTTAAACAGTATTGTGGAGCCAACTTAACAAAAAAATGTGTCACTGTCCTAATACTTTCCACTCACACTGTACGTCTCCGCACACTGTGTGCTTCTCAACTTTTAGAATGTCCCTTAAGAAATACTAAAGGGAGTCGACAGCTCTTTCTCCTTAAAGAAATAATAAAATGTATAAACGTGTCACTCTGTGTCAACCATTGCACAAAGTTTAGCGTCCTTATGGGGCACAGAGTAATCCAGCCCATTTATTTTGAAGCATTGCAACACTTAGCCACAAGCGACGAGCAAAGGCAGACAACGGCGCAGAAAGACAGCTATCGATCAGAGCGAGGCTGTCAGATGTTTGAGGGAGAGCTTCCCTGGAAAGCACTGCTAACAAGCTCTGCTTCCTTCCAGCTGCTGCTTTTGATTCATTGGTGTCTGTGAAGGAAAGGGAGACATAAGAGACGTGGTATGGTAAATGTGTGGTTTAGTGTCACAATCAATGAAAACAGCGGCCCCCTTTTTCTGAGAGGCTAACCCCAGCACACATATACACACCCCTTCCTCAAGCGAAATCATTTTTTTGGAGTAGAAGCAACAGAGAGACGAGGGTATTGAGATCTAATCAAATATCCTAACACTGAGCCTGTGTATTGACCAGAATTTCAAGGCAGAATTAACTAGAGTTCCTCCCTTGTTAGTTCAATACCTTAGAAGAAAATAGATATTTCAGATGGAGAGGGGTGGAGCGAGAAAGAGAAGGAGATGGAAAAAGGAAAAAAAAGAATTTACAACACAGAAAGTAACACTGTTTTCAAAAACAGTGTTTTCCAAAATAATCACACTGGCCACTCAAACAGCCAAATTACAGCATGTTCTACCCTACAATTGAAGAAATATAGAAAGATATGAAAGATATTAAGAGCCTTTATTAAAAATATAAAGACATTTAAAAAAAAAACTAAATAAGATTTCTCAGCAGCATTGAGCACAATTAATCAACCTCGTTCATCTGTGTCCTATTCTTTAAAATTGCAAGACTTATTCTAAATAATATGATTTTATGTGACCCAAGTTCAACTGTTTCCTTTACTTCTTCCTAAGGTTAAAACCACATCAGTCTTCTTCATACAAATAATTACTTATTCATTGACAGCTAAACTTAAATAGTGAAAGTGAAAAAGAAACAAATTAAGGTATTAAAATGTAATTACTTTCTTTAATGAAACAGTGAGACAATGTGACGATTGTCTTCCCTTTTTAAAATGTACCAATTAATTCCTCTAGTAATACTGTATGTGTCTTTGTGCAGTGTACTTTAGTCAGTCAGAGTCTGACTTCTTATCATTATTATTATTATCATTATTATTATTATTAGTAGTAGTAGTAGTAGTAGTAGGAGTAGTATGTAACCATAATTATCTTTCTGTGTTATTATTTAATTATTTTTTATTTCACAGTTGTTTTTGTTACACCCAGTCACATAAGTGAAGGAAATAATCTCTTATCTTACTGTAGCCTTTTAACTTCACTGGCATATTTTTACTATATTTGCGCATATTTATATTTTAAAAATGATGATCTAAAAAGACAATGTTAAAAATTCATGATACAAATATCCTAGAAACTGCCTTCCAGCAATTTACCTCATTTGAATAAAAGGAGCCGTTTATTTACAGTCCATTCTTTGAACTGCTCTGGCTGAGACTCCTTTAACAAAACTGTGCTACAGTACAATAGCAAATAAATTACTGTTCGACAATATTGCTCTTGCTTTGAGCTATAAGTATTAAAACAAAATAAAGAATCAAACAGTATCAATAACAGTTTGTTGAGTTTTTCTGGCTAAGTGATAAATGAGTCCAAAAAGTGTGCTCCTCGCTCTGTTTTGGTCTCCACCAACTCCTGACAGACATATGTGACTCTTTAGCTGCTAGAGTACACGCTCCACTGTGTCAGTTGCACACTGAGCAGCTAGCTTGCATCAAAGCTTTATTTACTGAAAAACAGCTGTCTGCAAAAGCAAAAACCCTTTTACATTACACATCACACATTACTCATTGTTGATATAGAAACAATAATAATATAAGATTTAACTAAACAGCCCAACTGTTTATTAGTATTTTACTCATGCTATATTGCACGAACAAAAATGAACTATTAATATTAAAGAAGTGAGCATGTAGTTCACGTTTGACATTATTCTTGCGTTGCTACATGGCAGTGTTTATTTGTCACCTCCTCCTTTCTATCTATGCTCTGCCGTATTGCAGAAGGACTTAGACTATAGTGAGTGGTTTCGTTGTGGTGCTCCAGAGGGGATGTGGATGTGTCAGGGAGGAGGACAGACATCTAATTAGATGCTTTCCATCTCTTGGGAAGGGAGGGGCTCCACAACGCTGTCCCTGCTTCCTAATGAGCGCACTGGAGACCACCAAGACAAACCCACTCTAGCTACACCAGCAAACGCATTTCTGCCCATTGTACACTTCACGCACCTCAAACTGTTTGTCCCTTAAGGTCTCGCTTCTTTTTTTCACCACCTCTGTCACTCTCTCTCTCTCTCTCTCTCTCTCAGGTATTGTGTTCTCCCACTCTGGCAGCCTGGCCACATACTCTCCAACAACAAGCCGCTCATTGAGAGTTGGAGGGCTCTTTTCTCCCTGGAGACACACACACACACACACACACACACACAACAAAATCACTGCCCAGGTATTGAAGACAGACTATACAATGCCCCATTATTACTCCAACGTGCCAAGCAAAACATCGATACACAGCTCTTTAAGCTCCCACAGAGAAGGTTTTAATCTGAAGCAAGACAATAAATTACTGAAATGCCTGAGCTTAGTTGTGCAGGCGATTACCTTCTCGGTTCGAGAGAGAACGGCAAAATCATCATCTGTTGACTTGCGCAGGGGAAGAAGTCTGAGAGAAATCATTCACCCCCCATCCACCCCACCCCTGAACAAGAGATAGCACGGTGGGCTGTGTTATGTTGGGGTTTGATTAAAGAATGTCTCTCATTAAAAGGTTCCCTCCAGTTACTAATCAAAGCAGTGTCGATATCTGGGAATTAGCTCGCCAAACACTCTTGCCCTGCTGTTTTTCACTCTCCCCCTCGCTTACTGTCTCTCTTTTTCTCCCTCATTTCCTTCCTCCTCCTCTCCTTCCGCCTGACTTTTACTCTGTTTCATTCACCACACGCTCTCTCTCGAAGCTCAACTTATGTAACAGTCAGTCAGCTATACAGCCACCATCAGAAGGAGAAGTCAACTGACCATGCAGCTACAATTTCATATGGTTCTCTATGTTTCATATTGAAGTTATTAACATTAGCTTGATGCATGCAAACTGCACTATGGCAATCTGGGACAAGACCGTTTAGTTTGAATTAAGGGAACTCTGGGGAACAGACACCAATGTGCTTCTAACAACAGTTTGGTGAATGCCCTTAACTGTGTCAACATGAAAATGACAATGCACCTGTACACAAAGTAAGGTTCAATGAGAAATGGTATCTGACTAAGAAGACAGACCTTAACCCCATCCAACACCGGTGGCATAATTTGGAGTGAGCCCATCTCTTTAGCATGCAACATCAGTTCCCTAATCACTATTGTTCCCTGCAGCCAGTTTTCAAAATCGTGTAGAAAGAATACCCAGGAGGATGGAGGCTGTTATTGTAGCATGTTGATGTCTATGGCTGATGGAGCTAAACTCGGGTCAGCAACACTAGATTGAGTTTTGGCAACCAGTTTTGAATAATGTAGGCTAGCGAACTTTTTCTCGTCAGCTTCCTTTCAATCTTAGCCTAGCCCAACTAAAATGTGATAAGAAATCAGTGACTTAACTATAGTGAAGCTAATCCATAAAGTGTTAGGGTTTAATTCAACCAGTACCAACAGTCAGAAATATCCTGTGTGAGCTACTACACGTTACTTTAATACACTGACTTCTTTTTTCATATACAAAATTGCATCAAGTACAATACACGTGGACGGTAGCAACTACTTCACACTCCTCGCGCACACACAAAGCTCGTTCACAGAGCGCAGCAAATGGATCTGAGTGAAAATATAGCAGGTACAGTCATTGATGAAATCAATACAAGACCAGAGTGGACCAAGGCAAACTTGACACAAACGTGAACATAGCACAGTTGCCTTAAAATGGCACATTAGTCTATCCAGACCACACCAGCGTAACAAGTCAAAACACATCAGCAGCAGATCAGATGTGCAGCAGGTACACCTAGTGCTCATCATTTGTCTCAGTAATTAATAGAAATGTGCATCCTCTGCAGCTCCAGCTCACAATTTCATCGGCATCTCTGTATTATCTAGTACCACTGATAATAAGCACATTGTTTCCATTACACTTTAGACAGACTAATCAGCTACATTTTCTTAATGGTATTATATGAAAAGCTGTCATCAGTTAATAAAAGCTTTGAGCTAAGAGAAGAGAAGCCTCTTTCACTAGATTCTCCTTTACTGGTATAAACACCATGTTGTAATTATAACATAATTATAGGAGCATTGTAGTTACCACATGTGGAGATCTAATTTATAATTTTAATGATAATTCCATACTCTCTCTCACACAGAGGCCCTTTCAAAATTAACCCATCCTGCATCTTACAAAAGTGAAATTTTTAAAAGCAGTACTCATGTGGCTGCTTCCTTTATGCTTTATCACTCTGCCTGTCACTGCCTGACCTTTCTCTCGCATTCAACAGAACATTTTTAAAGGTTTCTACGTAAAATCCATGCGCTCTCTTTGTATGATCATGCCCTTCGCTAACCACAGACCACAGGGGCACCGTAGCTCCCATCAGAGCACCCCTCGCCCCCACATCCAGTTGATATGACTGTTTCCCATTCAGTGACAGACACGCGGGGGATGGAGTGGCATCAACAAAGACTCAGCTCCTGTCAACTGATCTCTGCATCCCTTTGTGTTAACACTGTTTTTCGCACGGTTGTAAAAAAAAACTACAAAGGTTTTCTGCTTCACACTCTGTTGGCTAATTGCATCAAAGCATTTGGAGACTGTTGTCTCAGCTCCCGTGTTTGTACAAGCATCAAAAAGGAGAGAGCTCCAGCACGTGGAAAACCTGTGCCAGATATCATCTCTCTAGCATGGAGGGACACAAGAATTCAGAAACCAGGGGAGTGTGACGGCAGCATTTGTTTTGTGACAGGAAATTTATAAATTCAGCATCACTCTTCCCTCTCCCAATAATGAAATAAATCTTGCGGGGCAGTTTGCCTAAGATAGAGGAAGATAGAAGTCGATGTAGACCAGAAAGAGGGAAAGATATGGAGAGTCAGACAGAGAAGAGAAGGAGACTTTCTCTCAGACTTAGCGGTTGGTCAGATAGCGCATCGAATGGAACGCCTTCACACTGAGACATGGGACATGGACTGTGTGTGTCCGTGTGTGCGTTTACGTGCTCAAGACCACGTCTGCGTCGGAGCACGCATAATGTTAACGTAGATACTGAATCCTATACTCTGCGTGAGTGTGTCCGTGTGTGTGAAAGCAGGGTGGGCCACATGGAGCAGAGTTTTGTTGGAGCTAAAATGCTGGCAGTGTCTGTTCGTTCAGCCATGTGACATGATTTATGTGCGAGACGCAGAGTGTAAATGTCCTGCCTGTGACCAGCAGACCAAACAACAGACCAAACCTGAAGACCAACAAAACTGATTATACAGTGTTTTCCAACCGTGCTACACACTTCTTCCATCCTTCCTCTCTGCTCCCCTGTCTATTTGTTTTTTTTCTGTTTGGTCTTTTACCTTTTACACTCTGCTTTCCCTCTTTCTGTCTATACCTGGATTTTGCTCGCCCCTACCCCAGGAAACTAAAGTGCATTCCATATTATCCATTGTCCATGGCTTGTGGGGAAAAAACAGCTCTGGTCACTTCTTATCTAGAAGCAGTCATCAACACAAACATATGCAAACATTATGGCAAACAATATCTGGTTAAAGTATGGTGACGTTTAGGCAGCTGCAACATTAATCTTACAGTTACAGGTGCCCTGTAGAGCAAGCAAACAAAAGTTACCATTACAGTAGATTCATTGTCCCTCACCCGAACACATTGTGTGCATCCTTGAGCTCCTTGAACAAACAAGTCAAGTGAATTTGTTCCTCATGAAACCTTTGCATAGCTGATTTTATTATTCCCATTTTAAATCCAGCATTGTTTGCATGTTTTCTTGCAGGGTTAGGGTTAACCCTCGTCACTGATGATTAGTTGCATGTCTTGGCATGTTACTGCCACTTGTATATCACAGTTGGTTGGTTCATCATTAATTTTAAAATGAGGTTCATGTTGACCCGATGTTGCCCACACCGCCGCTGTGTCACCATGTCTATACGGTGAATTAAAATGTAAGGAGCAAGCTAACATTTATCTTAATTTTATGTGCCCTCGTTTTATGTTATTCTCTAACGGAATCTTTGTGCCATGTCATTACATTTTTAAAAAGAGCAACCATGATCTCCTAACCTTCTTACCTTGCTTCATAAAGTGAACACTACTGACTACATTGAAATCTGGAAATTGTTCAGTTTGCTGTTTATTTTCACTAGCTATAGTGAATGGACTGTCGTCCAAAATACTATTTGTTACTATTAATACATATCTGTCCATATGCCACATATACGTGTGCTCACACAAGTTCACATACTTCAATGTCTTGCTCAAGGACATTGAACAACCTTCAATCTTGATTATTGGACGACCGCTCCATAAGCTGAGCCACACACCCTTATCTAACTTCACACTAAAGATAAGGTGACACATGCAGTAATGGTAGAATGACATTTTATTATGGTAGAAAGGTAAAACAGTGTTGTAACAAATGAACAATTTCTATGACAACCCAGCCACTCTGCAACACCTCAACGGCTGCTGGGAAATTCCAACCACAAGATGTGGTTGAAAGTTTCAGATACAACAATTTAAGTTAAGACAATTATTTTGTTACTTACTGTACCTACTGTTAGCTTATTACAGTTTTTGATTCAAGGTCAACATTGTACTTCAGTTCGTGTTCCTTCCTGGCACATTGCCCTTCAGCAGAGAATTCTAGGATTGTTCTGGGGACAAAGTTAGATGTGATGCTCAGTGTGAGGAGAGGAGAGGTGACAGGACATGCGAGAAGTAGAAAAAAGAGGGAGGAGAGGGAGAAGAGTGAAACAAAAGACATGAAAGCAGATTAGGACAGAGAGGAATGTCAACGTCTATGCGTCCAGGTGTAGAAATGATGGGGAGTGGCAGATTGTGTGTGTAAATTACTGGCCGGGATGCTGAATATTTATGAAGGAGACGAGGCAAAGGAGAATTCAAAGTCTAGATGTGAAACGGAGAGATGGACGCAGGGAGGAAATTGGAAGGGACAGAGAGTCTCCTCTGATGGATAATGACAGCCCCAAGTCACAGATTAAAGCCCAGACAACTGCTTCAATAATGTTCAAACCACCATGGGGCTTTTGTCAATGAACGCAAAAGAGAGAAAGAGGGCGGGAAACAGACTAAAAAAAAAGTAGAAAGATGAAATAAAGCATGATGTAGAATATAATAACCATACAATAGCTGCTATGTCTGTTTAGTAATGTACAGGAGTCTGAACTCAAAATGCAATTGCAGTCTCACCAGGGGCAGATCTAGGATTTTTCTAAATGGGGGCCACAAAGGGGTCATAATTTATACAGCAGCACCGAGTATACCACAGGAAAACTGGGGTATTAGGCACTTCATTTACTGCACTCTGGTGACTTTATGTGCATATGTTCTGTATGCATTTGTATACATAAACCTACCTAGCATTAAACATGGGGCAGTTAGCAAAGATATGGAATCATAACTTACTATGAAGCTTGTCCGATGTCGATATACAGTTAGGTCCATTGTATTCAAAGTAAGCTGTGGCAGAAATTGAGGGAACACATTGGAACATCGTCAATCAGGAGAAAATATCTACTAAATGTTTCTATGAGGCAAAATGTCCTTTTATACTACCTCTAAAGAAATATAATTATTTATTATTAATTTCACAAATGGAAACACGTGATACTACATGTCCCAGCTTAGAGTCCCTAAATAAGCTTTTTTCTCAACATGGTCATTGCTAGCATACTTGTAGCTGCTGCCGACTGCAGTGATGAAAGTGACATTGTGTGACTGATGAACAGGTACACACATGTGCATGCATGCGTGCAGCATGCCTTCATTTGACTCAAGTATCACTGTCTTAAAGCAATGTACTAAACAGGGTCAGTACCCAAAGGGATTTTAGCCGGCCCAGTGCTCCTGTGGCCCTGCCTCTGGATCCACCTATGAACATCACTGATTTCATTCCTGCTTTAAGATGAAGGCGTCCCACTGACCCACTATGAAGTAAAGAAATTGAAGTGACCCTCTCTCTATTTGCATAACACTGAGCATTGACTACAGGACCTGATCAAATGAGATATGATGTTGAATTTATGTATTTAATATCTCCGATTGATGGAAATGCAGTATAAGTTTCAAAAGAATATTTCAAGCCTCACCAAATAGACACATTTTGCATGCATATATATATAGCAACGTAAAATTAGAGCAGCAAGTTTACTCTGGCAGGGAAACCTCCTGGTTTGAGAGAGAAGCATCTGGACAATACTGTCCCAGAGGTCTGCATACTGGCAACTAAGTGAGGAGTCCCTACTGTGTCTGACGACAGAATACAGAGCACAGCACCCTGTCCAGAATAACACATCAGTCAGACAACTGGGTCCAATTCACACGTCCAACAGAGCGACATAGATAGACCAGGATAGAATTAGGAGAGGAAGGAACAACTTGGTATGAGTCGCACTTGTGTGCATGTTTTTTTTTTTTGACAAATGAAACGCTTTCAAGTGGAGAAAACGTTGTCAAAACTTTTGTACATCATGTCCTCATTGTTTCTTCAGCATGAATAAGATGAATGTCGGCTTTAAACTAAAAGAAGCAAACAAGTTTACCTATAGCCATCTGTGTGTGTGTGTGTGTATGTAGACTGGGAGAACATGGGCATAAATTATATTCTTTAAGAGTCACAAATTACATCGCGTTGCCTATATGTGCAACAGACAGTGCTGTCATGTGCTAAAAATGAAGCACCGTATTTAAATCTGCTCCTGTGTATGCTCGCATGCATTATTTGAGATGTAAGGGAGAGACAGGGAGAGCAGAAGACATCCAGTAGACAGAAACAAAGTCACATGAAGACAGATAGATAGAATGAGGACAGCTTAGTCCGGACCAAGAGGAGAGCAGCGACAGCAGCTGTTCCTGTTTCCTGTTCTCTGAGCCTAGATACCAACACAGCATGGCAGCACACTCTGGGGACAAACCAGAGAAAAGCTCTTAAAACAAAACCCAATCACCACGGCGTGTCATTAATAGGCTGTTCTCAGGTGTGTACTCTTTCTATTAAGTCTGCCATCTGTACTCACATCTAAAGCCCTGCACATTGTGTGTTTGAATCAAGCTTGCAGACAGATTGTTCTCTGGTTTTAAGATCCATTGCTGTTCCAGTGTAACAGCCAATTCACTACTACTCATGTCATAACAAGTTTCATTTTGTCCATTTCATGGCATGTGGTTTACTTTTTCATTTGGGTCTTTGTTATTGTGAAAATACAGCAAAGGCATTTTGTGTTTCCAAACCCATGTTCAAATTTGAAAATAGCTCTGCCATTAAATACAACCTCAATAACAACATATTGTAAGATTATAGAGTGGCGCGATTTTAAAGAGATTATTTTCTTGCTGAGGCTTCTACTTTTTCCTGTGGGAGTCTTGAAGATTGTCAGTGAGCAGAGCCTGACATAATGCATGCAAACTCTCAACTCAGGCACAATGAAACGCAACAAAACAGAAATTCTGACAAAACCAAAAAAAAAAAAAAAAAATCTTCATGAAATACCTACAGCAGCTGAGGCTTTCTATACTCCACAAGACTGATATGTCAGGGTTTTTTTTTTTGTTGGAAACCTTCCCTGATATGTGCAACAATGACTGAAGCCACCGGGGATCATTTTAAGATAAGGCACAGCTTAAATCAAGACCAAGCAGACACAAGAACTTCACAATAAATGTCAAAGCATGTACAGAATGTCAATCAATCTGTTCCCTTTCCATTCTTCTTTATTTTCTCCTCTTTATTGCCTGACTGATGCCCATGTTTATGAGCTAAGTTTGCCTAGATTTGGCAATCTGGACTGTTGGTGTGTTACGTCTACTTAAAGTGATCTCAGAAAAAAAAAAACTGACAGATACTGGTTGTAAACTAGTTAGCAATACACATACTGCCTGTGTGTGTAGACTTTGTTTGTGTGGATTTGTGTATCACACGCTGACTGATCTCAGAACCCACCAGGATTATTTCCCTCCAGCCTCCGCTCTTCTTTTTTCCCTTCCTTCTGCGTACATTTCGCCCTTTAGACTCAACCCTCTTTAAAGAGAGAATTGACTTTTGCAATGTGAGAGCGAGCGCTCAACACAAATTAGAGTTAAACCTTCAATAACTGATGTATTTTTGGAGTTGTATTTGTAGCCGAGTACATCCAATATTCCCTCTTTTAGCTCTATTTTTTCTTACTCATGAGGGAAATATCTGTCTCCTAAAGGTCCGCCGTGTAAGATTTAGGGGGCTCTATTTACAGAATATGGCGGAAAGGTGATTAGTGTACCAGTCCTTTGAGCTGCTAAATGATGCTCACAAGCTAATCGCTAACTTTGTCTACTGCAGGCCAGGTGGTTTCTAGAGCATTCTTTTCCTTTTTTTTTTTTTTTTGTCTGAAAACAACTAACTGCTCCGGCCAAAAAATATGTTCTTTCTGGGAGAGGTGGCAGCTGCAGGCCAGAAAACCAAAACAATGTGCTGAAAGTTGGTGTAATTCTTCATGCGTTTATCACAATGACATGCATTTCACACGTGTCGGTCACTGTTAATATCCAAATGTTAACACTTTAATATGTTGTTAGTAGTGAACAAAGCACAACCCATATAGTACTGCTGTCAGTGAAAAAATAGCACTTGTGTATTTTTATTGTATGATTTGATTTTCTAATATCCAGGTGTGGTTCAGAGTATATAAAGGGGGGCGTTAGAGACACATCAGGACTGTTTCAGCTCTTGTGTAATTTAACCCCCCGATAAAGTACAATGAATTAATAATTTAGGTTTTCTGTAGTTTTTATTTACCTTAACTTGTGGCACTTCAACACTTTGTGGTCAATGAGTGCAAGTTTTGCAACGTTACTCAAGACCAAGGCAACAGGGCAGGCTGGAGGGAAATGGAAATATTAAATATAGATGGCTGTTGCTGACAGCAGAGTGGAAAAGAAATAAACTTTCCGACCATGGAACACCCTGTCGACAGTATATGCCCCCATCCTTATTATCAAGAGGACCCATGTCAGCCCTGTCAGAGTGCTTGAAGTGCCTTGCTATCTGTGGAAATGCGTTAAGTAGATGTTGATCTGATGCTCTCCCTTTACAGCGCTTCACAATGTCAGAACTTTCTGGCTCGGTGATCTAATGAGCCAGTTTCACCATATAAGGCAGTTTACGACCAACACATTACACACAAATTTCAAAAATGACACTTTATATTTGATATAATGTGCATTTATAATAGGGCTTGGGTACTATCAGGGCATGAAATTACCCCATTCACTGTCCAAATGATGTATAATTCTGGCTGTGGTGGGTGACTCAGGCTGTCTCACTTTTACCCTGGCAGGTGGCAAGATTGTTTTCAAACTGTTTTTTACTATTCTAAAACTGCCCAAGCTGCTAAAATTTAAATTGACCTGGGAAATTTGGTGTCCATCAGCCACTGTGACAGAAAAAGTTTCATGCACATGTCTTTATATAACTAACTACCCATAATACCGCCTTAAGGCAAATAATCACTAGTCAGCCGAGCTTCCATTATGTGCAGGTACAGGTAGCCTATGGAGCAAAACATACTAAGTGTATTTTACTTTAAACCAGAAATTTCCATGTTTACAATTTGTATAAAAGAGTTATCTTTACTGAGCTCTATTCAATAATGGATATTTTGGATCATATCTCTATGCCTGTTTAATATTTTTGAAGTATTGCTATTTCTTTTAAGTAAAGGAATAATTTCATTTGTTGTACGACCCTTCCCATTCCCAGGATACCTTGCATGTTCAGCTAAACTGGGTGTTTTAAGATTCCTTTGCCAGCTGCCACTCAAAACCTTCCCTTTCCATCTCAGTTACTATTAAGAAATCGGGACATGAATCACAAGAAGAAGTCACTTACCTCCTGCCTAAAAGATAAAGCCATTACTATTCCTTGGTTGCCCATGGACTGGTACTACAATAGTATCCTTTCATTTCACACACGGAATGGTGGGATGATTTTGCCAAGCAAAAACCATTTTCATTACAACTGTATGAAATATAAATGATAACAAGCAGTAAAAGGTATTGAAGAGGGCATTGATTTAACCATTCTCCCATCATGATGAACCAGACCAATAAAAATTCAAAATTAAACATATTGGCTCACGTCAATAAAAGCTATCACTTCCCAAGTAGAACTAGTCCTGTCTTTACTTTGCAAGTTATTACCACCAAAGTACTTGTGGATTGGGTACTTCAAGTAATTTCCTTCTGGTCTACATGAAACAGTATAATGGCCATGAAGGTTTTGGCTGAACATAGTAATAGTGACAGAGAAAAACATGTTACATATTTTCTTAACTATCTACAAAGACATTTATAGGTGGTTCTAACTTTGATGCAATGATTTGACGATTTTCAACTTTTTAAGCTTCAGTTTGACTCTGTGGGTGTGCTTCTGTGAGGATCTTTATCAAATTCATAATCATGTCCTCTGACAATCAAGAAACTACTGATGAAAATTCAAGGTTTGGTTGAGTTTTAGTGAGTCTATTGCAGTTCATACAAATTATGTTGATCATTACTCTGGCATGTGACAAGTAAAAATGTAATCATGTTTGGCCACAGGAGTGTTTCATTTTTGTTCTACATTGCATGTGGGTCAGTGTATCCAACATATGGTCTGTAGTCTGAAAGGGTTAGGGGTCTGATTCCTGCATTGTCCTTACAGTGTATATACAGTGAAGGCATATTATATTGTGATTTATTTTACCTTCAAGTATCTACAGCACGTGTCATCGTGTGCTATGGAGCATATTGTTATAGTAGATGATTAATTAGTTCATAGTTCTCCCCCAGGTAATGTTGATGGGAGTGTGATGCCAGAGTTTGTTGGAGACACTTTCTTGTCCGTGCATTTCCACATTGAGCTGTTGGCATTTTGTTAATTTCCTTTTTTTTCCCTGGCATGAATGCTAAAACCCCACAAAAGCTCTTCTCTGAAAATAGCTTCCTTCCGTTTCGCTATTAAGCTCCACAAAGATCTCAGAGGACTTACTGTATGAACACATCTTCTTGTGTTTCTTGTCAGTGCTCATCAAGCATTGTAAAGAAAAAAAAAAGAAAGACTGGAAACTTATAGTAAAATGTGTGCAGACTGGTGGGATCTATTCTTTGAGGCTTTTCTGTTTTTCCTCTCATTTCATTAGAGCAGCTTGTCCCCTAGGGTCCCCAGTTGTTGACTGATTAGAGATTCTGTCTGTCGACAAGCTTAGCATCAGTTTGAACTGTGTGCATGGTTGCATAAATACCCATTTCATTATACTCTGACAGTCACTCCGACATAATATTTCCCTGCATCAGAAAGTATTCTCAGGCTCCCTGGGTCTCAGTGTTGTCAATAAACATTAATAGTAAAGTCTTTTACATGGTTTGTATGATACTTCTGCTACTCTAACAACAAAACCACTGAATCACTGTGCTTTTTAGTGTGTTCGTCTGTAGTCCTGTCTACAAACTGTTTATCTAATAATGTCTGGGACTCACTTTCTGTCACTTATATGTGGTGCTGTACTGAGGCCTCTCTCTGTGAACACAGGCTTCACTGCACAGCCAGTGAGCCGCAGTGAGCGGATATCAGAACTGTAAGACGCATTGATCAATCATACACATCCACAGGTGTGTCCATCTGTCCAGCAGTACCACAGTAGCTATTAAAACCCCAGACAGAACACAAAACTAAAGTCACTCATATCCATGAACTCTACTTAAACCTTGGAAGAGACATGTAGACCACCAAAATACCATCAGTCTCTGCCCAAGTTCCCTGCCTAATCAGAAAGTCTCATCACTGTAGACATCAATTGGAATCCTGAATTGGGTTCATAGGAATTGAAGCCAAATGCAAACCAGAGTTAGAGCAAGTGCAGTTCAATTATTTAATAATTAAAGGGTACAAAGGCTTACTGAATGGTGAGGCAGGCAAAGTCATAACCAAGAAAGCACTCCAGCATGGGGAAACTAATTGTTCAAAAACAAGCCAAAAACACCCAAGTGGAACTGGGAAGCTTGACACAGGAATGAAGGTGAAGTGGCACAGGAAAACACAGACTAAATACACCACTGAGGGGACAATAACAAGACACAGGTGCAAACTAATCAGGAACAGGTGAAACTAATGAGGGAAGGGCACGAGGACAGGAGACAATTAGAAAGTAAACAAAAGACACTACACAGAGAAATATATATCAGAAACAATATTTGGCTGGACAGGAATCTCAAGTAGGCTGGATTTTCAAAATAAAAAACCTCTGATGGCAATTTAGATGAAAGTCTGAAGGAGGGGTCATGTTTCGAGGGGTCTCTATAGAAGTGATGAAAGTAATTTAATATGGAGATGAGATGCTTAGATTTGTATGTTACAAGTTGCTACAAGATGTTAAGAGGGACACTGTGGAGAAACGTTCAGACTAAAATCACTAAATAGGGATATAGACAGTATTCTGGTTAAGAAAAATCTCAATCGTCCCTCAAGAGAGCTACAAGCACAGGCTAATGAATATAGGTATGGAAAGAGACCACAGCATATAGCATATGTATAGTGTATTTAAATGATGATCACTTTTTCACACTTTTTATAGCCTAAATGAATAACCTATGAAATCCCAAATTATTTGGATTAAGATAACAATGTTCTCATTAAAACAAAATAATCTGTTATTGATGTTTTTGTTCATCAGTAGTCCAGGACTGTAGAAGATCCACTGAAAGAGCATTTTAATCCAGTAACAGGACTTGTACCTCCAGCTCATCAATGAGAAATTACAACACCTTTAAGGGGTTAAACACAGGAATTATTAATGTATTCATAACAGTACCATCATCTGTGCTCCATAATAGTTTTGAATGTATATATTATTAAAAGCAGACTGTCATAGTGTCTCATTCCCTGCATGGAACTTCATCTAAATGAGTTTTTTCAGTTTCTCAGACATAGTCTACAATGTCTTCTTTCTTAGATTTTATTGTATCCTTAAACTTGTTATATTAACATAACAGAAACACCCTGAATATGTCCCATCTTATTATCAGGCATGAATAAATGCGATTCAAGGGCATCTAATGTCCCTCAATTGTCTGCAACTGGAACAACTACTGAATTAAATCAATTTTTCATGAAGAAGTATACAGTTTATCCACATATATGACACTATGACATTTTCACAGTGCAGCCAAAGGATAACATGGTAAACTTACTATAGGGCCTGTCTTCCACGGATTCCTTTGAACATCGCTACCGCAACAGTCTCCTGAATATTACAGTAATGCCTACACCCAACTGTGAGAACCTAACTTGTTTCAGCTGGAAATCAATAGGCTGTGTGAACCATTGCCTTCCTGTTGCATCACATCCTGAGAATTTTTTTTTGGATGTTTCTATGTCATACTCTCTGTTTGCATGTAAGAAGACTGGCCAGTAAAAATGGCCATATAGGTCACCTGTGCAAGTAGTTTAATACGACATATATTTACATCTATTGCTACGAGGCAATCTTGAGCAGTTGTAGTAATTATGACTGAAGTATGAAGTATAAGAGAGACAAACTCTGTGTATGGAGGAGGTTGAATGTAAGTCAACAGTGACATTTAGAAGAGAAGAAAAGGTTTAAAACAAGAATACTAATAATAACTAATAATAAGTGTTTATATTTAAACCGAATATGAGAGTGACTGTGCCCAGTGTTGTCTTAAGACTGCAGGATTCGCTACAGAAAACTGAATGGTAACACTATGAAATGTTGTGAGCAGATACTCACTGCAACCTGAAGTCTGACTGTGTTGATGATGCATAAACATTGATGCCAGATGGTGGAGTTTGCCTCCTGGCGTAGTAGAAGAGCCCAGAAACATAAGTAAATGCCAACAGTGCAACCAAAACAAAATACAACACCAGCTATGGTGCTAGCTGGGATTGAGTTAGAGTAAATTATATCGGAGGTGAATATGATTTAGAGGTGGCCCTGGCCTACCTTTTTTTTTGTATAAAAAATAGGAGAAAGAGGATTTTTTTTCTGTCCCTGATAGGACACACAGTTTGTTCATTTGTGCAGCAGATGTGGCAAATTGTGTTTCTTGAAATTCAAGGTTGATGCATCATTCCGAGAGTAAACTTTATGGTGACTGAATCTAAATGCATTGTGTCGTTTCGACCTCAGACTCACCATTCTGCCTGTGCATGAACATACGCAAATCAATTTAATATGGAGCATGATGGAGCAACATAAAATTCCTTTTGAGTTAAATTTGGCTGCGTACTCTTTATTGTGGTGTGTATGCAAGGTAGATAAGGATTGATGTCAGGCATTGTGTGGCACGTATAGGATGTGTGAATGTGTACATTATGTGTGTGTGTGTGTGTGTGTATCTGCTGGTTTCTGCAAGGTTATAATTTTTTCAGAAGCTCTTTAGATTATATCCCTTCATAGTGAGGCTTAGCCCTGTGGTATTTGCTAGATTTCTGGTATCCTATAATGCCGCCTCTTTAATATGAAGTGGCCTAAATGATTTAAACCTTTCCTTCGTCTAATCAAATAATTGGTTGGTCGAGATAACCAGGCTGTCTGATTGAGACTAGAGTAGGAGAATACCAGAGGGCCGAGGAATAAAGACATTTGCCCTTGGTATGACTTCTCAAAGTCCTCTTTGTTCCACATATTTTTCCTGATGACAACTGGACTGGAGCGAAGTGAGACAGCAATTGCTAATACCTAGGCTGTTTGGTTTTGTTTTTACCAAACTTTTTACTTACTACTTTGTTTTTACTGTATTTACTTCAAAAGGATACACAACTCAGCTGTGGGGTTAATACAGACCAACTGAAGGTCACTTGCTGCTTTGTTCTCTCGCTCACAAACACTGAAGCACAAGTACTCTAACAAACACAACAGGTTAAGCCGCCTGTCATTCATGCCTCAGCCCGGACCTCTTCTGTTGGAGATGAGTTTGGCATTATTCGGTCAATGAAGGAGAGGGACGTGGGAAAGGAAACAAAGGAGGACACTTTCTATTTTTTGAAATCGGCAAACAGCCAAAGCTTCTGTACCCAACCCTGAGGCAAGGAGAGTTTTAAACAGCTACTTATTCATCGACATTGTACACAAAGACACACACACATCTAAGCATACTGTTCACGCTCATAAAATTCTCCATTTGTACATCTAAAGAAACCATTTTAAGGGTTACAGCTCAAAGACAGGTCAGAAATGTTGATGACAGGCATGATCATCTTAATAGATTAAAACATGTCATTTAAAGTATGGACAGGAAGGGAATTCCAATTGTATTATATCTAATCCTGTAAACTCCTTCCTTCTTTATCCCTTCCTCATTCTGCTCCGTCATTTCACTTGAAAAAAAAAAAAAAAGAAAACGGGTGTCCCTGTGTCAAAAACTGTCATGCTCGTTGGCGATATGGCTGACGTTGGCACGGTGTATAATGAGGGACTGTCGCTGGAGCACTGAGGGGAGACGGCAGTGACACACCAGCGTGGGAAACTCATCTAAATCACATTACCAAACCCTGCCCTGAAGGCTCGCATGGCTGGCAGATTAGCCTGCATGGGCTGTCGCTGTTGCTGCTGCTGCTTCTTCCTCTGAATTCTCTGCTTTGTGTAGGCTGACGGGTAATAAACATTGTAATCAGGTCCACGATAGTGAATGGCTTAACTAGGAACATGGCAGGGAGAGGGATCGTATGAAAGAATACAACAGCATAAAGAGGATCTGTAATAGGTTTGTGGAGGAAACTGATGAATCACACTATACTTTGTGATTAAACCATACAGTATTAGCACGCTGATTACAGTAAGTGGATAAGGACGCCTGATGTGTGGCAGATGTGACAAATGTGTGCATATATATAAATGTACATCAGAACAAAAGGTGATTGGTTAACTGACTTTTGGTACCCACATGTGATTGGCTCCTTACCAATGCTTTGTCTGTCTTTGCTACGTTGAGCGAGTCACGTTATTTCCAACTCTATCATTTTTACTACCTTGAAATCAACACATCAGTTGTTACGCTTCAGCAGTCTGTCTTCACGGCTGCGTTAGACTTGGGGAAGATGGGTCTATTTAATGTTGTGTCGTAGACTGGTTGGGGCAGTAGGCCTGTCTTGGTAGATTTACACCTTCAGTATTATTTAAAACACTGCATCCTTGTTGTACGGTAGTCCCTCTCTTTAACGAAAAATCAAATTTACTCGACAAGCACACTTGATTCTTTTCCAGTCCTTACCTGCTTACCTGCTATTAATGAAACTCAATACTCCCTGTAACTCTTTCACAGTACAGGATTAGTTTGCATTAAAAGCAAACAGCAGCAGTGCTGAATCACTATGGCAAATTAGAGATCAATGAAACAGGGATACTAGTAACAGAATGATGAAAGTAAAAACTGTCACTAATAGTATATCCAAATAAAGTTCTGGTAATTCTGGTTGTGATTATTATATCTTAATTTCAGGCTTATTCTATTTAATAATAAGAAGATGAAGAAGGCATGCTTCTTTCACATGCACAGCTGATACTGACTGGTCTGTCAGTGCTAGACTTGTATCATCCACTTTCTAATCCCCAAGCCAACTCTCTACAGACTGAGCTACACCCCACTGTATGATTAAACTAACTAAAAAGCCAACAAAATCTAGCTGATTTGAATTGGGTTCAAAAATTTGTTGAACAACACTACTCTTATGAATGAAGCGAGACACAAAAATGATTTCTTTCAGTGTGTGGGGAGATGCATGTGAAATCTTCTTGTCACGGTAATGAGTTGATCAGAAAGTGTAATGTTCCCCTCATCACATTCAATGAATTACAGTCGGTTTTCTACAGCGCAGTGACCGTATGCTGTGTCAGACATAAAGGATCTCTCTGCACCTCAGACAGATGATTGATGATGTATTCACACTGTGTCTAACAAAACTGAAACATTTCGGTTATATTCATCCACATCAGCCCACATACTCAGCTCACTATGCATTTTAAACAGCTTCAGCTGGTTTCCTTTTTTTTTGTTTGTTCAGGTTGAAAAAGAGCTTAAAAATAATCAGTCTATACTCACCATTCATGGCCATTTTGTATTTATTTTATTCGTATCACACTCTTGTTCCCACAACTGTCTCTTTATCAAAAACCTCTAAAATTTGTAATTATTGTTACCATTGTTCGGGCACCCAAGGCAAATAGCTTTGAGATCTAGTTTAGTGTGGTATTATTGTGTAATTGACTTGTCAGTGGTGTCTGACATGGAGCGCACTGAGTCAGAGTGGCAATTACAGCACTAGAGGGACACTGGAGTGGCATTTATATGACATTAGTGAGGCATATTTAGCTTTCATTGTCAAATTGAAGATAGTCAGGCCAGAGAGACACTTTGTGCCCCAAGGCTAACAAGTCATTATTCAAGAGCAGACCTGGAAATTCAAAGATGCAGTGTGTGAAATGCTTACACACATTGATTTGATTGATTGAAAGAATGAACCAGGAAAAATCAGAATCTCTTGAGATGGATCATTTTAAAGCAGGTCGTCTTACAGGAAAAAAGTCCTGGGTTTGAATTTTGGTTCTGATCTTTTCTATATGTATCTTTTCTATAACTGTTTTTAGTCTTTGTGGTAAGCTAAGCTCAGTACCTTTTTGCTAGCTTCATCAGAAAAAAAGCCTCAAAATGATGCTACACCAACTTGGGTAACAAGACCCATCACTGTAATATCATTCATCTGGTAAACTTTGTACCTCCAGGAAGGTTTGCTGACCAAACTCGCCCTTTTCTGCAGCCACCTGCTTCACATTCATTGGATCACTTACACATATTCACACCTGGGAGAAAACCCCTGCAACCCCATAATGTCTTGCTGTTTCTCTTTCACTTCCATTGGAGCAGCTGGAGGTTAAGCACATTACTCAAAAGCACCTTGACAGAAATCACTATGGGAGGATCATTTGGTTTACCCACCCAGACTCCCTGGGCCTCAGCGGAGCTTCTGGTCATGTCTAGTCTATCAAATGTAACTTTAAGCACTGCGGTATGAAAAGTATTACAGATATTAATTCTTGCAGAAGTGTAGCTTTAAGTCTGACCTCAACCAACCTTTCATATGTAGCATGTAAATATGTATATGGGAAAGTTATTCAAGGGTGTTGCTCGTCACGGCAAAATTTAAATGTAAGTGTTTCAGAATCATCTTATGTTGGCTGCGATGCTGACCTCTCCCTCAACCTCTGATCATTTAATTCCAATGAAGGTCACTAAAGCCACGAAGGCTGATTTAAATTTGAGCTCCATTCAATATTAGCCCCACACTTGGGAGCTACTATACCTCCTGACATTTAAGCTGGGTTTATGAATGCCTAGACATATATACCTAGTGACTGGTGTTAAGTGGAGTGAAGCCCACAGGATCTATGCAGGTTTTGGCCCTTTGAAGCTGACAGGCCTGCTCCCTCCTGGCACGCCGTGACTCCACTTTCTGCTTTATAGGTAATTTATTCAGCTGAATAATTAAGGGCCAGTCGGCAGCAGAAAGCATGAATAGCAATAAGCATGAGGAAAGAGTAAGCTTCCTTCAGCTGTTAAAGCCAAGCTGCCCAGAGCAAACATGTGTCCGAAATGGATTCTGCTTTCTTAAGACTGATTGATCCTCCATGGTGCAATAGAGCAACCAATATTGCTGCTGAACGTGAACATTACTAGAAGCACTGTGTAATAAGTGTAATTAAAGTAATCAATATATTTTCAGCTAGATTACAGATGGGCAATACATGATATGAGTCGGTGTATTCTGTTCACAAAGTAAAAAGAGAAAAAAATGTACCTCTGATCGTCTGTTTTACCCTGTAAGCCAGGGAAGTGCTGTCATTGTAGGTACCTACATATAAAAGGTTGGTTGAGGTCAGACTTAAAGCTACACTTCTGCAACAATTAAAATCATTGTTAAGCTGAGAGAGATTTCCTAACATCCTGGACCCTTTGAGAAATTTCACACCTTCTCTACTGAATAGAGAGGTTTCTAAATATTATGTGCAATCGATTCAAATGTTCAATTATCCCATGTGTAATCATTTCTACACAGGTTTTTAAAGATCATCTTTGCCAAAAGTGCCAAACAGCCGATTGCTCATTAAAGTCCAGGCAGCTACTTTTATTCCCAGAAAAGAAATGCTGTATGAAGTTACTGCTAATGATAACCAAACATTTCCTAATGCTGCAGATTCATAGTTCAGTAGGCACAGAAAACCCATTGTGTTTGTCAGTGAGATTATCTCTGGCATTTTTGACAATGGATCAGTTTGAAATACTGCATTGGGTAATGGAACAAGAAGGAGCAGCCACAGTGAGCTGTTAGATAAAGAGCTGCAGATGACATGGTGCACATCTCCAACTTCTCTGCAAAGGAGTGTTAACCATCTACTGTCAGCGTTCGCAGACTCATGCACAGCCTCGCGCAGCAAAAAATTGGATCGTCATTTCTCACGGATTGATGGAAAAACAAACGTCATTTCCACCACATGGCTTTATTTGTTTGTTGCAACCTTTGGAGCATTTCAGCTGTGCCTTCTTCAATTCAGGTACCAAACCTGTAGTTGTGAACCTGCCCATACTATCTATAGTCACACTAGTGTCTCTGAGATGGTGTAATTCTCATTGTAGAGAAATCCAATGATATACCAAAGTAATGGACCAACTGAGTGACATCACCCTTTAGCTTTCTGATGCCTGGGTACTCTAATGAGCCATCTGTAAGGGCACCCACCTGTCAAGTGGCCATGTTGTTAATTATGGATGACTTTAAGCCTTAATATCATTTGAAAGGGAAGGAAAAAAATGTGAATAAAAAAAAAAATTGTACCCTCCGTACAGTTGTCACGAACGCGAAAATTAGTTAAAGAGACCCAAACTGTTTGAACCAGGCTGTAAACTTGTTCATTCCAGCTGTGAAGTTGGGCATTTCAATATGGGAACCTACTGAGACTGACTCAGTCTCAGCGTTCGTTGAGATGGCACTAGAGAAAAAGGTCAGAAGATTACCAAAAATCAATATTCATCCTCTGGCAACCATGAATGTGTGTAAAAACAACTTCACAGCAAGCTATCCCGCGTCTGACATTTTCATTTGAGCCTGGACTACATTAGTGAACTGACTGTCGTCCCTTGAGTCACAAAGCTGGCTGAAAAAAAGTTCAAACAATCGCAAAACTAGAATTATAAATTAATTTTGTGCACTTCTCTTCAACTTGAAACCCGACACAAAATTGATAATCAACATGATCTCGGATAAATGGCATCATTGCCTGGCAGTATCATCACCATAGTCTGACAAACGCAGACAGACACACACATACATGTTATCATGTACCTGGCTCTGTTTCTTTGTAATTGAGGCCTCTGTGATAAACCAGGGTCAGCGAAATAATGGAGTGCACAGTCCATTAAAACACGAGCACAATTAGGTGGGAGGCAAACACTGCCGATGGCTTCTGACCCCACTTCATTATTGTGCAAATGGAATGATTGTACTCTCTTACACGGTCTCAAACACACAGCCACTTGTTTTGTCTGTTCTGCACACACACACACACACACACATGCCAGATAACCCACTGCACAGTAGCTGCAGTAATGATTTCAATGGCTCTCACACAAACAAACACATACTCACATACAGTTACACACAGTGATTCGAATACCACTTTAACTACTTCTAGAAAACGAGGATAAACTGTCTCAGGCATCCTCTCATTAGCTCCTTTCACAGAGCAACTGAGACTTATACTGATCATCAAAAGGCCATTTAACTTCACTAAATTGCCAAATTGAAAGGATCACAGCGATCCAGCATATGCAATTACAGCCGTATAGCTTTGTTCCTTCATGTCTTAATGCTCAGACATTTTCTTAGGAGTTTTTTTTTTTTTAATTCTTTGTCTCTTCCCCTTTTTCATTCACACGCACACACAGGCACACAGACACACGCACACACTAAAAACAGCTGTGAGACCTGTAATTTCGAAGGAGTTATCCAGCATGCGTAACAAGGCAGCTGTCAGCCTTCTCCTTTGGCCAGCCACTGATTGACTTGTCAGCTCCAGTGGGCCTTTGAGTGTGTGGACATATGAATCTAACCTGTGGTCAATACAAATCAACAACATACAGCCCTGGACATATATAGTAGTACAGAGCAAAGGATCCAGGAAAATACTGCCCATGCATGTAAGTTGAATATTTAACTGGAATCCCAGAGCGCAATTGGTGCATCCCCTAAAAACATTGTTTCCAAGCATGGGGGTCATGACCCAATAGGGATTGGTTCAGCTTCAGGGTTGGTCACAAGGTTTTCTTGTTTTTAAGGGGTGTCAGTATAGGCAGTGGGCAGCATTTTTTGTCATTTCTTTGAAGAAAACTCAAAATATTATAGTTATTTTAAATTTTAAATTATTATTTAAGGTAGGAAGTTAAAGAAAATCTCATAGGATGAAGGAACACAAGCTAAATCCACTCTGCTTTTTTAGTTAAGTTAAGCAAGAGTTAAACATTTTTTCCCCTCAAATCCCTGCTGCATAACAAGCAATAAACATAAAATATAGCTTAAAATATAACTTCAACATAAATTCAGGTAGAAGAAAACACTCATTTTTTGTGGCATTATTTATTATTATAACAATATACATAATATCGAGAGAGGATAGTATAGTAGTTCCTAAAAATATCAAGAAAACTCACCTCTGATGCGATATTGACTGGAAATAATCTGTTCAAAAAAATCCCAATCAATAGTTTTAAACAGACTTGTGCACTTATTGCATTCACCGTTTGAGTTAATTGTACAGTTTATTAGTTGTTCTGTTGTGCTATTGTTATGCATTGAAGATTTGAACTATCCATAAAAGTGAAATCAACTTTGCAAAGAGGTTACTTAACCTTGTGCTTGAATTGTGTATACATTTGATATATACATGTTTTTTTTCCGACTGACAATGTCTGTAATTTTTCATTTACACAATAGCAGCCGTAATATAGTTCATAAACGTACTTCACTATTAACGGCCACACAGGCAGTTAACCCGCTGTGGGGCTGACATTGTTGCCGTTGCATAATCACTTCTGTGGTTTGGGCCGTCCCTACATTACTCAGTGTCATCAAATCACAGGGTTTGATAGGTGTTGAGGGCTGAGGTTACTACTTGCTGCTGTGAGTTTTCACAGTCATCTGTCACCACCAATGCCACAGGTTCCCCTCCTCTATACTGTGTAACAGCATTCATTGTTCATGACCTGCCTATTATTCAGCAGGTACAGAAAGGACATGAGTGAAAAGTTAACACCTCTGTTGTGGCATGTAGTGCTCAAGTTAGCTAACTAGCCTGGCTTGCTACACATTTCTGAATGGAACCGGAGGGGTCCAGCTTTCTGAATTTAACCTTTGAGTGGAAAACATACGTAATATAATACAGTAAGTGTTGAAAAGGGTTGTAAAGGGGCAGACCATTACGGATTGACAGTGTGTCTTATTGGCAATGCCAGCCCTCAGCTGCTGCCAGGGGAAATGCCTCACCAGAGGTGTGACCCTATTAAGACTTTTTTTCCCTCTTTTAAGAAATGAAATTTTCATTTCAGAAACCATTTTAAATTATATTTTCTTTCACAAAAAGAGCCTAGAATTTCAGCTTAGATATTCATACTGGCTGAGAATTGCACACCATTGTGTGTATGACAGGCAGTGCTGTAAGAAAGTCTCCAATCCCATTTTGGACAGTTTGTGGTGTTACAGTTTTCATTGTAAATAAGCCTCTCATGGTCATGGTTCTCTTACAGTGTAACATTAGAATATGCAGCGAATGCAAAGAATACACTCGTCTGTCTCTTTGTAAAACTTGATTATAGCTTTTTCTCCAAGTTAGTTTGACTGTGATTGATTTAATTTGATTATGTCTCAAGAAAGGTAGGACATCGACGCCACAGTTTCAATAGTTTACATCTGTCATTCAAGCAAACATATACAATTAGATCATCATCTTTATACTTTAAAATCTTCAAGGTGAAATACATCGAGGAAAAAGTTTTCCAGTACAGTTATGTAGGAAAACAATGAAGAGGCTTTTGGCTACATGTTGGTTGCTACTTGAGGATTGCTTATTGATCCCTAAAATCGATAAACTAACAAACTAACAAGAATTTCTCCACCCACTGGAAAGATTTAAAGACTGTGACAGTAAAATGATTTGGCCTCCCTTGTCACATACACTATGACACTTTGGCATTTTGAGGCTAATGAGTTTCAGTGTCATTTACAGAGTCTCAAGTATATATTGAATTAACAGGGGACGGCAATATTTGTGTGGTTGAATTTGCATTTGTCATAATTCTCTCTTCTTTTTTCCTCAGTTTGGGTAATAACATTGTCTCAATATGAATGGCGTGTTATATCCTGTTTGTCCTGCTACATGACTACCTGGCTAGCTGTAATTTTCTTGTTTTGTTATTTGCTTGTCACACAACTCGCCTGTGTCCATTCTGTTCTTCTTCCCGTCTGTCTTTCTTGTTGACTGACTGTCTTCCCGTCTCTCTCCTCATTTATTATAGTCGCCTGCCTGTGTCTGTATGAATGTTTCTGTATTTTCTCATGTTTTTAAACATATATGTCCCATGTGGCTCAAATGGTGACAGTATGCAGGATAATTGTACGTATGCCTGATACACTTCCCTCTAATACAAAAAAAAGACGCTGTAATCACTTTGAATGTGTCACTTTGAAAATTAATCTAGATAAACTGTTAAGGCTCAGAGAAAAATGTAGTGCTTTGAGCCTTAATCTAATTATGTTTGATGGGTAATTGACAATTACTGATCTGCCAAGTGGATCTTATCAGCCTCATAATATGATGACAGCTCTGATAATGACTTAATGAACTTACTCTAATTATGCTGTTCGCACACACTTTCAGTTGCTTGGTGCTATAAGAAAGTCCTCTACAAACCACAGTAGAATTAAGGGTCTCATTGAGTGTGTAACAAAGAAATTGCTGCGTGATGTAAATCATGTTTGATCAGTAAATGGCAACGTCAATTTGAACTGACATTTCTTAAGAGTTTAAACTTACCCATGCACAGTATAGACTGAGAGTTTTAACCAAACATGAGGCAATTTCAAGTAAAGTTCCATTTCAATCTCATTTTCTTTTCAGGTACATTTGACTACTAAGTATATTCTACAAAGAGATTATACAAGATAATTTGCACTCCATAACATAATACAGCAAAAAAATGATGTAATATTCCTAACTATGTTTTCATTAATAAAATAAGAATCATGAAGTTAATGAGTCTTTTATATCTGCAGACACCATATGTCTGCCAGGTTGAACTGCTATGTTACATGACGATATGGTAGCCCAGAACAGACACACTGGCTCTGGATAAGGCCACCATAGCTTTTCCTTTGCACTAGAAAGGACAAGGTGAAAGTCAGCAACTACACCTCTAGATCCTACACAATGATCTTTTAATACCACCTCCAAGCTGCGTTAAACGTAATCAGTGCATTCCCTGTATGGGGAAATACAGATTTGCGTCTTCTTTTTCTCCAAGTATTTCATTGTGTAAGTCGATGTGTCAATGGGAACACTCAGTGGGGACATTCAAGGGCATCCAATAGTGCCCCTATGTACGTTGTGGAGGCGGTACATTATTCTAGTCAAATATGGGGATATTTAGTGTTCCTGCAATCTTTATCTTGCACAATTCGCTATATAATATACAGCATTGATTTGACATGGGATAGCACCATCCAATAATAGAGTTAGGGCTCTATCAGTGTCAAAACAATAGTCCCATTGGTCCAAACAATTAGACTATGTAGCGATAACAAAGCCCTGTTTTATAGTTACTATAATGTGTTTTGCCAGCCTGGGAATCAGTCATGTAATATGTCTGACTTCCTGCAGTCAAACGATAATATGGTTAGACTAATGGCTGCACTCTTATAGGCTTCACACTGCTGTGGATGATAAGTATAATAGGTTTACATAAATAAACAAGCAGGGAGCAGTATAACACCCCTCATGGGTATACTATACATGAGTGGAATTGATGTTGCTAGAGGTGTTGGTCTGGTGTAAATGCTGCAGTGCTGCATGCCGCATGCAACGATAACCACCATGGCATTTTAAGAATACTCTGTGATCATGGCATATACAGTAGGCTGGGTGGGCTAACGAAATGACATATGCTGGTGCAAACTCCACCAGCTGGAATAGTTTAGGTAGGAAAAGCAGAGGATGAGCTGTTATCCTCTCAGATGGGCAACTTAACAACAACTCAAGTGCTCAAATTTGATAATAGAAATAAGAAGAGGGGGAAAAAGAGAAGAGCTTTAAAGAAGATGAAAGACTTTTAAAAAGCTAAAATATGCCCAGCCAACCAGAGGGTGCAGCTGCAGCACTCCTCCGACTCCAACTCCCTTTGCCTGTCTTTTATTTTCTATCCCTCTCTCTCTGTTGCTCCTAACCAAAGGCCCTTAACAATCACAAAAGCAATATGAGGAAAACCAAGTACTAATATGTAAAATGTGTGACTCTTAAATCAATGGTAAAATGTGTGCTTGCAGACAAATAAAGAGGGCTGAGCTCCATTTTGGTTCAATACAAGGCTAAATAAGTGGGCAATTTAGTGCTGTGGCTCTATCCGTAATCCAGCAAATAGATCAGGTTTATAAGAACAATGTGACAGTGTATTCCTTTAGTTTGTATCTAAGTTTCCCAAACGACACAAGATATTTAAAGTTAGACCTCAGGGCACCATAGAGCAAAATAACCTTGTATGGCACAGAGGCTTCTTAGTCGGAGGTATTGATATAATTCTTCTGTCCCTTCCCCATTATGCCTCATTCTTTCTACGTGCCTCTTTTGGTCTCTGACATCTCTCACATCTATAGTAATTTGATATGAAATACCATGACCTGTCTTTAAGTTCATTGTTCTTGCTTTACAGCTCACAGTTTTACTGCTTTAGTTTGCTCTCACTGTTCTCCTCAGTGTTGTTTCTAGTGAAAAAGCTACCTGGAAAGTAGCATACATTAACATAGGGGTGCATATTTCCTGAGATATTTCCTTAAGGGTCAGAGAGAGTAAAACGATTACTGATGTTATTGTATTTCTGCTTAATTTAATATATATATATATATATATATATATATATATATATATATATATATATATATATATATATATATATATATGTATATATATATATATATATATATATATATATTAATAATAATAATTATTATAATAATAGCAATAATAACACCGTATCACATTACACCTTATCTTCACCAAAACACTAATTCCAGTATGACCAGTATGAGATGAATCTACACAATACATTCATATGTAATTGTTCAATCAAATAAAGCAAATTTTCAGCCCTTTAGCAGTCAAAATTCGGGAGCGCAGACTCTGTGTGTGAGTATTTCCGTCTGTTCTCCCCACCCTTTGAAGATGCTGTGATGCAGAGACATAATTCAAACATTCGAGAGGGGTGAGAGGAATCACAGATGATGACCTGTGGAAAATGATGAAACACGTAGGGCCATGTGTTAGTTTGATCCTCTGGCAGCAGAGGTATTGAGCCATAGAGATCGGTGACTAACGTGGCATTTTGTCAGTGAGTTGTAACTGATATTGAATCTGTACGTGCATCTTGTGTGTGTTTAGGTGCGTGTGCTGAAGGGAGCAAGAACCCAGTGAATGATAAATTTTTTAGTTACATCCAAGACTGCATTGATTTTTAAATATGTCCTTGCGGGCACAGTTCACTTTGATGTGGGGCTGGTTGTGCATACAATGCAACGGTGGGAAAATAATTGAAACAGACACACAGATAGACACACACACACACACACACACACACACACACATATGTACATATTCTGTCTCTACTACACATGAATAGGCACACAAACACAATTCATTTCTTCTCTCGCTGTTACTCTCAGAAAGTCTGTTTCCATGTTAATAGTCTTTTTGCAGTCCCTGGGACATTGTACAGTGAGTACAACAGCCACAAGTCATTGAGTTATGATGTGAAATTGGATGTTCTACATGCGCGCAGACTGATACAGTAGACATTTATCCTGTATAAAATTCCCTACAAGAGGATCAATGTCACAGCAACTCCTATCAGTTGTATTCTATGGATGAGGTACAGTCTGTGAACCGTGTTACCTACATCCTTTGTTCATTGTTATAACCCAGTTTATATGCTATTCTTAATGTTTATACTACTGTCTGTTTATGTGCTTCGATGTTTTGTAAGTTTGAAGTTGAGATAGCGTGTATAGAATAAGAGGAATCATTAGGAATCAGGAGGTAGAGTGAGTGGTCCACTAAACAGAAGATTGGTGGTTTGATACCCTCCAGTCTTCATGTCCAGGTGTCCTTGGTGAATGTAATATGTGATGTAATAGTGCCTTAAGTGTTCGATATAATTACTAAGTACTATAAGTGCCAGATAAGTACAGTCCATTTACCATTACTCAGTAGACAGGAACACCATTCACCCTTCCCACGCCCCCTCCAGGATTCCAGTTTGTCACCCACCTGCCACATTCAGCGTTGATCTGTCCCCCGCACCTGCACCTGCAGCAGACTCTGTTGTACCCAGTCCTGCACCATCTTACGTCACACCACCACCAATTCTGTCAGAATTGTCAATGTGGTGTTTGCACTTTAGCTATAAAGGCATTCCTCATAACAATAAGGTTGCCAGCTTTATTGCAGGGAATATTAGACGCGGGCTTTGAGAACGTTCACCAAAATAAAAATAGCACAAGCCGTGTTAGGCAAATTTTGAGTAGTTCATTAAAGGTTAATGTAAATGAATCATTGTTTATATACACTACTCCATCACATCCATCAGCAGATATTAGGAGCTGGTGTACAAGATAAGCATTAGGTACCATCAATTATCCCGTTGGAAAAAAACAGAAGGAGAGGGTGCAACAAGATGACCACGCAAACCATTTGGACTGGTAGACACAATGCTGTTGTTTCCGATCCAGACACGGGTCGCCGCTACCCACATATTCCCAAACATTCACACACATACACACACAAACACCCACTCACAGTTAGTGCTGATGTTCATGTTTCAGCCCACTCACTTACTGTGTTATTATTGCAGCCCTCAAAGTCTACCATGCCTCATTCCAAAAAGGTAACTTTAGGCATCAGGAAATGCAGCTCAGTATTAGCAAGGTGTTCCCAATATGCTGTGTCTTGTCTGAATATATTTCCATGCAACTCTGACACTTACACTGAAAAAACCTGGTACGTCTGTGAAAAAATGGTTTAAAGGCTTCAGAAAGTAATGACTCCAACTACACACTTTAATGTGCCACATTATGTCAGACAGTCCTTTCTTTCTGCATATTAAATAATTGCATCTGCAAAAGAAAGCGTGACAGCTCAACTCACTGCAAACTGACACAGAAGAGTTTTACATACCAACAAGGAATTTACAAGTTTTACAAGTTTCCATATGACACTAAAACATAAGCCAAGTTTTAGTTTAAAATATAGCTGCAGCATTGTGAACTTTTTTTTTCAGACTTGCCTTGGCGTGCATGTGGCAGGCCTGACAACTAAACATTGTTCTTTCAGTTCTGATCAAAAGAAAAAGTAGATCAAGTGCAACGAGCGCAAAACCAAGATTATTGGCTTTGTTTGAGTTGCTGTTACTTGATCAAACTGGTGTCTATGTTGAACGGAGCCAATGCCCAGCATGTTAGTTTTATCAGGATGTAGGAGCAGGACATTACATAACATCCAGTTTTTCACAGCAGACAAGTAGGGCTTTAATTAATTTGAGAATGATCATCCACCTTTACAGGCACATGCAGTTGAGTTGAGTATCATCAGCATAGTAGAAATTAATTCCATGACTGTGTTTAACTTGGGGAAAAAAGCACTGGGGCAAACAACAGAGCCCAGAGGTACTCCGTAATTCACATCAGAAACTTTTGATATGGTTTTACTATAGGAAACACACTGTGTTCTTTGAGATAAGTAAGGTTTTAACCACGCAAGAGCCAGGCTAGAGATAGTATTACGGGGTCAAAAGTCATGCAGAGATCAGTAAAAAAAAAAAAAAAAAAAAAACACTGGGGTGGAATCTGAATCATGGTAAGCAGATCATCCAGCACTTTGGTCTGTGCATTTTTAGACTTAAAAGGCTCAAAAGGTTTTCTTGATACTGTATGTGGGCTGAACATTGATGAGTCGTTCTTGTACTTTTTAAAAGTGACTGAAGGTTAGAGACCGGTCAATACCCTGGAAAGAAACTACCCTTGAGGGGTGGTTTCTTAAATACAGGAATAACCAGCATTTTTTAATGCATTGAGTAATCAATTAACAATATTCAGTACATTATGCCCAAAAAGCTTAATTTGTACAGCTACTGACAGATGGTGTATTAACTACATAACAACATAACATATTAGTAGATTATTTTGTTGACCTGTGTGGGCATATAAATTGTATTTCCCTTAGATGCTTTGTTTTGTGTGACTTCTGAGACACTTGACCACTGGTAGTGGCAGGGAGGATTAATTAGATGTTTTTAATTTACATTTCCCTGGCTAGACGTTTTACCTAAGCGAGAGGACTCCAATTCCACACTAGCTATAAACCTACAGGAGAATCTCCAATCACCTGTGACTCCCTGAGCCATGCTGCAAATACCTTTCAATATTTATAGATACGATAGCGTTGAATATTCCAGTAAGATGAAGGCTGTTCATTGTCAGCAGGTCAAGGGGCCAATTATCAACAAAAAACAAATCCCTGCTCACTGTGGTAACAAGGCAGTGCCTCTCCATCTTTTCCCGCTCCCATTTTCCCCCTTCCCACTTGCCGAGGGAGTGTCCTTTGACATTATATCAAGCAGCTTACTCGATTAATTAATCGTGTCTATTCAGGTGTAATAATGCCAGGGACACTGGCAGGCGTGAACAAATACAGTCTGTTCTTGAGCATGTAAAGAACCTCCTGTCGTGGCCAATAATTTAGTCACCGAGTTACAAAAACTTATTGTCACTGTCAGTGACATGGACACACGCACACACACACACTAATTCACACTCTCTTTCAGTCACAAACACACGTGCAGCCACCGTAAACTGTGACTACATACTGCTTTGTGTTTCTCTGACTCCTTTATAATTCTGCCACCTCTTGGCAGCTCTAGTTATTGTAGCTTACAGCTGAATCCACATTGCCCAGAAAAACAGCTATGTCTGCCTTTACCGGGGGAAACTCCACTGCACAGAAGGTTGACTCCATTTGTAGTTCGACACCATCTTTTGCTCTTCAGCATGCTCATCTGTGCCACACCCTCCATTGTACCTATAATTTGGTTAATCTCTACTGAAACACTACAATATAGCTGACTGTGACTTACTCCTTCTTACAGTATCAAAGAAATATTAATGTTAGATACACGAACAAAATAACTTAGTCCATTTACTGTAATGGTGCAATGAGACAAACACCTGTCACTTCACCAGTGAGAGTCATGTCATGAGTGAATAATTAAAATCAGAATTAGAACGGCCGAGTAGGATTTTCACATACGCAAGATTTGCCTTGGTATTTTGGTGCATAACAACACGACAAAGGAAAAAAAGGTGAGAATCATCAATCATGTACAGACGTACATGATAATTGATAATACAGACACCACAAGCAGTCTATGAAAACTGACAGCTGTGGTTCGTAGTAGTAGCTGTAGTACATTTAAATTCCAAATACATTCATTTTATCTGGATCATGCTGCCATGACATTATTGACCAAGTTAAAGTTAGAAGATCAGAAGCTGTAAAAAAAAAAGAGAGAGAGAGAGAACAGAGAATAGCAGGAGAGGAAGTGCAAGAGCAGGATGTGCAGGAATCGATGTTGAGCAGCTATATTTACCATGGTCCAATTAGACAGGAGGAGACTGAAGCACACTAATGACCTGACATTTACACACACCGAACCCCTGATTTGTTGTGATTACACTGTGTCTGCGTATGTGTGTTGATGTGTAAGCGTGTGTGCGTGGATCATGCATGTCATGTATTAAAGACAGAAAAGAGGAACGGAGAATCAGAGGGAGCAAGTGTTTATATCTGTGTTCCACATGTACCACTGTCCTTTCTCTGTGTGGAGTCATCAAAGAAAGGTTGCACGTCAGCATTGAAGTAACAGTGAAAGCAGCAGACAGGCACACCTTCAAATACCCTGCAAAAGAAGCCAAAATGGAGTCACTTTGAGACAATAATCAGACAGTATGTTTTGCCATTAAAAATGACACATGTATAACTTCCTCCAAAACACAAATTTAAGTTAGCCGAGACACTCAGAAACCTTCTTGGCTTCATGCACCGCAAAGCAACTTACATAACAACGAATGGAGGAAACTTCCAATCCTGTATGCAGTTCCTCTTAGCCTAGCTTAACTGCTATCTCAGATTTTGACATGACGAGTGAAACTCTTTGGATTTTTAAGGGACTATGTAGGATTCAGTGGCATCTAGAGGTGCAGTTGCTAATCAACAGTGGCTGTGACAAAACGTGAAAAGTCCTATCTAGAGGCGGTGGTAAGTTTGACAGACTCAAACTCAAAGAGTCAAATTCCTCCACAGTCAGCCTAAAATGTCACTAAAACCAAGCACTAGACAGATAATCGCTGCGTATTTCTAAATTTATTTCATGTACCCAGCTTGGCTCGCAGTCTATGCTTGCAGTATAGTGACACCAAGAACTTCCATTGGAGAAAGTAATAGAGAGACAGCAGTGGTCAAGCAACACAGACAGTGAATGAGAGTGAGAAGTTATTTTCTGATAGTAGTTGCGATCATCAAAAAGATGATTTTCTTTTTCTAACACTATTCTCAACTTCAGTGTTCCTGTAGTTACTGCCATGATATGTAGGGCAGTGCTAGTTTTAGTCTTAGTATTAACATTTAAGCCACGCCCCAAATTTTGCTTTTTGCGTTAAGAAAATCAATTCTAAATGCTGCAGTTTATCTAAATGTTTACTGTATGACCAAATATAGCAGCTCAACCATCAACACGGTCATGGTTATGCACCTTCTTCCTTTATATTTGACTTTTATCCAAAGCATATGGTCATAAAGAGGCCCAACCCGCTCCCACCTCAATCCTATACCTAGAAAAATCTCCCTCTATATCCCATATCTCAGAATGCTTTGGCCGACCGCATCCCAATCCATATCCTCAGGCCTACAACTAGAGTAATCTTTCCCCTTCCTTTACCTCACGCCCTATGCTGATATTCCTCATAGCCTCTGCCCATTCCCCCAGTCCTGTCCTCATTTCTCTATCGAGCTCTAGTGAACCATTGTCCTTGCCCAGCTCATTGACGGTGCTCCTAAATCACGTCGGATTCTTCCTCGCACAGAGCATTAGCTTCCCAAGCTCTGTTATTGCTAGCTTTTGCCCACCGGCGTCTGGGTTCTGCATGGTTGTGTTTACGACTGTCCTCCTACCACACCGCACACATACACAGACACACAGCAATTCACATGCACACGCACATCCCAGATTATTCTCAGCGTGCTGCAGAGGAGATAAATGGCTCCTCTGTTGCCTGGCCACAGGTTGGCAGAGCCCGGAGGGAAAAAGATCCATTTGAGAGCCCTGTGACATGGGGTAGGGTTTGGGGGGGATAACTGACAAAGGTAGAGGCGACCTAAAAATTGAATCATGACAATTTCCAGTATACATGCTTCAGGATGATTAGGAAGCTGGGAAATAATAGGTGGACAGAATAATATGATGCTGTCACAGGAAAAAAGAAAGTTTTGCTTTTACAGTGTTTTACAGTTAGTTTATAGTTTTAATGTTAAATAGGTAACACAGGATATTTTTTTCATACCTAAAATATCCAGTTTGTAGAACATATTTTTTTCTTTTTCATGCAACAATAGTGATATGTGAATGTGGAGCTTTATTATTGTTCATAAATATCTGATTAGCAAGCTGACAAGAGAAGGGAGACAGCAACAGTATGTCCTGGTTAGAGCCATCTGCTTCACAACAGGAGGAGGATCTATCTGTCTGGGAATTACCTGCTGATGGGCAACACCTGGAGGGAGACGCGTGACTCAGTCTGAGAAGTTTGAGAAGACTTGTCATAAATTCTTCAGTTAAAACGGATGCATCTCAGCATGAAATGTAAAAAATTCAGTACTTGTAGTCAAACAATGTAAACTAAATACTGTTTCAGACCAGCTTGTTTGTAAAAATCACTGTTTCATGTTTAAAAGGCTATGATTATTTCTTTTTATAATAGGTACTGGGTGTATAGTGTTGCTGAGAGGGTAAATATCCTTCCTTTAATTTGTCACCTGGAAATCAGGAGTCTTGTTTGCCAAAGAATTAAAGCTTGTATGAAACGGATAGCCAGTTAGTAAGATAATCTTTCTCGTAAGAAAGCAATGTACACATATGGGCTTACAGGGGTTAAATCATACCGTGAAGATATATTAAAGAATAACTAGTATGTTGAGACATCAGTGAGTATTTTATTAAGACATGTTTGTATTATTTGTAAGACACTGAAACAGAACAACAGTAAATAAATAAATAATAGACAAAGCTGTACATATCCAGGCATTCAACACTCAAGCAGCAACGGCAGTATTAAAGGAATCTGAACATCCTTGTATTTCAGTACAATACAATATATGTCATAATATGTTTAGGAAGTTAGTAGACCTTCAAATAGTCTATGAAACTCATTCATGAAATCTGTGCCAATGTTATATACAAATGTTATTTAACTGTATCTGGTTGCTGCCGGCCTTGCAGTTTCATTGCAAAATGACAATAAAGGAAAAATAACAAATAAAATATAAAACAAGAATTAATAGGATGCACTTACGCGACTGTAGGACTACACATACGTTTCAGACAAAAGCCAAAATCTGATATTTATAAATGATTTGACTCTAGGTCTTTTAATTACAAGTGTAAACAGTGTTTAAGCTGCATTTTCCAATAAACTACATCATTTGAGTATATTTTTGCATGTTTATTAATAGAAATGAACTTCATATCTTCCGCTCATACATTCTGTAAAAGGCAAAATCAGGCAGTGAAACACAAAAAGCAATAAAGGGAAATTATTAGATAAATATCACGTAAAAATATGAAAAATACATGGTGTTTCACAACTGCAAGGTTTTATTAAAAGAGTAACTCTTTGGGGGATCTTTTAATTCAGAGATATAACAAAAATCCATTTAGTCCAAACAACCATCTGTCCATTTAATTTTTAAAAGATAAGACCGAAGAGAGAATTTGTTTTTCAAGTAGCCAGAGTTTCTAGAAGGCTTGCCTTATCAGAAATGACATACAATGTTCATTTTCAGCTTCATATTTTTATTTTGTGTTACTATGAGAATAGGTTTACATGATCTTCTCTGCACTCCTGCATTAATTACACAAGAGTTATGGATTTTTTCACAGTAGGAATGTTTTGAGGAGCTATAGGGGTACTGTGTTAGCATGTGCGTGTAGCACAGTTATATAATGTAAACACTTACAGTAATACCAGGATGTGGGGATGGAAAGAACGATATGAAACAAATGATGCGAAACGCAAGCATTTCTAGTAAAAACACACCTAATAAATGTACAAGTAATCAGAGTACTAGTATAACAATTACTGTAGCCACTTATGTTCCTCCTCCATATAACCTTACAGACCAGTTAAACTTATTATGAGGCAAGAACTTGGTTCGAAGTTATTCTGTGCTATGTCAAAAGCTGACCAATTACCGATCCTGTAAAGTAATTTGTAGCTGAGAGAGTCCAGCCAACAATCGTGGGATAACAATCAAGGATATTTTTACTGGAAAGATTTTCTTCTATTGTCAAATTTATGCTTCAAGATGTTTGTCAAAGCTGCAGATCATCTGTTTTAACACCCTTACAATAGTTTGACCAGACACGTTCCTGATT
The DNA here is from genome assembly GCA_023373845.1 of Nibea coibor. Lineage (NCBI taxonomy): Eukaryota > Metazoa > Chordata > Actinopteri > Sciaenidae > Nibea > Nibea coibor. Next base: position 14,715,200 of record CM041738.1, read on the forward strand.
TCCAGCGGCAGGTCACCCAAAACGGGGACTGTCAAAGCTGTCCTCAAAAATGTCCCCAATTTTGACACTGAATGGGGGAAAAATGTGCCCAGACTCAAACACCAGTTATTTAAAGCATCGCCAGAGAAGACGCTGTATAATGTACAGACGCAGCAGCATCAACAACAACAATCCATAGGCAGCGAAAAGGAAAGAAAAGGAGACCAGTGGCCGCGATAAATGGTATGTTGTGTTATGAACTTATTTATTTTGTGTGAACTGGCAGTAGACTTGACTGTTGACTGTTTAGAGTGTGAGTGTGTGTGTGAAATGATGTAACTTTAAAGTAAGTATAGTGAAATAATAAAAAAATAATTATAAATCAGTGGTTTGTAGTTGTAGTGTGTGTTAGGCTAACTGCTATATTCTGTGTCAGGCTGGCAATAGACTGTACTGTGTGGGTAACCAATGACTGTAGTAGTTAGAAATGCAGAGCATCTGATTAGTTGATGAGTCACTGTTTTGTATGTCTCTGTTGTTAGTAGAGGTGCAACTTGTTATATTAGATTACCATGAGATGACAATATTATCTCTATGTTGCTCTGTTGTAGATTAGGGAGAAGACAAGTATAGGACAGACTGATGAAAAGAGTGAAGGAGAGAAGAGGAAAAGAGCAGGAGGACAGTGTGGAAAGTCCTTCTAATGGCGCCGCTGACCTTTAGTGTAATAGAAGCTGGCTGAAATACATGAAAAAGTACTTGTCCCTGTTTTTTATTTCATAATGATAATATTGAATGATTTTTCACCTCCGCATTGGAAATGTTCATGCACACCTGTGTTTACCTACTATTTCATGTCAAAATGGCTCAGTCCTTTTAACAACTGAACTGGGCAAAAACTTGGAACTTGAAAACTTTCTCTCTTAACATTTAAGACTTGGATTTGATTCAACACACTCAGACAACCTTAGAATTTGTAAATAATACAAATGAAATTATCTGAATTATCTAAATGATTCTGCGTGCTTTCGATTTTTTGGAAAAAGGAAATTTTCCCTGATGATCTTTTGTTTATGCCTAAAGGGCGTGCATTTAATAGCAAGGCCTTAAAATGACATTTAAATCTATACAAGACTAAAGTCGGTCTGGACGAGTTCATATCAAAGGGAAAGTAACCAGCAATAAATTATTGTGTTTAATTTTTTAACTTCAAATAATGACTCAGTCTTAAATTTATAACATTTACACATACTGAGGACTCAGAATATTTTTATTTTATTTATTATTAGTCAATAGTCAGAATCAGGAACAGCTATTAAACTGTTACTTCAAATAAACCAAGTATATCTAATTTGTTCTTGTTGTATCTCCAGACATCAATTAAACCCAAAGCAGACGTTACTTCTTTTTTAGCATCACATTTATAATTACGGTTACCAAGGCGATTTTCATTTCAAATGCCCCAGCCATGCCTATTTGTGAATCATAATACTGCAAAATATCACTAAGCTTAAAAATAATGCAGAATCATCATTATTTGATCCAAATGTCAACATGCACAACTTTTATTCTCCCTCTTTTGACTTTTTTGTGCCTTTGACATTTCAGAATATATTTTCAAATTACATTGTCTGGTCATAGGGTCATGAAACATGTTTTACATATACAAGACAAAGGCAGCAGTGGATTACCATAAACAAAGCTGCTGTTGGAGATAGCGGGATATGGCCAAAACGTTAGTTGTGTTATTAATATTCTACTGGTGTGTTTCTGCGTCTGCAAGGAGGCCATACTCTCTCCCTCTCACCAACTGTCTGTTCGCTTAATTGGAGCTGGGAGTCGAAGACCACTTCTCTGACTGCCGCACACACACCCCTGGGAACCACATAGGTGCAGCAGCCAACACAACTATGTGTGTGTATGTGTGAGTGTGTGAGTGTGTGTGTGTGTGTGTGTGTGTGACAGAGAGAGAGAGAGAAAGAGAGAGAGAGAGAGAGAGAGAGAGATGAGAGGGTGTAGAGTGTTCTAAGTGTATAAGTGTTATAAGTGCTATAAAGAAAGCGAATGAGACTAATAAAACGCATTTTCCAAAAGAAAACTTTTGTCTCCAATGTTGATATGAAAAGCCCTAAAACAGTGTAATTCATGATCTTGTAATGTCTGTAAACTGATTTGATGAAGCATCATATCAATATGATAACAGTGTTTTCTCTCACAGTATGAGTATGAAACATTTCTAAGATTTTTTTCTGCATGTTGTCACTACGAGCTTTTCAACAGAAATTTTCTTCTAACCACGCCAACTCATCCATGTCAAAATGTTAAAAAGTAAAAGTCATAGTTTTGCACCGTGGTTGTTATAACAACCATATACAAAGTTGATTTAACTATATCACGAGGCCATCACTCAGAATAGTGTCCTCTATCAGCACATATTTGAGAGCTCAATACCTCCCATTCATTTGCCAAACTACAGAAATGGCTTGTCAGTCAGGATGGTCAGCACTATGACTGAGTAATGACTTTAAATGCGGGGTTGGATGTGATCGGTGCTGGTTTATGGAGTCTGTCATGATTTGAGCAAATTCTGTGGAGACCAGTTTTCTTAACTTCTAATTTGTTTGTGGGACTGCACTGTGAAATTTGGTTTCAGTGCTTTTGGTAAAGTGTTTTTTTCTACCATGCCTAATGATGTGGACTGTGTTTAGAGGAACAGCTGAATGATTTTGGAATGTGATCTGAACGACCAACATTGTCTAAATGGAGGTTTTATAGCTTTGCTTTTGTTGGACGATGTCATTTTTCAAGTTTTGTTTTGTTTGTATATCTCTCTTTAGGAATAACCCATTGGAGGTGGCCGCACGCTCTTTAATGCACAAAAGACAGAAAATCTTTCATTAATCTCAGTTTTTGAAATAATTTGATAAAAATTAGGTTACATATTTGGGTCAGCCTAGTTGCTGTCAACAAGAAAGTCCTGGAATATGACTGTGCAAGTGTTCGTGTGCCTCCCTGATGACTTTCTGCAAAACACAGCAGGCTTTTACTTTTACAAGAAAGTCCTTTCAGAGCCGGGGAAATATTCACTTACTCATGTATGCAATAGAGAGAAAAAGATGCTAATCAGGAAAAATCAACTTGTAATTTCTACATTGATTAAAGGGAACTTATGAGTGCATTATGCTGTGCTGAATTAGGATGGATTAAATCATGCCAAGTGATCGACTGATGCCCTGTAAAACTGTAACAAGTGAATGATCTGAATGTTATGTTTGATGGCAATAAATGAACTCTACTCTACTACTGTGCATCTGTGGTTATATTTGAATCACAGTCACTGTGGGGATTTCCACTGACTCACTGCCACTCCCGGTCAACTTTTTCCTCAAAGAATGAGCTGTGCTCCGTCCTCCATCCTTACATCCCCTGTCTGCTGTCTCTCTCTCCATATACAGCACCAACTCAGCCCCAATTAAATTGGGACCACATCTCGAGCGTGGAGCAAATACTTGCTTAAGGAGTGATTGCGTGTGCCTGTGTTAGGAATAGACAAGGATAGGCGAGACAGAGAGACTGAAAGCAAATATGTCATTTGTCAGTGCACTGTATCAGTGCCATCAAATGGCATTGAACATGGTGTGAAAGGACAAAGCCAAGGAAGAGGAGTCTGGAGGCAACACTCCAATGACTTTTTTTTAACGTGCACTACATGGTAACTCTGTATTAAAATTTAGACTAATTTAACTGCCAGTGAGGTCCATTAAAACAAAGGTCATTTACTCTGAATGGACACCACACAAACACAAAATAATTCAACCCAAATCTGTAGAGACGCCAAGAAAATTGGACCAGATGAAACAAATTCTGAAATGGTTGATTAGACCACAGGTAATTAAAAAAGAAAGAAAGAAATATCTGCTTGTTTAAAAATGCAGCAAATGAAATCGTGTGTGATCTTTATTGTTCCAAACGCTGCATCAAATGAATGTGTTAAGATACAAACTGCTTACAAAGCTACAAACTGTGGTAAAGATGCTGTTAGTCTTTGTTCTCTGAGCAACTCAAGCTATGACTTACTGCACGTCACAGTTTCATCATCAGCTCATCATACTGTACACTGCTGATGTACTATGATCCGACACCTGTTCATAACTTTCATGTATGGTACCATCAGCTGATATAGGTACCTTACTGACTTTGTAGACATTTACACAGACTCAAACTTTAAGAGCATCTTGAATCCATGCAGCCAAAAGCAGCGTGAGATCGAATTATGTAGCAAAGTGATCAGATTGATCAGCATTGGGCTTTTAATTGAATGTGTGTAGCTTTGTGAAACCTAATAGGTAAAATCTGAAAGTGTGAGTATGCAAGTCGCATCACACTTTTCTTAGACTTTACTTGAACTACTGTAGTTGTATTATTATTATTATTATTATTTTTAAATTTTATTCTACCATGTATTGTACTTTGTCTATAAGGTGTATATCCCTGTTTGTTGCTGTAGTTTTGCAGCGTATCTTTGGGAGATTTTGACTTTGACATCTGTACGATTTTGCCTCCAGGAATCTCCAGTCTTGTTGGGCTGTTTTACTGTAATGTTAGACACACTGAAACATGATGCTCCTTTATATCCTCAGACTTTTGGCACGCAGCATTGTGAACAGACTTAGCTAACATGCACATACACACACAAACACATACACACACATATCCTCTCTCATTCCCTCATCTGGAAGTGTGACACGTCTTCATTTAATGCACGTGGCTGGATGCAGCACAGTCTCCATTGTAATCTGCCTCCTCCTGACAACATTCAATTCAGATGTATCTGAGAGGCAACACCAATCTGTTCTGTCATGCATCATTTTCACAATCTGAATCAACCATCCCTCTGCAGCAACCTCTCTCTCTCTCTCTCTCTCTCTCTCTCTCTCTCTCTCTTTCTATCGCTCTCTCTCTCTTTCTATCGCTCTCTCTCTCTCCTGCTAACCATTGACTCTTATTCTACCAGTATCTCACTGTCTTTCTCCTCGACTCTATCGCTTTCCTTTTCTCATCCTGTCTCTTTGTCAATCTTGAGTTAGCACAGGGTCAGAATTTCAAGTAGAAATATCGGATTACATCCAAATCGTCTCATGGACAAGTTAAAATATGCAACACAGAAGCAACAATAATACAGTGTTTCTTTCATGTGTGATCAGCTCTGTGTGTATGTGGACGTGTGTGCACCTGCTAATATGAGATGAGTCAACCACACTGAAGGTAAGAAAAAATGCCCAAAAGCCAAAAAAAATAGATATATATTTTTAGATAGATATAGATTCACTTTCATGGATTAGTCTACTTGAGAAAGCTTTACGTTCTGTCAAGTTAAAGGTGGGGTAGGAGATGTTGGGAAAACAGTTCCAGCAAGCTATATTGTGAAAATACACACCCGTGCCTTTTCCTCAGACCTCCCCTCGAAACCATGCCTTCAAAGTCATGGAAGGGTCTCTATCCGTTCACGAATGGGTGAACGAGAAGTGGACTGAAGTTTGATGGACGTGTCAGGATCCAATCATAATGCGCAGCCTCATCAACGTGATTGGACGGTGTTTTCCCATGAGTTCGCCCTCTAGATTGGACTAAAACATTTCGTTTCTTTTGACAAACCTTCTATTTTACTGGCTGCAATGGGGTCGTGGAGAGGTTTTCAAACAATACGGTGAAAAAATTGAATGGAAGCCAATGACTGCCTGGAAAACAACTGACTTTGCAAAGTTTGGGAGGGATATTATAGACAAAACAATATTGTTCTGAAGAAAAGCAAGTGAATTTCAGAGGACAATAGCCATATTTTTTTATGTCTAAATGCAAAGAAACTGAAAATAATAAATAATAAAACTGAAATAATTTGGAAAGAACAAATGTCTGAACATCCCCAACACACACATCCCCTGTGTAGAAAACAGTCTGTTATTCCTTGTTGTTGTATATTAGTTTATTTATGGCAGTAGTGCTCTGGTTAGAGCTGTTAATGGAGTTTCTGTACCTGAGGAATAACACTTATGACAGAGTACATGGGTGAGCAAATTCTAAAGTGAAAGGGAGAAAAAAAAATATGGCAGGTGAGGACAGGAGAGGAGGTTAGAGATTCATTAGTGTTTTCAACTCGTTTCATTAGTATCAGGCTCCTGATGCTTTTACTTTTCCAATTTTTGGTGTCAGCTCGTACACACCGAAGCTTCAGGGCTGCTTTTTCCCTCTCTAGCTAACTACATGTGAGAGCCTAATGAGGAGAGAAGGTGAGCAAGGTATCAGATAACAAAAAGACACAAAATGAAGAACAAGCTTGCTCGATGCAGATGGCATTAATAGCTTTATTGACTGTGACTGATACTGTTCCTCCTCAATCAGCTCAATCACACGTGTACAGGATTAGGCGACCCTTCTTAATGTTTTCCTCTCGAAATCAGTCATCATGTCAGCAGCATTGTTTGCCTGCTGGGAGAAAGTGTTTCTAAAAGTGTCTTGTTACTGCAATGGTGTTATCTATATTTTTTCATGATTCCCAGTGTGTTTAATGCCTTTTTACAAACTGTGAAAATGATGTTTCTGCCATGAAAGTCAATCTTCCAGTCTGCAAACATAAAATATAAAATGTGTGTTACGTGTATATATAGCTGTGTTACATCACTCATTTGAGAATTAATTGCAAATTAAGACCGGCTTCATTTCCCGGTCAGTTAGTTAGTTCTCTAATAATAATTGTATGAAATAATCTACTAATCTAATCAATTTTTTATATCAAATGTATTTTATTGGCAATAAAAGCTGTTGTAAACTCTTTGTTTCATTGATTGGATAAAACAAGCGCAAACAATTACAACCCTACTTCCAATGAAGATGGCACATTGCGTAAAATGTAAATAAAAACAGAATACAATGATTTGCAAATTATTGCAAACCCATATTTTATTCCCAATAGAACATAAACAACATATCACGTGTTAGAAGTGAGCCATTTTACCATGTCATGAAAACATTAGCTCATTTTGAAATTGATGACAGCAACACATCTCAAAAAAGTTGGGACAGGGGCAACAAAAGGCTGGAAAAGTAAAACAACTGGAGGAGCGTTTGACAGTTAATTTGGTTAATTAGCAACAAGTCAGTAACATGACTGGGTACAAAAGGAGCATTTCAGACAGGCAGAGCCTCTCAGATGTAAAGATGGGCAGAGGTTCACCAATCTGCGACAAATTAAGTCTAAAAACGGTGTAACGATTTCAGAAAAATGTTCTTCAATGTATAATTGCAAAGACTCTGAAGATCCTACCATCTACGGTGTAAAACATCATCAAACATTCAGAGAATCAGGAGGAGTCTCTGTGTGCAAAGGACAAGGTCAAAGCTGGATGCTCATGATCTTCAGGCCCTCAGACAGATTAAAAACGGGCATGATTCTCGACTGGAAATCACTGCGCGGGCTCAGGAACACTTCCAGAAATCACTGTCTATAAACACAGTTTGTCATGCAATCCACAAATGCAAGTTAAAGCTGCACCATGCAAAGAAGAAGTCATGTGAACACGATCCAGAAATGCTGCCGCCTTCTCTGAGGAAAAATGGAAAACTGTTGTAAACCATGGGCAGTGTGTCCTGCGGACTAAAGAGAAGAACCATACAGCTTGTTATCAGCGGACAGCACAACTCTTCATCTCTGATGGTATGGGGTTGTACAATGCCTATGTCGTCAGCAGCTTACACATCTGGAAAGGTACCATCAACGCTGAAAAGTACACAGAGGTTTTAGAGCAACATATGCCCGCATCCAGACAATGTGTCTTTCAGGGAAGGTCTTTCATATTTCAGCAAGACAATGCTAAAGCACATACTGCATCCTTCACAACATCATGGCTTTGCAGGAAAAGAGTATGGGTGCTGAACTGGTCTGCCTGCAGTCCAGACCTTTCACCAATAGAAAACATTTGGTGTATCATGAAGCAACATCGCAACATGTGTTGCTGTCATCAATTTCAAAATGAGCTAATATTTTCCATGAAGTGATAAAATGTTTTCAATAATTCAATGTGAATAAAATATGGGCTTGTGAGATTTGGAAATCATGGCATTCTGTTTACACACCGTCCCATCTTCATTGGAATTGAGCTTGTATATGAGAATCTGAAGGGAAGTAGCCTTACAATAGTGACTTTTCTTTTCCAATAACGTTTCTAATGTACCTATTCTGTCAAATGTTTTACTGACAGCTCAAGGAGATATAAAGTGTCAAAATCTTCACTTCAGATACCGTTCAGACACCAGTACTTCAGAGTTCAATTTTCCTATTTCTCCTCTTCTTTCCATTCCTCCATGTTTTCCTTAGTTTCTTTTAGTATATCTTCCCTGTCCTTTCTCAGGTTCTTACAATGACACAGCAGTTTGTCTGCTCTGTGGGGCTCTGGGTATTTGTAGTGGACGGCCGAGCCTAAAAGACCTGCCACCTCATTCAAAGGAACTTCATCCTCTCTATGGTTCACTCATTTCATTTAATGGCAAGTGAAATGCTGGCTAGTCCTCCTTCCTCGGTCATCACATCACACTGTGGCATTTTTCCCTGGAGGTAAGTGACCTTTATCAGGGAGCAGAGCCCAGTGTTGCTTCGGCTAACTACTAACCCTCTCCCAGGGAGCTCATTAGCCGGCCACACTCTCAACAGCCACTTTCTAGACACTTGGGCAATTAGGCTCTTTACAAATACCACCAATACCTGAGGACAGCCAGCAGCCGGGGACAAGCCAGGATGGCAGATCCAATAAATGTGTGTGTGTTTGTCAAAAGGAGGGACAAGTGTCTAGATCGTTGTGTATGAATGTGTCAGGTAAACAGGCGTGTGTGTTGTGCCTGTATTTTAATGGAATTTGACATCATAGCAGACGGAAATGTTACTCAGTTTGTGAAAATAAAATTTACAGTAGATGATGTAAACACATGCTTTTCTGAATGTAACTTTTTTTAAATAACAGGGTATAACCTTAAAACAAGCCAACGGTGAATAACTAGACCTTAAATAGATGAGAATATCCTGCGGTATGGCATCGCTTCCTCATTTTGCAACCTCAGTGTGCAGCTGAAAGCCCAGATTACCCGGCTAACACAAAGAGCCATGAAAATCATGGAAGTCAGGCAGCATTCCACACTCCAGACTGTCTTTGAAGAAAGTATCATCTGACGCATCCAGGAGATTATTTGAGACCCCACCCTGAGTACCAGCTTCTTCCCTTAATCGAATGCTTCAGAGTTCACTCCTAAATCTCAAGATAGCCACGCTGCTCTTTCCCTTAACCGTACGTATGTACAATTTAATTTGAGTAGAGGTGTGTGTTGCACGGCAGTGTGCAATTTGTTGGTTGGTGGCAGTCTGTGTATGTACTGTGTTATTTTGTATATTTTAACAGCAGAAACTGGATGTGTCCAATACGAATTTCCTTCAGAACAATAAAGTCGATCTTATCTAACCATTCTGTGAAGTGAGCCGTTCATAACTACACTGTGAGACATGGGTGACAAAATCTACAGACCTCGCTCTAAAGTTCAGATGAAGACAACAGGAGGCTTTGAAAATCGGAGTTACAAAATCAGGTGGATATCTTCCAAAGTTACATTTTTCGTACCATGTCCCTAACCGTAACCGTGGTGAACAGTAGCAATTTGGTAAGGCATACAAAATGTAAAAACGTTGAACACCAATTAAGCTACTATGAAAGTTAGTGAAGCTGAAGTAAAATTGATAACTGGTACAACACTCAAATATAATTTCACAGCTGATTATTTCTTGTATTGTTTCTTGTTTCCTGAAAACTTAAATACTTTTCTTACCCCATGCCTAATGTTGTTTGTAACAGAATTTTCAGGCACCTGTGTAAGCCTGAGACGGGAGGTTCAATTGTTAAGTTAACTATTTAAACTACAGTACCACTCTCTCTAAAGCATATGGTAATCAGTGGTCATGGCTGTACAGACAGCATTAAATGTAATTATTTTTATTAGTTTTTTATTTCTCAACCGTTTGGTGATGCTTTCGTGAAATCGGGAGATTTCCCAGCAGCTCATCTAAGTGATTATTCAACCTCCTTAAGATGCCGTTAACGCAACACACAGCAGAAACCATCAGCACCCTAGGCTTGCTTTTTTTTTAATCAAACACTGGAAAACATTGTATAAAAATAAATTAAACTTTCATTTGTCCTCAGATATCTCCAACTGATTGTGGCTGACTGAGCTTTTTGCCTCCACGTTGACTCACTTGTAAAAACATGTCACACGGGAGAAACATAGCTAACTCATGTTCCTCGGGAGAGAGATATATAGTGTATGACTGTTACATAAACTCCAGCAGCACATCTTAGGCACACATTTCATGAAACATTCATGTTAACAGATGAGGTTTTAAAAGCTATTTGGGGGCTAATGTTCGTGTGACTAGTGAACGGTAGCTAACATTTGCATTAGCATTAATGTTAAGAAGATATTGAATAAGCCAGATAACAGAAAATAATCTATTTTAAGAGACGTCTACCTCTTTTTACAGATTTGATTTGAATTTAACTATGTAGAAAACTCTGGAGGTCGACAACAAATCCTCTGATGAGACGATCTCGAACAGTGTCATCAATGCGGATCCAGTTCCTGACACCAATCCCACCGGTGACTGTCAACTCAGGAGCTCCATTTGACGCCCCTGAACATTAAAGCAGTTAAGGTCACAGGTTTGGAGGAGTGACCGCAGGACGGCACAGTGTCCTGTCTGCTTCCAGCTAACAGCAGCTTGGAGATGTTGATGGCTGAGTGGACTGTGGCACTTGTATGTACGTGCAATGTCTTTGAACTCGACTGACAGTCGGGGTGGGATGTCATGCGTCATCTGTCTAACTCCCATCTTCTCTATCTCTCACACTGGCCACTGTAGACTGTCCAATTAATTAAAGTATTGTTTTTTTTCTGACAGTGTGTTCTTTTGATCACAGACAGCGTTTGGCGTCTAGTTCGCTGACACTTGAGAATAAAGACTCTTAATGAAAGCACAAAAAGGCAAATGAACCAAATATATTCAGAGAGACGTGATGCTATATAACTAACTTTATATAAACAAAACTGTAACTGTGTCCTACCTGCTGATGAAGATGGAAGGAGGAGCGCAGACGATGAGAAGGAGGCTCCTATAGGAGCAACATTAGACTTCAAGGTGAACTGAACACCCGAATCTGCAAACCATCCCAGCCCCTAAATATTTACAGTTCATATGCATCTGCAATTCAGTGCTTGTGTACTGTAGTGACTCTGATAAAACAGCATGACCATTGCAGGCGAGAAGATATGCAAGTGTGCACATTTGCAGTTGCTCTCTCCATCTCTCTCTCTCACTCTTAATCACTGAGGCCTTTTTTTTTTTTTTTTGAAATCATGAGACACGGTGTGGCCATCTCTTCAGCAAACAATCCCTTAATCCCTTCCCTTCCTCTCCAGCCTGTTAATCCCGAACAGACAAAAAGGTTGGAGAACAAGGGGAATGTTGCTTGCACACACTGAGAGCAGCTTAGTTGATGGTTCGCTCTGATTGATTGGTGTTACGAGACTGTATGTCCAGGGTCTTCACCGCTAAGGGGTCCTCAGAGTAACTGCAGGTGGACGGCCGATGTCTTATTTATTCATTTGTGAAAATATAAAAATACACATTAACATTAATGTTTCTATTCTTTTAAAAAAAATGAATAATCTACACAACACTGGTGAAGCTAACCATGAATTATCATAAAACATAGGACTATAGGTGCAACATGTTATTACACTACATATACATATACAGTGTATGGGATAGCATTTTCCAAAGGTAGCTACAGTAATTTATTACAGTGATAACGTAATAGTATTACATTTACAATGTCAAGTTATACGCTAATTTAATACTCAGAGTTCATCCATACCAGGCCGCTTCTGTCTAATTGTTAGATACCATTATATGGTTGCAAATTATTTTAATACAAAGTAGTATCCACTGCATGTGAATGCATGAACGAGCCCATACAATAATGCCCATTACTGGATTTGTAGTGAACTACATTAAACTTAAACATTGAAACAACATTACACTCTTTCATTCTATGTTTTCATTGTGGTGAAAGTGATCCAAAACAAAGTGTAGCGTATTACATATACAAGTATATTGTTAAGTAATTTATTGCTTTTAGATGAAAGTAACATTGTAATATGTAACATATTACTAAAAGTAACTTGGCCAACACTGGTAGGGGGTCCCTGCTTTGTCTCCATCAGTTACAGGGCCTGAAACATATTGAAGATCTCTGCTGTATGGAATGGTGTGCAAAGATTCAACAGATTTTTAAAGTTTTGCTTTAGAGGGTTTTTTTTTTTTGTTTTTTTTTGTTTTTTTTTTGTAATAAGAGATTAAGTGTGATCAAAGTGAGAGGAAGATACAAGCCTCTTTTAATCAAAACACAAATATAACCTTTCATTGCTCCAAAGCTAATGATCAAAACATAAAATATCTGAGCAGAAAACAAAAGCAAAAGGAACTTGCGGCTGGTGTCACTAAAGGAAAGCTTTCAAGATGACAAAATAAAGAAAAAAAACAAATTAAGAACTGGTGTAAATTCCCAAACTCTTCTTAACCAGAGGCATAGGCACCGCTAGTTATCTGTTGAGGGTCTCTCCTGCCCCCTGCTGGGAAAAAAGGGATTTTAACTTCAACTTTGTGGCACCCTGGGGTTTGAGAGCACCCATATACCTGACACAACAATCAAACACTACACAAGATTTAAACGTTTAAATTTTAACCCATGCTAGACAAAAAAAGGGCTTCACTTCCACACTCCCTTCTGAAAGAAAGGGTGTCTGAGACATTAAAGAGAGTCGATGCCCAGAGAAGGAGGCAAACGTGTGAAAGAAAAAGAGAAAACTGAGCGAGGGAGAGCTCTAAATTACTGAACACACTTCTCTGTCCAGTTATTTGATCTGGTCATAACAATCATTTTCTCAGAGTCCAACTATCCTCCTCACAAACCAGCTCTGTTGATTAAAAGAATGAATTAGACGAGGATGATGAACAACCTTTTGTATGCATGTGTGCGCGTGCGTGTGTGTTTGTGCGTGCGTGCCATCCTCTCTTTTTCACTCTCCCGCTGCCTCTTGCTTTGTCTTCATAGCCACGGGCGATGACTGAATAATTCTGTTTGAGATTTGTAAAAGTGAGGGAGAGAAAGACATCTTGACGTGCCGAATGTGAAAACAGTGATCGTCGAGAGGTGAGAAATATATTTTGTCTGCCAGAGGTTGTGCCACAGATTCACAGCTGAGAGCTGAGACATTATTTTGGCAGAATTTGAATGACACAAAAGAGGGTGAGCTGTGACATCTGTATTGTGAGATTTGTGTTGCTAGAAAACTTGAGTTGGACATGCAGTAATAGGCACGGTATAATGTGTGTGTCAGTAGATTCGTAAGTTTTGGGGGGGGGGGGAAACAATATTTAACCCAAATAAAACCTAAAATATTCAGGACAAGCAAATGTTGAGAGGAGAATTTTAAAACTCTTATTGCTGTTGACTACCTTCTTAGAGTCAGGAAGGAAGACCTATATGAGATGAGACGATGCACTGAAGAGAGGAGAGGAAGACATATTTGATATTAATGATATGACAAAGTTACCAACTTCCTACTTCACAACTGTTAAGCAGCAAGCCCACCTAAACACTGACATATTTGATACAAAGCATATACATGTGTTTACATGTGGCCTCAGAGAGACGAGTGAACACATCCCTGATGATCCCCAAGTAACTCAGAGTGGAGTCCCCGGCACTGTGACGTTGTGGCTGCAACACTGGTTTGGTCTGTCTTCCATGCAGCATCATACCCCACCAGAAGTGTTTCCTTGGTTTGTGTGCTCCTGCCATGATTAAGTAATAGTTTACTTAATTGAAAGGTTTCACAAGGTGTTTTATTTTGAAAATCGACCAGATTCTCTATCCTGTTTCTCTGTCTGACTTTCAGTCAGCTCGATCTGCTCTGCGCTGCTTGAAGTGGCTGGTTGCGGCATTCGCCAAAATAGAACTGTCACGTATTCTTTGCAGGGCAGGTCGGAGAGCCGTCCCTGACACGTGCCGCAGCACTTGTGGTGGAGTCACAGACACTGTGTCTAGAACGCATGCGGACAGCTCCAGCGGCTAACCAGAATGTCGTTGTCGTTAAGCGTCTCATGAAATCTAACCAACGGAAGGGTCAGAATTTCTTTTCCACCAATTCATTGTGTTTACATTGTGCGATTACCTCTCCGCGTGGTAGCGGCGGTCCGGCGTTCTTGCACAGCATTCAAATTCCATTCACACACAAGAGATTCACAGGAAACTCTATGAATTCCCCACATTTCCTGCTGCGCCTTTGTCCACGTTAAAACTCAACACTTTTAAGTTCAAGTGGAGAAACGTGGTGGTTTTATCGTGAAGCTATCACTGAGGTTAGTGCTGACAGTGTTCATTCAGCAACCTATATCTACAAAACAATACATTTTCCTGAATACCCGTACACTACAGAAGTCTGGGACCCGCAGATCAAACCACACCTGCTATCACAAACCAGAACTACTTTAAAAAAGCAATTTAACAGCAGCTAAAACCTCCAGAGGTTTAACTTTGTTATTGCAGTAATGTATATGTGTACCCCACACAGTAATGTTGCAGAATGTGGTTACAGATGCAACAGAGGACAGAGAAACATTTCAGCCTATTGCTAAGTTACTATTTATCTATTATCTACCTGTCTACCGCTCCTGTCTACGTGAATGATTGTGTATAGGCTCCACTGGTATGGTGTGGACACATTGTGCAATAACAAGCCATTTTATTGCTCTGGACAAGGTTTTTCTCACTCACAGATGATTTCAGAGCGACACCAGTTTATAGGCAAATAAGTGAAAGCTGAATCATAAAGTTTCTGCAGTTTTATTTAGATCCTGTCACTTTCTCAACCCTTCGACCAGGGAGCAAGCTCCCCTATTAGGTATCTATGTTAGCTGTCTGGGAGATATAAATGGAGACAGAAACGAATAAATGAGCAGGTGACAAAGATTAGGCCAGAACTTTGAGGGGATACGGGCTTGTGGACAGAAAGATGAAGATCAAAAATAAGTCAGATTTGTTTTCTGTTTGTCAGTTTGCTCATGAAAGAATAGTGAGTAGTGAGGTTTCCCTTCGGCTTCAAACACGGCGTTCACATTTACGAGATGTTCAACAGCAAGATACTGAAATTAAGCAGCGGGGCGCTGGTCTGTTGCTGATTGCACCGTGGCCTCCTGACAAGGGTCAAGAGAGAAACAAGAACATCCTAAGGGGATCATCTTATAGTGAGATGTTTGTATTCGTTGCGGTAGCAAAGGAAGTTGTAATAACATTAGCGGCACTGTTGGTCGTGTGGATGGAGAGAGAGATGAGGTGGAGAGTCAGGGCAGATCCTCATTATTCCTCCACTCGCCTCTGATCCCTTGTTATCCCAACATTCATCGCTCATCTGTCACCCTGGGGAATGAAAGGAATATCTTTCACATTTGTTTAATTCCCCCAACGTGCCTCCCAGTGCACCTGGAGGCAATTCCAGTTTTTGTTGTTGCTTAAAAATATGGTTCTGTGGTACTCTGTAGCTCAGGGGAAAGACTATGACATAAATATTTTCAGGGTAGGAGGCTTGATTCCCACTGAGGCCAGCCATACTAAAATGTAGGTCTTGTATTACTTATCGGCCGCTATGTAGCATTTAAATTGCAGCATTACACCGTGTTAAAGTTTGTTTGGTGGCAGGGCAGCGCAGCTTTTGGCGGTTTTGTATCATTATATTTTTGTCATATTAAACATATGTACATTTTTTTGTCCACTTCATTAAAATTGTTGGTGACTTTTACACATCAAATTAGAGATCAGCGTCGTTTGTTATTGTATCTCTGTTTTTGCTCTTTATGGCAACTGGCTGGTGACGGTATCTACCAGATGTAGCGTCTCACAGCAGGACCTGTAACCAAACTATCAACAAATTTTTAAATCCATATCCAGCAGCTGAGATGCGAGGATTTTTTCCGCTACCATCTGAATCATAATCACCAGTGCTGAATCTCAAAACACGAGCACTAAATGCTGCAATTATGGGGAACATCTGTTGGCTAAAATGTAATAGTCGAGGTTTGAGATGCTGCCAGAACTATAAAAATGTTGTCAAACACCTGCGAAGGGATTTGTTCATGTGACTTGCACTGTTTTTCTTCACTGCTGATATAATTTGTTTTCATACCAGAATAAACTGTAAATGAGCAAATACAAATGTGAGCGACCTAAAGCAGAGGTTTTCCCGATTGTAGTTTAGTAACCAGACTGTGAGACTGTGAACTTCTCTGGGTGCCCTGGTAGGGCTAATAGCTTGCTGCAATGACCAGGGTGTGACTCTGACCTGTGGTCCTTTGCTGCTCCAATCTCTTTCTCTCCTGTCTATCCTCACTGTCTATATCTCAACATGCCAAAGGTGTGCATTGTGCTTCAGCTGAGGGTATATCGGGAGTTGGAAGGAGGAGTCTTTTTATTTAGCATTTCCAAAACCAAAATAGCTACTAAGAATTAAATTGGGCCGAAGCTGTCCAGGGCTCAGCCTACACTCATCTGTCATCATGCAGAGCCAGGACCCTGCACATTATGCAGGGGCCCTTCCTCTCCATCGTCACAGATTTCAGTCTGTGCCCTTGTGTCTCGTGTATCATGTAAACTTGTGTTTTCTCCTCTACAAGTCTGACGCCGATAAATAACAGCAATGTCGAATTAATGAGCTGGTCTGCATCTCGCTCTAGTATGTCTCGTTAATGTTAGCTGGTCTGTGCGTGTGTGGGCTGTGTTCCGTGACTTTGTGTTTGACAAAAGTGAGAGTGAAATACAACTATTTATCACGTTTGATAAACACCAACAGGCAATGGTGTTTATCAAATGCAGCTTGTAAAAGATAATAGAGTTTCAATTCTTCTTTCCAGGAGCAGCTGCAGCATCCTCTGTAGGGACCGGTCCAGACAATATGCAGGCGCGATGGCACTCCTCATAGACGCATACCATTTTAAAAGAAGACAAAGATTATCTTGTCTCTCAGTCAAGATTTAGTTACAACTCTGGACTAATGTAATATAGATAGCAAGGGCTTGGATTAGTTTATGCAAACATCGAAACCCCAAAGTCACAGAGCCCCCCTACAAATAACAAATCCCTGGTTCTAATCTAACCCAGTGTTAGTTTCAGATTATATTAAATCATCATTGTACATCCCACTCTGTTTCTCGATGTTACCATACCAAAGTGTGTGCAACATTAGTGGATCCTACTCTTTTATTAGATTTTGGGAAGTTACACTTCAGCAACCACAATCAAACTTCTTATCCGAGTGTCACATTTATCATTATCTTGCATTGTTAAAAGTTAACACATATATTAACCATAAAGAATAAATCTAACCTGCATCTTGCTTGTCCAGGTGTGTGAGGACTGACTAGCTCTACACTACTTTTTGGCTGGCACATGCAGGTGTAGCTTCAGTCTTTCAGCATTATGACTCTAACATTTTACACCTTTTAAATGGCTCTCATTTTCAAATGAGTCAGCTGAAGTGTGTATTTATGTGCTTGTACGCAACTATAACGCAACCCCGCATGGCAATACGCTGTCAAGTCAAGACAGATACGTGCAACCTCTGTGACACACAATGACACCAGCCGCATTTCTTCACACTTCTGTGAAAACCTTGAACGGGAGGTTGTGGAGGAATCACATTTCCCACAGTTCAACCACCCACTGTATAGTCACCCTGACCAAGCAGTAGGAGTTGCCGGTGCAGCAAAAGGCCATCACAATAAAAATATGTTCAACATACTGGAAAAATGTGGCCTGTGGACACTGAAAGGTGGCCAGAAAGTGAGTATTTGACATTCGGGAAGTACGCTTAATAAAGTCTGGAAAGCGTGTCAGGTGAAGTCACTAACTAGTGCAAACAGCACCGAAGGGAACACTGACAGACAGGCAGAAAGAGTCTGGCTGTGAAATGAGCATGATGTCCTTAAATGCAAGATAAATACATTTTAACACCGTGGGATTATGTAACTCTTTTCACATTACTACGGGAAGAAATTTCACTGCACTCTGTCAGTATCAGAAGACGTATTAAAAAAGGTGAGGCGCTGAAATAACGCAGCTTCTGCTTTCCCACCATAACACTTAATCTGTATAGCAAACATTTACTAGCGAATTAGAAAACTTGTGAAGTCTTTTTGTTTTTTGTTTTGTTGTCGGCGCTGTAATCTGATTGACAGATTTAATCTTCGCCTTATTTCTGTCTCCAGAGTGTAAGCTGCACCTTTCTAAGAGTGCTGGAGCAGCAGACTGGAGACTGGTCGTGTTTTTGAAGCAGAGCCTTTTTTTTTCCCTCTGAGGTTCTTGTGCTGGATGCAGCTTTGTGTCACAGTCATAGTCAATACACACTGCTCTCCATCTCCATCATCACAGCTCCACGGGGACTTGGTGAGAAGAAGAGAGCGAGAAATACACTGTTTGTGCTTGCAGATGTGTGTGTGTGTGTGTGTGTGTATGAATGTTGCTGCCTTTGTACCAGAGAATGCTAAAAAAGAAAGTGTGTCTGCGTGCATGTTTGTGTGTGTGAAATAATGCATGATTGTCTGTGTGTTTGCGTGCTCTAGCATCTTTTGCATGTGGAGGAATGTGTGTGTGCGCCTTCCAACCCTCTGCGGTATTCCCTCCTCTCTAACCGTCATCCCTCTGTCTGCTATCTGTCCAAGCTTAAAGCGCCAGTTGTTTTCTGAGGGGCCTCTGGGAGAAAAAGAAACAACCGGGCAATTACACTTCTTCTTTTATCCCCACAAAGATGTTCTGCTCCTCCCTGTCTTGCTTTTCTTCCAGGAGGTCTTTGCTGTGAGGCTTTTCCCTTTCTGCCTTTCGGAGATTTTCATTTATCCATGCGCTGTCTCTCTCTGTTTCTCTCTCAGACTCCCTCTCTCTCTCTTTCTGTCTACTGATGATGTTGACTCTGCTTCACTTTGTGTCTCAGTAAAGAGACTCGCTTTTTTTTTCCATTTGTCTTTCTCTTCACTCCTCATCCCTGATTCTCCCTTTTTAATTTCTTTTGATCCAGCCAAAAATGTTCAAATTTGTTTCTCGGAGATTCTGTCTGCGAGGCTGCCTCGTCTTATTTGGTGCTCTGAAACCAGCTGGAGATTGAGGCAGGCTTTAAGGGGCCTTCAGAGATGCTTGCTGCATGAATCCCTAACGTTCCTCAGAAAAATATATCTGTGTTTGTCTAACTGGCTGGCAGGATGGATATACAGCAAAAACTGAAACAGGCTACTTCAGATTCCTGGAATCAGCATTTTTTTTTCTTTTCATCCATGTCTTTTTGTGTATCATGTTGTCTCATGTATGCAGCTATCCGGATCCACTCATGATACTATCACTACATAATTTAGCAAGAGTTTGCACATGCATATGTATGTGCAATCATATGCATTAATTCAATTGAGAGCGCGCGTGTGTACAACTGAGTACCGGCATAGAATATGCATGTGTTGATCTCTTTCCTGCTCCTTCCCTCTCACCCTTGCTCATCAGTCAAGTTTACATTTCAACCTTCTCTCTCTCTCTCTCTCTCTCTCTCTCACACACACACACACACACACAGACATGCACAAACGCACACACCACCTTCAGAGTTTAGTATTCTTATTCCCGTTCCTGATTTACCCTGTTCATTACTATTCTACTCAGATTTTCCAGCTGATGGCCTGCTGCGTTTTACATTTGGCTCAGATCATTCTGATTATGAATAAACAACGCGGTCAATCACAGCACATCCATTTACATTGGAATTTAATACCACATACACACACACACACACAAAGCCAGTCCATCCCTCCTTTGCATCATGTGTAGGCCACACATGAATCCGAGCATGCTTATGTACAAGGACAAACACCCATTACTGTTGTTGCACTGATTATGATTTGAGTGTCATGAGTGATTGGCTCGAGGTGTTCTTCTAAGTACACTGAATCATCAGCATCACTGACTGCATCAATCGCTTTTTGACCACAAGAAGAACTGAAAATTTAGTTATATCCAAGTTCCCTAAATTACACACTCCTTCATCAGCAGAGAACAAACAGATCAATGAAAGGGAAACAGTCCTGGAGCAACCGGAGCAGTTTCAAAGTTTTATTATCTGGTATGGGCCAATAAACAATGTTTCTAATATTACACAATCTGCTACATGGTTTTCTATTTCCTCTGTTTGGCTATGTGTTCAGATTAGAGCGAATGTATAGCAGCAGCCTGGGTTGTATAGCACAGGCGCCTTGCAGCCACTCATTCAAAGTACAAGACAAAAATGTTTCCTGGTAGCAGGCGTGGTGGTCACTTTTCATCATTTTTAGTGTCAGTCCATGAACATTTTATCCCTGTTTCTATCACTGTTATATCTCTGTGGTCACTACAGTTTCGTTTTTGTACTAATAAATATGAAAAATACAAAGAAGCAAATGAGCGCTTCTAATTTTCTCTGCATTCAGGATGAGCCACTGTCGACAGGTGAGAGTTAAAACCAGTGTGTGTTGTTTAAGCTGTGTTAATCTTTAACCTTCTCATATCTGTTGACGTTCAGCTCGTCCAGGTTTCAGTGCAGAGCAGAAGGTTCACCCCAGTTAACTCTAGCTCTCTCTACAGAGACAGCCCGAAAGTCTTCTTGTCCACGATCCTCCTCCAACTAGTTCTCCAAAATGTTACTTTTTAGTGTGTGTTTTTCCATTTTGCCCTAAATTGTACTATAAACTTAAAAGCTGAATTTGCTTTTTCTGACAATACCGAAATATCTTTTTATCTTGGTAGAAATAAATCATGCTGGTGTTGTCTACCCTTAATCTGTTTCATCCTACTGCTGTCTCATCTCACTTGTGTTGTTGTATTTTGTTCTTTTTTCTTAAACCACTGGTGCCTTTAAGGTCAACGATGAGTGGCCCAATCTTGATCAAGAGGTGCAGTTTCACGGCACAGGCTTGTAGCCGCTTTTTCAAGTGAATAGCTTGAAATCCAGATGAGTGGCGTGCTTTGGTCCAAAACAAAAAGCAGCGTAGTGTGACTGCAGCTTTGTCCAGCCAGTGGCAAACCTCAGACACAGCACCCGGAGCAGACCACAGCAGCGGAAACAGTTCAGCAGTGTCACCAAGAAGAGTAACAACCAACCACTCGTCTAATGGTGTGTGACTTTTTCTTTATTTATTTTTGTACTGTGGAGAATATGGCCAAAGCTGTCCAATGAAGTGCCATATTGTGTGCGAGTGACCTGGACTGATCCACCATAAGCTCATCGGGCTAATTAAAATGAATAGTTTGACAAATAAAAGTGAAACTACAGGCAACATTCACAGCTGCTGCAGGTGTAAGGTCACACAGCGTCCTCGAGGAAAGGAAGTCTCGAAACTGCTCCACCAACAGTTAATGGGAGGCTGATTTTGTGAGTCCCCTGGCAGCGATAATGTACCCATGAATTCACACCACAAAATAAGACGACCCACAAAACAAATGACTTATGATTAGTGACAGGTGTTTTCGCACACTGTCCAGGGATTCGGTGCAGGCGACAGACTCTTTGGGCAACATTATTGAGGTCGTTTCACACTCAAGGAAAAACACCAAGCGTGTGTCTGGGGAAATGAGCTGAGATGGAGGAAAATTCTTGTAAATGAGGAAATAGCTCAATATATGGTTCATAGATGGATGAAGAGACAGTACATAATAAACAAGACAGTTTAAATAAAACTTTTAAGGAGAAAAAAACAACTGTGTCAGTGAGTCATACAGCAGGCCTGGCCTTCTTCTACTTTCTCTGTCTCTCCATCTCATCTTTACTCTTCTTTCTTTTCCAGTCCGACACACTCTCAGCCTTCTGTCTCTTGCTCTTTCACAACAACGATCCTTTTTGCTCTCTCATTCCATCCATGTCTTTCTCATTCCACTTTTTTGTAAATTCAGTATTCTCACCCTGTGTCAAGTGGAAGGTAGGGGATACCCGGGTGTAAATTGCTCAGCTTGCAATGGCTGGAGAAAAGCAGAAAGCAATTTCCACACCATTTCTTAGTAGGGTCCTTCACCACTGTTGCCAAGCCCTATAGGGACCTCAAACGAAAAGAGAAACTGCCACTTAACCACCAGCCAGTCAGCAAGGAGGAGATTAGGAGAGAAAAGAGCAGCGAGAGGGAGAGAGACGTTATCACGGCTCACACTTGACTACCACCCAGATTACTGTTATTGCCACAGATTTTAAACAGCTGCATCCACGCTGTGGCCGACAATAAAGAGCATAAACCCCGCTGTTTAAGGGTGGTTCCACATCCCAGAGCAAATAATAAGATTCTCAACATGGATGTGATTGTATCCACTGAGCCTAAACAGGGAGTCTGTGTTATATACAGTACATATTCTCATGGTGGTCAGGTTTCATTGCCACGGGCCAGGTTTGTATACACTACCTGGCATAGGATGAGCAGTATGAGACAGTAAAGATATGTAGTATCAGGTCTGAGCATTTACAATGTGGTCAGATTAACACGTACCTTCTCAATTGAATCTATATTTAGACGTCCATCATGTTCAACTTATATAACACTCACTTCAGTGAGTAAAAGTATCTTGAATATGTTCCTCATGGTTATGGTTAGTAATAATGCAAATGCCCTGGTTGCCCGGAGGTTGAGGTGCCTAACATAACCCACCATGTCCCCGGTTCATGTCAGGCTGACGGCTTCTGTTGCATGTCATTCCCCTTTTTAACCGTGCTATCAAAAAATATGCTTCTGAAGTCTGGCTGAAGGCTTTAATGGGATTGTTCAGGTTTCTTTGCAGTGGGGTTTTATGAGGTACTGCATAGTCAGTGTATTACAGACAAACATGTCTTAGCCACATTAATAAAGGCCCACCGGTTACGGTATAGTGAGCATATTCTGACTGCTTCACCTTTCTGTCAGATTCGCAGCGTAACACGCTGTGTGCAGCATAGTTGGACTTAAGCGTCGGTATGCGAAAATTCTACGGTTCAGACAATGTATCAGCCGTCAATCAGACAGTGTATCGCAGAGAGAAAGAGCTGTCTAGCAGAGCTTTGCACTACTTCTGTGTTGGCACATCTTGCACAATGACTGCTGTCCACTGCAACCTCATATATAAAAAACTATTCCTTTAAGGGCGATCAGAATCACATTATCGACAGTCTCATTTGATCTCAATGTATTGTTTACTCTCAGATGCAAAATATATTGCACAATGTACTAAAAAACACATGTCAGGTCTC
Organism: Nibea coibor; assembly: GCA_023373845.1. Classification (NCBI taxonomy): domain Eukaryota; kingdom Metazoa; phylum Chordata; class Actinopteri; family Sciaenidae; genus Nibea; species Nibea coibor. Next base: position 14,738,603 of record CM041738.1, read on the forward strand.
CTCACTGATAAAAATATAAAGAAGGAATTAACAAAAATTATTTCATCTGTAGATCCCACTAATATGAACAAACATGCACCAAGCTGGAACAAAGTATTCTGTAGTGATCTGCTATGATATATGAGCTAACAGAAGTCCTATAAACCAACTTATAACCACCCGAGGACCATTTCAGTCCATACAAAAATATTCATTGCCACTGCACGTGTCAGATAACACAAGAATTTAGCTCAACTGCTACCTGAAGGTCTTATAATGCCAATGCTAATTGAATAAACAGAGATTCAGCGGCATGGCAGCAATCTGAGTAGCCAGCAGCACATCTTTGCCTGCATACATGCAGAAGCAATAGCCATTGTGAAGCCTAGTGCCAGCAGCTGATACCAATCAGCCTCTACAAGTGCAAGTGCAGCGCTACGTCTGAACTAATGTTATGCTTCATTGATTTTAGCTTCTGCTTCCCCCTATTCTGGATTGCTGAGGTCAAATGGTGCCTCAAATGTGGCTACAGCAACTTCACCGAGGGAGCACCTCGGTACCCCAATAAAATGCATCGTTTCCTATAGTCAAACAATATCATCAAGAGGAACCAGAAGGTGATATGTGTGTTTCACTTTGAGTTAATATTCTGTTATCCATGAAGCAACTTTTGGCTTCATGTATAGGAATTTTCTTGATATCCTGTCTCTGTACTTCGTCATCACTCAGTACAGCATGTATTTGTTATCAATGCATGCAATCATCTTCTCTGAATTTGATGCATGCAACACAAAAAGTCGACAAACGAGGCAACAAAAGCCCGGGAAAGTTGTGGAAAACTCAAAAAACACCTGTTTGGAACATTCAGCACTTACGGGTTAATTGGTAATGGGTGATAATCTTCTCATTAGGTATGAAAGGAGCATGCGAGAAAGGATCAGTCATTCACACAAGCAAAAATGAAGAGAGTTTCACCACATAACACATACATAACAGTTAAATGCAGTCGCTACGCACAGTTTCAAGGAATTTTTGGATTTCACTATCTTCAATCAATAATAGTAGTAGAGAACCTACTTTGAATACCATGACCTTCAGATCCTCAGGCAGCGCTGCATTAAAAACCGACATGTTCTCTAATTTCTACATGGGTTTGGGAGCACTTCAGAAAACCGTTGTTGGTAAACTCAGGTCATCACTGCATCTGCAGATGCAAGCTAAGACTCTACCATGCAAAGCGAAAGCCATATATCAACAGCATCCAGAAATGTCACCCACTCCCCTGAGCCTGAGCTCATCTGTGATGGATTGACATAAAGCGCGCTGCCGTGTAATGAGTCCACATTTCAAATTGTTTTTGGAAACCATGGATGTAAAATCATGGAATCGCCGTTGTAGAAGGGAGATGCTCTTACTCCGTGTAAAAACTTCTGCATCAGCCGGCCTTTTGTCTGCGCTGCCTGAGCTATCTAACAGCCCTGTCAGATCATCGATCATTACTGCATGTGTTAAGCAAATGGATCAATCAAATGCAACATATCTGCACTTAGTTTTTTGGTATTAGTGTATTTATAACAAACTCCGCAGTCCACCAATAACTAATTCAGCCTTTACCTAGAGCCAGCCAGAAGGACTCCTGCTAGGGCTAGGTGCTACACAGTAAATGTAATCAAAACAGCCCTTACGATGCCTCACAAATCTCTCAGTAACCGCAACTGTCAGCACCATGGGGCTCTATTGGAGGATAACAGGGCAAACACAAAGGCCATTTACACTAGATAGCAGTTTTCACAGAGTAATTTGGGGTCCTGGTGTAACCTTCCTACGGCCCACCTTTTCTTTTGATATAATCTTTGAGAAATACTGTTTTGACAGCGAAGAAACATTTACAGTATATCACAGTGAAAGCTTTTAAATAAGGACAACGGGACTGAAAAAGAGACAATATTGTTTATTTATGGTAGGAACCTTCTAGGAGAGATGCTGTGTGGTTCAACAGACTAATAACTTCCCACAGAGACTCAGTTGGTCCATTAGGCTACTGCACCTATTTAAAAACATCCAGGCAGGCAGTACTGGCTATAATTCAGTGCCAGCCAAGCTGATCTATTAAGATGTATTACACCCACCAGAGACCTACGGAGAGATGGCGAGGTCAGGGAAAAGTGAAGGCCTCACCTCAAGCTGCTGCCTGACATCCAAATCAGCATTTTGAAATCACTCAGCGAGATTAAAAAGGCAGGGAATGGAAAGGATGAGTGGGGTAGGGAGGTAGGTAGCCACGCTCCTCACAGGAGAAGCAATCTAGGTGCTCCTGCGCTTGACTGTTGGCGTGATTAGAGACATCTTGTTCCATTATGCATTTTCCTTTTTCTATTGCATTTTCTCCAAGGAGATTTGAAACGTTTATAATAGCTTTTTAAACGACTTGCTGTCTGGATCACTTACTGTAAGGCCACTCATAGTCACAGAGACTGCAGTGCATGAAGAGGACCGCATTCGCTGTCTCCTTCTCTTTGTCTTTTGGTATATTTTTTCCCTCGGGGTTCTTATTTTTTTTTATGTATCTCACTCTTTTTACCTTCTCTTTCTCATTTATTACATTCTCCCCATGCGGCTGCCTATTAGTTCATGTTACTGAGGTACGCTGTTATTTCAGATTTAAAAAGAACACAGCGGCTGGGTAATTGAAGAAGGAATGAATGTGTATATTTATAACCGTGTGACCCCAGTGGCACAGTGAAGAGCTGCTCTCTGTGCTGCTCTACCTGAAACATTATCACATAATACATTATACTAAGGCATGGCGGGGTGGGAAAGGTGGGATAAAAAATAATAGATCATGGGACGTTGGCATGTGAAGTATAAGGCAACCTCTAAAAACAGTGAAGACAAATGGACAAATGTTATGTAGCTAACATTTTCAACGAAAGTTTGTTCTTATAAATTATCTTATAACTTTAACACTTATTTTACATTTGTAAAAATGCAGTGTAAAGTGTAAAATGTTGTAGCAGCACTACAGTAAAATCAAGTAAAAATATAATGTTTATATTGAGGACTGTATACCAGAGGCACCTTTTTTTATTGCTGACTTCTGCTGCTTGTTTACAGTACTGTATTATTTTAGGTTATCAAGGTACGAGTCACAATCCCAGACGGTACAGATAATAACACTGATTGATTTTTTATCAAAACACTGAAACTACAAACCATTTTATGATAGACAATGTAAAAATGCAGTATAGTATCTGGATATAGACACACAATAACAATAACCAAGGCAGGTGGAAAACATGTTTTGATCTAATGGTACCACGTCCAAAGGAGAAGACAGTGCATCTCTCATCCCTGAGAAGGTCGTAGGACGCCGTGTGAATGCATAAATCCCCGAGGAACATCATCTGAAATGTCGACTTGACTAATCGTACATTTTGGAGTGAGTGTGGAACTGAGCATGCAAATGACGTTAGCGTTGGTTAGACGGTGAAAACATTCTCATGCAATCCAAAAAATACTTGCTGTTGTGGTCCTGTGTGTGTTATATAGTAGTAATATTGTGGTTTTCATGGTGAAAGATGAACAGGAAAATGAAAGAACATTACAAATGCGTGGTGTGTGGAGAACTGGTTACAAAGTGACCCGCCTAGCAAAGGATCAATATGTGAACTTGCAGGCTATCGTGTGACAGCGGTTTAGCATCTGGGGGCAATGGCCAATGTTTATAGGCTTCCGGTATAGCCAGCAGATGTTGAAACTGGATAGTGGATTTCCAGGCCAAGACTTCCTCTGCAGTCCACTTAGCAACTTGATATGTGAGAATGACGAGAAAGACACATTTCTGTCATGTCAGTCAATAAACAGATATTCAATCAGGTAATTTTTTAAAAAGGTAATAACAAGCTAAATTTTCAGATGATAGCCGATGGGTTCAGAGACTGCATTTAGGTCAATGTGCTCCACCTCTTTTGCTCTCCACACAGGCTGTTGCAACCAAAGCCCACTCCAGCGTGACCGGTCAATACTACTCAGACTATTATTGAACACCAGAGCATGTCCGGTGCCAAAATCTTTGTCCCTTTTGTCCCATACATGTTATAAACAGTGACATTAGCTCACCTAAAGACACACTTTCATCTGTGCATACATGCATGCAGAGCTGTGCATGAGCACACACCAGAAATGTGCCAGAAAATTGTAACACACAAAAACTCACAGACTTATACAAATACACAAATGCAGCAATATGCTGGAGAGGAGGTGACATAACACATCCGACTCTTGGCCCACAGTGATGGATGAGTCCAGGCATCCCAGAGCGAGTCGAGGCGTTCCACAACATTGACAGAGAGAGACAGAGATGGGCATTTTGTGTGTGAGAGAGAGGGAAAATGACTGCAAGAGAAAGAGAAGAATGATTTTTGGGCGTGCGTGTGAATAAGAGAAAGACGTTTGTGTGTGTGTGCGCGCGTGCGTGCGCAAGGGGTGGGGGGTGTTGATGGCTGTTGTCCAGCGAAGTAGAGCGGCGGGTGACAGTGATGGAGAGGTTCAAGGGAGGAGGGGACATGGAGATGAGTGGGGAGAGAAGAGGTGGTGAGGAGGACAACTTAGTGCAGTTGGTGGTTGATGACTTGAGGAAAAAAGGGAGGAGAGAGACATCATCAGACAACAGGGGGAGAGAGCGGGAGGGGGAGAGAGCAGGAGAGGGGTCGTGACTGTCGAGACAGGAAGAAAGATTCCATTACTAGACAGAAGGAGTCGGTTGTCTTCTGCGTCCTGGAGGAACGCTTCAGAGCAGTCACGAGCTCACAGCCTGGAAAATTTGACTCCTGTGAGAAATAAATTAGATTTTTTTTTTCCTTTAAAGTGCGTGATCCAACGTGGGAGACAAAAACTGTCACTTTTGTCATTATGTCCATCTACGTCACCCAGCTCATCTGTCTTTAGAATCAAATTGCAAAATCACATTTAAGATATACACTTTTTAGCTTCATCGGGCCCAGATTTTACGGTGTAACACGGGGTTAACAGAGAGATCAAACAAGATCCAATCAAGAAGAAAAAGTTGAGTTTTCTTAATGCAGTTAGCGAGAAGAGAAGTCACAGTTTCTAACCATATTTCCAGAGAGAATGTCGATATTGCAGAGTTTTGGACATTTAGGGTTGATGTTTTTCTTTATTATTTATTCCCGCAATACTGGGCTGAGCCTTCCACCCAATCAACAAATGCTGAAAGTTCAGGACAGTACAAAGGGTAAAGGATAAAGGGTTTCTAAGTTCCCAAACTTTTCCAGGTAGTAGAAATGTGTTAGACATTTTAAAAGACAAAGCTATAAGCACAGCACAGACAGTTTGTAAAATATTTATATCGCATATTAAATTTTGTAACAAACAATGGATTAGCAGTTCTAAGAAGGGTTTGGCTGCGTGAAACCTTTTTTGTCCTTTTTGTACATCACAGATCAGGATACATCGCCACTCCTCACCTCATTGTTTTTGGACTGAAGAAAGGTCACCAACAAACACATTCACAGTTGAAGCTGATTAAACTTTCAGTGTAGCAGCAAGGAACAAAATCCAAGGTCATGGGAGGATTATAGGGGATTGGCATCTTTCCTCCCTCCATATAGGAAAACAATGGCTCACACTGGTGCAAAGTTAATCTGCTACTGATTGTGTGAAGAGAGCCTAAACCACTTGCAAAATGCAGCGTACAGGTTGGTGTGGTATGAGGATATACAACCTTAACAACAGAGTGTAGCAGGGAGACATTAGGACCCTTACAGGGACAAAATCCAGTCAGATGAGAGGTGTAATTTGACTCATGATTGGAGTTCCTGTACTTTTAATGTGGGTATGGGGAATGTGGGCACATTTCTTATTAGTAGTACAGGTTGGAAACCTAAATCAAAAGGTAATTGACTGTCAGCACGTTTAAGATATTGTTTTCAGATTGCAAATTACAGTATGATGCTGTTTATTTTATTACTTTTTGCTTTAATACAGGTCATACTGGTCTCTAATTGGTTGGTTGGCTTCCCAGCTGGGTTACGAAGAGTTTTAGTAGATGTTGTTAAAATAAATTTATAGCAGACACTGACTTTTGTGGCCTTTTTATTCAAGCCGCTGTGTCTCAGTTCAGTTGTTAATTCCTGGCATTTCCCATAAATAAATTTGAAATTCCAGATAAACAAAAGTCAGAATATCGAGGGGGGGGGTGGGCTGTAAACGGGGCAGCAGTCTCAACTTTTTTTCTTGCTCTCATTTTAAATACATCATTCTGACCACATCGAGTTTTAGTGGTCTGAGTAGAGCCGGTTTTGTTAATGTAATCTGACAGATCTAAACAAATGACTGACCACATGACATTTTAATGCAAACTGTCTATATCACTTCTATTTTTCCTCAACAATATTCCAATGAATCCTTGGATAAAAATGGAGCCGTGGTCAGCCTAATTATTTTCAGTTTGCCTGCAGCGGGCTTACATTAGGGACTGCAGCATAAATGAGAGCTTCATGTTGCTTTTATCTTTTGGTTCCCATCCTGAGATTGTTTTTTTTTTTTCTATAGCGTATCCCTGTTTTGCAGAAACCCAGAGCCACTGAACCAGAACTCATTTAGTGTTGCCATGAAGTCCAAAGCTGGCAGAAAGATTTGAGTGTTTACCCAAACAGTTGTTGATTTGAATGAATTAAATCCCGATCGTGGCCAATTTTCTGTCCACGCATTTTGGAGATCAGATCTCATTGCCACCACGATCACACCTCTGAGATTTCACAATGGCAGGTGTAATAATAAACTTTACACAAAAAAACATCTCCATTTATATTCATGAGGGGCAGTTCAACATCACAGCAAACCTAATATGCATAAATATCTCTCTGACACAGTGTTAACAAAGCTAAATATTGTAAGCTTTACACAGAGGGTTTACTGCAGGGTCTATTTTATTGGATTGTAATAGACTGTACAGGTGTACCCAATAAACTGGTAAGTCAGTATAAATTGTCTTACAGAGCCTGTCCCGTCACACACAGTCCACTTAAAAGCTTTGTTACCAGAACAAAAAGTATCCCTTCCCTTGACGTCGAAAGCATTACAGCAATACAGAATGATGAACACCCAGCATCTTTAGGCATCCCTCGTTCTCTCATAAGCTGAGCAATTAACAATGCATTACATGTGTTAGGGTTTTATTTATGACTAACGAGCAGTTAACAAATCATGATTTCCTCCATGACTGAGTGTAATGTCGGGTCTCAGTGGAAATTCGGCTGAGTTACAGCAACTTGACAGCTGTATTTCATAACGACCCGGCCACGCAAGGCACAATAACACTGATTTAAGTCCCTGTCTGAACCAGCCAACGCACACACTGCAGCGCTGTATCACTTTATCACACCCTGTATCCATCACCCACAACAAAACAAGCTGCAGAATAAGCACAATGCGAGTTAAGTGGTGCTAAAGTTAAAGAGATGTTGATTTGTTGCCTGGCTAGCAGTTTGTGTCAAGGGAAGTAATAACAAATGAAAACAATAGGAATGAGACAGCTAGGGGAGAGATAGGGAGAGCAACGGAGAGATGAATAAATAAAGTTTTCTAAAAAGTACAGTGGAAGAAGACAAAATAATAAAGAAAAAGTCAAACGACAGACAGCGGAGAAAGGAAGAGACAAGCAGAGAATGCAAATGAGAGGGGAGAGTGTCACGGAAATGATTGCCGCTATTACAATTATCATTAGCATGTGTTGTTGGCAATAAGTCGTCTCATTATGGTGGATCCTATCATCGTGCTAATTGTGGAGGATGCCTTGTTTCAGCGTGCAGGGGGGTTTCTTTCGTTACGAGGGGGGAGTGCTGACTACAGGAACACTCATGGTGAGTTACGATTCATGTGTTTTCAGGAATCTGAAGACCTGCAGGCCTCCTGGAAATTAGCTCTGCCGGCATATTCTACATCTAATTTCTGAATTTCTGATCTAATTTCTTCTCAAGTTGTGGCTGAATAGCGCTTTATCATGCGCGGGCCACATGACCAAGTGCTGAGAGGAGGAAGCAGATTTCTGATGCAGGGCTAAGTATCTGTCGTGACGATGACGTCACTGTGTCTGCATCAGTTTAGTGTGAGTTTGCGAGTTAGCCCACAATAAAGTTAACTTGAGAGTGGATCTGCTCTTATTAGTTTGTCCTTTATTCCGTACGTTTGCAGTTATTTCCTAGCTGTATACGGCGTGTGTACATTTTTGCAGGGCCCGCGGGACTTAAGGGAGCCGAAGTAATTTTCTGCAGAGTTTTAGTGGTTAACACTAAAGCTGTAGGCCTCTCATTGCATTTAGTTATGGTGTCAAAAGTTTACATTTCCCTAATTCACCTCTTTCTGTTCTCTACAATAAACTTATCTGTGTTAGAGCAGCTGTAGTGATGACATGACTCAAAGCCTGGAGAAACACATATCGCTAAAGAAAAAAAAAAAGCTGACATGCCTACAGGTAAAAAGTTACAGAATATTTTTCACTGTCATACAGGAATTATAGACTGACACTGCTGACCCGAAAAGCATATATTTTTTAAAATGTTTGCAAAGTGTGATGTTTTAAAAAAAAAAAAAAAAAAAAAAAAAAGATCCTCACTCATTTACTTGCATTCACCTGAAAGGTGTCAAGGGCAGCAGGGTTCACTGAGAGAAAAGTATCTGCCCTAAAGCTGTCATCCCATACACCCATCCACGTTTAGACACTGGTGCAGGATTTACTTGCTGTCTTCTCAGCCAGCATGTAAAAGTTGTTTGGAAACTTAACACTTGAGGCGCAAAGTCCATAAAGTAATCACACCAAGGGAGTACGAGAGCATACCTTAAATGTTGAATTTTCCAGTAGAAGAAACAGTAAATGCTGAACCAACTCTCACCAAGGGAGCTTGAGATTTTACATCTTGGTGAGTCTTAGCTGTTTAGCCTCTGGCTTTGGCTGAAAGTTGCTCATGCTCATTAATATTAATTAGACAAATGTAGACCAAAGGAATAACATACAATTTCTTAAACGTGGTGGTATTGAGCTTAAATTACTGCAGCTTAGTAGGATTTTTCTATTGTATTTTGCACAATTTGCCCAAGCAGCAAGAGTGCAAAGCTGCCTGGAAACATCTTATTATAGAGAGGATCATCTGTACAGACCACCTGATAGTTCACTGAGATCTCTTTTTTACTCTATTTACATTCTCATGGCTGTACGATAGATACGAATCTGGAGCCAGCAGTGGAAGTAGGGAAAAGTATCTAGCCTGCCTCTATCCAAAGGCCAAAATCTGCTTGTCAGCACCTTTAAGGCTCACTAACTAACACTTTATGCTTTTTGTTTAGTCCGTACAAAAAATGGAATGTAAAAGCAACATGTTTTTGGGGGGTTTTGCATGCCAGCTTCCAGTCTTTGTGCTAAGCTAACCACCTTCGCAGTGGCTTCATATTTAACATACAGTTCCTTTAATAGAGTTTTTACTGATTCTAATTTTATGATTCTCAAGTTTGATTACTTCTTTTCCTGACATCCATTTAAAATTGTGGTTAATGTAAATTTAACCTCTCCTGTGCTATGGCACAACTGATAAGCAGTGTGACATGATTTATGCAAGACAATTTGTATAATTTGTCTTTTGTTCAAGACCTCGACGTCTCTGTTTACTCCTGATCCTAATCATATATTCTAATGTACAACTCTGCTATGCAAATGAATGCTTGCCAGGATTTTTATCAAACATTCAAATGAATTAGGTTTAAGAAAACACTTCAAATTGCTAATATATTCATAGTGAAAATGGAAACTTGGAATAAATCAAAACCTCGACTTGCACAGCTGAACACATATTCTGTGTTTCCATACAAACTTCGTTCAAATCTCGGTGACTGGCATGGCCTCAAAGTTCAAAAAATGACTGCTTGAGCATTGTGGAAAGCTCTTCATCGAATGTCAAGAGTGACAGTACTGGGGACAGCAACATTGCTGCAGAGCCTCCTTGCCTCTATAGCATTTTTTTTCCTCCTTCCCCAGGCCTATCCATCTTCTCTGCCCAAAGTTTTGACTCTCAAACAGCTCGTCTGATGTGAGCAATCAATCAAGCTAACGATGCCTTGAATTGTAGTTCAACAAGGGATGTCAAAGTCCCAAAGCCAGACAGGAAGGCTTGAGATTTACAGTGAAATTTCCATTGAAATTTGCAGCACTAGCCTACTATTTTCATCTGAATTTCATGCCATGCCACACTTTACTGACATCCTTTTTGTTGTACTGTCAGATACACAGAGAATTTTTGTGCATTCTGCGCCAACGTGATGAAATTAATCTTAATATAAGTCAGAAAGTGACACAACAAATATACTGGCAGCACACGATTGCTCGCAATATTAAAATGTTTTGGGAATAAAAAATTGCTTGTAGATCTAGTACAGTAATATAATCTCATACTCAACCCAGTATGAATAAACATATAAATAATTCAAAGATGCTGCCCTGTTCTTCATCATAATGTACTTTACATACTAATCTTTTGGTCAAGTTCCCAACATTTTTGGCTTGTTAACAAACTTGTGTCAACTTTTGACCTGCAGGTTTGAGAGCCGATTTATTTTTATTCTCAGACTGAGTCCTGAATGTAAAGTGCACTAGTATGTAAAAGCAAATGCAATGTAAGTCTTTTATATCAGATGACTGAAAACCTTTTTTATGACTCCATTAAAGACTTTTCGTCCTCTGTTTTCACTCCTTATTATGCATTGAATGTATTACAAATATCCATAAAATAATGAACTTGTCGCTTTATTTAGTGATAGAAAAGGAGTTCCGGGTTGGGAACCACTGTTGGTTCACTAAAGTGGTCTTGAAGGTTTTAGCCAGACACTGTCCTGGTTGTTTTCACAGATTAGCACAGTTTCAAGCTGAGAGAAGAAAATACAAATTAGCTGTCTCAATGACTGGAATCTTCACACTCTGGATTTATTGACCCTGAATGAGAAGGCATCCTGTTCCTTTGTTCAGCACTATGTTTATGCCATCAAGACAAATCGTCCTTTCAGAGCAAAATGGTAAAGCCTGCTATCACACACTTGTTATTCTGTTACGGACCAACTTCACAGTCTGTGTTCAGATGTTAACAGTAGGGGAGAGAAGCTGAGATTAGTCAGCGTTGGAAATGCGCAGAAATGTGAGCAGGTGTTACAGAATAGCGAGCGTTGTGTGAGGTGTGAGTGGGCAGTTGGCACGCATCATCCCTCAGAAAGTTAAAACAGAAACTCCAGCAACAAGTCTCCACTCTCCGCATCAGACAAAGAGCCCTGTAGTGCAATTACACCTCTGATTACAACCACCAAGGTCATGTTGATGAGAAAACCGCAGAACAACAATCTCTGTAATCTCTGACACACTGTGGTGCAGACACACACAGGTACAACACACAAAGACTCACCTGTAGGCACAAAACGAAGCACATACACACGACACACACACACACACCGCATCACAAGATCACTAACCTGGAGGGGAGGGTGAAATTATCTACAGCTAGTTCTGGCCAGCGGCTGAAGTTCCAGTAATTAACTTGAGGAAGAAAAAAAAAGTGTGTTTGTTTGTGTGTGCATTTTTGGATGTGTCCCTATGACTATGCCTCTGTGTGTGTGTGTCTGTGTGTGTATTACCAGAATCCTCTTGTATTATTTAAGAGCCTTCAGTCACTCAGTCACTCAGAATTACCTCCCCACGGTGTGTACTCCCTCTTCTTATGGCATGTATGCATACATGCCTGTGTGTAGTAGGGAATCACTGTACTCCGTGTTGTGTGTGACCACAAATTTCGACGGCCCATGGGTGACGCGGGCGTTACTAAGCTATGCCCTCGCATCACAATACTGGCCTAATGAAAGCCAGAAAGTAATTGCGGGACTAAAGGCCCCCCCTCCATTTCTCATTTTCCTCTCCAATCTAACTGCAATCAAGCAAATCTCAGGTGGCAGTGGACGGGTGGGCGCCTGTAAATATGGCACCCCTTCTAATTAAGTCTTCAGGTTCCCCGACTTTATTGTGCTGCTCGGACTGTGCAGTGCCAGCAGTAATAATTAAAGCCAAGCCCTCTCCTGTTTTATTCCCTGATTTAATTACCTTTATTAATCAGAGAAAAGATGCAGAAAAAAACCTTAAAGAGAGTAGATCTGCAGTGCAGCTTACCTTATGTGTTTTTCGTGCACACCTCCAATGATATTGCATTGTGCTTTGGTACCATATAAGTGGATGTGATAATGATGAGTTATGAGATATTTTCAAAAGATAAAACACTATGCACGCACTTATTCAGAGCAGGGGAATAGACAATTTGTTAAAGACGCTGGTGTTGGGAGGGTGGTGTTGGTGTTGCTGCTGAGAGACTTCTCACTGGCCTCTCGCCATCAATTACTTTTATTCCCTTTGAGAAAAGAGCACAACAATGACAACAAACAAATCAACAATACCTGCAGAGGAACAGATAAGCTTTAACGGTGGACGATGTTTGAACTGGGTGCATAAAAGGAGCAGAGAGGCTTACAGGGACACAGGTTTGTGTTTTGAAAGAGCCCCGCGTCTTTGAATTTGTTCCTTGCCTCTCTCCTTGTGAAACAAACAGGACCGCACGGCTCACTCCCAAGGTAGTATCAAATTCTTTAGACCTTTGTGGGTCATCTTTTTTTATGTGCTGCTCCAACTGCAAACTATTTCAAGGAGTAAGCACAGCGAAGCAAAGAGAGAAAAGGCAGAGGCAACGCGACTGTGACCCTCACGTCCCTCTTGTCAGTCAAACTTCGGGAGCAAACGCTTGGAGGAAACAGCCTGTCAAATACTGTTAATTATTCGGAACATCTCTACTTTTCCCTTTCCTCTGGCAGACTGACAGTTGGCCAGACCAGGAGGAAAAATACTGAAATACATGATTTCAATCTTCATTCATTATGTCTTAACACTGAATTAATTTATATAATTTAATTTATACTCTTATATTGAAAGTCAACACCACAGCACTTACTGTTGCACATATACATTAAAATCTCTGCGTTCCATTCAGGTTCCATTCAGGCTTACTGGCCCACCGAAATGGAACAATCCATCATCAGTGTTGTACAACATGTTACCATGAAAGAATACTATTAGCTGGCAGCATTATCAGCTCATTTATTTTGAAGCATTTCTACACGTAACAGGTAGAAAGGTTGAAAGGCACTTCGTAACCAGAACTTAGCCAACAGTCTGGGAAAAGTATCATGTGCTAAACTGCCCTCCATACACTGTGAAGCTAATTAGCAAATGACAGGCAGCTGTGCAGGCAAGTGTCTGATAATGAGAGCACGAACAGAGGCTCAACAAGGGTGGCATGACTGAGAATATAAAGCGCACACCCACACACATGCACTATCCAAACTGTGTCTTGGTCTTACTGTGGACCATTTGATAGGTTTACCTTTGTTCATATTTTTGTTTTTTATATTGCTATTTTTGTTATTGTCATTATAACTCGTTGTTGATGTTATACATGTTTTTTTTTTCATTATCAGTTCGTAATTACAAGGGTTGTATATCTCTCTGTGATAAACGATTCAATACGATTCAATAATATCTAGATACACAGGTTACACTACGATTCAAAAACGATATACAGTACTTTCATTACAGACCGATTCGATATGAAACAATACAGTGTAAAAACGATACAATTTGATTCGATTCTACAGTTAATTTGTACTGTAGCTATTTTATAAGATAAAGAAGCCAATTCTATGAAAGTGACTGTCTTACAGTACAGTACAATATTTTCTTTTCAGATATGTAAAGCAAGCAGCGTTGCTTGGGGATATGTAGCACTGTCAAAAATACAATTTAAACAACAAAATGACATGTCAGTGTATTTATTCTGAGACATGGACCAAAAAAGTCTGGCTGAATCAACTTCATTTGAGAAATATCAAAATCAAAATAAAATACCGTCGTAAGAACAGACAAAAGCGAAATTAACTATGTAGCATATTTACAGATGTAGAAGCATGTTCAGAAGAACAAACACCGGGAAGATGGCCAAAGCAAGTCAACAAAGCCTGGCAGACTAAATGCTCGGCTCTGAAATTCTCCCGGTGGGTTTGAAGTCACGTGCAGGACGGACCAAATACGCCACGCTCGCGCAACACGCTACAAATGGGCCCAGTGGATTTTCCCAAAAATGTGTGAAGCCGCTAACCAATTCTAAGTCTTGCGATACCTGGTCCATGACTCTACAACCGATTCATCTAGGAATTCATGGCTAGTTTGTATCGATTAAGGAGGCTGAAAAGTGAAGATGAAGTATGCAGTTCAAAGTCAAACATCTCAATACTAAATATAGGTTTGGTATTGTATTCCTTGAAGAAAGAGCATTCTAGTAGTGAAACATGTTCTTCTGATATTATTATTAGGCCAGTTCTCATCACCTCCTACAACACATAACAGAGTAGCCTTACAATGGAGTACAATCGAGTACAGGATAAGAAGATGGCCAACTGTTCCTTGAGCCAGTGGTCTCTTGTCATTATGTCGCCCAGGGAGACTGCAGAACGTGCGCCAGAGACTAGAGAGACAGAGAGTAGAGCTGTTTCCCCAAGATGGAAAGATTTTTTTTTTTTTACCTTTGAGTGAAACAGAGATGCTAAAACATAAAAAGATTATTATCCATATCAGCTAAAGTGCAATATAATCACCAGCCGTGTTGAAGTATTAGAGCAGTGTACTGCATCAAAGAAAATATAATGGGATCAGGGAGGATGACCTTGCTTTAAAGTGAGCAGTAATTGTACTTGTTTCATGCATGTATGACCTACAAATGTATAAATTCAAAACCTATGGGGACGAAAAGGGAGCAGAAAGGAAGAAGGAGAAGAAGAGGCCTGACTGTAGTTTCTTAAGCCAGTGGTCTCTTGTCATTATGTCGCCCAGAGGGACTGGAAGGACGTGTGACAGAGACTGAAAGACTCTAGCCGTTCCCCCCAGAGAGGTGAAAGACACATCAGCATGAAATACATCATTTGTGCAAACATGTAAGACACAGCAACCTGAAAAATTCAGCCAGTGTGTGTTTTTATTTCTCTTTTTGTGCGCACACATCCATTGCATGCTTTTGCGCATTTGCATGTGTAAATGTGAGTGTATGCTTATACAAGTGTGTCAGTGTGTTTACATGTGTAAATACACAGTAGTTACATGTTTGAACATGACAACTATATGAAACCACAATGCACTTCACAAGCAGAAATCACTATATTCCCTTGTTAGATCTACAGAGAGACCAGAATCAGGCCAAACCCAGGATGAGCTGATGGCTTATTAATGCACAGGGACCTGGTATGTACCCGACACATTCGGATTGTGCGTTTAGCTTTTTGCCCCATTATGGGCAATATTAAGCCGAAGGCTGCAGGACCCATTTCCAAAGAGCCAGCCTGTAATGAGAGATCAGAGGCAAGGTTTTATCATAGGCAATAAAACATGAGAACTGCGTGTCTGTTAATAAGACCCCGAGAGGATTGGAGAGGGGGGGTGAAAGGCGTGGGATCCTAGGATCAAAGAAGTGTCTGCCTGGAGAGGAGAGGAGAGGAGAGGAGAGGAGAGGAGAGGAGATGGACAAAAGGCAGTAGAATGAATTGAAGCTGAATATAAAGAGAAATTATAGTTTTTTTTTTCACTCATTCCTCCATTAATGTGTTTTATTCTTTCTTTCATAGCACCACAGTGGTTTTTGTTCTGCTTGATAAGTGTGCTGCCTCATTCCATTATTGTCTGTTATTCTTGCAAAGTCCATTGATGTGTCTTTCTCATTCTCATGGAGCCAAGAGTTTGACCTCAACTGCAATTAAGATTATTTAAAAGTATGATTTTACATGCAATTCAAGAGTCATTACACCTTGTATTAGAGTGTGACTTGAATCTGTATTGTGTCTTATTATGGCAAAATTACAGTGCTTTATATGTGAAATTATAGATTATATGTACATCTGACATTTAAAATCAACTGGAAACATCTTTAAATACAATGTAGACCACTACAGCAACTATAGCCACATTTACTACCAAAGGTTACTTTTCTTTGTCACTGTGTAACAACAAACACTGGTCATTGCTTTGTTGGACTGTATTACATTATACAGGTGTAGGCTACTCTTTTTAAATACTTTTTATATTTAATTCTTAAATATATCCTTGACTTATATAAAACTTGTAATACCAACATGTAAAAAATGCTCTATTACAAGTCAGAGCACGTTTTCAAATAGCAAAGTGAGTAAAAGTATCGAAGTATTAGCAGTGTACTTAAAGTATCATTTTACAGCTGGTTTAATACTGTTGACTAGAGTATGTATAGCAATGCATTGCATTTTATAAGCTCATTATAGCTTGTGTAAATGACAATTTGATCTGCAAAGTAACAAAGAACTATAGCTGTTAAATAAATGCAGAAGAAAAGTCACATTTTTCCCCCTAAATGAAGTGCAGAAGAAGTTTAAAGGAACATTAAAGGAAATACTCAAGCAAAGTACCTCAAAATTGTACAGTACTTGGGTAAACGTACTATTTTTCTCTCACTCACTTCAACATTTAGATGGTGATGTATCTCTCATTTCCAACATATTTGTGGCTGTTTTTCCATGTCAAATCTTACGCGGACACACGAGTCCCAGAAAAGATGTAGTGCCACTTTAGTAAGTGGAAGCCCTGCATAAAGTCCTTTTTCATCTCTCCACAGGGAGGTCAGAAATGAAAACATGACTGTGGAGCAGCTGCACTTGATGTGACAGGAGCCTTCCCAATTTATTTTGATTGGCCTTGCTTTATGCAAGCTTCGGCTAGATTTCCCATGCGGGCGACTATGCATGCTGGCTAAGACTGGGAAATGCAAAATGTGTGATGCCTACAGGCAAAAACTGGGAATAAAAGCAAAGGTATCATCAAAATGGACATGTCTATTAGGTTCCATCTACTATGTGTTTTTGAGGGCCAATCCTGGTCTCTTTGTTTTAAGCTTCTGCTTTAATATATATACTTTTTATGACAGTTAAGCCTCTAAGGACAGCATGAAATAATCACAAATATTGTGAAAGGCATTGTAAACTCCTCTGATTAATGTTTACTCCATGAATACATACTTTACACTGTGCATACTGTCAGTAAGGAATCCCCATGCCAACCAGATAAATGAGCCTGAGTGTCAATTAATGCTTTTCTCAACAGCCGATTGATTCTTAATGCTTGTTTAAAATGGGGGCAAATTATCCTGGTGAGAATCTAATTGCAGATCTAAAAAAAAAAAAAAAGACAACGCACACTGTAACACAGGATTATGAATCAGACTGGATGTGTAATTGACTTAAACCGTCACAGACTTGTTGGATGGTCTCTACATAAAAGGCACAAAACATTATGAACTGTACACAGATGTGAATATATAATTAATTGACAGTAAAAGCTACGGTTTCCCTGACAACCCAAATCACATTTAAGTTGAATACATTTCCGTGGTTAATGATTGCTCACCCGTGTCTCCAAGACCAACATCGTGTTTATTTCCTAAAGGGAACTTGCAGAATGAGGAAACACCATGAAGGTCCAGGGTGGCCATATGATTAAAGAAACCATCCTTTCAGCAGAAGATGAGTCATGAGTCTATCATGCCCTGGCCTTTTTCATTAAGTGCACCTCTGAGGGTTGGACACATATTTCTAGAATAAACATGCTGAAATGAAGCAATCTTCCACCCACGAAACATGCAAATTTGAATATCAATAATAACTCTGCCTGCCCACATATCCAAAGTAACTTGCCCCATGTCCTTTTCTTGCTGTCAGATGGGCAGTTTTTCTTAACATCATCAATAACAAGATTATTATTATCATATTTTATTTATGTCACATTGCTTATTGCTGCTCTGCATATGTAAAAAAAAAAATGGTTATAACCGGTATTGCTAACTAACTCCTAAGTGTTGTTTGGATGGATAAATGTGCTGAATAATGAATTGTTGCTGTATTATTATACTGATGTTTTGCTGCTTCCTCTTGCTCCGCATAGCTTATGCACTTCAGAATGCTCATTTTATTGCCGTCTTTGTGACAGCCTGTTGCCTGTCTGTCTGTAAGTTTTATCCACCTTATTGATTTCAAAATATCTCACCAAAGGAGTGTAGTTGAAAATTATCCAGATGGCTCCCACCAGCACATTTTCAGGAATGATAAAAATGTGGATAGCCCAAAATAAATGAATGAAATTTAACCAAACGTTTAATGTCTAGTCATTAATTTTTTTCATATTCATCCACACACATGCACGCACAAATTAATATCTGCACTGTATGAATCATTTTCAGAAACGTGGTCGTATAATTTTAAATTTTTATTCCTTCACACAATACCAATGCATGTTAACTAAAAAATTTAAAAAAAGAAAAAATATAATCAGCCAAGAAGTTCTGATCTTTTTTTTTTTTTTATCATGATTGCTTTCCTGCATGCATCTCCTGTCAGTGGGAATTTGATATTCATTAACAGGGCTGACTCCTCTGCCCACGTCGTGCTGGAAGGCAAACTCTGTGTTCTTCTCACTTCCTATCCTGTGTGTCCTTAATGAAGCAGGATTGATAGCGCGCCGGCGGAAACACAGCTCACCTCATCAGCGACCAGCCATGGGAGGGACGCTCTCCAATAAATAGTGCAGTAAACACACAATTAAGGGCCCACATATCACCGCTCCGTTATTACATCCTACCAATTAAGCATCAAGGGGCAACCTCCTCATTTATATCGCTTTACGTCTGCAATCAGCAATTTAGTAATGATGTGCTGAGTCTCAGTCGCAGACTCAATAACCAAAGAGAGGGTGAAAGTGGGTGGTGGTGATGGAAGACAGAGCTTAAATCTACTTATCGGGCTGTAAAACTGTAAGGTGAAGAGTTTAGCCTGGTGCTTTGTTGAGCCATTTCAAAAATTCGACATGGAAAAAATGTGGGAGATGTCCATGTGCTTCTCTATTCATTCTAAACAGCCACGAGCTAACAATACATTTCGGTGCTGCTCTGCTATGTAGGCCAACAAAAGCCAACAAAGCCAGCATGCTCATCTGCTCTGACATTCACTTTAATATTGATAATGTTTTGGAGCTCCAGGCCTTTTTTTCATCAAGCCAAACTCAACAGCCCTTGGGTGGAAGGCAGTGTCAAAATGAAAGGTGCACTGGAGCGAGCGAGCATGCATTTATGATCTGTTTTTAGAATCATTTCTCTGACAAAAAGATCTGCAGATTTACTGGAAGCGAGCTTCCCCCAACACCACCACCACCTGAAGTTTCCATCGATGGATGTGGACATGCCCAACACCAGCTGCAGTCTGTGCGCCGTATGGCTTCTGAATGTTTATGTTTCACTGCCATCTAGTGTGAGAGATTTGCAATCGTAAGGTTGAGGCTCAGACTTGTAAGCAAACATGCAAGACTGGAACAGCACATTTGACAGTATGGTACTTTTTGAGTTTCTTTTATTAGACTCAAAGAGGCAGGTGGACACTAATCACCAAACTGTTTAAGGTTCATTTATTTGTCATTCTACAAAGTAGGGTTGCACAATGAAATTGTGGTGGTACCTGGCAAGAAAAAAGTGTTTGAGTTGATATATATGGAACTTTCAGAGTCATTTTTGAGCTTTTTCCTCAAAGTATGAAGTTACTCTAGTTCTTTGGTCTAGTAAACCGATGTATATCTTTACAGTCATGTTCCACTCTTGGTCATGCTGTATTCCCAAGGCATTTTGGAAGATTTCAGAAAGCGAATGTACCCAGTCATCATGCATTGGACTTCAGCTAACGCCCATCATCCTTAAACTATGGCAAAACATTTGATATAAATAAGTAATTGTTGTCTTTTAGTGATCCCATTTTCAGAGTGCGATACCACTACCGTAAACTTGGACAGTTGTACATGTGCATTTGTTATGATTATATTACTTATGATCAAAGATTAGCAAGTCCACAACTTTGCTAACAGCCAAGCATCAAGCAAGTGCATCAACACAAGACATAGCAGCCAGCTAATATTACTTACTAGCCCAACATGAAGAAGCCCAGCTCAGCAATTGTCTTTGAGCCTTTTATTTCCCAAAGCTCTCGCCAATGACTAAAAGTAAGTTCCAGATTTATTCATGTTCAACGGTCTCTGCTTGGTAACTCTCCTTCATCTCTGTCATTATGTCCATACAAGCTGCTGAGCCCAGTTACACTGCTCGCCCAGCTTGCCCAGTTCTCTGTTAGCATTTCCCAACATCCTTTTGTTAATAAAACATGATTCAGTTTAGTAAAGTATTTGGTGCTTTGTGACCTAGTGCTGTAAAGCATTACAGACTTCTTACGGGTGATTATAACCGGAGCACAAAGAACAGCAGAAACAGACATACAGGGCGAAGAAAAACAGAGACACCATTCACCTGATTACAATTCCGTGTAACATCAACACGATTTAAAATATTTTATTTCATTAAACTTCTAAAATGTCCCTTTAAGCAGTTGCACAGACAGAAGCATTATCAGCATTAACATCGGGGCGTTTTTCTACCCTAATTTTCCAAGTAAGTAAAGTTTCTTTTCACCAATGCTGAAGGCATTAAACAGTCGAAGATGTAGAACTTTTTGTAAGAAAGCAGGAGGCTTTCATTACTCTATGGGGATTTGAATTTTTCTTCCAGAGTGATATCATGGGCCATGAATATGACTTGTGAAAAATAATGCTACTCTGTTCAGGCCCCTTTGGGCAGAATATGCAAAGTTAGAGACAGATATTTAGGTTGTCCGATACCTTACTCTCACCAAATTGCTGTAATTCTTCCTCTGCCTCTACTGGCTCTATTTATCATGTACAGTAGCTGCTGTAACGCTGTCAGGGTTTTATTGACTGTAAAAGCATGATTCAGTAGATCTATCTTTGTAGATCTGGGGGAATAAGAAAGGTACTGCTGTTTTCCTGTTTGTATCAAAGGGGACATCCGTTTTTATCTGAAAGTCATACAAAAACAACAACTTTTGATTAGCTTCTTTGCAGTGTTGCTGTTTCTGGTTTTGTTCATGATTATTCTTCATGATCCCACAAATAAAATGAATTCTTGACCAACCGTTTTGTATTAGAAGCTGGGAAGACAAGGCCAGGTCCTTTTTTCTATACTTGTTTGAAGTTCCTAGAAAATAAAAGATAAAAATTGAGTTTTTCTTTTCAGTTCTTTTCAGAAACTGAATAAATATACTTTGGATTCTTCCTGATAGTTCTATTTGAAGAGATAAAGCAACTAAACTTTGCACTTGCCTACTTCTATTTGAATAATAGTAACATCTGCTCTCATGCCTTAAATTTCACAAAATAAAAACCTGAATATTTAAATTGATATGATTATATAGTTTTAAATCAGTGAGATCTACTTTAGTGGCCATCTATTTTTTTTTTTTTTTTTTTTTTGCCTGGAGTATGTGAGTTAGGATCTCCTTTTCTCAGGAAGGCTCTGGGGATTTATACAGTAGAAGTGTTTCATCACAATAAAATGCAATTTAATAGGCTAATCCTTGTCATCATCCATCCACTTTGTAGCAGACAGGGCTCATGGGAATACAACTAAACATAGCAACCGACTGTCATCAGGTACATGCATGAATAATCTGACAAGAATGGAGTAATGTGTACATCAGTAAAGTGCCAGAGTGAGAGGCCCAGTTAACAATTAACTAAGCAGATGAAACCCACTGAGAAGTATGTGAATTCATGAATAATACAACATCCCTGTCAATTACCATTTCTTGAATCTTGCTATACAAGTCTGAAGTTATCATACTGCACCCTGTACCTTGTACAATATGATTTGTACTGGTATTTTACTTTTGTGAGTACACTACCTAACTACCTAATTTACTACCTAAGATAAACCTCTATGTCCCATAACTAAGTCTGCAAAGGAACTACCCAGAATGGTTGCTGCCAGCACCATGGGACTACTGACATTGTATCAACCAGGATATGCTTGATACATATGCAGGTTTTCAGATAACGTGCTAGTAGACAGGGGAGAGGAGGACTGAGTACTGCAAGTTGCAAGCCGCTGTTATTCTCATCAGGTCGCTCATTTTGTAGCCGTCATTCCAGGTGCATTTTTAAAAAATGATGTATGATTTAGCTCTTTGAAGTCGAGGAGTCAAAGTGCGATGTTGTGTTGTGATGAATGCCAATCTCTTTGAGGTGGAAAACACTGGTTAACTGTGTTAGAAGCAGTTTTTCTCTCTGAGATGACAATGTAAAAGGATTATTTGCAAGACTGATCACCTACAGTAGTAGTAACTAATAGTAATCCTACTTTTTATGAATTTATTATACAACCTCTTAGGTATACATACTGTATAAAACATATATGAGTAACAAAACTAGCCAGTAGTCATGAGCACTGTAATCTTCCTCATATGTGATTTGGGTTTTAGGTTTAGCATCTTTACATCTTTTAATGGCTTCCCATTGAAGGTCCAGTGTGTCTACTAAAATCGAATATAATAGGAATAACTATTTTTTATGCATACATGGAGTCCTCTGTGTTTCTGTAGTCCAGAATAGACAAACTGAACACTGGCTCCACATTCGGCCTTTCATGTTTGTGCGTCATGTTTCTCCTACACGTTAAATGGAGAGGGTAAAGTGAGTGGGTCAAAATATAAAGATTGATCAAATTCACCTGCAGAGATGCTCCGTTATTTTATTTTAATATAAGATCGAACAATACCTATAATGCTACTCTAATGACTTACCACAATCATACATCCAAACTATATAAAGTTATTGTTGGAGATGTCTAACATCAATATTCTGTATTTAAAAAAAATAAATTAAGGGGAACTTGAATTAATGCTTCAGATTTGTTTAAAAAAAATCAGGCACCAGGCATTATAGTTTAGATGTGCAACAGTGAGTAATGTTACAGTGCTAATGTACTGAGAAAACAATATTTAATATACATCTCCATCTCTGGCTGATGGCTCGTGGCTCAAGATTCATCTTTAATATTTAGATAAATTGATGTAATGCCCTGCCAAGCTTTTCAGTGCCATTGTTGTTTGGATGTAACCTTCAAGCAACCAGCTGGGTTCAGATGCGGTTAATATCATTTATAATATTATGATTTGAAAAACTGTGTAAAAATTGCTTTCGGGGCTCACTTATATGGCAAAAAAAAAGAATCATATGAACAATATACACAATACACTAATATTTTCATTAGTGTATAATCACCTGAAAATGTGAATCATTGTGTTTTTGTTACCTTAGAATGAGTCTTTTATATATACTGATGTCGCAAGAACTATCATGTTTCTACAGTAGCCCAGAACAGACAAACTAAACACAACACTAATAGCATTTTTCAAACCTTTCTTGCCCACTGTATTTTTCCTTCAGCAATTTTCAGGAAGAAGAATAGTGACACTGAGGGGGTTGCAGTCTCAAATACCCAGCTAAATCCTACACCATGATCCATTAAGTGATTCCCTCACAGTCACTCTCAGTCAGAATGTTGTTTGCAAGCTTCTACCCAATTTAAATTTCAGATGATGACACATATTGCATATTTTTTCCATTCATGGCTGTTGTCAGAAGCAACAAATAGTATCAGTTTCTGTAGATACTTGACGAGCAGAGAAATGTCAGTTGTAGACATACAGGATATTTCAGTTCGAATGCCTCTCTAATGTCAACTGATTCTGCCAATAAAAAAGTAATTACTTGCAGAGGTTTTGAATTTTCATCCATCCCATAAAACGTTCTGATGATGAAAGTGCAGTCTATGTTACTCAGGGTTTCAGACATTAAAAGGAGTTTTTGTTGCACAGCTCAAAAGGCGCAGCACACTGTGAGTTCAGCGTGTATGATCTATAGATGCTATGGATTCTCCGCTGACCCAGTAGTACATCTTGTACTTTCAAACTGTGAAATGAAATGACACTTTAACACGCTATTCATTTAGTAAAATGAATATTTAAAGTGTTATTCTGTCAATTTACAAAATCCCATTAAGTTGGTACCACTGGCAACAACATGGACAGATGTTTGCTGATGATCCCCACTGAAATGTCTTGCAGTATCTAAAAGTCAAATAAAAGTTTTATTCCAGAGGACTACGAGCTGGAAAGTGAGTCCAACCTCGTCACCCTTGCTACAGATATATTATCGTTCTATATGGGACACTACATTTCTTATTTAGTGCCCTAATAAATGTTTATTTACATAATGCTATTTGGTGCTTATTGTGGGTATAAAAAAAAGAATGTGTTGTCCGTTGCACTGAATTGCGTGTAAAACTGTTAAGTTTTATAGGCAAATCAGTAAAACTGTGTTTACTCCTTTAATTATGTAAGTCCAGTAGAGTTGTGAATTATTTTTACACACAGTCAGTATCAACAGTTGGTAAGAACGTAAGAAAAATACATATTGCAGTACAGGAACATTGTAATAATTGTAAAACATTTAATATATAATCTATTTCTATAATCTATTCACAATGGTGTCATTCTTAAGTACCACTGTACACATGAAAGTTATAAATCTCACATACTGTATATATTATACTGTATAAGTTGGCCTTGATTAGTGTTAGAACTCGATTTGTGTGTGTGTGTGTGTTGGGGGTGTTAACAGTTTGTGCCTGCTCTCTCCCTTTCTAATAGTGCGAGTGGGAGTAACAGCACAATCTCCACCTCTTAAGTATTTATCTTGACTTTGACTTTTCTCTGACGCAGACAGACCAATCTATTATATAAAGCTATCCCCTATGGGTTAGCGTCATGGGTTTTTAACTCTTTATTTGTGGCTTGTGAGTATTTATATTCTTTTGAGCATGTTTTTTTTTCACTGTCACTAATGGATTATTAATGTGAAAACTGAGTGATAAACTTAATCACACAATTAATATTGCTCACTTTATTAAAATTATTAAATTAAAGACACTCTGTTTCTTTAAATTAAAATAAACACAATTAATTAAAAGCAGAGGTGTAGTGCAGGATATACACAGGTATACAGCGTACACCCACTTGTTTTCCAGTTGACATTATGTATACCTACTCTGATTAAATCCCCTCTGATGTGCATCATCCAGTAGTGATCTGCATGAGGATGAGGATGAGGATGAGGATGATATAGATGCACGGTTTGTGTGGTGTGGAATATTTTCCCATGCATTTTCCCATGCATTATGAGAATTCCATCTGTGGGTCAGTATTTATTACAAAAGCTGCACCTTTTATGGCTAATGTTAATGTCCTTATTACCTTTGCTTCGTGAAGTCAAGCAGCAGAAGTTAATAACAGAGTAGTGTTATATGCCACTGCATATAACACATGCGTTTATCCTTTTCTGGATGGGACACTTTTTGGGCCAAAGAAAGGCCATCAAAGACCATGGGACAGTAAAGGCTGGTGACTCTTATCTCCAAAGAGCAAATTCAACAATGAATAGTCCTAACAGTTTCTGTCTGTGTAGCCAAAGCCGGATGTAGTTTATTTTTCTGTCACATAACTCTACTGTAGTCCAAACAGAGTCAATTTCTCATACCATCCTGCTTTGATAAAATACCCCTTAGCAAACTTCATCTGCAGCTGAAAATAGTCTGCAATAAATATTACTTACTGAAAACTACAGTGCCCAGCTATTTAAAATGCTGACCATGTAACTGCAATGTTCTTGGTCCGAGTCCAGCCAGGGAGATCTTTGTTGCATGTTGCTGTTTCATTTCCTTTAAACTGCCTACTGCACTCTGTCTAATGAAGGCAGAACACGGACAAAGGTACTTGAACAAATGGGTTTAGAACTGAGAGTCAGAACGTTTTGACTTTGGTCTTTTCCTGATTTGCTGATTGTAACAGAAGTATAAAATAGGTTGCATGAAATCGTGATCCTGATTGAGTGTCCCTACTAAATTTACAGCAGAGATCAAAGCTTGGTTTTCAGGGAATAACTCACTAAGATTACAGACATTCTTCAAATCAAATACACTTCAGTCAAATTCATCTGGAACCTTCATGTTCTTCTCTGTTTTGTGCCATCCTGCTGATATATACTTAATGCAAAAATAAAAAAATAATAATTCTCCATGTAATGTGCTAACAAAGAGGATTACAGTTGTAAAATGATGTTAGGACACTGAGGGAATTGTGTTGTATGAAAATTGCTGTAGAATTATAATCCAATAGTATAAGTTTAGTGCAGAAAAGACACACAACCACACAGTCATGGCTAAAAAGTATCATATTGGGCTTTGTTTATTCTCTTTTTCACTTGTCTCTCCTGAAACTCTGATCTGACTATTACATTTTCCATTATATCCTGCTTGTATCTAACCACTCTGCCAAAGGAATCTGGCATGACTGCTAATTTTTGATCTGGCCTTGAACAACAGAATATCAAAGAGCCGTTGTCGCCAGGATGTCGGCACTACGGGGAAGCTATCTCACTGGGAGATATGCTATGCTATAATATTTTTTTAAGCACACTGAAAAACACTGAGGAGGAAATAAAGTTGAGAGAACATAGGAGTCCTCTTCAAAGCCTCTTTCTCAGGGTGTTTGTGATGGTGGGAGATCAGCAGTAGGGGATGCCGTTGATAAGAAATGAACTTAGGGACACCTTGCATGTTGACCAGTAGAGTGGCAAATCTGTGTAGTCTGACTCGCAAACATATGCACTCAGAGAAACACGCAAACAAACCTTTGCAGACTGGATTACATCTGCCTCTGATCTGTAAAGAAAACGTCATCACCTCCCACGGACCAAGCGGTAAGCAAAAATCACAAACTCTACACACTGTCACACAACAACAAGCAGATGACACATCTAAGAGGCCGCACAAGCATCTGTAAATTATTCATGCTGTCTGTTTTAGATCAGTGATTTTCTTCTCTTATTATCAGTCATTGTTGAAGTGATTATAAAGCAGGGAGGGATGGTAGAGAGGGATGGGGGAGGGAAAATAAAAGACTGGAGGGCTGGACAGAGATTTGAAGAAGGAGAGAGGGAGATGATGATAAGGGAAAGAAAAACAGAAAAAAGTCAGAGTTCAGTGAAAGTGTGCTGGCTGATAATGAATGTAATCTGCATTTAGATTATATCTGGCTAGGTGGCCATCTCTGATGTGAATTTACCAGCACCACCTGCAAAAATGTTTAGAGAGACACTTCAAAGCAGTTCTTTGAGCAGAGCTGAACATTAACATGAACGTACATGCACATCAGCCCACTGGACTACCACATTGTCTTTTATGTTGTTTCACATGTTATAGGTCTTATCATCCGTTGCATGCTTTGAGCACTTCATGATACTGAACCAACTGAACACAATTCTTTTAAATTGAGTAATTAAAAAAGTACGCCTTCTATTAGATATATGATAATTACTCAAGCCTGGCAGGTACAGGTTCAGAAACCAATGGTTGATGTTACTCATGCTCTGTCTATTCTTTATACTGTCACTGATCTAGAGTCAGTGTTTGATTTATCTGCTCTGGGTTTGTAGAAACATGGCGGTTCAAAATGGCGGACTGCATGGAAGAGGACCCGCTCCCTCTGTAAACATAAAAGGCCTTTTCTGAGGGAGCAAAAACAACATGATTCTTACTTTCAGGTTGACATCAATAACAGTATAAGGAATGAACACAGCCTGAATGATGTCACCCGTAGGTTTTCAAAGCACGAAATTGGCAGCACTGGCCACCATCATGTTGGGTGTACTGCTTCTTCCGTCTCCCGGTCTAAATATCAGCAAAATTGTGGATCATTACCTGGGCTAAATGATGCCTGGGTGCTCTAATAAGCCATCTGTAACGGCACTTACCTGTCAAACAGCAACACTGTTATTATGTATAACTTTGAGCCTTATTATCATGATAAATGGTAAATGGACTATACTTATATAGCGCCTTTCTAGTCTTCTGACCACAAGCGCTTTTACACTACATATCTTGTTCGCCTATTCACACACATTCACAGACGGATGGCATTAGCTGCCATGCAAGGTGCCAATTGTTCAAGAGCTATCCATTCATACACATCCACACACCGACAGCACAGCCTTCAGGAGCAATTTGGGGTTCAGTATCTTGCTCAAGGCTCAAGCTGCCAAACGGCTCTTCGTGTTACCACTTATACCAATCAAACCAATACCAATCATTGCAATAAATTGCTGTAGCCAATTGCATTTACAGTTGTAAGATCCCTTGTAAGTCTCTGCCATAAATTGATTGAAGGCCAAATGTAATTAATGAAAGGTGATTTCTACCTAAATGTGACTTGATCTGATTCTAGAGCTTCATAATGTAAAGATCTGAGCACACAGGACAGCTTGGATTCTTGTAAAGGACCATTACAACACAAAATGGGATTTTCACCTGCTAAAAATCAATTGAAGGCCAAATGCAGTTGATGAAGGTTCATTTCTGACTAAATGTGACTTGATCTGATTCTATAGCTTCATAACATAAGGATCTGAGCTCACAGGACAGCTTGCAGTTCTTGTAAAGGACCATTACAACACAAAATGGGCATTTTCACCTGCCACAAATTGATTGAAGGCATTTTCACCTGCCATAAATTGATTGAAGGCCAAATGTAGTTAATGAAAGGTGATTTCTGCCTAAATATGACTTGATCTGATTCTAGAGCTTCATAATATAAAGATCTGAGCTCACAGGACAGCTTGCAATTCTTGTAAAGGACCATTACAACACAAAATGGGCATTTTCACCTGCTGAAAATTGGCATTTTCACCTGCCATAAATTGATTGAAGGCCAAATGCAATTAATGAAAGGTGATTTCTGCCTAAATGTGACTTGATCTGATTCTAGGGCTTCATAATATAAAGATCTAAACTCACAGGACAGCTTGGAAAACTTGTAAAGGACCATTACAACACAAAATGGGCATTTTCACCTGCCAAAAATTGATTGAAGGCATTTTCACCTGCCATAAATTGATTGAAGGCCAAATGCAGTTAATGAAAGGTGATTTCTGCCTAAATATGACTTGATCTGATTCTAGAGCTTCATAATATAAAGATCTGAGCAAACAGGACAGCTTGCAGTTCTTGTAAAGGACCATTACAACACAAAATGGGCATTTTCACCTGCCAAAAATTGATTGAAGGCATTTTCACCTGCCATAAATTGATTGAAGGCCAAATGTAGTTAATGAAAGGTGATTTCTGCCTAAATGTGACTTGATCTGATTCTAGGGCTTCATAATATAAAGATCTAAACTCACAGGACAGCTTGGAAAACTTGTAAAGGACCATTACAACACAAAATGGGCATTTTCACCTGCCAAAAATTGATTGAAGGCATTTTCACCTGCCATAAATTGATTGAAGGCCAAATGCAGTTAATGAAAGGTGATTTCTGCCTAAATATGACTTGATCTGATTCTAGAGCTTCATAATATAAAGATCTGAGCAAACAGGACAGCTTGCAGTTCTTGTAAAGGACCATTACAACACAAAATGGGCATTTTCACCTGCCAAAAATTGATTGAAGGCATTTTCACCTGCCATAAATTGATTGAAGGCCAAATGTAGTTAATGAAAGGTGATTTCTGCCAAAATGTGACTTGATCTGATTCTAGGGCTTCATAATATAAAGATCTGAGCTCACAGGACAGCTTGGAAATTTTGTAAAGGACCATTACAACACAAAATGGGCATTTTCACCTGCTGAAAATTGGCATTTTCACCTGCCAAAAATTGATTGAAGGCCAAACACAGTTAATGAAAGGTGATTTCTGCCTAAATATGACTTGATCTGATTCTAGAGCTTCATAATATAAAGATCTGAGCTCACAGGACAGCTTGGAAATTTTGTAAAGGACCATTACAACACAAAATGGGCATTTTCACCTGTTGAAATATGATTGAAGGCATTTTCACCTGCCATAAATTGATTGAAGGCCAAATGTAGTTAATGAAAGGTGATTTCTGCCTAAATATGACTTACTCTGATTCTAGGGCTTCATAATATAAAGATCTGAGCTCACAGGACAACATGGAATTTTTGTAAAGGACCATTACAACACAAAATGGGCATTTTCACCTGCCATAAATTGATTGAAGGCCAAATTTAGTTAATGAAAGGTGATTTCTGCCTAAATATGACTTGATCTGATTCTAGAGCTTCATAATATAAAGATCTGAGCACACAGGACAGCTTGCAGTTCTTGTAAAGGACCATTACAACACAAAATGGGCATTTTCACCTGCTGAAATATGATTGAAGGCATTTTCAGCTGCCATAAATTGATTGAAGGCCAAATTTAGTTAATGAAAGGTGATTTCTGCCTAAATATGACTTGATCTGATTCTAGAGCTTCATAATATAAAGATCTGAGCTCATAGGACAGCTTGGAAATTTTGTAAAGGACCATTACAACACAAAATGGGCATTTTCACCTGCCAAAAATTGATTGAAGGCATTTTCACCTGCCATAAATTGATTGAAGGCCAAATGCAGTTAATGAAAGGTGATTTCTGCCTAAATATGACTTGATCTGATTCTAGAGCTTCATAATATAAAGATCTGAGCTCATAGGACAGCTTGGAAATTTTGTAAAGGACCATTACAACACAAAATGGGCATTTTCACCTGCTGAAAATTGATAGAAGGCATTTTCCCCTGCCATAAATTGATTGAAGGCCAAATTTAGTTAATGAAAGGTGATTTCTGCCTAAATAGGACTTGATCTGATTCTAGGGGTTCATAATATAAAGATCTGAGCTCACAGGACAGCAAGGAATTTTTATAAAGGACCATTACAACACAAAATGGGCATTTTCACCTGCTGAAAATTGACATTTTCACCTGCCATAAATTGATTGAAGGCCAAATGCAGTTAATGAAAGGTGATTTCTGCCTAAATATGACTTGATCTGATTCTAGAGCTTCATAATATAAAGATCTGAGCAAACAGGACAGCTTGCAGTTCTTGTAAAGGACCATTACAACACAAAATGGGCATTTTCACCTGCCAAAAATTGATTGAAGGCATTTTCCCCTGCCATAAATTGATTGAAGGCCAAATGCAGTTAATGAAAGGTGATTTCTGCCTAAATATGACTTGATCTGATTCTAGAGCTTCATAATATAAAGATCTGAGCAAACAGGACAGCTTGCAGTTCTTGTAAAGGACCATTACAGCACAAAATGGGCATTTTCACCTGCCAAAAATTGATTGAAGGCCAAATGTAGTTAATGAAAGGTGATTTCTGCCTAAATATGACTTGATCTGATTCTAGAGCTTCATAATATAAAGATCTGAGCTCACAGGACAGCTTGCAATTCTTGTAAAGGACCATTACAACACAAAATGGGATTTTCACCTGCTAAAAATCAATTGAAGGCCAAATGCAGTTGATGAAGGTTCATTTCTGACTAAATGTGACTTGATCTGATTCTATAGCTTCATAACATAAGGATCTGAGCTCACAGGACAGCTTGCAGTTCTTGTAAAGGACCATTACAACACAAAATGGGCATTTTCACCTGCCACAAATTGATTGAAGGCCAAATGTAGTTAATGAAAGGTGATTTCTGCCTAAATATGACTTGATCTGATTCTAGAGCTTCATAATATAAAGATCTGAGCTCACAGGACAGCTTGCAATTCTTGTGAAGGACCATTACAACACAAAATGGGCATTTTCACCTGCTGAAAATTGGCATTTTCACCTGCCATAAATTGATTGAAGGCCAAATGTAGTTAATGAAAGGTGATTTCTGCCTAAATGTGACTTGAATTTTTGTAAAGGACCATTACAACACAAAATGGGCATTTTCACCTGCCATAAATTGATTGAAGGCATTTTCACCTGCCATAAATTGATTGAAGGCCAAACACAGTTAATGAAAGGTGATTTCTGCCTAAATATGACTTGATCTGATTCTAGAGCTTCATAATATAAAGATCTGAGCTCACAGGACAGCTTGGAAATTTTGTAAAGGACCATTACAACACAAAATGGGCGTTTTCACCTGCCATAAATTGATTGAAGGTCAAATGCAGTTAATGAAAGGTGATTTCTGCCTAAATGTGACTTGATCTGATTCTAGGGGTTCATAATATAAAGATCTGAGCTCACAGGACAGCTTGGAAATTTTGTAAAGGACCATTACAACACAAAATGGGCGTTTTCACCTGCTGAAATATGACTGAAGGCATTTTCACCTGCCATAAATTGATTGAAGGCCAAATTTAGTTAATGAAAGGTGATTTCTGCCTAAATATGACTTACTCTGATTCTAGGGCTTCATAATATAAAGATCTGAGCTCACAGGACAGCTTGGAATTTTTGTAAAGGACCACTACAACACAAAATGGGCATTTTCACCTGCCAAAAATTGATTGAACGCATTTTCACCTGCCATAAATTGATTGAAGGCCAAACACAGTTAATGAAAGGTGATTTCTGCCTAAATATGACTTGATCTGATTCTAGGGGTTCATAATATAAAGATCTGAGCTCACAGAACAGCTTGGAAATTTTGTAAAGGACCATTACAACACAAAATGGGCATTTTCACCTGCCATAAATTGATTGAAGGCCAAATGTAGTTAATGAAAGGTGATTTCTGCCTAAATATGACTTGATCTGATTCTAGGGGTTCATAATATAAAGATCTGAGCTCACAGGACAGCTTGGAATTTTTGTAAAGGACCATTACAACACAAAATGGGCATTTTCACCTGCCAAAAATTGATTGAAGGCATTTTCACCTGCCATAAATTGATTGAAGGCCAAATGTAGTTAATGAAAGGTGATTTCTGCCTAAATATGACTTGATCTGATTCTAGAGCTTCATAATATAAAGATCTGAGCAAACAGGACAGCTTGCAGTTCTTGTAAAGGACCATTACAACACAAAATGGGCATTTTCACATGTCAAAAATTGATAGAAGGCATTTTCCCCTGCCATAAATTGATTGAAGGCCAAATTTAGTTAATGAAAGGTGATTTCTGCCTAAATAGGACTTGATCTGATTCTAGGGGTTCATAATATAAAGATCTGAGCTCACAGGACAGCAAGGAATTTTTATAAAGGACCATTACAACACAAAATGGGCATTTTCACCTGCTAAAATATGATTGAAGGCATTTTCACCTGCCATAAATTGATTGAAGGCCAAATGTAGTTCATGAAAGGTGATTTCTGCCTAAATATGACTTGATCTGATTCTAGAGCTTCATAATATAAAGATCTGAGCTCACAGGACAGCAAGGAATTTTTATAAAGGACCATTACAACACAAAATGGGCATTTTCACCTGCTGAAAATTGAGATTTTCACCTGCCATAAATTGATTGAAGGCCAAATGCAGTTAATGAAAGGTGATTTCTGCCTAAATATGACTTGATCTGATTCTAGAGCTTCATAATATAAAGATCTGAGCTCACAGGACAGCAAGGAATTTTTATAAAGGACCATTACAACACAAAATGGGCATTTTCACCTGCTGAAAATTGACATTTTCACCTGCCATAAATTGATTGAAGGCCAAATGCAGTTAATGAAATGTGATTTCTGCCTAAATATGACTTGATCTGATTCTAGAGCTTCATAATATAAAGATCTGAGCAAACAGACAGC
Source organism: Nibea coibor (assembly GCA_023373845.1). NCBI lineage: Eukaryota > Metazoa > Chordata > Actinopteri > Sciaenidae > Nibea > Nibea coibor. The sequence continues at coordinate 14,772,296 of CM041738.1, forward strand.
TTGCAGTTCTTGTAAAGGACCACTACAACACAAAATGGGCATTTTCACCTGCCAAAAATTGATTGAAGGCATTTTCCCCTGCCATAAATTGATTGAAGGCCAGACACAGTTAATGAAAGGTGATTTCTGCCTAAATATGACTTGATCTGATTCTAGAGCTTCATAATATAAAGATCTGAGCTCACAGGACAGCTTGCAGTTCTTGTAAAGGACCACTACAACACAAAATGGGCATTTTCACCTGCCAAAAATTGATTGAAGGCATTTTCACCTGCCATAAATTGATTGAAGGCCAAATGTAGTTAATGAAAGGTGATTTCTGCCTAAATATGACTTGCTCTGATTCTAGGGGTTCATAATATAAAGATCTGAGCTCACAGGACAGCTTGGAATTTTTATAAAGGACCATTACAACACAAAATGGGCATTTTCGCCTGCTGAAAATTGGCATTTTCACCTGCCATAAATTGATTGAAGGCCAAATTTAGTTAATGAAAGGTGATTTCTGCCTAAATATGACTTACTCTGATTCTAGGGCTTCATAATATAACGATCTGAGCTCACAGGACAGCTTGGAATTTTTGTAAAGGACCATTACAACACAAAATGGGCATTTTCACCTGCCAAAAATAGATTGAAGGCATTTTCCCCTGCCATAAATTGATTGAAGGCCAAACACAGTTAATGAAAGGTGATTTCTGCCTAAATATGACTTGATCTGATTCTAGAGCTTCATAATATAAAGATCGGAGCTCACAGAACAGCTTGCAGTTCTTGTAAAGGACCATTACAACACAAAATGGGCATTTTCACCTGCTAAAAATTGATTGAAGGCATTTTCACCTGCCATAAATTGATTGAAGGCCAAATGCAGTTAATGAAAGGTGATTTCTGCCTAAATATGACTTGATCTGATTCTAGAGCTTCATAATATAAAGATCTGAGCTCATAGGACAGCTTGTAAATTTTGTAAAGGACCATTACAACACAAAATGGGCATTTTCACATGTCAAAAATTGATAGAAGGCATTTTCCCCCGCCATAAATTGATTGAAGGCCAAATTTAGTTAATGAAAGGTGATTTCTACCTAAATATGACTTGATCTGATTCTAGGGGTTCATAATATAAAGATCTGAGCTCACAGGACAGCAAGGAATTTTTATAAAGGACCATTACAACACAAAATGGGCATTTTCACCTGCTGAAAATTGACATTTTCACCTGCCATAAATTGATTGAAGGCCAAATGCAGTTAATGAAAGGTGATTTCTGCCTAAATATGACTTGATCTGATTCTAGAGCTTCATAATATAAAGATCTGAGCAAACAGGACAGCTTGCAGTTCTTGTAAAGGACCATTACAACACAAAATGGGCATTTTCCCCTGCCATAAATTGATTGAAGGCCAAACATAGTTAATGAAAGGTGATTTCTGCCTAAATATGTCTTGATCTGATTCTAGAGCTTCATAATATAAAGATCTGAGCTCACAGAACAGCTTGCAGTTCTTGTAAAGGACCATTACAACACAAAATGGGCATTTTCACCTGCCATAAATTGATTGAAGGCCAAATGTAGTTAATGAAAGGTGATTTCTGCCTAAATATGACTTGCTCTGATTCTAGGACTTCATAATATAAAGATCTGAGCTCACAGGACAGCTTGCAATTCTTGTAAAGGACCATTACAACACAAAATGGGCATTTTCGCCTGCTGAAAATTGGCATTTTCACCTGCCATAAATTGATTGAAGGCCAAATGCAGTTAATGAAAGGTGATTTCTGCCTAAATATGACTTGATCTGATTCTAGAGCTTCATAATATAAAGATCTGAGCAAACAGGACAGCTTGCAGTTCTTGTAAAGGACCATTACAACACAAAATGGGCATTTTCACCTGCCAAAAATTGATTGAAGGCATTTTCACCTGCCATAAATTGATTGAAGGTCAAATGCAGTTAATGAAAGGTGATTTCTGCCTAAATGTGACTTGATCTGATTCTAGGGGTTCATAATATAAAGATCTGAGCTCACAGGACAGCTTGGAAATTTTGTAAAGGACCATTACAACACAAAATGGGCGTTTTCACCTGCTGAAATATGATTGAAGGCATTTTCACCTGCCATAAATTGATTGAAGGCCAAATGTAGTTCATGAAAGGTGATTTCTGCCTAAATATGACTTGATCTGATTCTAGAGCTTCATAATATAAAGATCTGAGCAAACAGGACAGCTTGCAGTTCTTGTAAAGGACCATTACAACACAAAATGGGCATTTTCACACGTCAAAAATTGATAGAAGGCATTTTCCCCTGCCATAAATTGATTGAAGGCCAAATTTAGTTAATGAAAGGTGATTTCTGCCTAAATAGGACTTGATCTGATTCTAGGGGTTCATAATATAAAGATCTGAGCTCACAGGACAGCAAGGAATTTTTATAAAGGACCATTACAACACAAAATGGGCATTTTCACCTGCTGAAAATTGACATTTTCACCTGCCATAAATTGATTGAAGGCCAAACACAGTTAATGAAAGGTGATTTATGCCTAAATATGACTTGATCTGATTCTAGAGCTTCATAATATAAAGATCTGAGCAAACAGGACAGCTTGCAGTTCTTGTAAAGGACCATTACAACACAAAATGGGTATTTTCACCTGCCATAAATTGATTGAAGGCCAAACACAGTTAATGAAAGGTGATTTCTGCCTAAATATGACTTGATCTGATTCTAGAGCTTCATAATATAAAGATCTGAGCTCACAGGACAGCTTGGAATTTTTGTAAAGGACCATTACAACACAAAATGGGCATTTTCACCTGCTGAAATATGATTGAAGGCATTTTCACCTGCCATAATTTGATTGAAGGCCAAATGTAGTTAATGAAAGTTGATTTCTGCCTAAATATGACTTGCTCTGATTCTAGGGGTTCATAACATAAAGATCTGAGCTCACAGGACAGCTTGGAATTTTTATAAAGGACCATTAAAACACAAAATGGGCATTTTCACCTGCTGAAAATTGGCATTTTCACCTGCCATAAATTGATTGAAGGCCAAATGTAGTTCATGAAAGGTGATTTCTGCCTAAATATGACTTGATCTGATTCTAGAGCTTCATAATATAAAGATCTGAGCAAACAGGACAGCTTGCAGTTCTTGTAAAGGACCACTACAAAACAAAATGGGCATTTTCAACTGCCAAAAATTGATTGAAGGCATTTTCACCTGCCATAAATTGATTGAAGGCCAAATGCAGTTAATGAAAGGTGATTTCTGCCTAAATAGGACTTGATCTGATTCTAGGGGTTCATAATATAAAGATCTGAGCAAACAGGACAGCTTGCAGTTCTTGTAAAGGACCATTACAACACAAAATGGGCATTTTCACCTGCCAAAAATTGATTGAAGGCATTTTCCCCTGCCATAAATTGATTGAAGGCCAAACACAGTTAATGAAAGGTGATTTCTGCCTAAATATGACTTGATCTGATTCTAGAGCTTCATAATATAAAGATCTGAGCTCACAGAACAGCTTGCAGTTCTTGTAAAGGACCATTACACAACAAAATGGGCATTTTCAACTGCCAAAAATTGATTGAAGGCCAAATGTAGTTCTTGAAAGGTTATTTCTGCCTAAATATGACTTACTCTGATTCTAGGGCTTCATAATATAAAGATCTGAGCTCACAGGACAGCTTGGAATTTTTGTAAAGGACCATTACAACACAAAATGGGCATTTTCACCTGCCAAAAATTGATTGAAGGCCAAATGCAGTTAATGAAAGGTGATTTCTGCCTAAATATGACTTGATCTGATTCTAGAGCTTCATAATATAAAGATCTGAGCTCACAGGACAGCTTGGAAATTTTGTAAAGGACCATTACAACACAAAATGGGCATTTTCGCCTGCTGAAATATGATTGAAGGCATTTTCACCTGCCATAAATTGATTGAAGGCCAAATTTAGTTAATGAAAGGTGATTTCTACCTAAATATGACTTACTCTGATTCTAGGGCTTCATAATATAAAGATCTGAGCTCACAGGACAGCTTGGAAATTTTGTAAAGGACCATTACAACACAAAATGGGCGTTTTCACCTGCTGAAATATGATTGAAGGCATTTTCACCTGCCATAAATTGATTGAAGGCCAAATGTAGTTCATGAAAGGTGATTTCTGCCTAAATATGACTTGATCTGATTCTAGAGCTTCATAATATAAAGATCTGAGCAAACAGGACAGCTTGGAATTTTTATAAAGGACCATTACAACACAAAATGGGCATTTTCACCTGCTGAAAATTGACATTTTCACCTGCCATAAATTGATTGAAGGCCAAATGCAGTTAATGAAAGGTGATTTCTGCCTAAATATGACTTGATCTGATTCTAGAGCTTCATAATATAAAGATCTGAGCTCATAGGACAGCTTGTAAATTTTGTAAAGGACCATTACAACACAAAATGGGCATTTTCACCTGCTGAAAATTGAGATTTTCACCTGCCATAAATTGATTGAAGGCCAAATGCAGTTAATGAAAGGTGATTTCTGCCTAAATATGACTTGATCTGATTCTAGAGCTTCATAATATAAAGATCTGAGCACACAGGACAGCTTGCAGTTCTTGCAAAGGACCACTACAACACAAAATGGGCATTTTCAACTGCCAAAAATTGATTGAAGGCATTTTCACCTGCCATAAATTGATTGAAGGCCAAATGTAGTTAATGAAAGGTGATTTCTGCCTAAATATGACTTGCTCTGATTCTAGGGGTTCATAATATAAAGATCTGAGCTCACAGGACAGCTTATAATTTTTGTAAAGGACCATTACAGCACAAAATGGGCATTTTCACCTGCCAAAAATTGATTGAAGGCATTTTCACCTGCCATAAATTGATTGAAGGCCAAACACAGTTAATGAAAGGTGATTTCTGCCTAAATATGACTTGATCTGATTCTAGAGCTTCATAATATAAAGATCTGAGCTCACAGGACAGCTTGGAAATTTTGTAAAGGACCATTACAACACAAAATGTGCATTTTCACCTGCTGAAAATTGGCATTTTCACCTGCCATAAATTGATTGAAGGCCAAATGCAGTTAATGAAAGGTGATTTCTGCCTAAATATGACTTGATCTGATTCTAGAGCTTCATAATATAAAGATCTGAGCAAACAGGACAGCTTGCAGTTCTTGTAAAGGACCATTACACAACAAAATGGGCATTTTCACCTGCCAAAAATTGATTGAAGGCATTTTCCCCTGCCATAAATTGATTGAAGGCCAAATTTAGTTAATGAAAGGTGATTTCTGCCTAAATATGACTTACTCTGATTCTGGAGCTTCATAATATAAAGATCTGAGCTCACAGGACAGTTTGCAGTTCTTGTAAAGGACCATTACAACACAAAATGGGCATTTTCACCTGCTGAAAATTGAGATTTTCACCTGCCATAAATTGATTGAAGGCCAAATGTAGTTAATGAAAGGTGATTTCTGCCTAAATATGACTTGCTCTGATTCTAGGGGTTCATAATATAAAGATCTGAGCTCACAGGACAGCTTGGAATTTTTATAAAGGACCATTACAACACAAAATGGGCATTTTCACCTGCCATAAATTGATTGAAGGCCAAATGCAGTTAATGAAAGGTGATTTCTGCCTAAATATGACTTGATCTGATTCTAGAGCTTCATAATATAAAGATCTGAGCTCACAGGACAGCTTGGAAATTTTGTAAAGGACCATTACAACACAAAATGGGCGTTTTCGCCTGCTGAAATATGATTGAAGGCATTTTCACCTGCCATAAATTGATTGAAGGCCAAATTTAGTTAATGAAAGGTGATTTCTGCCTAAATATGACTTACTCTGATTCTAGGGCTTCATAATATAAAGATCTGAGCTCACAGGACAGCTTGGAATTTTTGTAAAGGACCATTACAACACAAAATGGGCATTTTCACCTGCCAAAAATTGATTGAAGGCATTTTCACCTGCCATAAATTGATTGAAGGCCAAATGCAGTTAATGAAAGGTGATTTCTGCCTAAATATGACTTGGTCTGATTCTAGAGCTTCATAATATAAAGATCTGAGCTCACAGGACAGCTTGGAATTTTTATAAACGACCATTACAACACAAAATGGGCATTTTCACCTGCTGAAAATTGGCATTTTCACCTGCCATAAATTGATTGAAGGCCAAATGCAGTTAATGAAAGGTGATTTATGCCTAAATATGACTTGATCTGATTCTAGAGCTTCATAATATAAAGATCTGAGCTCATAGGACAGCTTGTAAATTTTGTAAAGGACCATTACAACACAAAATGGGCATTTTCACATGTCAAAAATTGATTGAAGGCATTTTCCCCTGCCATAAATTGATTGAAGGCCAAATGCAGTTAATGAAAGGTGATTTCTGCCTAAATATGACTTGATCTGATTCTAGAGCTTCATAATATAAAGATCTGAGCACACAGGACAGCTTGCAGTTCTTGCAAAGGACCACTACAACACAAAATGGGCATTTTCAACTGCCAAAAATTGATTGAAGGCATTTTCACCTGCCATAAATTGATTGAAGGCCAAACACAGTTAATGAAAGGTGATTTCTGCCTAAATATGGCTTGATCTGATTCTGGAGCTTCATAATATAAAGATCTGAGCACACAGGACAGCTTGCAATTCTTGTAAAGGACCATTACAAGACAAAATGGGCATTTTCAACTGCCAAAAATTGATTGAAGGCATTTTCACCTGCCATAAATTGATTGAAGGCCAAACACAGTTAATGAAAGGTGATTTCTGCCTAAATATGACTTGATCTGATTCTAGAGCTTCATAATATAAAGATCTGAGCTCACAGGACAGCTTGGAAATTTTGTAAAGGACCATTACAACACAAAATGGGCATTTTCACCTGCTGAAAATTGGCATTTTCACCTGCCATAAATTGATTGAAGGCCAAATGTAGTTAATGAAAGGTGATTTCTGCCTAAATATGACTTGGTCTGATTCTAGAGCTTCATAATATAAAGATCTGAGCACACAGGACAGCTTGCAGTTCTTTTAAAGGACCATTACAACACAAAATGGGCATTTTCACCTGCCAAAAATTGATTGAAGGCATTTTCCCCTGCCATAAATTGATTGAAGGCCAAACACAGTTAATGAAATGTGATTTCTGCCTAAATATGACTTGGTCTGATTCTAGAGCTTCATAATATAAAGATCTGAGCTCACAGGTCAGCTTGGAAATTTTGTAAAGGACCATTACAACACAAAATGGGCGTTTTCACCTGCTGAAATATGATTGAAGGCATTTTCACCTGCCATAAATTGATTGAAGGCCAAATATAGTTAATGAAAGGTGATTTCTGCCTAAATATGACTTGATCTGATTCTAGAGCTTCATAATATAAAGATCTGAGCAAACAGGACAGCTTGCAGTTCTTGTAAAGGACCATTACAACACAAAATGGGCATTTTCACCTGCCAAAAATTGATTGAAGGCATTTTCCCCTGCCATAAATTGATTGAAGGCCAAATTTAGTTAATGAAAGGTGATTTCTGCCTAAATATGACTTACTCTGATTCTAGGGCTTCATAATATAAAGATCTGAGCTCACAGGACAGCTTGGAATTTTTGTAAAGGACCATTACAACACAAAATGGGCATTTTCACCTGCCAAAAATTGATTGAAGGCATTTTCACCTGCCATAAATTGATTGAAGGCCAAATGTAGTTCATGAAAGGTGATTTCTGCCTAAATGTGACTTGATCTGATTCTAGAGCTTCATAATATAAAGATCTGAGCAAACAGGACAGCTTGCAGTTCTTGTAAAGGACCATTACATCACAAAATGGGCATTTTCACCTGCTGAAAATTGAGATTTTCACCTGCCATAAATTGATTGAAGGCCAAATGCAGTTAATGAAAGGTGATTTCTGCCTAAATATGACTTGATCTGATTCTAGAGCTTCATAATATAAAGATCTGAGCTCATAGGACAGCTTGGAATTTTTATAAAGGACCATTACAACACAAAATGGGCGTTTTCACCTGCCATAAATTGATTGAAGGCCAAATGTAGTTCATGAAAGGTGATTTCTGCCTAAATATGACTTGATCTGATTCTAGAGCTTCATAATATAAAGATGTGAGCAAACAGGTCAGCTTGCAGTTCTTATAAAGGACCATTACAACACAGAATGGGCATTTTCACCTGCCATAAATTGATTGAAGGCCAAATGTAGTTAATGAAAGGTGATTTCTGCCTAAATATGACTTACTCTGATTCTAGGGGTTCATAATATAAAGATCTGAGCTCACAGGACAGCTTGGAATTTTTGTAAAGGACCATTACAACACAAAATGGGCATTTTCACCTGCCAAAAATTGATTGAAGGCATTTTCACCTGCCATAAATTGATTGAAGGCCAAATGCAGTTAATGAAAGGTGATTTCTGCCTAAATATGACTTGATCTGATTCTAGAGCTTCATCATATAAAGATCTGAGCACACAGGACAGCTTGCAGTTCTTGTAAAGGACCACTACAACACAAAATGGGCATTTTCAACTGCCAAAAATTGATTGAAGGCATTTTCACCTGCCATAAATTGATTGAAGGCCAAATGTAGTTAATGAAAGGTGATTTCTGCCTAAATATGACTTGATCTGATTCTAGAGCTTCATAATATAAAGATCTGAGCAAACAGGACAGCTTGCAGTTCTTGTAAAGGACCATTACAACACAAAATGGGCATTTTCACCTGCCAAAAATTGATTGAAGGCATTTTCCCCTGCCATAAATTGATTGAAGACCAAATGTAGTTAATGAAAGGTGATTTCTGCCTAAATATGACTTACTCTGATTCTAGGGGTTCATAATATAAAGATCTGAGCTCACAGGACAGCTTGGAATTTTTATAAAGGACCATTAAAACACAAAATGGGCATTTTCACCTGCTGAAAATTGGCATTTTCACCTGCCATAAATTGATTGAAGGCCAAATGTAGTTCATGAAAGGTGATTTCTGCCAAAAAGTGACTTGATCTGATTCTAGGGGTTCATAATATAAAGATCTGAGCACACAGGACAGCTTGGAAATTTTGTAAAGGACCATTACAACACAAAATGGGCGTTTTCACCTGCTGAAATATGATTGAAGGCATTTTCACCTGCCATAAATTGATTGAAGGCCAAATGTAGTTAATGAAAGTTGATTTCTGCCTAAATATGACTTGCTCTGATTCTAGGGGTTCATAATATAAAGATCTGAGCTCACAGGACAATTTGGAATTTTTATAAAGGACCATTACAACACAAAATGGGCATTTTCACCTGCTGAAAATTGGCATTTTCCCCTGCCATAAATTGATTGAAGGCCAAATGCAGTTAATGAAAGGTGATTTCTGCCTAAATATGACTTGATCTGATTCTAGAGCTTCATAATATAAAGATCTGAGCACACAGGACAGCTTGCAGTTCTTATAAAGGACCACTACAACACAAAATGGGCATTTTCAACTGCCAAAAATTGATTGAAGGCATTTTCACCTGCAATAAATTGATTGAAGGCCAAATGTAGTTCATGAAAGGTGATTTCTGCCTAAATATGACTTGATCTGATTCTAGAGCTTCATAATATAAAGATCTGAGCTCACAGAACAGCTTGCAGTTCTTGTAAAGGACCATTACAACACAAAATGGGCATTTTCACCTGCTGAAAATTGGCATTTTCACCTGCCATAAATTGCTTGAAGGCCAAATGCAGTTAATGAAAGGTGATTTCTGCCTAAATATGACTTGATCTGATTCTAGAGCTTCATAATATAAAGATCTGAGCTCATACGACAGCTTGGAAATTTTGTAAAGGACCATTACAACACAAAATGGGCATTTTCACCTGCTGAAAATTGACATTTTCACCTGCCATAAATTGATCGAAGGCCAAATGTAGTTAATGAAAGGTGATTTCTGCCTAAATATGACTTGATCTGATTCTAGAGCTTCATAATATAAAGATCTGAGCAAACAGGACAGCTTGCAGTTCTTGTAAAGGACCATTACAACACAAAATGGGCATTTTCCCCTGCCATAAATTGATTGAAGGCCAAATTTAGTTAATGAAAGGTGATTTCTGCCTAAATATGACTTACTCTGATTCTAGGGCTTCATAATATAAAGATCTGAGCTCACAGGACAGCTTGGAATTTTTGTAAAGGACCACTACAACACAAAATGGGCATTTTCACCTGCCAAAAATTGATTGAAGGCATTTTCACCTGCCATAAATTGATTGAAGGCCAAATGCAGTTAATGAAAGGTGATTTCTGCCTAAATATGACTTGATCTGATTCTAGAGCTTCATAATATAAAGATCTGAGCAAACAGGACAGCTTGCAGTTCTTGTAAAGGACCATTACAACACAAAATGGGCATTTTCACCTGCCAAAAATTGATTGAAGGCATTTTCACCTGCCATAAATTGATTGAAGGCCAAAAACAGTTGATGAAAGGTGATTTCTGCCTAAATATGACTTGATCTGATTCTGGAGCTTCATAATATAAAGATCTGAGCACACAGGACAGCTTGCAATTCTTGTAAAGGACCATTACAACACAAAATGGGCATTTTCACCTGCCAAAAATTGATTGAAGGCATTTTCACCTGCCATAAATTGATTGAAGGCCAAAAACAGTTGATGAAAGGTGATTTCTGCCTAAATATGACTTGATCTGATTCTGGAGCTTCATAATATAAAGATCTGAGCACACAGGACAGCTTGCAATTCTTGTAAAGGACCATTACAACACAAAATGGGCATTTTCACCTGCCAAAAATTGATTGAAGGCATTTTCACCTGCCATAAATTGATTGAAGGCCAAAAACAGTTGATGAAAGGTGATTTCTGCCTAAATATGACTTGATCTGATTCTGGAGCTTCATAATATAAAGATCTGAGCTCACAGGACAGCTTGGAAATTTTGTAAAGGACCATTACAACACAAAATGGGCGTTTTCACCTGCTGAAATATGATTGAAGGCATTTTCCCCCTGCCATAAATTGATTGAAGGCCAAATTTAGTTAATGAAAGGTGATTTCTGCCTAAATATGACTTACTCTGATTCTAGAGCTTCATAATATAAAGATCTGAGCTCACAGGACAGCTTGGAATTTTTGTAAAGGACCATTACAACACAAAATGGGCATTTTCACCTGCTGAAAATTGGCATTTTCACCTGCCATAAATTGATTGAAGGCATTTTCACCGGCCATAAATTGATTGAAGGCATTTTCACCTGCCATAAATTGATTGAAGGCCAAATGTAGTTCATGAAAGGTGATTTCTGCCTAAATATGACTTGATCTGATTCTAGAGCTTCATAATATAAAGATCTGAGCAAACAGGACAGCTTGCAGTTCTTGTAAAGGACCATTACAACACAAAATGGTAATTTTCACCTGCTGAAAATTGAGATTTTCACCTGCCATAAATTGATTGAAGGCCAAATGCAGTTAATGAAAGGTGATTTCTGCCTAAATATGACTTGATCTGATTCTAGAGCTTCATAATATAAAGATCTGAGGTCATAGGACAGCTTGGAAATTTTGTAAAGGACCATTACAACACAAAATGGGCATTTTCACATGTCAAAAATTGATAGAAGGCATTTTCCCCTGCCATAAATTGATTGAAGGCCAAATTTAGTTAATGAAAGGTGATTTCTGCCTAAATAGGACTTGATCTGATTCTAGAGCTTCATAATATAAAGATCTGAGCTCACAGGACAGCTTGGAAATTTTGTAAAGGACCATTACAACACAAAATGGGCGTTTTCACCTGCTGAAATATGATTGAAGGCATTTTCACCTGCCATAAATTGATTGAAGGCCAAATGCAGTTAATGAAAGGTGATTTCTGCCTAAATATGACTTGATCTGATTCTAGAGCTTCATAATATAAAGATCTGAGCAAACAGGACAGCTTGCAGTTCTTGTAAAGGACCATTACAACACAAAATGGGCATTTTCACCTACCAAAAATTGATTGAAGGCATTTTCCCCTGCCATAAATTGATTGAAGGCCAAATTTAGTTAATGAAAGGTGATTTCTGCCTAAATATGACTTGCTCTGATTCTAGGACTTCATAATATAAAGATCTGAGCTCACAGGACAGCTTGCAATTCTTGTAAAGGACCATTACAACACAAAATGGGCATTTTCACCTGCCAAAAATTGATTGAAAGCCAAATGTAGTTAATGAAAGGTGATTTCTGCCTAAATATGACTTGCTCTGATTCTAGGGGTTCATAATATAAAGATCTGAGCTCACAGGACAGCTTGGAATTTTTATAAAGGACCATTACAACACAAAATGGGCATTTTCGCCTGCTGAAAATTGATTGAAGGCATTTTCCCCTGCCATAAATTGATTGAAGGCCAAATGCAGTTAATGAAAGGTGATTTCTGCCTAAATATGACTTGATCTGATTCTAGAGCTTCATAATATAAAGATCTGAGCAAACAGGACAGCTTGCAGTTCTTGTAAAGGACCATTACAACACAAAATGGGCATTTTCACCTGCCAAAAATGGATTGAAGGCATTTTCCCCTGCCATAAATTGATTGAAGGCCAAATTTAGTTAATGAAAGGTGATTTCTGCCTAAATATGACTTACTCTGATTCTAGGGCTTCATAATATAAAGATCTGAGCTCACAGGACAGCTTGGAATTTTTGTAAAGGACCACTACAACACAAAATGGGCATTTTCACCTGCTGAAAATTGATTGAAGGCATTTTCACCTGCCATAAATTGATTGAAGGCCAAATGTAGTTCATGAAAGGTGATTTCTGCCTAAATATGACTTGATCTGATTCTAGAGCTTCATAATATAAAGATCTGAGCAAACAGGACAGCTTGCAGTTCTTGTAAAGGACCATTACAACACAAAATGGGCATTTTCACCTGCCAAAAATTGATTGAAGGCATTTTCACCTGCCATAAATTGATTGAAGGCCAAATTTAGTTAATGAAAGGTGATTTCTGCCTAAATATGACTTACTCTGATTCTAGAGCTTCATAATATAAAGATCTGAGCTCACAGGACAGCTTGGAATTTTTGTAAAGGACCATTACAACACAAAATGGGCATTTTCACCTGCTGAAAATTCGCATTTTCACCTGCCATAAATTGATTGAAGGCATTTTCACCGGCCATAAATTGATTGAAGGCATTTTCACCTGCCATAAATTGATCGAAGGCCAAATGTAGTTAATGAAAGGTGATTTCTGCCTAAATATGACTTGATCTGATTCTAGAGCTTCATAATATAAAGATCTGAGCTCACAGGACAGCTTGGAAATTTTGTAAAGGACCATTACAACACAAAATGGGCGTTTTCACCTGCTGAAATATGATTGAAGGCATTTTCACCTGCCATAAATTGATTGAAGGCCAAATGTAGTTCATGAAAGGTGATTTCTGCCTAAATATGACTTGATCTGATTCTAGAGCTTCATAATATAAAGATCTGAGCAAACAGGACAGCTTGCAGTTCTTGTAAAGGACCATTACAACACAAAATGCGCATTTTCACCTGCCAAAAATTGATTGAATGCATTTTCACCTGCCATAAATTGATTGAAGGCCAAATTTAGTTAATGAAAGGTGATTTCTGCCTAAATATGACTTACTCTGATTCTAGGGCTTCATAATATAAAGATCTGAGCAAACAGGACAGCTTGCAGTTCTTGTAAAGGACCATTACAACACAAAATGGGCATTTTCACCTGCTGAAAATTGATTGAAGGCATTTTCACCTGCCATAAATTGATTGAAGGCCAAATGCAGTTAATGAAAGGTGATTTCTGCCTAAATATGACTTGATCTGATTCTAGAGCTTCATAATATGAAGATCTGAGCAAACAGGACAGCTTGCAGTTCTTGTAAAGGACCATTACAACACAAAATGGGCATTTTCACCTGCTGAAAATTGGCATTTTCACCTGCCATAAATTGATTGAAGGCCAAATGCAGTTAATGAAAGGTGATTTCTGCCTAAATATGACTTGATCTGATTCTAGAGCTTCATAATATAAAGATCTGAGCACACAGGACAGCTTGCAGTTCTTGTAAAGGACCATTACAACACAAAATGGGCATTTTCAACTGCCAAAAATTGATTGAAGGCATTTTCACCTGCCATAAATTGATTGAAGGCCAAATGTAGTTAATGAAAGGTGATTTCTGCCTAAATATGACTTGCTCTGATTCTAGAGCTTCATAATATAAAGATCTGAGCAAACAGGACAGCTTGCAGTTCTTATAAAGGACCATTACAACACAGAATGGGCATTTTCACCTGCCATAAATTGATTGAAGGCCAAATTCAGTTAATGAAAGGTGATTTCTGCCTAAATATGACTTGATCTGATTCTAGAAATTCATAATATAAAGATCTGAGCAAACAGGACAGCTTGCAGTTCTTATAAAGGACCATTACAACACAGAATGGGCATTTTCACCTGCCATAAATTGATTGAAGGCCAAATGTAGTTAATGAAAGGTGATTTCTGCCTAAATATGACTTGCTCTGATTCTAGGACTTCATAATATAAAGATCTGAGCTCACAGGACAGCTTGCAATTCTTGTAAAGGACCATTACAACACAAAATGGGCATTTTCGCCTGCTGAAAATTGATTGAAGGCATTTTCCCCTGCCATAAATTGATTGAAGTCCAAATGCAGTTAATGAAAGGTGATTTCTGCCTAAATATGACTTGATCTGATTCTGGAGCTTCATAATATAAAGATCTGAGCAAACAGGACAGCTTGCAGTTCTTGTAAAGGACCATTACAACACAAAATGGGCATTTTCACCTGCCAAAAATTGATTGAAGGCATTTTCCCCTGCCATAAATTGATTGAAGGCCAAATTTAGTTAATGAAAGGTGATTTCTGCCTAAATATGACTTACTCTGATTCTAGGGCTTCATAATATAAAGATCTGAGCTCACAGGACAACTTGGAATTTTTGTAAAGGACCATTACAACACAAAATGGGCATTTTCAACTGCCAAAAATTGATTGAAGGCATTTTCACCTGCCATAAATTGATTGAAGGCCAAATGTAGTTAATGAAAGGTGATTTCTGCCTAAATATGACTTACTCTGATTCTAGGGCTTCATAATATAAAGATCTGAGCTCACAGGACAGCTTGGAATTTTTATAAAGGACCATTACAACACAAAATGGGCATTTTCACCTGCTGAAAATTGGCATTTTCACCTGCCATAAATTGATTGAAGGCCAAATGCAGTTAATGAAAGGTGATTTCTGCCTAAATATGACTTGATCTGATTCTAGAGCTTCATAATATAAAGATCTGAGCACACAGGACAGCTTGCAGTTCTTGTAAAGGACCACTACAACACAAAATGGGCATTTTCAACTGCCAAAAATTGATTGAAGGCATTTTCACCTGCCATAAATTGATTGAAGGCCAAACACAGTTAATGAAAGGTGATTTCTGCCTAAATATGACTTGATCTGATTCTAGAGCTTCATAATATAAAGATCTGAGCTCACAGAACAGCTTGCAGTTCTTGTAAAGGACCATTACAACACAAAATGGGCATTTTCACCTGCTGAAAATTGGCATTTTCCACCTGCCATAAATTGATTGAAGGCCAAATGCAGTTAATGAAAGGTGATTTCTGCCTAAATATTACTTGATCTGATTCTAGAGCTTCATAATATAAAGATCTGAGCACACAGGACAGCTTGCAGTTCTTGTAAAGTACCACTACAACACAAAATGGGCATTTTCAACTGCCAAAAATTGATTGAAGGCATTTTCACCTGCCATAAATTGATTGAAGGCCAAACACAGTTAATGAAAGGTGATTTCTGCCTAAATATGACTTACTCTGATTCTAGGGCTTCATAATATAAAGATCTGAGCTCACAGGACAGCTTGGAAATTTTGTAAAGGACCATTACAACACAAAATGGGCATTTTCGCCTGCTGAAAATTGATTGAAGGCATTTTCCCCTGCCATAAATTGATTGAAGGCCAAACACAGTTAATGAAAGGTGATTTCTGCCTAAATATGACTTGATCTGATTCTAGAGCTTCATAATATAAAGATCTGAGCTCACAGAACAGCTTGCAGTTCTTGTAAAGGACCATTACAAAACAAAATGGGCATTTTCACCTGCTGAAAATTCGCATTTTCACCTGCCATAAATTGATTGAAGGCCAAATGCAGTTAATGAAAGGTGATTTCTGCCTAAATATGACTTGATCTGATTCTAGAGCTTCATAATATAAAGATATGAGCACACAGGACAGCTTGCAGTTCTTGCAAAGGACCACTACAACACAAAATGGGCATTTTCAACTGCCAAAAATTGATTGAAGGCATTTTCACCTGCCATAAATTGATTGAAGGCCAAATGTAGTTCATGAAAGGTGATTTCTGCCAAAATGTGACTTGATCTGATTCTAGGGGTTCATAATATAAAGATCTGAGCTCACAGGACAGCTTGGAAATTTTGTAAAGGACCATTACAACACAAAATGGGCGTTTTCACCTGCTGAAATATGATTGAAGGCATTTTCACCTGCCATAAATTGATTGAAGGCCAAATGCAGTTAATGAAAGTTGATTTCTGCCTAAATATGACTTGATCTGATTCTAGAGCTTCATAATATAAAGATCTGAGCACACAGGACAGCTTGCTGTTCTTGTAAAGGACCATTACAACACAAAATGGGCATTTTCACCTGCCAAAAATTGATTGAAGGCATTTTCACCTGCCAAAAATTGATTGAAGGCCAAACACAGTTAATGAAAGGTGATTTCTGCCTAAATATGACTTGATCTGATTCTAGAGCTTCATAATATAAAGATCTGAGCTCACAGAACAGCTTGCAGTTCTTGTAAAGGACCAATACAAAACAAAATGGGCATTTTCACCTGCTGAAAATTCGCATTTTCACCTGCCATAAATTGATTGAAGGCCAAATGCAGTTAATGAAAGGTGATTTCTGCCTAAATATGACTTGATCTGATTCTAGAGCTTCATAATATAAAGATATGAGCACACAGGACAGCTTGCAGTTCTTGCAAAGGACCACTACAACACAAAATGGGCATTTTCAACTGCCAAAAATTGATTGAAGGCATTTTCACCTGCCATAAATTGATTGAAGGCCAAATGTAGTTCATGAAAGGTGATTTCTGCCAAAATGTGACTTGATCTGATTCTAGGGGTTCATAATATAAAGATCTGAGCTCACAGGACAGCTTGGAAATTTTGTAAAGGACCATTACAACACAAAATGGGCGTTTTCACCTGCTGAAATATGATTGAAGGCATTTTCACCTGCCATAAATTGATTGAAGGCCAAATGCAGTTAATGAAAGTTGATTTCTGCCTAAATATGACTTGATCTGATTCTAGAGCTTCATAATATAAAGATCTGAGCACACAGGACAGCTTGCTGTTCTTGTAAAGGACCATTACAACACAAAATGGGCATTTTCACCTGCCAAAAATTGATTGAAGGCATTTTCACCTGCCAAAAATTGATTGAAGGCCAAATGCAGTTAATGAAAGGTGATTTCTGCCTAAATATGACTTGATCTGATTCTAGAGCTTCATAATAATATAGATCTGAGCAAACAGGACAGCTTGCAGTTCTTGTAAAGGACCATTACAACACAAAATGGGCATTTTCACCTGCTGAAAATTGGCATTTTCACCTGCCATAAATTGATTGAAGGCCAAATGCAGTTAATGAAAGGTGATTTCTGCCTAAATATGACTTGATCTGATTCTAGAGCTTCATAATATAAAGATCTGAGCACACAGGACAGCTTGCAGTTCTTGTAAAGGACCACTACAACACAAAATGGGCATTTTCAACTGCCAAAAATTGATTGAAGGCATTTTCACCTGTCATAAATTGATTGAAGGCGAAATGTAGTTCATGAAAGGTGATTTCTGCCTAAATATGACTTGATCTGATTCTAGGGCTTCATAATATAAAGATCTGAGCTCATAGGACAGCTTGGAAATTTTGTAAAGGACCATTACAACACAAAATGGGCATTTTCACATGTCAAAAATTGATAGAAGGCATTTTCCCCTGCCATAAATTGATTGAAAGCCAAATTTAGTTAATGAAAGGTGATTTCTGCCTAAATATGACTTGATCTGATTCTAGAGCTTCATAATATAAAGATCTGAGCTCACAGAACAGCTTGCAGTTCTTGTAAAGGACCATTACAACACAAAATGGGCATTTTCACCTGCTGAAAATTGGCATTTTCACCTGCCATAAATTGATTGAAGGCCAAATGTAGTTAATGAAAGGTGATTTCTGCCTAAATATGACTTGATCTGATTCTAGAGCTTCATAATATAAAGATCTGAGCAAACAGGACATCTTGCAGTTCTTGTAAAGGACCATTACAACACAAAATGGGCATTTTCACCTGCCAAAAATTGATTGAAGGCATTTTCCCCTGCCATAAATTGATTGAAGGCCAAATTTAGTTAATGAAAGGTGATTTCTGCCTAAATATGACTTACTCTGATTCTAGGGCTTCATAATATAAAGATCTGAGCTCACAGGACAGCTTGGAATTTTTGTAAAGGACCACTACAACACAAAATGGGCATTTTCACCTGCCAAAAATTGATTGAAGGCATTTTCACCTGCCATAAATTGATTGAAGGCCAAACACAGTTGATGAAAGGTGATTTCTGCCTAAATATGACTTGATCTGATTCTAGAGCTTCATAATATAAAGATCTGAGCAAACAGGACATCTTGCAGTTCTTGTAAAGGACCATTACAACACAAAATGGGCATTTTCACCTGCCAAAAATTGATTGAAGGCATTTTCACCTGCCATAAATTGATTGAAGGCCAAATGCAGTTAATGAAAGGTGATTTCTGCCTAAATATGACTTACTCTGATTCTAGGGCTTCATAATATAAAGATCTGAGGTCAGAGGGACAGCTTGGAATTTTTGTAAAGGACCATTACAGCACAAAATGGGCATTTTCACCTGCCAAAAATTGATTGAAGGCATTTTCACCTGCCATAAATTGATTGAAGGCCAAACACAGTTGATGAAAGGTGATTTCTGCCTAAATATGACTTGATCTGATCCTGGAGCTTCATAATATAAAGATCTGAGCACACAGGACAGCTTGCAATTCTTGTAAAGGACCATTACAACACAAAATGGGCATTTTCAACTGCCAAAAATTGATTGAAGGCATTTTCACCTGCCATAAATTGATTGAAGGCCAAACACAGTTAATGAAAGGTGATTTCTGCCTAAATATGACTTGATCTGATTCTAGAGCTTCATAATATAAAGATCTGAGCTCACAGGACAGCTTGGAAATTTTGTAAAGGACCATTACAACACAAAATGGGCATTTTCAACTGCCAAAAATTGATTGAAGGCATTTTCACCTGCCATAAATTGATTGAAGGCCAAATGTAGTTAATGAAAGGTGATTTCTGCCTAAATATGACTTGATCTGATTCTAGAGCTTCATAATATAAAGATCTGAGCACACAGGACAGCTTGCAGTTCTTGTAAAGGACCATTACAACACAAAATGGGCATTTTCACCTGCCAAAAATTGATTGAAGGCATTTTCCCCTGCCATAAATTGATTGAAGGCCAAATTTAGTTAATGAAAGGTGATTTCTGCCTAAATATGACTTACTCTGATTCTAGGGCTTCATAATATAAAGATCTGAGCTCACAGGACAGCTTGGAATTTTTGTAAAGGACCACTACAACACAAAATGGCATTTTCACCTGCCAAAAATCGATTGAAGGCATTTTCACCTGCCATAAATTGATTGAAGGCCAAATGCAGTTAATGAAAGGTGATTTCTGCCTAAATATGACTTACTCTGATTCTAGGGCTTCATAATATAAAGATCTGAGCACACAGGACAGCTTGGAATTTTTGTAAAGGACCATTACAACACAAAATGGGCATTTTCAACTGCCAAAAATTGATTGAAGGCATTTTCACCTGCCATAAATTGATTGAAGGCCAAATGCAGTTAATGAAAGGTGATTTCTGCCTAAATATGACTTGATCTGATTCTAGAGCTTCATAATATAAAGATCTGAGCACACAGGACAGCTTGCAGTTCTTGTAAAGGACCACTACAACACAAAATGGGCATTTTCAACTGCCAAAAATTGATTGAAGGCATTTTCACCTGCCATAAATTGATTGAAGGCCAAACACAGTTAATGAAAGGTGATTTCTGCCTAAATATGACTTGATCTGATTCTAGAGCTTCATAATATAAAGATCTGAGCTCACAGAACAGCTTGCAGTTCTTGTAAAGGACCATTACAACACAAAATGGGCATTTTCACCTGCTGAAAATTGGCATTTTCACCTGCCATAAATTGATTGAAGGCCAAATGCAGTTAATGAAAGGTGATTTCTGCCTAAATATTACTTGATCTGATTCTAGAGCTTCATAATATAAAGATCTGAGCACACAGGACAGCTTGCAGTTCTTGTAAAGGACCACTACAACACAAAATGGGCATTTTCAACTGCCAAAAATTGATTGAAGGCATTTTCACCTGCCATAAATTGATTGAAGGCCAAACACAGTTAATGAAAGGTGATTTCTGCCTAAATATGACTTACTCTGATTCTAGGGCTTCATAATATAAAGATCTGAGCTCACAGGACAGCTTGGAAATTTTGTAAAGGACCATTACAACACAAAATGGGCATTTTCGCCTGCTGAAAATTGATTGAAGGCATTTTCCCCTGCCATAAATTGATTGAAGGCCAAACACAGTTAATGAAAGGTGATTTCTGCCTAAATATGACTTGATCTGATTCTAGAGCTTCATAATATAAAGATCTGAGCTCACAGAACAGCTTGCAGTTCTTGTAAAGGACCATTACAAAACAAAATGGGCATTTTCACCTGCTGAAAATTCGCATTTTCACCTGCCATAAATTGATTGAAGGCCAAATGCAGTTAATGAAAGGTGATTTCTGCCTAAATATGACTTGATCTGATTCTAGAGCTTCATAATATAAAGATATGAGCACACAGGACAGCTTGCAGTTCTTGCAAAGGACCACTACAACACAAAATGGGCATTTTCAACTGCCAAAAATTGATTGAAGGCATTTTCACCTGCCATAAATTGATTGAAGGCCAAATGTAGTTCATGAAAGGTGATTTCTGCCAAAATGTGACTTGATCTGATTCTAGGGGTTCATAATATAAAGATCTGAGCTCACAGGACAGCTTGGAAATTTTGTAAAGGACCATTACAACACAAAATGGGCGTTTTCACCTGCTGAAATATGATTGAAGGCATTTTCACCTGCCATAAATTGATTGAAGGCCAAATGCAGTTAATGAAAGTTGATTTCTGCCTAAATATGACTTGATCTGATTCTAGAGCTTCATAATATAAAGATCTGAGCACACAGGACAGCTTGCAGTTCTTGTAAAGGACCATTACAAAACAAAATGGGCATTTTCACCTGCTGAAAATTCGCATTTTCACCTGCCATAAATTGATTGAAGGCCAAATGCAGTTAATGAAAGGTGATTTCTGCCTAAATATGACTTGATCTGATTCTAGAGCTTCATAATATAAAGATATGAGCACACAGGACAGCTTGCAGTTCTTGCAAAGGACCACTACAACACAAAATGGGCATTTTCAACTGCCAAAAATTGATTGAAGGCATTTTCACCTGCCATAAATTGATTGAAGGCCAAATGTAGTTCATGAAAGGTGATTTCTGCCAAAATGTGACTTGATCTGATTCTAGGGTTCATAATATAAGATCTGAGCTCACAGGACAGCTTGGAAATTTTGTAAAGGACCATTACAACACAAAATGGGCGTTTTCACCTGCTGAAATATGATTGAAGGCATTTTCACCTGCCATAAATTGATTGAAGGCCAAATGCAGTTAATGAAAGTTGATTTCTGCCTAAATATGACTTGATCTGATTCTAGAGCTTCATAATATAAAGATCTGAGCACACAGGACAGCTTGCTGTTCTTGTAAAGGACCATTACAACACAAAATGGGCATTTTCACCTGCCAAAAATTGATTGAAGGCATTTTCACCTGCCAAAAATTGATTGAAGGCCAAATGCAGTTAATGAAAGGTGATTTCTGCCTAATATGACTTGATCTGATTCTAGAGCTTCATAATAATATAGATCTGAGCAAACAGGACAGCTTGCAGTTCTTGTAAAGGACCATTACAACACAAAATGGGCATTTTCACCTGCTGAAAATTGGCATTTTCACCTGCCATAAATTGATTGAAGGCCAAATGCAGTTAATGAAAGGTGATTTCTGCCTAAATATGACTTGATCTGATTCTAGAGCTTCATAATATAAAGATCTGAGCACACAGGACAGCTTGCAGTTCTTGTAAAGGACCACTACAACACAAAATGGGCATTTTCAACTGCCAAAAATTGATTGAAGGCATTTTCACCTGTCATAAATTGATTGAAGGCCAAATGCAGTTAATGAAAGGTGATTTCTGCCTAAATATGACTTGATCTGATTCTAGAGCTTCATAATATAAAGATCTGAGCACACAGGACAGCTTGCAGTTCTTGCAAAGGACCACTACAACACAAAATGGGCATTTTCACCTGCCAAAAATTGATTGAAGGCATTTTCACCTGCCATAAATTGATTGAAGGCCAAATGTAGTTAATGAAAGTTGATTTCTGCCTAAATATGACTTGCTCTGATTCTAGGGCTTCATAATATAAAGATCTGAGCAAACAGGACAACTTGGAATTTTTATAAGGACCATTACAACACAAAATGGGCATTTTCACCTGGCTGAAAATTGGCATTTTCACCTGCCATAAATTGATTGAAGGCCAAATGCAGTTAATGAAAGGTGATTTCTGCCTAAATATGACTTGATCTGATTCTAGAGCTTCATAATATAAAGATCTGAGCACACAGGACCGCTTGCTGTTCTTGTAAAGGACCACTACAACACAAAATGGGCATTTTCAACTGCAAAAATTGATTGAAGGCATTTTCACCTGCCATAAATTGATTGAAGGCCAAATTTAGTTAATGAAAGGTGATTTCTGCCTAAATAGGACTTGATCTGATTCTAGAGCTTCATAATATAAAGATCTGAGCTCACAGAACAGCTTGCAGTTCTTGTAAAGGACCATTACAACACAAAATGGCATTTTCACCTGCTGAAAATTGGCATTTTCACCTGCCATAATTGATTGAAGGCCAAATGTAGTTAATGAAAGGTGATTTCTGCCTAAATATGACTTGATCTGATTCTAGAGCTTCATAATATAAAGATCTGAGCAAACAGGACAGCTTGCAGTTCTTGTAAAGGACCATTACAACACAAATGGGCATTTTCACCTGCCAAAAATTGATTGAAGGCATTTTCACCTGCCATAAATTGATTGAAGGCCAAATTTAGTTAATGAAAGGTGATTTCTGCCTAAATATGACTTACTCTGATTCTAGGGCTTCATAATATAAAGATCTGAGCTCACAGGACAGCTTGGAATTTTTGTAAAGGACCACTACAACACAAAATGGGCATTTTCACCTGCCAAAATTGATTGAAGGCATTTTCACCTGCCATAAATTGAGTGAAGGCCAAATGCAGTTAATGAAAGGTGATTTCTGCCTAAATATGACTTGATCTGATTCTAGAGCTTCATAATATAAAGATCTGAGCAAACAGGACAGCTTGCAGTTCTTGTAAAGGACCATTACAACACAAAATGGTCATTTTCACCTGCCAAAATTGATTGAAGGCATTTTCCCCTGCCATAAATTGATTGAAGGCCAAACGCAGTTAATGAAAGGTGATTTCTGCCTAAATATGACTTGATCTTATTCTAGAGCTTCATAATATAAAGATCTGAGCTCACAGGACAGCTTGCAGTTCTTGCAAAGGACCACTACAACACAAAATGGGCATTTTCAACTGCCAAAATTGATTGAAGGCATTTTCACCTGCCATAAATTGATTGAAGGCCAAATGTAGTTAATGAAAGGTGATTTCTGCCTAAATATGACTTGCTCTGATTCTAGGGGTTCATAATATAAAGATCTGAGCTCACAGGACAGCTTGGAATTTTTATAAAGGACCATTACAACACAAAATGGGCATTTTCACATGCTGAAAATTGGCATTTTCACCTGCCATAAATTGATTGAAGGCCAAATGCAGTTAATGAAAGGTGATTTCTGCCTAAATATGACTTGATCAGATTCTAGAGCTTCATAATATAAAGATCTGAGCACACAGGACAGCAAGGAATTTTTATAAAGGACCATTACAACACAAAATGGGCATTTTCACCTGCCAAAAATTGATTGAAGGCATTTTCCCCTGCCATAAATTGATTGAAGGCCAAACACAGTTAATGAAAGGTGATTTCTGCCTAAATATGACTTACTCTGATTCTAGGGCTTCATAATATAAAGATCTGAGCTCACAGAACAGCTTGCAGTTCTTGTAAAGGACCATTGCAACACAAAATGGGCATTTTCACCTGCTGAAAATTGGCATTTTCACCTGCCATAAATTGATTGAAGGCCAAATGTAGTTAATGAAAGGTGATTTCTGCCTAAATATGACTTGATCTGATTCTAGAGCTTCATAATATAAAGATCTGAGCACACAGGACAGCTTGCAGTTCTTGTAAAGGACCATTACAACACAAAATGGGCATTTTCACCTGCCAAAAATTGATTGAAGGCATTTTCCCCTGCCATAAATTGATTGAAGGCCAAATTTAGTTAATGAAAGGTGATTTCTGCCTAAATATGACTTGATCTGATTCTAGGGCTTCATAATATAAAGATCTGAGCTCACAGGACAGCTTGGAATTTTTGTAAAGGACCATTACAACACAAAATGGGCATTTTCAACTGCCAAAAATTGATTGAAGGCATTTTCACCTGCCATAAATTGATTGAAGGCCAAATGTAGTTAATGAAAGGTGATTTCTGCCTAAATATGACTTGCTCTGATTCTAGGGCTTCATAATATAAAGATCTGAGCTCACAGGACAGCTTGGAATTTTTATAAAGGACTATTACAACACAAAATGGGCATTTTCGCCTGCTGAAAATTGGCATTTCCACCTGCCATAAACTGATTGAAGGCCAAATTTAGTTAATGAAAGGTGATTTCTGCCTAAATATGACTTACTCTGATTCTAGGGCTTCATAATATAAAGATCTGAGCTCACAGGACAGCTTGGAAATTTTGTAAAGGACCATTACAACACAAAATGGGCATTTTCAACTGCCATAAATTGATTGAAGGCGTTTTCACCTGCCATAAATTGATTGAAGGCCAAATGTAGTTAATGAAAGGTGATTTCTGCCTAAATATGACTTGCTCTGATTCTAGGGGTTCATAATATAAAGATCTGAGCTCACAGGACAGCTTGGAATTTTTATAAAGGACCATTACAACACAAAATGGGCATTTTCACCTGCCAAAAATTGATTGAAGGCATTTTCACCTGCCATAAATTGATTGAAGGCCAGACACAGTTAATGAAAGGTGATTTCTGCCTAAATATGACTTGATCTGATTCTAGAGCTTCATAATATAAAGATCTGAGCACACAGGACAGCTTGCAATTCTTGTAAAGGACCATTACAACACAAAATGGGCATTTTCAACTGCCAAAAATTGATTGAAGGCATTTTCACCTGCCATAAATTGATTGAAGGCCAAACACAGTTAATGAAAGGTGATTTCTGCCTAAATATGACTTGATCTGATTCTAGAGCTTCATAATATAAAGATCTGAGCTCACAGGACAGCTTGGAAATTTTGTAAAGGACCATTACAACACAAAATGGGCATTTTCAACTGCCATAAATTGATTGAAGGCGTTTTCACCTGCCATAAATTGATTGAAGGCCAAATGTAGTTAATGAAAGGTGATTTCTGCCTAAATATGACTTGCTCTGATTCTGGGGGTTCATAATATAAAGATCTGAGCTCACAGGACAGCTTGGAATTTTTATAAAGGACCATTACAACACAAAATGGGCATTTTCACCTGCTGAAAATTGATTGAAGGCATTTTCCCCTGCCATAAACTGATTAAAGGCCAAACACAGTTAATGAAATGTGATTTCTGCCTAAATGTGACTTGATCTGATTCTAGGGGTTCATAATATAAAGATCTGAGCTCACAGGACAGCTTGGAAATTTGTAAAGGACCATTACAACACAAAATGGGTGTTTTCACCTGCTGAAATATGATTGAACGCATTTTCACCTGCCATAAATTGATTGAAGGCCAAATGTAGTTCATGAAAGGTGATTTCTGCCTAAATATGACTTGATCTGATTCTAGAGCTTCATAATATAAAGATCTGAGCAAACAGGACAGCTTGCAGTTCTTGTAAAGGACCATTACAACACAAAATGGGCATTTTCACCTGCTGAAAATTGATTGAAGGCATTTTCACCTGCCATAAATTGATTGAAGGCCAAACACAGTTAATGAAAGGTGATTTCTGCCTAAATATGACTTGATCTGATTCTAGAGCTTCATAATATAAAGATCTGAGCTCACAGGACAGCTTGCAGTTCTTGTAAAGGACCATTACAACACAAAATGGGCATTTTCACCTGCTGAAAATTGGCATTTTCACCTGCCATAAATTGATTGAAGGCCAAATGCAGTTAATGAAAGGTGATTTCTACCTAAATATGACTTGATCTGATTCTAGAGCTTCATAATATAAAGATCTGAGCACACAGGACAGCTTGCAGTTCTTGTAAAGGACCACTACAACACAAAATGGGCATTTTCAACTGCCAAAAATTGATTGAAGGCATTTTCCCCTGCCATAAATTGATTGAAGGCCAAATTTAGTTAATGAAAGGTGATTTCTGCCTAAATATGACTTACTCTGATTCTGGAGCTTCATAATATAAAGATCTGAGCAAACAGGACAGCTTGCAGTTCTTGTAAAGGACCATTACAACACAAAATGGGCATTTTCCCCTGCCATAAATTGATTGAAGGCCAAACACAGTTAATGAAAGGTGATTTCTGCCTAAATATGACTTGATCTGATTCTAGAGCTTCATAATATAAAGATCTGAGCACACAGGACAGCTTGGAATTTTTATAAAGGACCATTACAACACAAAATGGGCATTTTCACCTGCTGAAAATTGGCATTTTCACCTGCCATAAATTGATTGAAGGCCAAATGTAGTTCATAAAAGGTGATTTCTGCCTAAATATGACTTGATCTGATTCTAGAGCTTCATAATATAAAGATCTGAGCTCACAGAACAGCTTGCAGTTCTTGTAAAGGACCATTACAACACAAAATGGGCATTTTCACCTGCTGAAAATTGGCATTTTCACCTGCCATAAATTGATTGAAGGCATTTTCACCTGCCATAAATTGATTGAAGGCCAAATGCAGTTAATGAAAGGTGATTTCTGCCTAAATATGACTTGATCTGATTCTAGAGCTTCATAATATAAAGATCTGAGCACACAGGACAGCTTGCAGTTCTTGTAAAGGACCACTACAACACAAAATGGGCATTTTCAACTGCCAAAAATTGATTGAAGGCATTTTCCCCTGCCATAAATTGATTGAAGGCCAAATTTAGTTAATGAAAGGTGATTTCTGCCTAAATATGACTTACTCTGATTCTGGAGCTTCATAATATAAAGATCTGAGCAAACAGGACAGCTTGCAGTTCTTGTAAAGGACCATTACAACACAAAATGGGCATTTTCCCCTGCCATAAATTGATTGAAGGCCAAACACAGTTAATGAAAGGTGATTTCTGCCTAAATATGACTTGATCTGATTCTAGAGCTTCATAATATAAAGATCTGAGCACACAGGACAGCTTGGAATTTTTATAAAGGACCATTACAACACAAAATGGGCATTTTCACCTGCTGAAAATTGGCATTTTCACCTGCCATAAATTGATTGAGGGCCAAATGCAGTTAATGAAAGGTGATTTCTGCCTAAATATGACTTGATCTGATTCTAGAGCTTCATAATATAAAGATCTGAGCACACAGGACAGCTTGCAGTTCTTGTAAAGGACCACTACAACACAAAATGGGCATTTTCAACTGCCAAAAATTGATTGAAGGCATTTTCACCTGCCATAAATTGATTGAAGGCCAAACGCAGTTAATGAAAGGTGATTTCTGCCTAAATATGACTTGATCTGATTCTAGAGCTTCATAATATAAAGATCTGAGCTCACAGAACAGCTTGCAGTTCTTGTAAAGGACCATTACAACACAAAATGGGCATTTTCAACTGCCAAAAATTGATTGAAGGCCAAATGTAGTTAATGAAAGGTGATTTCTGTCAAAATGTGACTTGATCTGATTCTAGGGGTTCATAATATAAAGATCTGAGCTCACAGGACAGCTTGGAAATTTTGTAAAGGACCATTACAACACAAAATGGGCGTTTTCACCTGCTGAAATATGATTGAAGGCATTTTCACCTGCCATAAATTGATTGAAGGCCAAATGTAGTTAATGAAAGGTGATTTCTGCCTAAATATGACTTGCTCTGATTCTAGAGCTTCATAATATAAAGATCTGAGCACACAGGACAGCTTGCAGTTCTTGTAAAGGACCATTACAACACAGAATGGGCATTTTCACCTGCCATAAATTGATTGAAGGCCAAATGTAGTTAATGAAAGGTGATTTCTGCCTAAATATGACTTGCTCTGATTCTAGGACTTCATAATATAAAGATCTGAGCTCACAGGACAGCTTGCAATTCTTGTAAAGGACCATTACAACACAAAATGGGCATTTCGCCTGCTGAAAATTGGCATTTTCACCTGCCATAAATTGATTGAAGGCCAAATGTAGTTAATGAAAGGTGATTTCTGCCAAAATGTGACTTGATCTGATTCTAGGGCTTCATAATATAAAGATCTGAGCTCACAGGACAGCTTGGAAATTTTGTAAAGGACCATTACAACACAAAATGGGCATTTTCACCTGCTGAAAATTGGCATTTTCACCTGCCATAAATTGATTGAAGGCCAAATGCAGTTAATGAAAGGTGATTTCTGCCTAAATATGACTTGATCTGATTCTAGAGCTTCATAATATAAAGATCTGAGCACACAGGACAGCTTGCAGTTCTTGTAAAGGACCACTACAACACAAAATGGGCATTTTCAACTGCCAAAAATTGATTGAAGGCATTTTCACCTGCCATAAATTGATTGAAGGCCAAACACAGTTAATGAAATGTGATTTCTGCCTAAATGTGACTTGATCTGATTCTAGAGCTTCATAATATAAAGATCTGAGCTCACAGAACAGCTTGCAGTTCTTGTAAAGGACCATTACAACACAAAATGGGCATTTTCAACTGCCAAAAATTGATTGAAGGCCAAATGTAGTTAATGAAAGGTGATTTCTGTCAAAATGTGACTTGATCTGATTCTAGGGGTTCATAATATAAAGATCTGAGCTCACAGGACAGCTTGGAAATTTTGTAAAGGACCATTACAACACAAAATGGGCGTTTTCACCTGCTGAAATATGATTGAAGGCATTTTCACCTGCCATAAATTGATTGAAGGCCAAATGTAGTTAATGAAAGGTGATTTCTGCCTAAATATGACTTGCTCTGATTCTAGAGCTTCATAATATAAAGATCTGAGCACACAGGACAGCTTGCAGTTCTTGTAAAGGACCATTACAACACAGAATGGGCATTTTCACCTGCCATAAATTGATTGAAGGCCAAATGTAGTTAATGAAAGGTGATTTCTGCCTAAATATGACTTGCTCTGATTCTAGGACTTCATAATATAAAGATCTGAGCTCACAGGACAGCTTGCAATTCTTGTAAAGGACCATTACAACACAAAATGGGCATTTCGCCTGCTGAAAATTGGCATTTTCACCTGCCATAAATTGATTGAAGGCCAAATGCAGTTAATGAAAGGTGATTTCTGCCTAAATATGACTTGATCTGATTCTAGAGCTTCATAATATAAAGATCTGAGCACACAGGACAGCTTGCAGTTCTTGTAAAGGACCACTACAACACAAAATGGGCATTTTCAACTGCCAAAAATTGATTGAAGGCATTTTCCCCTGCCATAAATTGATTGAAGGCCAAATTTAGTTAATGAAAGGTGATTTCTGCCTAAATATGACTTACTCTGATTCTGGAGCTTCATAATATAAAGATCTGAGCAAACAGGACAGCTTGCAGTTCTTGTAAAGGACCATTACAACACAAAATGGGCATTTTCCCCTGCCATAAATTGATTGAAGGCCAAACACAGTTAATGAAAGGTGATTTCTGCCTAAATATGACTTGATCTGATTCTAGAGCTTCATAATATAAAGATCTGAGCACACAGGACAGCTTGGAATTTTTATAAAGGACCATTACAACACAAAATGGGCATTTTCACCTGCTGAAAATTGGCATTTTCACCTGCCATAAATTGATTGAGGGCCAAATGCAGTTAATGAAAGGTGATTTCTGCCTAAATATGACTTGATCTGATTCTAGAGCTTCATAATATAAAGATCTGAGCACACAGGACAGCTTGCAGTTCTTGTAAAGGACCACTACAACACAAAATGGGCATTTTCAACTGCCAAAAATTGATTGAAGGCATTTTCACCTGCCATAAATTGATTGAAGGCCAAATGTAGTTAATGAAAGGTGATTTCTGTCAAAATGTGACTTGATCTGATTCTAGGGGTTCATAATATAAAGATCTGAGCTCACAGGACAGCTTGGAAATTTTGTAAAGGACCATTACAACACAAAATGGGCGTTTTCACCTGCTGAAAATTGGCATTTTCACCTGCCATAAATTGATTGAAGGCCAAATGCAGTTAATGAAAGGTGATTTCTGCCTAAATATGACTTGATCTGATTCTAGAGCTTCATAATATAAAGATCTGAGCACACAGGACAGCTTGCAGTTCTTGTAAAGGACCACTACAACACAAAATGGGCATTTTCAACTGCCAAAAATTGATTGAAGGCATTTTCACCTGCCATAAATTGATTGAAGGCCAAACACAGTTAATGAAATGTGATTTCTGCCTAAATGTGACTTGATCTGATTCTAGAGCTTCATAATATAAAGATCTGAGCTCACAGGACAGCTTGGAAATTTTGTAAAGGACCATTACAACACAAAATGGGCGTTTTCACCTGCTGAAATATGATTGAAGGCATTTTCACCTGCCATAAATTGATTGAAGGCCAAATGCAGTTAATGAAAGGTGATTTCTGCCTAAATATGACTTGATCTGATTCTAGAGCTTCATAATATAAAGATCTGAGCAAACAGGACAGCTTGCAGTTCTTGTAAAGGACCATTACACAACAAAATGGGCATTTTCACCTGCTGAAAATTGATTGAAGGCATTTTCCCCTGCCATAAATTGGTTGAAGGCCAAACACAGTTAATGAAAGGTGATTTCTGCCTAAATATGACTTGATCTGATTCTAGAGCTTCATAATATAAAGATCTGAGCTCACAGAACAGCTTGCAGTTCTTGTAAAGGACCATTACAACACAAAATGGGCATTTTCACCTGCTGAAAATTGGCATTTTCACCTGCCATAAATTGATTGAAGGCCAAATGCAGTTAATGAAAGGTGATTTCTGCCTAAATATGACTTGATCTGATTCTAGAGCTTCATAATATAAAGATCTGAGCACATAGGACAGCTTGCAGTTCTTGTAAACGACCATTACAACACAAAATGGGCATTTTCAACTGCCAAAAATTGATTGAAGGCATTTTCACCTGCCATAAATTGATTGAAGGCCAAATGTAGTTAATGAAAGGTGATTTCTGCCTAAATATGACTTGATCTGATTCTAGAGCTTCATAATATAAAGATCTGAGCAAACAGGACAGCTTGCAGTTCTTGTAAAGGACCATTACAACACAAAATGGGCATTTTCACCTGCTGAAAATTGATTGAAGGCATTTTCCCCTGCCATAAATTGATTGAAGGCCAAATTTAGTTAATGAAAGGTGATTTCTGCCTAAATATGACTTACTCTGATTCTAGGGCTTCATAATATAAAGATCTGAGCTCACAGGACAGCATGGAATTTTTGTAAAGGACCATTACAACACAAAATGGGCATTTTCACCTGCCAAAAATTGATTGAAGGCATTTTCACCTGCCATAAATTGATTGAAGGCCAAATGCAGTTAATGAAAGGTGATTTCTGCCTAAATATGACTTGATCTGATTCTAGAGCTTCATAATATAAAGATGTGAGCAAACAGGACAGCTTGCAGTTCTTGTAAAGGACCATTACAACACAAAATGGGCATTTTCAACTGCCATAAATTGATTGAAGGCCAAACACAGTTAATGAAAGGTGATTTCTGCCTAAATATGACTTGATCTGATTCTAGAGCTTCATAATATAAAGATCTGAGCAAACAGGACAGCTTGCAGTTCTTGTAAAGGACCATTACAACACAAAATGGGCATTTTCACCTGCTGAAAATTGGCATTTTCACCTGCCATAAATTGATTGAAGGCCAAATGCAGTTAATGAAAGGTGATTTCTGCCTAAATATGACTTGATCTGATTCTAGAGCTTCATAATATAAAGATCTGAGCACACAGGACAGCTTGCAGTTCTTGTAAAGGACCACTACAACACAAAATGGGCATTTTCACCTGCCATAAATTGATTGAAGGCCAAATGTAGTTCATGAAAGGTGATTTCTGCCTAAATATGACTTGATCTGATTCTAGAGCTTCATAATATAAAGATCTGAGCAAACAGGACAGCTTGCATTTCTTGTAAAGGACCATTACAACACAAAATGGGCATTTTCACCTGCTGAAAATTGATTGAAGGCATTTTCACCTGCCATAAATTGATTGAAGGCCAAATTTAGTTAATGAAAGGTGATTTCTGCCTAAATATGACTTGATCTGATTCTAGAGCTTCATAATATAAAGATCTGAGCTCACAGGACAGCATGGAATTTTTGTAAAGGACCATTACAACACAAAATGGGCATTTTCACCTGCCAAAAATTGATTGAAGGCATTTTCACCTGCCATAAATTGATTGAAGGCCAAATGCAGTTAATGAAAGGTGATTTCTGCCTAAATATGACTTGATCTGATTCTAGAGCTTCATAATATAAAGATCTGAGCAAACAGGACAGCTTGCAGTTCTTGTAAAGGACCATTACAGCACAAAATGGGCATTTTCACCTGCCAAAAATTGATTGAAGGCATTTTCTCCTGCCATAAATTGATTGAAGGCCAAACACAGTTAATGAAAGGTGATTTCTGCCTAAATATGACTTGATCTGATTCTAGAGCTTCATAATATAAAGATCTGAGCTCACAGAACAGCTTGCAGTTCTTGTAAAGGACCATTACAACACAAAATGGGCATTTTCACCTGCTGAAAATTGGCATTTTCACCTGCCATAAATTGATTGAAGGCCAAATGCAGTTAATGAAAGGTGATTTCTGCCTAAATATGACTTGATCTGATTCTAGAGCTTCATAATATAAAGATCTGAGCACACAGGACAGCTTGCAGTTCTTGTAAAGGACCATTACAACACAAAATGGGCATTTTCACCTGCCAAAAATTGATTGAAGGCATTTTCACCTGCCATAAATTGATTGAAGGCCAAATTTAGTTAATGAAAGGTGATTTCTGCCTAAATATGACTTACTCTGATTCTAGGGCTTCATAATATAAAGATCTGAGCTCACAGGACAGCTTGGAATTTTTGTAAAGGACCATTGCAACACAAAATTGGCATTTTCACCTGCCATAAATTGATTGAAGGCCAAATGCAGTTAATGAAAGGTGATTTCTGCCTAAATATGACTTACTCTGATTCTAGGGCTTCATAATATAAAGATCTGAGCTCACAGGACAGCTTGGAATTTTTGTAAAGGACCATTGCAACACAAAATTGGCATTTTCACCTGCCATAAATTGATTGAAGGCCAAATGCAGTTAATGAAAGGTGATTTCTGCCTAAATATGACTTACTCTGATTCTAGGGCTTCATAATATAAAGATCTGAGCTCACAGGACAGCTTGGAATTTTTGTAAAGGACCATTACAACACAAAATGGGCATTTTCACCTGCTGAAAATTGGCATTTTCACCTGCCATAAATTGATTGAAGGCCAAATGCAGTTAATGAAAGGTGATTTCTGCCTAAATATGACTTGATCTGATTCTAGAGCTTCATAATATAAAGATCTGAGCTCACAGGACAGCTTGCAGTTCTTGTAAAGGACCACTACAACACAAAATGGGCATTTTCACCTGCCATAAATTGATTGAAGGCCAAATGTAGTTCATGAAAGGTGATTTCTGCCTAAATATGACTTGATCTGATTCTAGAGCTTCATAATATAAAGATCTGAGCAAACAGGACAGCTTGCATTTCTTGTAAAGGACCATTACAACACAAAATGGGCATTTTCACCTGCTGAAAATTGATTGAAGGCATTTTCACCTGCCATAAATTGATTGAAGGCCAAATTTAGTTAATGAAAGGTGATTTCTGCCTAAATATGACTTACTCTGATTCTAGGGCTTCATAATATAAAGATCTGAGCTCACAGGACAGCATGGAATTTTTGTAAAGGACCATTACAACACAAAATGGGCATTTTCACCTGCCAAAAATTGATTGAAGGCATTTTCACCTGCCATAAATTGATTGAAGGCCAAATGCAGTTAATGAAAGGTGATTTCTGCCTAAATATGACTTGATCTGATTCTAGAGCTTCATAATATAAAGATCTGAGCACACAGGACAGCTTGCAGTTCTTGTAAAGGACCACTACAACACAAAATGGGCATTTTCACCTGCTGAAAATTGACATTTTCACCTGCCATAAATTGATTGAAGGCCAAATGCAGTTAATGAAAGGTGATTTCTGCCTAAATATGACTTGATCTGATTCTAGAGCTTCATAATATAAAGATCTGAGCAAACAGGACAGCTTGCAGTTCTTGTAAAGGACCATTACAGCACAAAATGGGCATTTTCACCTGCCAAAAATTGATTGAAGGCATTTTCACCTGCCATAAATTGATTGAAGGCCAAACACAGTTAATGAAAGGTGATTTCTGCCTAAATATGACTTGATCTGATTCTAGAGCTTCATAATATAAAGATCTGAGCTCACAGAACAGCTTGCAGTTCTTGTAAAGGACCATTACAACACAAAATGGGCATTTTCACCTGCTGAAAATTGGCATTTTCACCTGCCATAAATTGATTGAAGGCCAAATGCAGTTAATGAAAGGTGATTTCTGCCTAAATATGACTTGATCTGATTCTAGAGCTTCATAATATAAAGATCTGAGCACATAGGACAGCTTGCAGTTCTTGTAAAGGACCATTACAACACAAAATGGGCATTTTCACCTGCCAAAAATTGATTGAAGGCATTTTCCCCTGCCATAAATTAATTGAAGGCCAAATGCAGTTAATGAAATGTGATTTCTGCCTAAATATGACTTGATCTGATTCTAGAGCTTCATAATATAAAGATCTGAGCTCACAGAACAGCTTGGAATTTTTGTAAAGGACCATTACAACACAAAATGGGCATTTTCACCTGCCAAAAATTGATTGAAGGCATTTTCACCTGCCATAAATTGATTGAAGGCCAAACACAGTTAATGAAAGGTGATTTCTGCCTAAATATGACTTGATCTGATTCTAGAGCTTCATAATATAAAGATCTGAGCTCACAGGACAGCTTGGAAATTTTATAAAGGACCATTACAACACAAAATGGGCATTTTCAACTGCCATAAATTGATTGAAGGCATTTTCACCTGCCATAAATTGATTGAAGGCCAAATGCAGTTAATGAAAGGTGATTTCTGCCTAAATATGACTTGATCTGATTCTAGAGCTTCATAATATAAACATCTGAGCAAACAGGACAGCTTGCAGTTCTTGTAAAGGACCATTACAACACAAAATGGGCATTTTCCCCTGCCATAAATTGATTGAAGGCCAAACACAGTTAATGAAAGGTGATTTCTGCCTAAATATGACTTGATCTGATTCTAGAGCTTCATAATATAAAGATCTGAGCACACAGGACAGCTTGCAGTTATTGTAAAGGACCATTACAACACAAAATGGGCATTTTCACCTGCTGAAAATTGGCATTTTCACCTGCCATAAATTGATTGAAGGCCAAATGCAGTTAATGAAAGGTGATTTCTGCCTAAATATGACTTGATCTGATTCTAGAGCTTCATAATATAAAGATCTGAGCACACAGGACAGCTTGCAGTTCTTGTAAAGGACCACTACAACACAAAATGGGCATTTTCAACTGCCAAAAATTGATTGAAGGCATTTTCACCTGCCATAAATTGATTGAAGGCCAAATGCAGTTAATGAAAGGTGATTTCTGCCTAAATATGACTTGATCTGATTCTAGAGCTTCATAATATAAAGATCTGAGCAAACAGGACAGCTTGCAGTTCTTGTAAAGGACCATTACAACACAAAATGGGCATTTTCACCTGCCAAAAATTGATTGAAGGCCAAATGTAGTTAATGAAAGGTGATTTCTGCCTAAATATGACTTGATCTGATTCTAGAGCTTCATAATATAAAGATCTGAGCACACTGGACAGCTTGCAGTTCTTGTAAAGGACCATTACAACACAAAATGGGCATTTTCACCTGCCAAAAATTGATTGAAGGCCAAATGTAGTTAATGAAAGGTGATTTCTGCCTAAATATGACTTGATCTGATTCTAGAGCTTCATAATATAAAGATCTGAGCTCACAGGACAGCTTGGAAATTTTGTAAAGGACCATTACAACACAAAATGGGCATTTTCACCTGCTGAAAATGGGCATTTTCACCGGCCATAAATTGATTGAAGGCATTTTCACCTGCCAAAAATTGATTGAAGGCCAAATGCAGTTAATGAAAGGTGATTTCTGCCTAAATATGACTTTATCTGATTCTAGAGCTTCATAATATAAAGATCTGAGCTCACAGGACAGCTTGGAATTCTTATAAAGGACCATTACAACACAAAATGCGCATTTTCACCTGGAAGGTGAGTGTGTGTGTCTGTGTGGTCACACGTTTACTCAGGCAGGCTCCAGATATGCATATGGACGTATTTGTATTAGAGATTTATTAGAGACTTTAGCAGTAGCAGAGCCAGGTGTGGTCACAAGTTAACGTGGTCATCCGTCCCGAGTTAAAAAGAGACAGCAGTCTGTCTGTCTGCTGTATATGTTATTTTACCAGAAAATGTATTCAACTTTTTTTTTTATTAGAGAGTAATTAGAGACTTAGCAGGAAGAGCTAACTTGCTCTCTTCCTGATTACAAACACAGGCGACGTTTCAAACCAGACGGGCTACATGATGTAGTCACACAAATAAGACAGCAAGGACGAGCCAGGTCTGTTTCTTTGACATTGCAACGTTAACGGGTAAGAAAGTAAACAAAGAGGCGCCTACGAGGACAGCTACGTCATCTTTTTTGCTGTTTTCAACATCTGTCGTATCTACGACAACCACAGACGCATTTGGCTGACGGTGGCCAGTTAACGTGGTCACAAGTTAATACGGAACACCGGCTCCCTTGACTTCTGTGTTAAGCAGCTAGCGAGGTACATCATACGTTAACTCTTTAAACTAACACCAACCTGTTCAGAGTTTATTAGCGTTAAGTCATAGGCTCCATGTGTACAGACCAGGCTTCTGCAGTACTTTGGTAACGTAACGTTACACAGTATGAGTATTAACTACACGGTTCATTCAGAAGTGTCAGGATGCTACAGTGATGCTGCTGCTGATGTCATAAACAAAGATATACTCATACACCTTCTCTGTCTTCTTCTTTCAGAGTCCACTCACAGCCATGGACCACTCAGCTGTTAAGGAGAACCCCTGGAAATCCTTGGAAACGCTTTAATTGTACATTTAAGATTAAGTTATTGGATTTTGAATAAAGTGCTTGAAACTGCTTGAAATTGTAACTGCATTATTTTCATGGTATACAGCTTGGTCAGTGACACAATTCTGTGTCAATTTCTTTTCACACCAAACCAGAAGGTGGCGGTAGTGCATCTTATAGCTGTATGTGTTACCGCCATTAAAAAAACAAGAGAAGAAGAACCGAGCGGCGCTATTCATATATAGCCCGCGAGACGTCGCCGTTGCTCGCCTTTCCTTCCCTCCACGAGACTCGTTTGCCATCTGCCGCGCGGTCACGTGACACATCTGTCAGGGGACAGCATGGCGGACATGCATGTGGAGCCTCAAAACAAATTGCATCGATTGTCCAGCTAACCCCGCCGCGAGAAACATCGATACCGCTGGCAGAGCCGGGCCGGCGGTGCCCGAACAGACAGCAGAATGGACGACGACAACAAACTCCAGTTTCCGTCTCTGCCCGCGACCAAGGAGGACCTTCTGGTGAGTGCACAGCAGCCTGCGTTTGAGCCGATATATCTGCTGTGTCTGTCCCGGCTAATCTGAGCTAACCTCCACTCCTGGCCTTATTGTCCGGCAGCTAAGAAGGAAAATGTCCGTGTAAAATCTTAACACGGACGCGTGAAGCTGTCTGTTGTCTTAAACGCGTCTCTCCGTGGCTAACTAACGGTGCAGCTCACTGAGCCGACACCGAGGAGCTAAGTCTCCAAACATTAGCCACGTATGTACACAAAGTAATCTGCTGCTCGTTACTCGCCGCGTCTCCTGGCTGAAATGCCTCCACCAGTAAACCAGCTTCTGAACCCCCCTTTTCTTTTTCTTTTACAGGACTGGGCTTATCCAATGAGACGAGAAATGCAGGTACGTGAATGGAGTCTGTAGCGAGAGGAATCATGTTGACAGCAGACTGTGTACTGTGGACTCCCACCCCTACATCTGATAGCAGTTTCTAAAGTATATTGAATGTCACAATCTGTACCCACAATAATGTAATTCAACTCCAGGCTCATGTGTTTGTACACAAATATGCGTTGTCTTCTTGTAGGAGGCCATATTCCAATGCCTGCCTACAACCAGCTGTTATATTTTGTTCATGAGTTATTGAAGGGGTTGTTTATCAAGTTTTGCACAAATACATAAAGCAGTGGAGCCCAGATGATTGCACCAAACATCAGTGTGATCCTTCTACACGTGAGCTGATTCATTGACTGCATTATACGGGTTGCATCCTTGAAAATATCCCTACTATTGTATTGAGCTCTTGTTGATTCAGACCTCAGGCTCAAGGTTCCTATACTGAGCTATACGTTACTGGCTGTGAGAGGTTTGATTCAGGTCTGTAGATCGTCCTGTTGGCAGCTGAGTGCAGTGTTTGTAATGATTTATTATGATCTTAAAGAGGCTCAGTGTGTCTATAAGTTCAGGTGAGTCTTTTGTGTTGTTACTGATGCCTTGCTCTAATTCCAGGAGATCTTACCGGGACTATTTTTAGGTCCCTATTCTGCTGCAATGAAAAGCAAGGTAATCATTTGTACATAATTTTACCTATTGGTGATTGGAGGCATTATTTGCTCAAATGATCACAACTCATGTTACTTCTCTTCTTCGCGTTTAGCTGCCAATTCTTGAGAGACGGGGCATAACGCATATTGTGTGTGTCCGCCAAGATATTGAAGCCAATTTTATCAAACCTAATTTCCCTCATACATTTAGGTAAGTAACCGTTACGATGATCTGTGTGCCATACTCTGTGTTTCACGTGAAAAGTTCTTACTAACCCACAAACTTCTGTCTTTGCAGATACCTTGTGTTAGATATTGCTGACAATCCAGTGGAAAATATAATACGATTTTTCCCTACTGTGAGTTACAAAGCCGCCATTCGCTTTCCTGCAAGCTTTCTTGAGGAAGAAGCAGTGGTCGCATTTATATTTTGTCTCATGCACTCTATTTCACTCTCCTCCTTAACAGACTAAAGAATTTATTGATAGCTGCTTAGCAACAGGAGGTAAGGATGCGTGCAGTTTCCATTTTTCATACTCGTAATGTCAAGCAGGGAAGAAAAGCCTGTCAACACTGTTTTGTCTTGTTCTTTTAGGGAAGGTACTGGTTCATGGTAATGCAGGGATATCAAGAAGGTGAGGTTTGTTTTTCGATGGTTTCACTTCATTTATCTTTTTTTTTTTCTTGACTAGATTATGAGACTAGAGCACCGATTTACGGCTGTGATCTTTATTTCTTCTTTCAGTGCTGCCTTAGTGATTGCATACCTTATGGAAACATTTGGGATGAAGTACAGGTGAGTCCCCAACATAGAAAACCACATAAAAAAGCGATCTAACAGTGTGCATGGATAATAATCACATATAAGCACGGTTTGATTATCTGCTTGTGCTCATAGCTAAATTGATAACATACCTTTCTCTCTGTAGGGATGCATTCAGCCACGTCCAAGAGAGAAGGTTCTGCATCAACCCCAATGTGGGCTTTGTGCATCAGCTACAGGTACATCTTCACCGTGTTTAGAACTACGATTAATCAACTGTCATAACTCATGTTAGGGAGTAAATGTGTGCAGTGCGTTCCTCCTGACAATATATACACGCATTGCTACCTTGTTATTCTAAATATACTGCCTCCAGGACTTCAAATGGCTAGGGTGTGTCTATATTAGTAATGACTGCAGCAAAATGATTCAGCAGTCAAAGCTCTAAACCTGTCATTCCTCAAGGAAAGCAATGTGAAATATGGGATATGAGCAGTATTGTAGCAGCTCATTTGCATATTTGCAGTGCACGTTGGTCCTGAAACCGGTTCATTCAGAATGATCCGTTATCTCACATCTCTTCTTATTTAAAGGGATCTGCTTCTGGTGTGACTCTGCAGAAATGATTTTCCTATCTTTAAACATGCACGTCCATCTCTGCAGCCTTCATTTCACCAGCCTTTGCTGGCCACATTTAGCTGATGTTGCTTGCAAGCAACACGAGTAGTTGCATGTTCTACATCCATAAAATATAATAATAGAGGTTGGGGGGATTTTATTTCCATTGGCACTTTTGTTGCTGATGACTTCACTCCAGCCGTCATAACGAGTGTTTGTTTCCTAGGAATACGAAGCGATCTACCTAGCCAAACTGACCATTAAAATGATGTCACCGATGCAGTTGGGCAGGTCTTTCTCCTTACAAGCTGGAATGCCAGGTTTGTATATAATGTACCTGCTTATTCAGACCCGTGTCTTCAGTTTCTTTTTGTCATCGGACACAAGCACAAGAGGAAACTAACAGTGCTGCTATATTTCCAGGCACGAATGATTCCAGAAAACTTTTAGTGATATGTTCTAGAGCAGTGGTTCTTGTTGGATGCCAGCCCGCCTCAGAGACACATGGGCAGGTTATTTTTTCACCACCCTATGAAAAGAAACTTGGCACCCAGAAAAGACAGACCGAACAGCAGCTCTAGATGATAAGACTATGACTAGAAGAAATTTAACTTTACAAACATGCTTCATTTGCCTCGACAAGTTGGCTTGTCTTGTAACTTTAGAAAAATTGCATGATAGTTGCTGGGATAGTATCGTTTCAGCTCATGGATTTTTTTCTTTTTCTTTGCTTAATCTGTCATATGTATGCCATATGGGATATGGCAGCCGTGTAACAAGCTCCGAGCAGCTGCCCGCTGTGAGCTCTGTTTTAAAATGATACTGCAGTCCACTAAGCGCTAGGTCCATGCATGCTAGGAAGGGGAAGGGGAGGCAAGAGGTATTCAGTTGGTCGTATCCTGCAATCTAAACAATAGATAGCGCCAGATGCTACACACTAGACTCAATATTCAAACACTTCAGTGTGTTTTTAAGTGTTGAAGGTTTCTTTAATCCTGAAGGGTTTAGTTATCAAACTGTCTAGTTGCAAACTTCTCTTTGAACTTGCCAGACTCAGGTCATCACGGAGGAACATGCTTTTTGTATGTATTGAGCATTATTGTTATTTCTGCATCTCTTTAACAGGAAGCCGTAAACGCAGCCTGGAGGAGGATGAGGACTTTGGAGCAATGCAGGTCACAGCAGCACAAAACGGATGAGCTTTGCTGATATTTAGCCGTGTGGCGCAGTGCACTCAATTTTTTCTTTTTTTTTTCTTTTTTTTTTTACATTTTTAATGGGATTAAAAATGTAAATATTTGAACTTTTTCTAAGGGGAAGGGACGAGGGTGGGAGTGGGACCACTCGTGTCTGAGACATGGAGTACTGATGGGGATCGGGGAATTTTGATAACTCCTATTTTTTTCTTTTTTTTTTCTTTTTTTTTCTTGAGCTGTATGCACTGATCGGAGATTTTTTGCAGTTTTATAGTATTTAAAGCATTTTGCATTTGCAGCGGGACAGTATTGCAATAATGCACTTTCAATACTTGAATTTGTGTAGACGACCAGAATGGGGCAGTCGGCAAAAGGGAAAGTAGCCAGGACGTCGCCCAGTGGAGGACACGAGAAGAGGAATAGCTAATGCCTTTATTATGGGACTAATAGGATTATGGACTAATAGCAGGCTTAATGTGGGATAGTAAGAAATGGAAAAATAACAACTCACTGCTTAATAAAAAGAAGTCTGACTCGGTCCTGTTGAACTGTGCGTCTCTATCATGTCATACTGAACATCACAACTTTATATTGTTCTTTCCAGCATCTGGTTTATAATTAATGTTGTTAGAGATAGTTTAGAGTCAAACATTAAAAAATAAGAAAGCTTTATTT
Source organism: Nibea coibor (assembly GCA_023373845.1). Taxonomy (NCBI): domain Eukaryota; kingdom Metazoa; phylum Chordata; class Actinopteri; family Sciaenidae; genus Nibea; species Nibea coibor. The sequence continues at coordinate 14,815,204 of CM041738.1, forward strand.
ATTAGCTACTTCATTAGGTACACTTAAACTAAAATGTAATCCAATACAACAACTCTGCCATATTTTTATTATTGAGGTCCTAGTTTACAATGGTGTCAAAGAGGACAGCATTATATTGAGGTGTTTCTAATATTATGGCCCTCTCATGTAGGTTAATGGTGTAGCCAAAATATTAGAAACACAAAGACAGATAATGCAGTCCAATTTGGCACTAGTGCAAACTACAACCTCGATAATAAACATAAAAGTCAAATTAATACCTCTGACGGGATCAACAAAAAGTAAAACATAAGTTTTATAAAAGTAGAATTTATGGCAGCGTTGTATTGGATCACATTAGATTGTACAAGTATACCTAATGAAGTGGCTGGTTAATGTATTAACTGTTTTTAACATCTTTCTGGAGGCGAGTAACTACGGCAACAAAAACAGACATGACGATGGCTGAGATGTAAGCGTGATAAATTTGTAATGACATACCTATGGAAATGAAGTTATATTGGAATTAATATAAAAAATATATGGTTTCCAGTATCTTTTGTATGGCAGAGGCCTCCTATCACTTAAACCTCACCTCCTGCAGCCATGGATGGTCGCTGAGGGTTTAAAGTTTTTGTGATGCATCTAAATGCTGAAGCGATCCATTCAAACTGTGGATGGAAAATGTTTTGTTCTAACAGACATACCCATCACATAGCTTCTTATTTGTATGCCACAGCTTGAAGTTTTGTTTTGTTTGTTTTTTTTAATTAAAACAGATTAGCCCTCTAGTACAAATGTATCTTTGTCTTACAAGTAGAAATATAAAATAAAACACAGCGGATCACTGAATATTTTGCGATTACATTTTTAGAAATAAATTACATTAAATATGTTCCCGTTCTCCAGATTAACAGCATAACTATGAAACTTAAATAAGAGTTTGTTTACAAAAGTTTTTTTTTTTTATCCATTTCCCATCACAAAGTGTCTCCATTCTCGTCAGTTGTTATCAGATTTCAAACATCAGCTAAATATAAAATATATGAACGTCAATGCCTCACTGCCGCCTCACAAAATACAAACCTTTGTGTCCGCTAGAAATCTACATTATAACAGTCTTGACTTGACAGTAATGCATTGTGTTCGAACCTTCGTTACAGTTATCCAGCAACGCTACTGTCAAAGAAAGAAATGCCCGCTGGGGACAGAGAGCACTTTGTACCCAAGAGGACAAATTAGAAAAATGAAACCCAAAGTATCTTAGAGAAGCAAGTTTCTAATCACAAAAAAAATGATTTTCTTTGGTGACTTGATGATCAGTGTGACAGAGATCTGTGAGACTATGCTTGAATCATGATATAAAGTAAAACCTTTAACCATACCTGCTTTGTAGTTAACTTGAGAAGCTGCTACATGTAATAAATAATTGAAGAATCATCTAGTTGCCCCAGTTATATAAAGTTATTTGGCGCCATCTAAATTTCCCAAGCAATTTACTGCATTTACTTACAGTCGTATGACAGTCGCAGATAGAATTAAGCATTTTCTCTGGGAGTACATCAAAAATTCCTTATCATGAATGTAACACAATAAGACATTACATTTACAGTAACTGACAATCTTCATATGGTGGGGAAAGTTGATGATAGGGCTCCACCCTGGTGAGGTAGCCATGGTTACCAAAAGGGCAGATGATGTCGGACTGAGCGGAGAGCTTCAACATACAATTTATGTTTACTCGGGTGTGCTGAAATCAGGGTGAGCGTTCAGGAACGACTCGACTGTGACACAACCACAAACTCATCCCTGGGCTGTTCCTTCCAGTTATTAAGACACTTTGTCGACGCTAAGTTTTGATGTCAGTGGACGTATAAAGGTGTAAGTCGCTGTCCCCAAAAATGAGGCGCAGAGCCGCTGTTGTCCTCAGTCGAAGAATCGACACTGCATGTAAGTTTCGTCGGAGGCGGTGTAGCCAAACTTTTGGTAGAAAGCCACGTTTTTGGGTGCACATTCCAGTGTGATTTTATAGCAATTCAGTTTTTTGCTAAGGAGAGTAAGAGTTGAAACTAACCTATAAAAAAAGAGAGAGAGAGACAGAGAGAAAAGCTTAAAATAAAGCAACACATATCACAAGAAATATGTCTTTTATGTCTGACGAGATTTGTGGCACTGAAAATGTCTTTGTGTCGGGCTCACACAGGTCTACTCACAGTTTGCCCAGCTGCTTGCCTCTGCACACGTCACTGACCACCACCTCCTCCACCCGGCCTCTCTACAAACAAGAACGGAACAGAGGAGGTCTTCATTTCCGTCATATCATTTCAGTTTTAAGATCAATCAAAAATCTGCATACTTTGTGAACATATTTTTTAAAAACAGAAACTTTGTTCATGGTGGTGAACAGCGTTAATAATTACTACCCTTCTAATAGCCCTTCTAATAACCACTACATCAATAAGTAACTTCTTTTATGCTTTTATGAGTGGTCTTTATGGGAAACAGAAAGAGAAATTACAGATTTATTGTACCTTCGCACAGGAGTGGATGAATTTGTGTTCTGTGATCAATGTGGCCGTGGCGACAATTTGTCCCAGATTTGTGTCCTCCACGACGACGACGTAGTAGTCTCCTGTCTTCTTCATGTGCTCAAACTTTTCTGGAAACCAACAAACAACACGTTTTTTAATCTTCACTGACGTGTTACATTTGTCTTGCACGTTTTTTTAATGAGGGGACTTGCATGTAAAGACAACTGTCCTGGCACAAAACTACCAATTTTAAATACTTTGGGAGGTAATAAAAATGCGTTAATGGTAAATGTTCTGAACAAATCATCTGAATCTCCCTCTTGTCTTCTATAAACGTAGCACCATGGTGTGTATGACTTACTCGTGAACTGCTCCGGTGTGACATCGCCTGTCTGAGTAAGTTGAGATAAAACCTTGAAGAATCCTGGAACGTAGAAACAAAACGGTCGGTGAAAATGTCTCATTTCTGTACGATTTTATATCATCTGTAACAAAACGGTCACCGCATTCATATTGTCTTAAGAATACTGGTCTGGAACATGTTGTCCAATCAGTCTCTGACTCACCCCTGTTGAAGTCCGCCATGCAGAGTGGCCTGACCACCAGGCCTTCCCCCGGGCTGGATACGTTGATCGGAGGAGAGAAAGAGACAGTGTTGCTACTCCAGTCTAGCTCCTGAAGCAGGGAGGGCTCAAAGAGCGGAGTCTCGTCCAGCAACATTCCACAATCTCTGCTTAGGAAGCACACACACACACACACACAGAAATGAAGTCCACAGACACATACACACCCATAAATTTGGGCATGCAAGATATTAAAGTTATGACACAGTAAATAGAAATGCTCTCTCCAATCCACCCTGAGTTAACGCACAGCCGGCCTGAACTGGAAATATGTTTGTTTTAAGTCGCACAGAACTTTGACCCGACAAATACAAGTTCACTTGGCAAAAAGTTGCTAATATTTTACAGCCATACTTCAATAATGGCCGACAAGCCATCTGACATATAAATGAATGAAATATAACGCACACCCTGTTTGACTGCACTCTGAGGTGACACGCTGCTCATTCATTTTCCAGGATACAGTCCAGGATATGTAACATGAGATGGGTCCATTCACCTAGCAGGTCCACCAGGTAACAGCAGCAGTGCTGTTAGTGGTGACTTAGACACAGAGAGGGTTCATAACGCCAGTTTTAACCACATTAACACAGCTAACAGCTACATGAGTCTTACATCTGGTTTCTATGGCAGCAAAACACAATCCCACTTTAACGATGTCACCACTTCCCGCTGACCAAGTAACACGAACATGTCTTGTTAACTAGAGTATTTCCATCCTGTCGCCTTATAATCCACCAAACTGCTCATGTTAACCAGCATTATCAAATAATATCGGCTAGCTAACGTTAGCAACAAATCACTAGTCTAATTAATGTCATATGTAACCTCAGTGTAACTACAACGTCCTATAGAAACCGTCGTACTTTTCTCATACGTCCTGTCAAATAGCCCGATCAGTGTCAGAGCCGGAACTTCACATTAAACATGAAACATTAGCGTTACCTCCTCAGGGACCTCCTGCCTGCTATGCTATGCTATGAGTAGCAAGTTAGCCTGCTAGCTTCGCTACTTACCTTTTAAAACACACACACACACACACAAGAAGAGTTAGACCAGTCCCAGACTGAGGTAACGTGCAATGACGGCCGGAAAGTTGTGCTAGTGTTGTGTGAGGTTGGGCTACATCATTATCATGAACAACGTGGGTGTTTTTTTTCAGCAGCTGTTTCCGCCTAGCAGGAGCCCGTCCGTGTGACGTGGCAGGAGGGCGTGCCCCCATTGACGTCAGCGGGTCGGTAACAAACCACATGCCAGATAGAAACCATCTGGTACTGTACACGATGTTTGAGTCTCATCGTCAGGCTCACTGTTCTCACTGTGAAAGGTGTGTTTCGACCTGTTCATCTCTTTCTGGACACACACACACACACACATTTATTAGTCTAATAAAGGCCCAGCGTATTTGGATACTGGCCACTATTTATTAGGCAAGCAGAGCTGCGTTTGTTTCAAGAAGAAAGATTAAAATTACTCTACATTTAGTTAAAAAGCTGGAGAAGCTCTGTTTATTGAGTCGTTTGTATTAACATATTTTACAAAAACTAGATTTACAGAAATTATCCATGACTGAACCATTCTTGATTTAGGCACAAAAATACAGGAAAGCTCAGTTAAAAAAATGATTAAATAACTAATAGTTATGAAAGATGACCCATGATTAGGAAAATATATCATGGACATTAAGAGTTGTTAAATAACTGTACGGAAAAACCTGAAACTGAACACAAAACAGTCGAATTTCTCTTTTACAATTTGACTAAAAGGAAATCTAAATCCTATATCCTCTTACGACACACCCAAACCAAGTATGAGCAATAAAATAAACACACAGTAAAGATCACACTTCAGCTTTTAGTGGAAGTTTGTGGGCTGCTCTTTGGGATAAAGTGGAAGGAAACAAAAGCACTTGTCTAGATTCATGCATATCTCACCCCCAAACTGCCCTTGCACTGTAATCACGAGAAATCAAAACACTTATAATACAGACAGACAGTCTCCATCTTTGTGTCCGTTGATATGACTCAACCAGCTACAGATTTGGTGGAATTTGACGATACTAAAAATGTTTCAAGTGCCCTGTATATGTTGTACATTGCAATAAGATATTTGAGCAGAGGATGATTTATGATCCTGGCTGGTATGATTTTTTTTTTTTGAATTAGCACTCCTCAATGCGAGTGGACAAAGGCCGCACAAATAAAAGACCCATAAAAAACGTCTTAATAAAGACTCTCCGAGGTGAAAGAGTATCTAGAGTCCAGTTACCTTAGACAATACTGACAAGTCTCAGGTAACTGGATTTGTTGTCAAGTCTTGAAAATGTTTTGCTGTTGCTCCAGAGTCCAGCAGTCGAAGACTTAACATCTACATACCCTTTAAAAAAAATCCCAAATGAGGATGCTCACCATCAGAGAACTGCTCAGGATCTGAGGATAATTTAAGAAAGACTAAGAGCATGACACCCATTGTACTTGTACAAAATGTAATGTACCCCCCCGCCCTGTGTTGTATCTCAAGGGAACAGTGTTAGAAAACAAAGATTTACAGGCCCCAACCTCCCACGCCCCCTTGTTAAATAACAAAATGCAAACGGTTTGCGATGGGGTGATGTTAGACACTAAATACAGAACCCGAGTGGGTCAAAAACACTTTGTTTGCAGCATTATTTTGATAGAAACATTCATATTTGACAGAAAGGCTGACCAATACTAAAGTGACATTCTCTTACTCTAAGGTAAGAAATAAGAATGTGTTATTTTGCCTACACATAATTCACAGTTGAAACTCGTAAAAGAATAAACACACAAATACATCAGATGAGTTTCTTCATCCAGAACATGTAGCCTTCTGCCATAAAAACACAAATGAAAAAAAAAGTCTGATAAAAGGAAAAACAAAGGACCCAAACAGCTTTATCTAGTAATGACACCTTCAAGCGCCCCGCTCTTAAAAGACTCTTCTGAATGCAAAGCATGCTCATTTTTGAAAGTCAGTCCAAATCACAGCAGATACTGACTCCCCACTTAAGCTGGTGGTTGCAGTGTGTGGCACGTGAATAAAGGGCAATGCAACCTTGCATTTCTTGACTTGCATCCATCAATTTATAATAAGCCCCAAATACTCTGGAATCAGTGAGGCAGAAGCCATTCACAGTAGTCCCACCTTATTTAGGCAGCCCAAAACAGTCCAAAGGCCATGTTTGCGATGATTTTTAATTATTGTTTTGGATAGGCGATGACCACGGACTGTACACCAAATGTGGAAGGGGGGATTGAAATAGCTCTGTCGGTGCCTTGTGTGATGATGATGTGGCAGACTCTGAAGTCGATCTGTGAATCAGGGTGCGGGGTCTTGTTGATTTTGCATGCGTCTCTCTGCGGCTGCTGCCATGGTTCTACGTCGCAGCACAGTCAAGTTTAATTCTGGAGCATTGTCCTCTTCCAGTCCAGGCAAATCCTCCTCCTGCTCCTCTGGACTCTTGTTCAAATATCTCCTACAGGGAAGTAAAGAACAACATGTGCTCATGAGAACAGAAAATATATAGAGATAATGGGGAAAAGAAGGCAACCATGCGGAATACCGCGTGAACACGTGTTCGTTCTGTACAACTGGTCCTTGGCTCAGACTGACAGAATTTGTACAGCTGAGCTACGGTACAAAATCCAGTGTCGTTACACTCCTTACCCCAAAGGTTAATTTAAAAAAAGATAAAAAGGTCTTATCTGGAGTGTTACTGCTTTTGAATAGAAGAAACCACTTGTGTACAAACCTGCGAGCCTGCTGAAGCATCTCTTCTTTCCTCTGCTTTAACATCTTCTGTCTCTCCTCAGCCGACTTCGAAAAGCGACCTCCTCTCACCTCCATGTTGTCTGACTCACTGACGCCCTGCTCAGCTGCTCCGCTGGAGCCTTCCTGCTCATCTTGTGCAGCGCTCACCTGCGTGGGGCCACGCTCTATGGCCTGAGGAAGGGACAGCAACAAAATATTGTGACAGATTGCTGCATTCTGCCTTTTCAAGAAAACCATCAGACTGTGGTCAACATGAAGAGCTAGGAAGCACTGACAGAGTTCCTGAAGTGTTTTGCTACCAAAGTAAGGCGGCTCGGAGGTATTAAATGAAATCATTCTAACGCCCAGCTGACTGACCTGTGTTGGGAAAGGCACCTGGATGCGACCCTCCAGGATGTTGTCAGTGGTGACCTCCACAGAGCGGGTCAACTGCAGGTCCTGCATCACCAGATAGGAGGGCACCTGAGGGAACATCTCCTGGATCTGATGGGCCTGATGAACAGAGGGTACATCAAAAGTGAAGAGAGCAATAGAGCAATAGAGAGAGCAATGGTTTAGAGAGGGATTGTTGGAGAAGAGTAGAACATATCCGATGGAAGTTAAAACTAGAGCTGTTTGTCGGTTGACACAAACAGGTTTTTAAACATAGCACTGGTGATTTCCGAGAATAAAACGTTCAGAATACCACAAAGCTTTTTGTTCATCTTTTCTGCTAACGCTGATGGTTAAATGAAGAGGTCATGACTAAGTTAACAAGCATTTACCAGGAGGTCAGAGACCATGTGAACGAAGCAATCTAACCTACCAAGTTTACTGATGCAAATGAAGTATCAAAAACTGTCTACACCTGGCATCATTGCTGATTATCCGCGTATCATATCTCATAAAACGACCAAAAGTTTCGGACTGTAGACTGTGAACATGAACTCACCATTGCCATGAGCTGGGAGTTGTTTGCTTGAGCGATGCCCAAGATGTTAGTGGTGTGCATTACTTCCACTGAGAAACTGGGCAGCCAGCTGGCAATGCGAGATCCTGCAAGAGAGTGTAAGGATTTTATAATACACACGGCTTGTCTGATGTAAGGCGACTCCGCAGCCACATTCATAATTAAGTTTGTGTCTGGCAGACGGACCATCAAAGTGGAAGAAGTGATTGTGTTGGTTGATGTGCGGTCTAGCATCTGCTGCAGCTCCTACTGGGCCGATGTTGTCTTCCAAACCCCCGCCCTGCTGCTGGCTTCTTGCCTGGCCTCCGTCCCCATTGATGTTCAAGGATGTCCGACATGTTGGACACGAGGTGTCCTGCTCCAGCCATGAGCGCAGACAAGAGCTGGAAACACACACACACACACACACACACAAAATGTAAGTTTTCTGTAACTAAACATCGGGATCATCTTACTGAAGCGCAAAATTCAGGGACAACATACATAACAAAACAAAGAAAATCATAATTCATATGAACTCTAACTTTTGAAAGATTCTGGGCACTAGCCAAATAAATATGATGCATTCAAGGCTGGGATCTTATTGTCTGCTTTTGTCTCCCTCTCCCTGCATGGACTGTATTAGGCATAGAAGCAACTGCTGGGAAAAAAAAACAAAAACGCTGTACTTGTGGAAGAGATGTCCACAGGGTAGTTTGCGTGCTGTCAACATGGCGTCCCAGCAGATGGCACAATCGTCATCATTAGCTGCCAGCTCCTCTGCAGTGGCAACAGCAAATCTGTACAAATAAAGATTAAAGTACAGACAAACAGTGATGAAGGCAGTGGGGAACCAAAGCGTTCGTTAGAAATAATTTAATTAAACTAACAGCAAAACCATGAGGGGAAACAGGGATAAGCGATTCAATGGATATACATCATCACCTGGCCTCCATGTTGTTGATGACACGGAGGTAGTTCTTGTGTCGCCGAACGCGGCGCTGGACCTCATGGAAGAGATACCGCAGCTGCATGAAAATAACTAAGCTTGCCATGGACAGCCAGATGTTACCAAAGAGCTAATGAGAGACATACAGAGAGAAAAGCTAAAGGTTAGAAGAGCAGGATAAGAGACAGGGACAGACTAAATTGTCACACATCTCCCCCCCGTCTCTTACCAGCATGTGGATATGGTGCATGAGGTCCAAAAACAGCATAGCCAGCTCCATGATGAAGTCGGTGTAATAGACATATGTTCCCTTGCTCTCCCAGGTTCCAGGATGGTTCAGATCCCACAGATGAATGGAGTATCTGAGGGGACATGAACAACGCTTTGAGGCCTTGAAACACACATGATACTCAGACAGTATGGATACTAAATGAATGCATGAAAGTATAATGGTACAATAACAGGTTGCTGCCATCAGTACACATTGAAGAAAGCATGAAGTCTATCAGAGAGAATGATGCATGTGTCGCACAATGCTGCACTTAATCGACTATGTGTAGGAACAAAGGTTACATATAAACCGAGATAACATAAAATCAATTTATTCTTTATTGTTTAAGTACAGGGCAGTTAATCACTGCAAACATTACTGTGCTATATACCAAGCGAAGCACTGTGCCTGACAAAAGAGTACAAGTTTTAATGTTAGACTAAAGACTGTATCTTGAGTGCCTCTGCTGTTGAGAGCTGTTCCTGGCGCATGTATAATCCTAACCTCCTTCTCTGGGACAAAGACTCCTTTCACGAGGGTGTAATGGAACCAGAGGAAAACAAATGGTGTCGCTAACATTAGCCCCTGATACTAAATCTGCACAAGCTGTGTCAACCGTACTGCTGCATGCGTGTGTGTGTGTGTGTGTGTGTGTGTGTGTGTGAGAGGAGGCTTTAAAAAGGGACTTACCGCATGATGACATGCCCAGTGCGTACAGTAACCAGCAGACACTGAAGACAAATGTAATATAGGTCAAGATACTTTCCTTATAAAACAATCAAATATGACATCACAGTTGTGAATTTAATACAGAATATTATGATAATATAAAATAATATTGTACAATGATAATTTGTGTTTATCTGGCTTGATTTAACAGCTTTAATAATGAGCCTTTTTCTACTGAAGACATTCTGACATACTGCAGGAAAAAATTCCAGTTCCCTTAAGGCCATGTACATGAGCCAGCATGCAGATTACTGAGGCCCTGAAACTGGAACACTTCAATGAAGTGCAACCATTATTAATGGAAATAATTACAGCTGCTCTAATGTCTAATTCTCTGTCTTAAAAGAGGTTTTCAGTGTTTACCAAACGGCAGATAAGGGCGACTGATAAAAGTGTGGTTAAGCTTCACAAAACACTTCAGTGATGGAGCACAATGTGATCACTGTGTGAAAATAATTTCACTTCTTCATGGAACAAGTTCTTCTTAGGCGAGGAGGCATTTTCTATTGCAGCATTTAATCATTTAATCAGCTGAGGCTGTTTTTTTGTTTTTTTTAGTTTAGAGAACAGAGAATATGCCGAGAATCTTTGTTTTCAATAAAAGAAACAGAACAGGCAGAATATGAAACATGTTGCTGTTTATCTGCCCTCATTTCAGAATAAACATGTTCAATCAAACAGTAAATTATTTAGAAAGAAATGTGCTTAACCAAAATGTTCAATGATTCCACAAACATCTGCGATCACCAGTTCTTACCTCTGCTGCCATAAAGGAGAGGGTGTGTAAGCCATGGGAAGCTCCCAGCAGACCGCACACTACGGCCAGGCCACAGCAGTCCAGCAGCAGAGAGACCAGCAGACAAAGCACTCGCACGTGGCTGTTCATGGGAGTGGAGGGCGAGAACGATAGCTGGAGGGAGGAGAATGTGGATTTTAAGTGGATTGTGCCTCCCTCAAAGTGGCCCTTTCCTTTACATGCTAAAAAGTTTCTCAGGAGTTTTCAGAGAGTGTGCATTGGGTTGGAAAGTGCTGCTGATGTATGCCCTTCTAAAAACATGCCAACAAACTCATTGTACAAATTCTGTTCATGGTAAACAGCTAAGTGAAATATAAAAACGCAAATACAGTTAAGAAAGGAGAATATTCTGAAAACAAAACTAATAATTCAACCACAGATGATCATGAGGGTTTTTTGTATACTGGCTTAGTACACACTGGGTACTTTGTTTTCCCCTATAGATAGGCGTGATATTTAGATGATCTGTCAGAGTGACACTGTGTGAAACTGTCATAAAATCATCTTCAACGTGACGCAAACACAGGAAGAATGAAGGACATCATAGGGACCATTTTGATTCTCTGTATGTGGCTGTTTGTCACAGCGTGGAGACAAACTTTGTTTCAGAGGTTCAAAGGTTGAATGCAGAGAGACAGAAGACTGCTGAAAAAAAACAAAAGGGTATAGAAACCCTATATCAGCGCAAAAAGATTGACACACTACATATACGTGACAATTCTCTCTGCCTGCGGTGTTTCCGCTCCACCTTTTAATATCAGCTTAGCCCACTTGGAATCTCGACCAAGGAGAAGTAGTACCAGGTACTTTTGCCAATGGCAATTTTAAAAAGGAACAAGTCCAAGTGAGTCAAGCTGAGCAGTACAACGTAGTGGAAATAATATAGGTTTCATCAATTCAGTAAAACGTTTATGCCACAAGGTTTCCACACTGTACACGTAATCTTTTGCAGTTTGACCACGTGTGACCTCAAAACTACAACCCACAGAAACAAGGAGACAAGAAGGAAGACACCTGGGCTAACACAACTGACAGACTGCAGCTTAAAAGAACATGCAGAAATGCAAATCTGATGAGTGACAAACAAAGACTAGCATACAGTTACACATACAAACACACAAACACGGGACATCTACCTGCACAAACTGGTTCATGTTTACAGTACAGCAGGTAGAAATGATATTCTGAGCCAATCAGCATTATGTTACAGGTAATACAACAACTTAAAGCCAATTTTAAATTTCTTTGCTTGTGAGGAGGTGATTAAATCTGATATTTTGTTTACCCCGACATGCAGGGCACAATCTGATACAGGGACACACCAGTGTAGTGACTGAAACTGTATCAGTAGCCTGACAAGCCAGTACAAGGAACTATTAATAGAGCCAGAGCTGAAAGGAGTACAGTTACTCTGACACATATGGGGGACACTTACTCACCTTTTAGAAAGACCACTTTAACAGTGCATTAATCAGGTGTGATCAAAGCCAGGCGTAAAGCTACTTCACATTTGCTCTCAGTCCTTATGACAAGACGGTCGCAAAGAATGTAGGTTAGTCCTCTCATGTTTACAGTGTGGTGTGTTATGAAGGCTGGATAGGGTTCAGGTTTCTTTGACAGAACAGCAAAGAAACAAAACGTGTTGCAAATGTACACTTTCACCAATAAGCTGCAAGTTAGGCGTATACACACTCAGCTCACCGTAAAAATTCTGTTTATACCATCCAAAAATATCAGGTGCTGACTGATTTCTGATTTCTGATATGACCCCTGTGACCTGGTTTTGTATTGTAGGCTGATTGGTTGGTTGGTTGAACATCTTGTGCAAAAGATTTTACTTTTGCAGCTATTCAAGAATAACGCATTCATAGTGTCAATGAATCAACCAATGTGGTTTATTGTCCTACTGTTGATTACCAGGTAGTCGTGAATCATGTTTTGGAGCACTAGAAGGAGTAAAATTATAAAAACAGTGTCGTTTATGATACTTACATATTCAAATCTGTCTTTGCAGAGCTGCACCATGAGGTGGATAAAGACCAGGGCAGAGAACCACAAACACCACATGACAACCTCCTCTACTGTCTGTACGTTCAATACGCCAAAGATGAAGATGAACTTATAGAAGATGAAGTTCCAAAACTTGTCCTTCAGGTGCTGTGGAACAAACGCAGATCAAATCAAGTCTGATTATGATTATTTAAACATACAAACAAAGCTGCAGAGACGACTTGGACTGTTTTGAAAAAAGGGTTTAAAAAAAAAAAAGTAGCTGTATTCGTCACACTCTCACCTGCTTCTCGCTGACTCTAAGTGGGCCAAACACCACGTACTGAATCATTTTAGCAATTAACATCAAGGAGCAGCAGAATGTGTTGACTAAGACCTGGGAAAAAGCAAAGAGAGCATGGTGACAATTAGTTTTCGTCGCAAGATCTCGTCGAGCAGCGCGGAGCAATGAAATGTGTGACACTCACCCACACAAAGAGACTGTCCGTGACGAGATACCACAGGACAGTGGTCGCCAACTCTGCGTTACTAATATCATTGTTTAGCTGGTCGATATCCACTTCAGATGGAGCTGGTGTTTCATCGGCTTCCAAGGCCCCGAAGCCTGGGTCAGTCACAGTAGTGTAGGCACTGAAGATGCTGCCAGCAAGCAAAGCCACGCTCAGTGCTGTGTACGTCTGTAGGCTGGGCCAAGGCAACCTCTCCAAAAACAGCAGAGGCATTGCAATGTTTAGGGTCCACTTGTCAACTTGTTAAACAAAAAGAAAAAGGAGAAAAAAAGGGGGAAAAAAGATGTCTGGTCTGATCCAAAACAACCTGCGAGGGCAGACAGGGAGAGTTAGCCACAGTTTGTTTGGCTCAGTGTAAACATTAGCTTTGTCACATACAGATGGACACAAGTACCGCCGTGGGATTGAGCTTGAATTCGTGTTAACGTGACGAATACTTTTGTAATGATTTCGAAACACCCAGTTGCAAAATTCAAAGCTAAACAGACTAGCTGGCCGGATGTTAGCCAACATCAAGGAAGGTTAACTCCACGTTAGCAGTTCATACAGGTGTAAAAAAAAAAAAAAAGAAAAAGCTCCTGTTTGCTCAAGTGTAATGTGAAATCAGTCAAACAAGGTGAAAAACGTAACCCAGAGACCAACATGGTCAATGTTGATACCCTACTAACACCACAGCTTAGGCTAAAAAATGAGAGTTCACGCCCCTGACATGTTTACCTGGTTACCTAATACTAGCTAATATTAGCTACGTATTTAGCTAGCCACCGTTAGCACGCAGCAGACGTCAAGGCTCGTATTAAATCGTCACTTACAGTTGGTCACAACTTTAGCCAAACAAGGAATACACCGTCCCGTGTTGTGTTCGGTGCTGTACTCTCAGTGCAGCTGCACTGTGAACGTCGTGGTTGACAACATCGTCATGTTTATTTCACCGAGGCAGGGGCAGCTGGCTGAGGGAGGGCTGCTTCTTCTACGCCGAGGGTCACCGACAGACCGCAGCCTGTGTCCTGCATTACCGCCACCCTCCGGTGAGAGACAGTTCCTGCAACTAACAAGGACGTGAGGTACAGTTAACTTATGATGTATGCTGTTCATATTACTGCCACCTCTCTTATATTTCACAATATCCACTATGTTTTGAACTCCCCATTATCTCCTGATCCCAGTGCTGTGAGTTTAATCCTGTGGATAGAAACTACAAAGTGGAAAGAAAGATAATTTATTGTCCACAGCATAATCACACAGGTATTTATAGCTCCCAACGCATGTCAGTCGTTGAGGAGTCTTCTTAAGAGATGCCGTGGCAGAAGAGACAAAGCTCCTGTCATGGCGTGCCTGTTACCAAGCCGGGGATCTGTATCTACGAGTGGAAAGGAGCAGTGTGAAGGAGTATAACCTGTTTTATCTCTTACTGGATCTTCATTCATAAAAACCTGCTCGTAGTCATTTACCTTGTAGTATTTATAACTACAAAAACTCACTTGCTAAATCTGCATTTATATTTCTTCCTATCGGAAGAAATATAAATGTAAGTGAAGTGAAGTGAATTGTAAATAAAGGACATAGTTATTATCACAGGACATATCACAATTAGACAAAACTCCTTTTTATGTACTCACATATCATGTCTTTCTCACGTGTTGGTGTTCTATCGCTTGTAGCACTTCATGTAGCACTTTTTTTTTGTATTAGATGCTGAAATTTTAATGAAAATAAATTAGATTGTAGTTCCAGCAAACAAGTGTTACTTATTTGGATGGTCTTTGGCCTCATCATTGAGCTCTTAAATACACTGTGTGACATATTGAATTTCAATGATTTGTCAAAAAAGATAAAAATAAATGCGCTTGAAAATTTCAAATCTCTGAGCACAGTAAGATGTTGATTTCTCTGTCAGTCAAGAAACGGGGAGTTTTCAAACTTCTGTATCCCAAAGGCAAATCACAAGCCGATGTAAAGCACAAATCGTGGAGCTGGATGTAGCAGCACTGACATAATGAAACGATAGGTTGTTATAGCGTGACGCAGATTACATTACAACTGAAAGCATTGTCTCGACCTTTAACCTACAAAAAGGTGATTCGGCAAGTGATGGTAATAATTAACTATTCCGGTGGTTGGCATCCATGCAATCAATGGAGTTGACAGAGAGTCCAAAGTTAAGGTGTATGGGCGCGCTGGCACAAATGCAAATACAAAGTTTGTCTTGGGGAGAATACAGGACAGTAAGTTTAGTTCTTGCATCTGCCGTCTCAAAATGAACGAATCAGAAACCGTAGAAACCAGAAATCTTTTTTGAGACGAGGAGAAAATAATTACTTCATTTCTTCCTCAGACTATGGCAGCAGGTAGTGTGATCAGTCCCTTGTTGTTGTCTCTTGATGATTTCTGTGATTTCTCAAGCCCAAGCTGTGACGGGATGGACAGCGTCTGTTGATGGTGATAACCTTTAAAAAAGAGAAAGACGTGGCATGTTTTAAAGAAGGAACAATAAGTCATAGATTGTGTGTGTAGTGTCATCACTTACTTCTGCAAATAGCTTTAGTCACTGTTGCTGATTAGCTGCAGTCTCATCCTTTTCAGTCCGAGATTTTGTAAGTCAAGCAAATGTAAGAAGCAAGCAAAATTATTCGTTTCTGATACACACTCAGCAGAAGGTGGCAGCGATGCACATGGTCCTGGATGTCAAAGCTGCAAAAAGTGAGAGCAGATTCCTTCAGAAGTAGGAAAGTTGAGGTTTAGTCTTTGATTTGGATAAAGGAACTACAACCGCAAATTCCAATACAAGTTGAAAATCATTTTCAACCTTTATTCAACTGAATACAGTACAAAGACTCAAACTGATCAACTGTATTGTTTCTTGTAAATATACACTGATTTTAAATTTGACTTACGTGATAATTGTATGACTGGTTTTGTAATAAAGTTTATTACTAAACCACAGAACAGAAACCGACAGTTCTTCTCTACAGCAGACTGATCAGTGTCACAAGGTCATGCCCAGCCTGAGATATGATACTTGCATAAAATCACATGTGACTGTGAGGTCCTGTGAAAAATCTTGTTCCTGTTCCAATGTATCTATAAGGGGAAGTGAAGACGTGCTTGTTTTTCATTTCATGCAGGCGCTGCTGTCAGCACATTCACTTGCACCATGCACCATTCAACTGAGCTGTCTCCTCCAGAGGAAATGGCCCCAGAGGAGTTTGACGGTGGGACAGTAGTGGCTTGTGTGATCTTGGGTCTGTCCTTCCTGGTAGGAGCTCCGGGGAACCTGCTGGTGATCTGGACTATCCTGAGACACGTCAAGCAACGTTCCCACACTGTGATGCTCATCCTGCACTTGGCTGCTGCTGACCTGCTGGTCCTCATCACCTTGCCCCTATGGATCTACTCCCTGGTACACACTTGGGTATTTGGAGAGGTCTTCTGCAAGGCCTTGGTGTACATTATCCATGTATGCATGTTCAGCAGCATCTTCTTCATCACCCTTATGGGTGTGGAGCGCTTTTTAGCCATCTGTCATCCATTTGTGATGATGCGCTGGAAGACCAAAAGTGTTATGAACAAATGTCTTGCGTTTTTGTGGGTCCTCGCTTTGCTTCTGGGAGTGCTTGAATCACTGACCCAGCCTTTGGATGAAAGCAAAGGAACTGAGCAGTGTTTTACCAGGGAAATCAGCTCTGTGGCTCAAGGGATTATCTTGTTGTGTCTGGAGACACTGGGGGGCTTTGTAATTCCCTTTATCGTCCTTATCATCTGTTACTGTCTAGTTGCTGCCCAACTCAGAAAACTGAGATTCAACTCCAAACAGAAATCCATGGTTCTGATTTACGCCGTGGTAATCGCCTTCACACTCTGCTGGCTACCTTTCCATGTCATCAACATCATCGATCTGGTTTGCATCCTGGAATCAGGTCCAGAGCGTGAATGTGTGCCGCAGAGTATTGTTTTAGCCTCCGGTGCCCTTGTTTTCATTAGCAGCTCAGTGAATCCAGTGTTATACGTGCTCTTTGCGAGTAATTTACGGGGGAGTCTTGAGGAGTCTCTACTGGTCAGGCTGTTTAAGGAAATGGTAACTCAGACCAACAAACTCAGGGAACATGTAGTACAGCAGCAGACTGGCCAGGGGGCAGCAAATACGAACGTAGAGCTGAAGAGCCTGAGTGAATCCCTGAAACCGTCTGCTGATAATTAAGGGACTCTGTTATGAAGGCCTATGAAGGCAAGGACATGATTACAATGTACATGTGTTTCTCCATTTTGATAATATATTGCTTTATGTATATATTTTTAAAATGTGATTACATTATTTTTTTAAAGGTGTGTATTGTTTTACTGAAAGAATACTGATGTTTGACAAATGTTTTTCCATCTATTTGAATTTTTCTGTGTATGAAGGAAGTTTCACAAACTGTCCTTATGCTGATGCTCATTAAATTACTTTGGTTAATACTGTTGTATCCACTGAGTTGATTTCATGATTTTTATTTCTATTTATCTCCACTTCTATCAGTAGACTTTTACTTCTTTCTTCCTAAATCACTTGGACCACTTGTTTCTTTTTGTACGTATCTTAATAACCTCTGGTGAAGAATAGTCTTATGAAAAATGGACTTTCCAAAGAGGTTGTCACGCTCTGTGAAATGAAAATAAAACAAAATGTCTGGATATGATAAACATTAAAAGATGATACTTAACATGAATAAATAACATAAAGGAAACTTATCAAATGCCAAAACTGAGAAGTTATATTGTTTTTGGAAAATGATATGTCCATTTTAAATTTGATATCAGCAACACATTTCAAAAAGTTGGGGCAGGGTGATGTTTACTGCTCCGTTGCATAACCTCAAGTGCTAGAAAAGGCAGCAGTGTTACATTTGTGGATGCAGCGACAGACTGTGTTGTGTTCCTCGGTCCATGAAGTGATGACCACTACAGTATTTCACAACTTTTTCTGTCCCTTGTCGCCTCTGTCACAACCTTTTTTGAAATGTGTCACTGCCTGTGTCACTGTTTCAGAATGAGCATATTATTTTCCAAAAACAATTTCTAAGCTTGTCTTTGTGCTACTACTAATTAAATGTGTGGTTTCAATGTCTTGCAAACTTGGAAGTAAGTTTGTATGACACATCTATGAATCATCTCACTGTGTCTTAAATAACCATGTGAGGAAACCCCTTTCCTGTGCAGTCTATTCTGAAAAGGAAGTGAAGACTTGCTTGTACAGCATTTTGGCTTTTGTTTAATACAGACACCGCTGTCAGCACATACATTCGAAACATGAACCATTCAACTGAGCTGTCTCTTTCAGAGGAAATGGCCCCAGAGGAGTTTGATGGTGGGACAGCAATAGCTTGTGTGATCTTGGGTCTGTCCTTCCTGGTAGGAGTTCCAGGGAATCTGCTGGTGATCTGGACTATCCTGAGACACGTCAAGCAACGTTCCCACACTGTGATGCTCATCCTGCACTTGGCTGCTGCTGACCTGCTGGTCCTCATCACTCTGCCTCTATGGATCTACTCTCTGGCCAAATCCTGGGTGTTTGGAGAGGCTTCTTGCAAAACCATGGTGTACATCATCACCGCCTGCATGTACAGCAGCGTTTTCTTCATCACCCTCATGAGCGTGGAACGCTTTGTGGCCGTGCGCTATCCCTTTGCCTCAGCTGGCTGGAAGAAGAAAAAGGCTTTGAATAAAGTTCTGCTGCTTCTGTGGACTGTAGCATTCTTGTTCAGCATACCTGTCATCCCAACTCAGGTTTTAGGGGAAGACCATGGTGAGGAACATTGTCTGTACCGGTCCTACGATTCTGATGCCCAGGAGCTGGTGTGCGTGCTTCTAGAGACACTCGTGGGCTATGTATTACCTTTCGCCGTCCTCGTGGTCTGCTATGGTTGCCTGTGCAGCCGGATTACTCAGATGACCTTCAAGTCCAAGCGCAAATCCACAGTCCTGATTGCCTGCGTAGTGATTGTGTTTGTCATTTGTTGGACCCCCCATCACATAGGCAACATCCTCTCACTCATCGCCCTGGCCATTAAAACCTCCTACCGCAACGAAGCAAAACATCTGGAGAGTGTCAGGGAAACTATGACCTTTATTGCTGGAGCCATGGTCTTCATCAGCAGCACCGTTAACCCCATTCTCTACATGTTTGCAGCTCGCTCCTTCAGGAGCTCCCTGCGTGACACCGGCATCCAGAAGCTCTTTCGCCACATCTCCAGTACCTCCCCAGGTGAGGGCAATAGGGAATTGTCTTTTGTGTCCAAGAGACAGACCAATCAGACCCACAGTTCTCAGTGTCTGTCTGAGTCGAAGGACCAAATCGACATATTAATGAAAATGTGTGAAAATAATCCATCCTGATTTAGAAAATGCGTGATTTCTGTGTGTCCCCGTGTAGATATTTCTGTGTATATTGTATGTATTTTTTGATGAGGCGAAACTTTGTAGGACATTAAAACACAGATGAGCAGGAAGTCAAATTTCTGTGCAATACTTGTCAAACTCTCATTTTTACAGGTTTTTAAATGTAAAACATATTTATAGATATGTTGTGTAGATATTATGAACTTAGATTTATGTCACACGGTATTCATAAACAGTAAAATAAATAATCCTATATGTATTATATATGTCTTAATGTGGAATTCTGGATAAATACTTTTTACTTTTATTCTTTTTATTATTTTCTTGATGCCAAAAAAAGAAAATGTACAGATTATGTTACTGATCCTCTTTCAGATTTATTTTTCTTTACTGTCTATAAGCATGGGAACAGGATTAGAGAAAGCCCAGTAGGTTTCAACTCAGTGTTGACTGACACTTCTTTTTATACTTTGACCACAAAGAAATGTTTCTCACAGCTTTTGCTGACTTTGGCTGAACACCAATAACACTTTAAGAACTTGTCAGTGTTGCTGTTTCTGTCTGTTTGGAAACAGTAACACCTTTGACACAGTCTGATTGTGTGATTGTGTGGGAATTATATAACAAAACCTGCATTTTTTTGTTGTTGTTGTTGTTGTTTTACATCTTTTAGAGAGCCCAAATCTTACGAGAAATAATAGTACTAGATATTCGTGACAAATTAGCTAACCATTGCCCTGGTATTCCACTAGACAACAGTCATGCTTTCTACTTCCTCTCAATGAAAAGATTGCAAAATGAAAAACTGCATGTTTCCTTTGTTGAGCAGCAAAAAGCGGAATAATGTCTTCATGTTTGCCACAGTTGCCACAAAACCTGCACTTCTAAGTCAGAGAGTTCATGTCAGCTTATTTACTGACATTTTTAAATGCACATGCATCAGAAAGGTATGACATACTCAGCACAGCACGTGAAGTTATGTTTGTCTGTTGCCATGACTACACAAAATTTGCTCTCACCATGTGACACAACCAATAGATGGCAGCAGAGCTGTGTATTAATAATGGAGTTTTGGCACCATTTATTTGAGGGTTCATACTGATAATAAAAAAATTATTTCACTTGCCCATTGTATGTCTTTTCTTTTAAAGTACCAATCCAGGGAAGCACTTTAATAGGACTGAAAGCTATTTAAGACTGACACACATCTTAACATTCAATAATGGTGACTCAGGTCCTTTAGTCCAAAGTAGACTGGATGCAGTTGGTGACACATAGGTAGGACAGTTTAAATTACAGAGAGTTTTGGGGGAAGAAAGATCAAAACATTTGGCAGAATGGACATATCATACTGTTACTGTTCCTCTAGTGCCATTTGAATGTTGTAATGTGCTCACAGTCATAATGAGGCTGCTTGTCGTCCCTTTGGAGTCATTGATTATTAGGATTATTTCAACTGCAGTGGAAAACTACAGAGAATAAAGGGTGTGACAAAAAAGATAGGTGTCGGAGATTACACATGAAAACATAGCTGACCCTGGGACTAGACTAGTCCTTTTCTCACAGAATGAGGAAGCAGCAGCACATATAAGGGTCAAGAGCAAGAGTGTTGTATGTTCATAACGTCCTAATTTCCTCTCCTTATGAGTGCACTCTACATTTACAATGAATGAACACTTTGTCATTTATGTTCTGATTGTTTTCATTGAATATGGAAATTAAAATTAGCTACAAAGGTAAAAATAATGCAGGGACCCATACAGCATTTGTCATACAGTGACAAACTGGGGTCACAGTACATTGATCACCTTTTGCCTTCAAACCCTGCCTGTACTGTAAGCAATCACATTTTTGTAATAAGATTACTATAATCCCATTAAATGTAACCCATACTTCCTCAAGCTAAAAGCACACCGCAGGATGGGACCTGCCAAAGGGATAACTTAGCCATGAATCTTGGCTATCCCTAAAGTTCACTGAGAAGTGTTTGTTGGCACAACGCACTGTTTTTGCCACTGGCCTACAAACAGCGCACACCACACTGACACTAAAGCAGGGTTATTTTCTGGGTATGGTGGTGGCTCGCTCAATTGTACAAGTCTTGTTTTACCAATTGCACCTGCTGAGAAAGTCATTACAGTCCCACCGACTGACGGCATGTATAAGCATGCCTATGTGATGTCGTGAAGAAACGTCCTTTGCTGTCGTTGTGGGGGAATATCATTGTGTCTAGGATTTCAGCTTCGACTAATCAGACTGGTTCAACTGGAAAGAACGACTCCACATGAGGAAGGAGACGCCGGGAATTACTTTTCAGATTGGGAGATTTAAATGAGTGAAAGGAGGTGAAGACACAAAAAGCCTTGCATTCATTACAGTCTGCTGGCCCATAGCGAGCAGAGATGGGAGTGTCAGGAGCAACAAAACATGGCATTCTGGGAACCAGGCCAAAGACTAGTGAAAACTCTAGCAGGCCAGTAAGGACCTGTGAAGTTATTGAAAACTCTCACTCCTTTGAAGTGCCTTTCCTTTTAAATTATATATATATATGGCATATATATGACATATATGTGAGATATCATATGTGTGAGCAGAAAAAGAAAAATACACTGCAGAGTGACAGTAAGTCACAGTCGAGGTTTAAAACATCAAATTAGATGCTATTCATTCCAGTGAATCTGTTCTCTGCAGGCAGGTGTCTGTCTGCATGTGAGTCTGTCTTTCTGTCCTTCCTGAACTCCTTCCTACGTTTTATTTAAAACGACTTAGCATAAACAAAATGTTACTAAGTAAATGTAAATTAGGGCAAACCTTCCTTCTGATGACACTGTAGCCATCATTCAAAACTTATTTCAAACGTTTGGTGAGGTTTGTGAGTTGGCCATGTAGTAGTGCAGGTGTACAATTTTGCATCTGCACAGAACAAGAAGAAGAAGAAAGAACAAGACTGTACTATACTCTATGACAAAAGTGCCAGTTTGAGAACATTACATTGACCAAGCCTCGGGTAAAATCAGTGTAAGTGCTGCAAAATGTTATTTCAGTGTTCAATTAAAACACTGCTACCAACTCCCATAACATGTTGGCTCATGACTCGTGTCCTGAATAAGTATAGATCCCACAGAAAATGTTCTCCGTATCCTGCCAATAGACTTACACTCAAAACTGGGTAAAGGAGTACAGTGAGGAAATATAATGCATTAATTTGTGTGAAGTCCTGTGCTAAATTGCTACTTAGACATAGAGTATGCTCTCTCAAAATGGTGTGAAACATCATGTGAGTCATCCTACAAATTGTGACGCCAACAAAGTACTACTAGTGGTACATGTAAGAATCTCAGAAATATATATTTTAAATGATATAGATTCATTTAAAAACACGTTATACTATGTGTATACTACACTACAATGAGATAGTAGATCGATAAGGTGAAAAACAGTAAAAATGTTTGGCTCCAAACAAGAAAGATTATGAGGAGAGGTGTGGATCAATAATCATCTTATTAGGAATAAGCCTGTCTCCTGTGTGAACTGAACGTCTACCTGTATTTTAGCTGGATATTTTCTGAGGTGGTATGCGGTGTAAAAAGTTTGAGAAACACCGGTCTAAATTCTTTCGAGAAAAAGATTTAGTCTAGGTCAGAGTTTTGGAGACTATTATTTTATGCAAATTCTGTCAGCACGTCAAATCTAATTTGAAAATGATAAACTCGGACACTCAAAATATTCAAAGGTTGCCCTGCAGTTGTGCCTTTGTGTTTGTTCTACTGTTCATTTACTCTCCGCTGTCATTGTGAAACAGCAGCAGGCTCCTATGCCTCATGGAAGTATTACGGCGCTGTTTTGCCCAGGCTACTTCCTGATTAAAGAGATCCGGCCAATGAAATTAGAGCGCTGCGGCGTCCCGCCCTCACCTTTCCCGACTGGCCAATAGACGACGCCTCTGTGGCTGTCCTCGCGCGGAGGCCGAGCCATACAGGTAACTCATAAAAAAATAGAAAGAAGAGGGGGAAAAAAACTCCAGGGCTTGTTATGGAGTTCGTGTGAAGGAAACACGGATTTCCACCCTTCTTTACCAGTTAAACCAGTATCTCTGGATAGAACACACTCAAGTACTTCAACAGGTAGAGTCTCTGACCGCAAACTCTTTCGTGGCTCCTCTGAAAATAATCTCTCCCCCCCTTTTTCTCTCTCCGTTTACCTCAATTGAGTTTCCAGCTCTTTTGTTCGCTCTTCTTATCACTTGGAAAAAGGTGAACCCTCGTGTTATTTTTATTTTAATCTTTGCTTTAATTGTAGTTTTTACCCTTGTGGTCCCTGATGGCTTCGCACAGTGATACTCTGGTGGTGTTCTTTGGGGCAACAGCTGGTGCAAATGGGGGTAAACTGGGTTCGGATGAGAGGGAAATAATTCTCTTGGTGTGGCAAATTGTGGATCTACATGAGAAAAAGGTACGGACCTTTCTGACCCGTTCGTTCGTTGTACGGTTTCTTATGTACCCATAGTGTTTGTGGCATAGTTGTCTACCTGTAGTGGAAACAGTGTGTTTGACATTTAAAATCAACATGGTGTGCTCTCTGAAACAGTCCGTAGCCTGTTGGCTGTCTGTTGTGCAAGCTAACGCTACATCAGTCCACCGTCCAGCCGCCTCGTTAGCTCACCTTTTTCACAGGTGTGCGAGCAAAATTTTTAACAAGCAGGTGTGGTGTGTAATTTCACCCAATGGAGATAACACACCTTTTTGGTTTGGCATGTCAGCTTCTCGATATAAACAACGCTTTATTGACAATTAAGTGCTTTTTGCAACTACATTGTCAATTTGTTTGTTTGACTTTAAAAAGAATAATAGTTAATTTCCTGAATGTGGGGGGCTATAGCCTGTAATTTGCCATCAATTAGCATGTTTTGTTGTTGTTGTTGTTTTGTAGCCGTATTCCGGTCCATGAAACCTTAAATCCCTTCACAGGTTGGGAAGCTTCAGAGATGTCTTGTAAAGCCAGACACTTTGGAGCTGACAGACCAGTGTAAAGAAGAGACGGGACTGACCCTCGAAGACCTCGTCAAAGCCGAGCCCCTGGATAAAGTTCTGCAACAGGTGAGTCTTGCTTTTTGAGGTTCGTCTTCCATCTTTAAAGAGGCCTTGCGAGTGTCACCCCCACCCCCCAGTGTGAATACCTGCAGCAACAGCTCATAAAAACCTCTTTGCCCGTTGGAAGCATTATGAGAAATTCAGAAGTTAATTAAATCAACCTTCTTCTGACAGTTTTTGCCTGCAGGGAGATGAGACGTGACAAGCCCGACTCAGTTTTGCGCTGTTAGTTAATGTTAGGAGTGTCAAATTTCCCGGGTGACCTTTTTAGAAAAATGGTCTTCCACCTGGGTAAAATGCGTTATTGCTTTGGCCCTGACAGTTAAACTGTGCTGACAGTTTGTAGAAGCTCACGGGCTAGGATAGGCACGGCCAGAGGCATCTGGAGATAAGCACGAGTCGCAGGTCTAGTCTTGCCTCGGCCTGATGCGTGCTGCAGACATCTGGAAGGCGGAATGTTTACCTGGGACCACACCTCTGTTTTAGGCTGTAGGACCTGAGAGGAGGGGCGGCTTTCAGCTCTTGGGCTTCATCCTCAGCAGTTGGTTAAGGCACTTATTTTAGAAACAGGATTTACTTTCTGGTTCCTCCCTGTCAGGAGGTGTGTGGTGACAAAAGTGCTTATGTTGCCAAACATGTTTTCCAGCCACCCCTTGCAAGAGCATTTGTTTGCACCTTTCCCACCCCTCCAGTGTTTCGTAGCTCAAAAAACCTCTCATTATCATGCTGCAACTGTGTGCTTGGGTTGATAGCAGTGCTGCTGAGGTCTAAGTGCCATGCATGCACAAGCAAGTTGGTTTGGGTAACCAATTGAAAATAAGCTTGTTTTCTTAAAGTCTTTCTGGGGCCTTTATAGCAATGATGCAGCTGGTGTTACCACACTCAGAGACAGTTAAAATGGGAGTTTGGTTCAGGTTTGTGCCTCAGACAGACCTGGTAAGACTTCAGCTCCACTGTAGGTTAGTTTGTGTGCTGAACCTTCAAATATTAACCCAAGCAATCAGTTCGTTCTTTTCATACCTTTGTCTCACCAGTTACTTTCTCTCGCTATTGGTCATTCTGAGATTAGTTTTATCCTTGCTGATACAGGGAAGAAAAGGAAATTCATTTTTTTTTCCAGATAGTTTAAAGTGTTGTATGAAACTGCAGTTTAGACTCATGTCATGCATTTGTGTTATTTCTTTAGATGGGGTAGCCTTTTCCAACTTTATTCAGTGTTAGAGGAGAAACAACCAGCTTCCTCTTACTGGTGGTCTCGTCGTATTGACCTGTATGTTCAGAGCACTCAAGGACATCTCTGGGTTTTCTTTAGTGAAAGATTTATTAAGGTAGATAGTAGGCTGGAGAGGTTAACAGGGCTGTTTAACACTTGGCTCCCATACAGTTTTTTTAGATGAACATTGTGATTGTGAATCTATAAATAAGAGTTACTCTCATCAGATAATTAGCTGTCGTACTGACATGTTTTGCATAATGTTTCTTTCCCATAAACAAAAAAATGTGAAATGCTGTAGAGCCAGTTTCAAATAGAAGCATGTTCCACCACATTGCCAACTTGTTCCCCATGTGCTGCACCTCTGATAAACATGCTATAAATGTCACACATTATATGAAGCAGCTGCATTTATCAGGAGCTGTAAAACTTCTAATGTATTTGAGGTGATACAGAACACCCAAAGTGGGAATGACTAACTTTCTGACAGAGCTCTGTCAGAATAGACCGATGTGCAAGATGATGACAACAACATGCTGGTACATGAGTGTTTTATGACTGTAGCTGTGGCCCTAATATCACATTAATGTGTGTGTGAGAGAGTCACAGCTGCAGTTCAGCTCTTGGCAGTGGGCTGATGGATGTTTTAGCTGTAGTTGGGCTGTTGCTGACTGTACAGGCTTGGCTTTGGTCTGGGACATTGACAGCATGTCACAGCCTGTAGGTTGCGATGTGACAACACCGTGTTGTTGTTGTCATGGTGGTGAAACTCTTTCTCAAGATGTAATCATTTTTCCACTGTTACAGACCACTGTCAGAATTGCTGACTACCAGCTTCAACTACTGAGCTGTGTTCCTGATGATGCTTCCTGACGAAGGCAGACATATTGTGACACAGTTAGTGTGATGAATCACATCAGAGTGATTCACACAATCTGGATTTCAACATTAAGACAAAAGGCTGCATAAAGGTGATGCACAAAACTATTTTATATGAACCCAAAACTCTTAATTTCTGCTGCGTGTGTCGGATTCCTGTCGATTAATGCCTCTAGAAACGGAAAAGAATTTTGATGTTGAGTTTTGTGTCTGTTGCTACAATAACTGTGTTTACACTCAAACAAGAAAGTTGGGAAAGAAAAGAAGTTAGCAGGACAGGTGTGATATGACAGAAAATTAGAGAAAGTACTGCAAAGCCCTGTTTACATTCCTATGAAGGTTAATTTTTATTAAAGTTTAATGTCATGTAAGAAATCTTTGCAGTGTGCTGAAAACATTTGAGACTAATTTTGGAGTGAAACTTCTTTTTGACTCCAGTTGGGAAACACAGCTATTAATAGTCTCGTCTTTCATCCACTGTCACTGAGCAGGGATTTTCCTGTGGTTGGTCATGTAATGTACAGACACGCAATGTAAAAACCTGTTTAGAAACTATATTGAGAGTAGACGTGGCCATGAAGTAAGGTTTTTCCAGCAGAAATCTAACTGTAGAAACCATAGCCACAAGAGGATTTCTCATTTCTATGATGATTTAGTAATGTTTAGGAAAGTTACTAATGATAAAGTTCGTGTAAACTTACAAAAGCATCACACACTAGTTTTATCTGTTGATTTGAGCCCAATTAGAAATGATCAATCTGAGTGCAGGCAGCATACAAGCCGTGTCCTGAGATGTGCTGTGCTTTTAGGTTTGTTGCTTTAAACAGTGATCTCAGTGACTGCCTTGACACTCCCTGCTGCTCTTATCGAAGTTTGCTTCAGCCA
Source organism: Nibea coibor (assembly GCA_023373845.1). Taxonomy (NCBI): domain Eukaryota; kingdom Metazoa; phylum Chordata; class Actinopteri; family Sciaenidae; genus Nibea; species Nibea coibor. The sequence continues at coordinate 14,842,763 of CM041738.1, forward strand.
CTACCATCACCACTACCACCCCCTCCCTACCGCACCTCTACATACAAACAGTCCAGCTACACTCGAGAGCAAACGCTGATAGGACCATGTTCAAAGGCCACTTCCTCCCCCTCATCTGTGAAAATGCCTTGCAGAGGGTAGAGTGACACGGAAAGTTGGTTTAAGGAGACATTTGTGTCCAAACTGTATTGGATTTGGATTAAAATTAAAACTTTTCTTCAGAGAGTAAGGTGTCATTATCATACAGAAAGTGGGATGTGCGTTATCACATAGTAATGAACAGCCAGTTTTTGATCGCAGAGCTAAGTGTGCCAGTAAGGCAAGATAACGATGATTATATCATTGGCAGAAAAAGAATTGGTCATTTAGTATTTGTTCAAGTGGTACAGCTGGATGTTTGTTTGCATGTTTTATTCGACAGCAAGTCGCAAAATTACAGAAACTTAATAATAGGTAGTGGTATTTCACATACTGAACATTAATTTCATGTATTGGACCATATCTATAGATTCAAGATTAAATGTTGCTTATTTGAGATGGAAACTCTGACCTTTTTTTTTGCGGTCTGATCACGAGACTGGTTCGATATCCTGCTGCTCCTACCTATCTGTTATCGGTGTGAGATTTGTCTTCTGTAGTTTTGACATAGAGCAGAAAGGGAGAGGGTGTGTCACCACGTCTTCTAAAACGTTTGCTTTTCTCTCCCTAATCCGGCTTTAGTAATTGGCCAAGGTGGAGCTGCATGTACAGCTATGAGCAAACATTAGCCCTGTTATCACTGTAAACATGAAATTGTACAGTATAGCTGTGCTTTAAAATGTTGCTCTAAATTCATTTACAGAACTTTGGAGTATCTCATGTTTGGATTTTCTCTGTTTACTGTTAGAACGACAGAAGCTTCAGGCATTAAGTTGCATTAAAGAAGATACCTGATTTTTCTTTTTTGTATCGAGAGCTTTGTAACAGACATTACCTGCAATAGAAAAACAAACAAAACAAAGACTGTACAGGTGACTGCTGAATGAGCTAATTCTCTCTCTGCAGTACCCAGAAAGCTGCTTTCTGAAATAAAAATAAACTTCAACACGTTAAAGAATATTTTATTTAAAATATAGGTTAAATAATTGAACACAGATATTGTCAACTAATTTCAGTTGACATTACTGAGAGCTGCTTTTTCTCTCTTGCTCTGTGCCGCTATTCCAGTACTGCAAATCGCAGCTCACTCTGCTGTATGAACGTTGCAGCGACACCAACATATTCTATTACCACAAGGTAATATCATATGTATTCATGTTGGACAACATCAGCAAATGTCGGCCAACCGATATACGCCTTTGAAAAACAACCCATTTCTATCGACTTTGCTTTCAAATGGAGCAATGCATAGTTGACATTTCACCCACATCCTCCGACACCACACAACTAAACACATGTTGCCCGAAAGATTCGAATGCTTTCTTGCGCGTCAGCTCATAAATTTTGTCTTTACCCGCTGCCATTTTCTAGCAAGTTCCCGGCACTGTGCAGTACTGTGCATGTGCAGCTTTCGACATGTGCAGCTCTCTCCTTAGCTACTAGCTAAAACAGTGTGTTTCTTTATTATCACTTGTATGATCGGGCAAATGAGTTGCTAGATTTACTAGCCCGACGTGGCATTTTACTTGATTCAGGCAATCCTTATTCTTCAAGGCTGTAACACAAGGTGTGCTGTTGAGATGGTAGTTGATATTGTGTTGACTTTAGCAGTGTAATATACAAACTAACTAACAAACAAACAAACCGTGATCAAAAAATGAAGGGGCAGGCAAATTTGGTGTTGACTGTTTATGGTGGGCCTGTCAATTAATAACTCCTGTATCAGATCAGGGTCACCACAAATTAGTCCCAATTTGTTTCCCCCAGTCTTGAATGTGTTAGTCCTGCTGTAAAAAGGCATTTCTATTTCATTTTCACTATCCATGTAATGCTGTTTGTCTTGAGCATGCAGACTGCTTGAATGTTTTTTAAATGCACCTGATGACCTTGACTTCGAAAACTGCAGAAACATTTACAGGCCAAGGTGAAAGAGGCCAAAGGAAAGTCCCGGGAGGAAAGTTTCACTAAATTGGAATTAATTACACAACCTATAAATGCATAGCTAGAAGTTTTCCTTTTTTTTTTTTTTGTTTTGTTTTTCAAATTGATGATTTCTTTACAGCCCCCTCAAACCCCCCTCAATCTAACCCCAAAGCATTTGTTCCCTTGTCAGCATCTGGTTAGCCTTGCCAAATAACCCTGCCTTTCTCTGTGACTGTTAAGCAGCATGTCTCAACACGTACCTCTAATACTCTCTCACTGTCTGCAGATCTGTCATATATAGCCAGTGGCCATGTGAAACCAGTCAGTACTGGGTTTTAGCTGGTCTCAGACAGTCTAATTGTGCACTTAGGGAGGTGACTTTGATGGTTCAGGAAAGAAGAAGGGGGGAAAAAAACACAAGTGGCCAGTGAGACATCAAAAGGGAATATTGAACACTGCAAGACAATATTATAATTCGTCAGCATTATGCAAAGTAATCTCTGTGACTGCAGATGGGAGTTAATACGATTTTATTGATACCAATGCCATTATTTATTTTGGTTAACGTGGTTGTCAGTCTGATTCTTCATCCAGTCCCTTATTGATGACAGACCAGTTTGTTTTGTTTTTTTTGAGATAGTAGTCTTACACTGTAGAAAAAGGCATGCATGAATGTATATTTTCATTTAGACGTACTGCTCGGTTGGGAAGCAGTGCCACGTGGGCATTCGGTATCAAATCAACTGTTTCCCTGGAATCTAAGTGCACGTTGCATAGACATATTTCAGCATTGTTGTTTTGTGGTGTTTCAACCTTGAGATGAAATTACCGTTTTAGACATCACGACTTGCACCATTCTTGTTCTTTGTAAATTAAAGCAACACTTTAGACCACTTCTTACTTTTAATCGTGGCAGTGTATACGGTTACAGCATAGTTAGAAAAACTAATGCTTGGTTGACATGGTTCACACAACCTCTCCAAATACACTAAACTATGGCTGGACATAAAATGAATTAATTTCAGTGTCAGCCAAATGGTTTAAGAGGACAAAATATGAGTTTAGATTGCTGGATCTTGGTTAGGGAGAGAGACAGAGAGAGAATAACTACTACAAATTAGTAGTAAGTGGTTTTTGTTTTGTCACTGACTTCTAGTGGCTCTCAACCAAAGCCCAATGTAAAAATGTAAGCGACGCATAAGCTCAGATAATTGTTTTTTTTTCTGCCCTGCAGAAATTGGCAGACAGCCAAAGTAAATAAGTGGCTGAACTATTTAGCAACCTAAGATATTTTTCTCACGATTTGGTAGATGAGACCAAAGAGATGCAAAAAGGTGAGCAAATACTAGTCTACATTTAAATTTCAAATATTGGACTTTTTGTTAACACTTTATAAGATGGTTTTTGAAAGGCTGTGTTGTTGAGTTTGTTTTGTGAGTCTGTCAGTGGTCCAAATTTGCTTAATTATTTAACCTTGAGGATTGTCCTTAAATGAATCTCTAAAAATCAGAGGAAAATAATTTGACACATTCTCAGAAATGCAGTCATCTGACCACATGCGCTTCAGTGTATTCTGATATTGAGGTGGTGGCATCTGTTGACATTGGCACTGCCAATATTAGGTTGACACAACACACGGGATGGGGCTCATTGAATGTGGTAGTTATAAATAAACATGTACATATCTGGGAGTTGCTGGTATTTAGGACTGGGTGTTGTGGCCATTAGCATTTGTGTAAAGTGGCGACAGGCAGGTTGGACTCGTATGGGTTGTTTTCCCTCCTTTCTAGCTGTGACTGTTGTCTGTGCTTTAAGAAAATACTGATCCTGGTGATTAGTGGTGTGATCATTCCTCTCTTTTGTCTGCTCCCTCCTGCACTAAGCAAACACCGAAACCTGTTAGACAAGCCTTGTTCTAATGAGAAACAAACACACTGTCAAATGTCAAACACAACACCACCTTCACTTGCATGCTTTTTGAATTTGAGGTCACTGAAATATTCACTTTCACATAGTGGACAGTGTTTGTGCAACATTTACTTGGCACTCAATAACTGTTTGTTAATGAGCCAATGAATCCCAAATAAATAACAATAATCATAAGTAACACCAAATTATATTTTAGTTTATGTTACAAGCTTTCCTGTGATGGGTACAAATTTTGGACTGTGTGTTTCATTTTCTTTTCTCTCTCCTCTGTTTCGTTATGCAGTTTCAGCAGTCGGTGTCCTCAGAACTGAAATGCCTCGGCAGAAGCTCTTACACACTTTGTGTCAACAGTCCCCTTGTCATCCGACAGGCCCTCCACCCCGAAGCTTCCAAAAAGGTAATAGTCCAAACTGCAGACACCTAACACCAGTTATGAAAACTAAGCATTCAGGATCCAAAATGCTAATAGGTCTCTAGCGTTTCATTCTTTTGCACAACACGCTCTCTTTGCACAGTCTTGTGACACATGTTGACTAGCATGTCACGCGCTGCCTTGGAATATCAGTAATCCCACTAAACAAACCAGTTATGACTCTGTTCATGGCTCTAGCTAGTGTGTGACGAACCAGGTGTAATGGTAACCTTAAACAAGTAGACTGGTAACTAGTTGTTCTGTTAAAATAGGTGAAATATGGTAAGCTTCAAGGGTGCGATTTCTTTCCCTCATGAATGTGGGCATTGACCTGTAGGAATGAAGTAATGCATTTCTTTTGAATTATGTTTTCCTTCTTTTTGTGTTCCTGGTTATAAATTTCAGTCAAGATCTCCTCTTCATGTCTTTGTCTGACTGTCCGTTATTGGATACACCAGGAAGCTAACAGACTGAGTCCTTTGTTTTTCTTTGTCTCGTCTTTTTCAGAATCTTGTCCTTCCTGAATGTTTCTTTTCATTTGTGGACGTGAGGAAGGAGTTTCTCAAATGTTGCCCCAACGCCGGCCCTGTGCAGAAGCTCGAACTTGCCTCCATGTTGGAATGTATCCTTTGCTCGCCTGAGACTTATTGATACTCCCTTTAACTTGATATTTCAGCGAAGATACGAGGGGAAATTGTTAATGTACTAAAAATAACAGTACCACAGTGTACCATAGGTCAGAGTCCTTAACTGTATGTGTGCAGATGTTGGTCTCCCTGCTGTGTCAGAGCAGATGATGGGGGTGAGGGAGGTGAGCAGCATGGTGCAGCTGACACTTCACATCCTGGCTGAGCCCTACAGTAAGTAACTAACATGATCTAACAATAAAATAGATGTTTAAGGCCACCTCCCATGGTACTGTTAGGAGCTGGACCTACCTCTGCAGAGCAACCAGGCTCATATGAAGAGCAGTCATGTCGCATGCACTGTTCACAAGCGCTTATTAGTGTGTGTGTGTGTTAGTCTTCTTCGGCTACCTGATTGTTTAGGTTTATGTAATCAGTACTGTGACTGCAAAGCTGAAGTCTTGACATTGTACCAGAACATCTTTAATGGATGCTGGAACAAAGCCTGAATGTTGACAGAAAGAACACTTTGACTAGAAGGTGTGGTTGTCAATTGTTGTTGTTAATTACTGCCTTAATTGTATTATTTCTCATTAATGTTCCTGTTTTCCATTATCAGTCTTAATGTGTGTTGAAAAGCAACAAACCTTCTTATTCGCCATCAGACGATTTACTGCAGTGTGGCTGGATGTAAGATGACTCCACATGTGATTCAGTGCAAATCAATCAAACTTTGATCCTCTATCTTGACTCTGGCCACCGCCTCTGGCTTTACCCCCTTAATAACTGCAAAGTATGTCTTGGGGTGTGATAGGTACTAGGAATGCAGGGTGCTTATATCACACTGCTTGGCAGGGTGAACCTGTTCACGAAAGAAAACATGGAATATTGTTTTGGAGCTTTAGGATCCAACCTCATATTCAATTTTCTTTTCTAGATCACGAGTTCTCCTGTGTTGAAACAGTGAAGTACAAGTTCGATTCTGGCACATGGTATGTATGAACTTTTCAAGAGACGTACACTTTTTTGTGTGTCTTGCACACCTGTTAGCCAGCAGTGTTGCTTAGAGACTGACAACACCCCTCTAGACTTATCAGACCTCAGACCTCGGGCCCTTAGCATTGATTACAGCAACAAGGAAACCCCAAGTGTGTTATTAAAGCTGTCCAACTTTGCCATCAAGTGCTTACCTGGCTATCTAGTAGCAGAACACCAAATCCTGCTGCTCTCAGACAGTCAAAAAGCCTATCACCTTGACAACCCCCTGACATTTAATCATGGGAGTGCGTTACTTAGTGTTAAGCACTTACTGTGACTGGCCTCTGTGTTTCCAGTCTGTGGACAATTTGTTCGACTATAACAAGAGCGATGGTGTTGGTGATTAAAACCTGTAGTGCTCTGCATGGAGGCTTTTTAATCATCTGTTCTAATCATTCATCAATGTTTTGTTTTTTTCCCCTCTTCAGCAGCAAAACTGAGCCAGTGGACAGTGAGACGGTGATCAGAGCGCGAGGACTTCCATGGCAGTCATCAGACCAGGACATTGCTCGCTTCTTTAAAGGCCTCAGTATTGCCAAGTATGTTGGATTTGGCTTCTTCCAGCAGCCCCATTACGCCAATGAACTTTATTTAAACTGCTACAGAAAAACAGTTCAGTGCAATAGCTTTCAACATGTTGATCAGTGTAAAGTTTTGTAGCATTTCTTTTGAAATAGTTGGTGCTTTTACTTCATTATTGTGGCTGCAAAATCATTTTTGAAATTTTGTGTTTGAAGGTTATGAAATTGTTTTTTAAATGTCTAGTGGAAACTCCATGCGTATGTCATGAGTTCAGAGGCACCAGGTATTTGTACAGTAGAGTAGAATACATATTAGCTCTCATGTTATATTGTGGTATTTTCAGGAAGACCTGAATCAGAAAGAAACATCGCTGATGAGCTTAAAGGAGCGCTGACTCCAGCGTGCCTATACTTTTCCACTGTATTCATGTTATACTTTCAAACACGGCAGCACATGTAATGCCAAATAATCACAACATTTCTTGTTTCTTTCTTGTAGTAGATTCACCTCTGCACAGTAGAAATATAGCTGTAGCTAGCAGTTGGTTAGACTAGCTTTGCATAAAAACTGGAAACCAGGATACAGCTAGCTAAGCTGTGTACAAAGGCTTTACTGTACAAACATGGCCATGGTAATGATCTTCTCATCTAGCTCTTGACGAGAAAATGAATAAACATATTTTCCAAAAAGTTAGACTAAAACAACAAATCCAGGGTCTCTCCGTTGAAGTCAGTTCTTTGAACCGTATCATCGAGCTCCTGTCGTTTTATTCCATCCTGTGACTCCGCATTATTATTAACTGTTTTCATACTAATGTTTGCCTGTGTGCACCTGTTTTTCAGGGGCGGCGTGGCCTTATGTCTTAACGCTCAGGGCAGGAGAAACGGCGAGGCCTTAGTTCGTTTCATCAACTCAGAACACAGGGACTTGGCTCTGGAGCGCCATAAGCACCACATGGGCAGCCGTTACATCGAGGTTAGATTAAGAGCATTTACTTGTTCAGACAGTGTAATTTTGATTTGTGTGTCTTTTAAAAATATGCTTCACTGAACAGTAGACCTCTTTAAGACCTGAGGTAGTGAATGTCTGAGTCTGTAAAATGTCTTCTAAACTAAATGATGATTTAATAATTAGGCATTTAAGTAATTCCCTCGGGCTCTATTGCATAAAAGTGAGGAGTGAAGATCTATGCCTTTCACCCTCATTAAACTGTTCTTTATGGCTAAATCCAGTTTAACTCTTGTCTTCTCAGGTCTACAAGGCCACAGGAGAGGAATTCCTAAAGATCGCCGGAGGTTAGATTTCAGATTGTTTTCCTCTCTTCTCTTCCCTCCATGTTCATACGAAGACTCGTGGTGAAAGGCTTTCTGTTAGTGTGAGGTAGACTTCTATTTCATGGCTTTCCCGCATCTTTGAGGAAAAACAAGACCCTTCCACATCTGTAAAAGAGCAGCTCTTTAGTGACCATAAAAGAGGGGCTCTCATTTGCGCTTTGGCTCTCTCTCCTATTACCTGTGTCTTTGCCTCATCCCAGTGACTCTCCAGCAGCTTATCTTGGACTAATGAAAGACGCTTTGTGAGGAGCTTCCCCCCCCCCCATCCCTTATTCACCTCCTCACCCCCACCCCAACTCTTCAGGGGCCAGTTGGAGAGAAATTTCACTCTCTGCTCACAGCAGCTCACCTGTTCAGTTCAGCCTCAAGCTCCACTCCCCTGAGGCAGAGAAGGCTGACGGCCGGTGAAAAGACCAGCTCAGTGCTGATTCAAAAGGGGTGTGAAGAGACAAAGGCAGGGCCTGGGGGCTCTGGACCATAGAGCAGCAGCCAGCAGTAACACAGGACAGAGATAGCAGACAAAGAAACGCAGTCACTCAGTGCAGATAAGTTACAGTGGCTTTCGGCCTGAACGTGGACTATGGACTCTAGATCAGTGCAGACTGACAGCACATTGGAACTTTTTAGGCAAATCATTCAAGCAGACGAGAAAGCTGCCTCTATCAATAAAAATAAGGTTTGCAATAAACGTAGAAATGAAGGTATAATCCAAAACATTTAGCGTGTCATTGCTCTTTTTGGAAAATGAGACTTAATATTGTAGCAGTTCATTTCATTTGAGTATTTGTTTGGCCTTTTTCCATACAGTACAAATTATAAACATCGGCCTACAGTCTCCTGCCTTGTAGTAGAAAGAACTGGGGAGTTATATTATACTACAATGTAAACAATGACTTTCAAATGTTATGCGATTAGGAACTGTGGACACAAATTGAAATTTTGAAGGCGAAAGACTTGTTAGGGAGTCTGAGAGCCGTTGTTTGAGTTTGAGAAACAGGTCTGGTTTGCAGACAGGCCAGTCTACCTGCAGCCTTTTACTATATGGCAATGCTGAGGCTCCCCATGCTGTGGCCACTAACACACCTTAATATGATCACAGATCGTAGCCTTTGAACTTTGCTCAGGTAACAATCTGGATGGTCATTTTTCCTCTTTAATCATGTTTTTTTAAAATGCAGCTCCACCTGAGGCCTCAAAGGCCATTGACATTCAGTGTTGGTTATCGGCTTTGTTCCTTTCATGCAGAGGTTTCTCTGAATTCGCTGAATCTTTTAATAATAATGGACTGTAGACAAAGAAGTCCTCCTGAAATTCTTTGCAGTTGTGTGAGTCTGAGTTGTTGAGAAATGTTAGACCCGTGTCGTTTTTTCACAAAGTGGTGTGCCTCTGCTTGCTTGTGGACAAGTGAGCCTCACAAGAATCCCCCCGTCATACCTAATCATCAAGCTTATAAATATCTTTGTACCGTATTCAGCTGAATATACTTTAGGTCAATGGCACAAAGCACTGCATTCTATTTTTATATACATTTTACTCATCGCATCACAACTTTTTTTAGAAGCGGGGTTGTACATAAACAACAGTTTAACTGAACATGGCACCGTTGGCAGATGTATGTGTCCATTTCTGTTACCTGAGGTCAGTTGGTTTAATGGCACTACATCAGATGAGGTAACTTGCAAATTGAAGGATTCATTGTGTGATAGGCAGGGACAATTTGCTTTTATAGGACCTGTTTGCATGGTCATGGAAGTGGACACATCTCCTCCCATTCTTCTTGAACTGTAGCGGAAAAAAGAGGAACATGATATAAACAAAGGAAATGAACCGGAAACCAAACGCAGTGTGCAGAAACAGTGGCACACTTTGGTTTGAAAACCTGCCAGTTTGCACGTATGAACACTCAATGTTTAGTTTTGTTTCTGCTACTTTTCTGCCTGGCATGTAACGAGATGGTTCATTACTGAATTCATAGGTAGGTAGGCAGGTTTCATTCAGACATCGCATCATGAAATTTTTCATGGCAATAAAAAAAAACAACAACAACAAATGGCATGCAGAATACTTTTCATGAAGGCTCAGAGTTTGTAGCTGAGACAGACGTGGAGTCTGAATGACCACGGTTATCTTGTGGATGAAGAAGTTAAGGTGGCAGAGGGTGTGGGGATTCGGAGATATGACATGATACACATACTGTAAGATGATTTAAAAATATATGCCCCACAGAGCTGCTAGCATGGCTGTAAACTCTGTCATGCTTCTATAAAACATTTCTCACTGTGTTAGCCAATAACTGGTTAGCCGTCAATAAATTTAGCTTGAGAACAAAATTCTAGTCTCGCAGGAATGGTGTTCAGATTTCAGGTGTTGATCATTCCTCTCCTCTGACAACAGGTACATCTAATGAGGTGGCCCAGTTCCTGTCCAAAGAGAACCAGGTCATTATCCGTATGCGGGGGTTGCCGTTCACTGCCACACCCCAGGAAGTGGTGTCCTTCCTTGGTCCCGAGAGCCCAGTTACAGATGGTACCGAGGGCCTGCTCTTTGTCAAATACCCTGACGGACGGCCCACAGGCGATGCCTTTGTGCTTTTCTCCTGTGAAGAGTACGCCCAGAATGCCCTGAAGAAGCACAAGCAGATCTTGGGGAAGCGATATATCGAGCTGTTTCGCAGTACTGCGGCTGAGGTGCAACAGGTATGTTTATTTTAGCTCTGTTGGATGGACATCCTGTCAAATGTGCTGACTAAACCAAGGATTCAAAGCAGATGTTGAGAAAATGGGCTGAGGTCAACAGCAGCAGCTGCTCTTGAACTCATCCCATTTTTCTCAGAAACTCTCAACGACTTGATGTCATGACAGTACAGAGAAGTGGCCAAACATAATATTGAAAGTTCATGAGAGTTTGCACAATTTAAAATAACATTATTGCACAATGTATACTTCAACCGCTTCATTTTGAGTTTTTCTGCATTCAGTTTAGTTTTCTGTCTCAAGCCTCCTGTTGACACTGTCAGAGTTTCTCAGACTACGTGTGAAATGAGCTTTCAAGTATTTCCAGATATATAACAGTAATGTCTTTTTGACTGTCATTGTCCTTGCCAGGTCCTGAATCGCTATATGTCCACGCCTTTGATCTCCACACTTCCCCCTTCACCCATCGTGCCCGTCCCGGTCCTCGCCACGCCTTCCTTCCTTCCAGCAGCCAGCAGCACTCGCGACTGTGTCCGCCTCCGTGGCTTGCCCTACACTGCTGGCATTGAGGATATCCTGGAGTTCATGGGAGAGCACACTGTTGACATCAAACCCCATGGAGTCCACATGGTCCTCAACCAACAGGTCAGACTGGTTGGCGCAGACACACATGCTCCATATCCTAGAACTGTGTTAAATGTCATCTGCGGTCACCCTCTTTCAATTAACTCTTTATCAGAGAGCTTAGTTACTGTTAAAATGATCGTTTGCCTGCAGATTTGGTTATTGGCTTTTTCTACCGATAATATCAAACACAAATGCGATGCTCTTCAGACTTCATGTGAATAAGAAATTACCATATCCTTCACCAAATCTTTGCCAAATACATCCCATAGTGTTTGCAATAAAAACACCACCTCACTTAAATCTTATATTTGTGCTGTATTTTGGTACTAATTTTTTTCCCTTTCCTCCTTCTGTCCTCGCTGCAGGGTCGGCCCTCTGGTGACGCTTTCATCCAAATGAAGTCATCTGACAAGGCATTTATGGTGGCCCAGAAGTGCCATAAAAAGACCATGAAGGACCGCTACGTGGAGGTGTTCCAGTGCTCCACAGAGGAGATGAGCATTGTGCTGATGGGGGGAACCCTGAACCGCAGCGGCCTCTCCCCTCCACCCTGCAAGCTTCCCTGTAAGTTAACTCCACCAGTTAAGGTCCTTTTCTTTATAGTGGTATGTTTGATTTTTATGAACCTTCCTTTTTTCATTTATTGGGACACTGATCAACTTGGAAACGCAGACATATTTGATGCCTGCATTGTGCCACTGAACTCTTGTTGATTTGGATTACAGCAAACTTATTTCTCCAATTTTATATCCTAGAAATTAAAAGCTAAATATTCAAATATTTGACGGTTTCATTCCTTATACTGCACACACTATACAGCTATCTGCCTCCCTTTGAAACAGTGACCGTTTAGACTTGACTATGCGACTCTAACTGTACTTTGCTCCGTCATGGCTCATATCTGTCTCTGGTGCTGGAGATTAGATTGGGATTGGCAGAGATGACTGTCTGTTTGTTTCTTTGATTAACAAATCTTCTGAGCTATTTCACCTAGAATCCTTACTGCAATTAGAGGGAAGGTTATTTTTAGCATGTAGTATTCACCCTGACTGACCTGGAAACAGTCCAGCCTCAACATGGTCAGCAGTGTTGGTACTAACAGAGGCCATTGGTGCCCAGAGCCTCGCACAGATAGTGGCTGTTTGTATGTAAATACAGCCATACTGTGCTTGTTTATATTGTAAGTATGACACCCTGAAAGGCAAAGTACGCTTTGTAAAGAAAGTACCTGGCGTACGAAAGGTGGCTGTGGGGTCCTTTCCGGTCTCATCTTATTCTTATAGGTCTGGTTGTCAGTCAAATCTGACTCCATAGCCTTTACGGTGAAGAATCTCTACCACACTGCTGTAAACAAGTCTACTGATACGACGATGTGGTCATGCAAAGTGTTTTGGCTTACATTTGTTTCACTTGTCCTGCTTGTTATGTGCAGCTGTGAGTAGCAGTGTCACTGTGTCCTCACATCTTGGCAGTGATAATCTTTGACAAGACAGGCTGTGGTTTTTCATCATTTACTGATCAGTCAGTAAATTTAGTTTGTGAACTGTCAGAGAAATAATGAAGAATGCTCGAGTGTCCCCTTCAAATGTCTTGTTGTGTCCAGGCAACATATTTCGGTTTCTCTTTTGTTTTCAGTCATTGCTAATTGTTGCCTGCTTGAGCTTCCTTTTTACTCAGAATTGGTGCAATTCTTGTCACGTAATACTGCATGTACTGAAAACAATGATCAGACTCTGTGCGTCTTCGTCTCTGTGTGTAGGTCTGTCTCCGCCCACAGCATACGCTGCTTTCCCCACCCCACCTGCCATCCTCTCTGAGGCTGCTCTCTACCAGCCCCCCCTGCTGGCTGCTCCCAGACCTCCTCAGACCACCGCACACAGCCCTGCTCACACTCTGGCCTACTACCCCCCACACCCACACCTGTACATGAATATGAATATGAACTACACAGCTTACTACCCTAGGTTAGTGCCTCTCACCTCTCTTTTTATCTGCTCCTGCCTCTTTTTTTTTTTTTTTTTTGGTTCCCTAACTTTTTCCCTGGTACGTTCTCTCTCCAGCCCCCCAGTCTCTCCTTCCACAGTGAGCTACTTTGCTGCTCCACCAGGCACAATGGCAGCAGCAGTCGCCTCCCAACCCCACCACGCTGCAGCTGCCGCCGCCTCTCCTGTGCTGCCTCAACCTGGCGCCCTGGTCAGGATGCAGGGCCTGCCCTACAACACCGGGGTCAAGGACATTCTCAGCTTCTTCCAGGGATATCAGGTCAGTACACGCAGCGTTAAGAAGACACTGTTGGAAAAGTGCTCTGGTGTCGCAGGGATGTGAAGGCCACCCAAAGATGCCTTGTGTTTATGTTTGCAGCTGTGTACTGGAATTGTGGAATTGTTTTATCCTGCTGCCCTGCAGGTTATTTTGCATGTAAAACAATGGACATGAGCTGGAGTCACTTACCCACCTTTAAATACTGACCACATAACAGTAGAGACGTGATAAAGTCAGCCAGCCAGCTAGAAAGATTTATCTGTTTGTGCTTCTTATTGCAAAATCACCCACCTCTCTGTGCTTCCCCATATTTTCCGTTACCAGTCCAAATTAGGTGAAGTCCTCTGAAGCAGGTATGAACCCTGACAGGTGTGGCTCCAGACGGTTTTGCAAGTCGGGGAGGGAGGAGGGAGAGGGGTGGGGTTCGAGGTGGAGGGGTTATGCTGTTGTGGCACAGAGCGTGGGTCTGCTTCATTTAGTGCTGGTACAACCACTGTACTTTAACGTGTGTGTGTGTGTGTGTGTGTGTGTGCGTGTGTGTGTGTGTGTGTGTGTGTGTGTGTGTGGCTATAAAGCTGACTCTGATCCTGACTGTTGGCTGAACTAGTGTAATTGTATCTTTAATGGACTGAGTATGTGTTTTTCTGGCTCTCACAGGCTCTGGGTGAGAAAAACGCTCTCACACTGGTATTGGTGTCCTTTACCAAACTCATGCTTAATCACATTGTAGCTCAAATTAAGCCTGTTCAGCCAGTACTGTGTGTGTGTGTGTCACACCTTGAGAGTTGTGAGAGCATATACCTCTGCATCCTGTGTGTATCTAAAACTGTACTGTCATGTGTGAAACGATGTGGCGGCCTCCCAGCCTGACTGTCCGTTCGTTATTATGCTGTCTGTAGTACGCACCTGACGAGTACAGCGGCATGGTTCAGATGAGCGAACAGGCCAGGAGTCTGATTCAGCCCAAAGAATGGCTCTGTCTGTAGGGACTCACCCCAAGGTAAGAAGAAGAGCCTCCAGACCAGAGAACCAGAGGGGACAGAGAGGGCATTTCATGGACTTTAATGACACCTGTGTGTTCAGGCTAATGCACAGCATGCATGAGTAGACTCCTATCAAACTGCCCAGTAATACGGATAGCATGATATCTCATGTGGCCGGCATGTCAGCCCGCTGCTTCCCAATCAAATCTGCCTGATAACTCGAGTCTCTTCTGTAGGCCTGTTAGGAGTGCTGAGTCCTGACAGACAGGTGTGTGTGTGTGTGTGTGTATGCAACACACTGGACACAGAAGATTTGATCTATTGTTTGTTTTATTGTTAAGTGAAGTGACCCTAGGCCAACACTGTCGTATCATGTAAATTTGTGATACGTGTCATAAACTTCACCACCAAGAATTTCCATAGATGGAGCTCTGGCTGATTCTGCGCCTGCTCTGTGGCCTCCTTTCATTCATAAATGTGGAGTATTGGTTCAGTTTTACAAATTGGCAGCAGCAGCACTGGCCTTGAGATAATGTGGCGAAGATTGAAAGTACAGAGTTTTATTGCTGCTTCAAGTAATAATTAAAAATGAATAATTTCCTTTTGCCTCCACGAGTGGAAGTTTTGTTTTAGGACTACTGATAACGTACAAACAGTTTGACTTGATTCAGCACTCCTTCACTAAACCAACCCCTGAAAATGGTTTCTGAATCACTTCCCCTGAACATTTCCAGCAAACGCTGTCACAAATGCCTTTTTTTCCCACTAACATCATCTCCTCCTGCTCTGACATGATTCTCTGACATGTAGACTTGATGAATTTCACCCTGATCAGTGAGTTGTTTTTATATCTGCATGTACTATGAAACTGATTCTTTGTTTTAGCATCAGACTTGTGGATGCGTGCAAACTAACAGATAATCTGTGTGCTTCAGGTTCTTTTGGGACGGCATGTACTCTGCTTTTGCTCTTTAAGCTCATTCGTCTCTCTTTGTTTCTTCTACCTGACTGGACCGGTTTGATGAGATGTCTTTCCCAGGGTATTGTTCATCCTCAGCTTTGTGGGCTCCCCCTGGTGGTTTCATGTTGCAGCTCCCGTGAAATAGTTGACTCTTACGTATTGTGCGTTTGTCTTTTTTTTAATTTTTTTTTTATTCTTCCGCAGCTCCAGCCGGACGCCGTTCTCATCTTGTACAACTTCAGTGGTCAGTGCAGCGGTGAGGCCTTGATCACCTTCCCCAGTGAAGAGACCGCCAGACGGGCCGTAGCCGAGCGCTCCAACCACCCCTTCTATGGCCAGCAGGTCCACTTGGTCTTCTGTAACTGACCACTAGCCCTTCATCTCCCTCAATTTAACCTCCAATCGAAGAGCACTCAACTCCCAAACACGTATCTTTAGCAAGAAGTCCCAACTGATCCCAGTGCCACTTAAAACCACTACTGAACCTCTCCCTCTTCCATGATTTGCCATTTATTGATACACTGCTGACACTCCTGAAGCCACCGCTGGGCATCCACTGGTGACGCAGCTGAAGTCGTTGAAGCTTCACGCGCAGCATTCCTGTGTATGTGCGCCTACTGTAATAGCCGGTTGTGGAGACGAGATGGTGTGGAGCATGAGCACACCCATTAACAGTGGTTCTGCAAAGCCAAAAGTGCATGTATATGTAAATGCTCTATATATGTGTCCCTTTATAAAATACTGTACAGATGTTCATCCTGAAATGCTTGAGGCTGTACAAACCACTTCTGCATACGATCTTTTCTGTATATTTCTAAATTTTCACTCTTTACCACTACAAGATTTTGATTTTTTTTTTTCCAGAGTTTATGATCCTTTGTGTTCTGCAGCTCGACGCAAACACAGACGTGTGTATGTGCATGCACAATGTTTATTGATTTGATGGCCTCCAGCAGTGTAGTGGTGCCATAAGAGAGAGAGAGAGAAAAAAAGCCATAGAGACTGATGTGGACTACTGAAACAACAGAGACAATATCAAACTGTACTTGATTCAGCTGTAGTGGCAGTAAGTTAAATCTACAGCGACACTACAGATGTGCCAGCGTACAAACTAATTTGTAAATTTATTTTCTGTAAAAAGCATTTATGTGTGACACAGTATGTCATCTCATTTAGACCTTTTCCAAGCACTACAGATTTATTTGCTCCAATCAAACCGTTAAGTAACTATGAGTAGAACGATGAATTGATTCTAGTTTTATGAATCCCATTTCCTTACCAAGGGTGGGTATTTTGTTATTAAATGTAAAAGGGCCGAGGCACATCCTGAAGCCTTTTATGATTGACCTCAGCTACTAGATCGCTTCTGTTTTTCGTTTCCAGACTATTTATAACGATCAGTCTGTAACATGCTTTAATGACCGGAGTACTGTGTTAAAAGCTTTATTTTTCCTGTGACAGGTCCGCTGACAGCTGTCTTAGTTTTTTTCCTCTTGACTGTGCCTACATTACCCAGAGTGCAATACTGGCCCAAACAAGGCAAGGTCAACCTCTGGCGGCAGAGGAGATGTTTCTTTTGTTGCAAGTTTGAGACTTGTATGAATTTAGATCTGTGTATAAGACTGTAAACAATAATAATAATAAAAAAAATGTTGACAATGATCCATGTATCATCAGTTTTTTCCATCATCACTATTTATTTTATGATAACACCACAGCTGAAATTTATCCAAACCACTTTTGACATGATTGATGCTACACCAGCTTCCTCTACACACGGGGAACATCAGACGTTGAAATGTGTGCACGGCTGCGTGTACACGACATCACGTTCTGTTCATGTAGCATAACCTTTGAGTAAACCTTTGTAGTGAGCGGAGTTGTGAAGAGGCGTTGGTGGGACTGCAAAGACACAGGAAGAAGTGACACAAGGCCATAGTTGAGTTTTCTGTTTTATTGATATACACTACTTTAGAGCCTACAGTATGATGCAAGGTATTCCCTTTGAATAATTTCAAAAAGCACTGCAGTCTTAAAAATTACAAAAAATTTTAACATACAAAATATACAAGAAATGACAATACAAGGCTCGGTAAACATCAGCTAAACCTGTATTTCCCTTTTATTTTACAAAACATATATATATAGTTATATGTATATATATGTGTGTGTGTTTGTGTGTGTGAATGTATATTTGTGTATATCTATATATATATATATATATATAGATATACACACATACATATTCAACACTCATACATGTCCCCAACCTTTTAGGAATGACATCCATTTCAAAGTATCAAAAATAGAGTTGTACAGTCTCTGTTGCTTTACCTTAATGTAAAATGGGAACAAATTGTTCGGTCTTTGGTTGTGACAGAAGAGGACGGCAGCCAGAGTTTACTGTCAATGCTGGTTTAGTTTTTTGTTGTTGTTGTTGTTGACTCAAGTCTTTCAAGCTACAGAAGCAGCTTTATAGGCAAAAAAAAAAGAAAAAGCCATCCCCCTTCTCCCACCCAACCCCTCAATGTCCACCCTGTGCCCCCCCAAAACAAACAAAATATCATAATAGTAATAGTTACTGACTTATGTCATGGAACAAAAACAAAAAAATCAACCCAGAACAGCATACAGACACACTGACAAACAAGAGTTAAGGCATCCTAATAGTTTACATAGTGACATGATACTCTCACTATCTGAATGTTTTTTTTTTTCTTTCTGCTCCGTGAAGTTCATAAGCAACATCATTACAAATAGTTTATAATCTCATTTCTCATATTTAATGTCATATCTCACATTTGCTGCTGTTATAGTTTGCATAGCCTAAATACATGTGTGTGCTTCTGTTGTTAAAAATAGGACTCTTAAAAATTTCCCGTCTTCTGTACAGCATATTCGATACAAACACCGAGCATCCGTCCACACAAACACACTCGCGCACTCACACAAAGGAACCTATTAAGATGCTTGCGCTGCGTCCTTGACAAGGCAGATTGGCTGATGGACAACTCCACGATGCTAACAGAATCAATCAAGCATCTACAACAAGTCTACAGTCTACTTCTATAGGCATCAAGGTCTTTTTTTGTCTTTTTTTTCTCGCATTTTTAAAGGCATTAGGCAGAATTTTAATGCATAGCAGAATCATTTTCACCTGGAAACTGACTTCAAACCGTCATAAGCAACACTCCTCAGCTCTCACATGCAGGAGCATCATTGTCAAGCTTAAGGCAAAAGGAAAAGAAAAAAAAAAAGCCAATGGGAATCTTCATACCAGAAACTGTCTCTGTCTGTTTGCCGCCACGTCATCGAGACTAGAAACCTGCCTGAAAACGCACTTGTTGTCTTGCAGACTGTTACTGCTGCCGTGCAGGCACTGCATGTCTGTCAGAATAGAAAATATTAATGAATACGTCAGCGTGAATAGACGCTGTGGAGACAATCAGGGGGGAGTGTTTGATTGTGAACAGCAAACACTGATTGGTCTAAGACCCCGTTACATCCAGATGTTGTTGGGATTTTACCTTGTTCATAACAGAAGGGGGGGGGCAATGTATAAATGCATCTATATATGTATATATAGACATCTTTAAGTATAAAACACTTGTCAGATTATTTCCTATTATATGTCACGTCGGCTGTCATACCGTCACAGGTATGGTGGCTGTTAGGAATTAGAAGGCACGCAAAGGCCCCTGGGAAATTTGGGGAGTTATTGCATGAACAGAATTTCATGGTCCATCTCTGATTGACGAAAACACTTCTCTGTAACGCGGAAATAATCTTATCTTCGAACATCTTTGAATGAAAACGATCGAGAGAGCACACTGACGTCATCCCTTCATCGGGATTCATCGAATCGCAGCCACATGACCCAAGTCACACATCTGTTTCCAAAAATAAAACAAGCATCATCGTCAAACTCAAAGCCAGGTGTGCAAAACGACAAGAAAAAAAAAGAAGCTTTCGCTATCATTCAAAGCTGCTAATAAGGCAATTTGTTCAACTTGAAGAGGAAACACAGGGAGGGAGGATGTAAATGAAGAAACAGAAGAGAAACAGAGAGAGAGGGGGGGGGTCATGTACAGATATCTACACGGCTGCAAGTTTACTAAAAGCTGTGGAATGTTGCAGGTTGCAGATCCCAGACCAGCGCCAGAGGAGCTCATCCTCCCTGCCAGGCCCCTGCACTCCAGACCTGAATGGTTTTATCATTGAGAAAAACAAGGAGTGGACAGTGTCGTCATCTCTAAGCCACGAGTGAAAAACTGAAAGCCGGCAGGAGTTCAGCCAGATCGTCGTTTGTGAATCCAGTTTTACAGCTAATAATTCTTTTTTTTTTTAACGAGCGTGATTCTTTTTAACACTTCATGCCACACTTCTGCTGACGCTGATTGTTTTCGCCTGAGAAACTTTTGAAAACTTTAAACAGACTTCTGAACCCCGACTCTGGCTTGCTGTGAGAGCACCGTGCACTCCTCAGTCCCTCTTCTTTTTATATGTTTCATGACGTCTTCATTCACGAAGGTCAATGCTGGTGAGGAGGCGGACGACGTCGCGCGTCTATGTATCGTCTCCGCTGCAGAAAATGATCTGAAGAAGTGGTTGGTCAGGAAGACAGCTGTGCTTTAAAAAGGCCAGACCTCATGAAGAGGGACGGCTCACATCTCCACAATCTCATTCATCCTCATCGTTCACTAACCGCTTCAACCTCGGCGTTGGCGCCGCACGGCTACGTTCTCCCGCTCACCTGTCTGTTTAATCTGTGTGAAGGTGTGAGTTCAGTGTCTAGAGTTTTCAGTGAAATCTCCGACCGTACTCTGTCTTTGACCACAGTCTTTCTTATCTCTTCCTGCCCTCTTGCTTCGTCACGCGCAGGACCAGCAGCTGGACCGGGACCAGGGTCCAGAGTCAGTGTGGGAGCTGTGGGGTTTGCAGGATTTAGAGCTGGAGGGGATGAGCGTGGGCTGAGCTATGACTGGGTGTGTGCTGACGGAGGACCGTGAGCGCTGGGGGACTGGGACATGTCTCTGCCGATGATTTCATTCACTGTGAAGAGAAAAACAACAGAATTACTCATCATTACGTATTCACTACATCATTTACTCTGAATGTGTCTTATGGCAGCGCACCTTTTATTATTTTGTCTGGAAATGAGATGAGTAAGAAGCTCAGAGGCTTCTTTGAAATTTGTGATGTCAAATGAAGAATACCGTGTGCACGAACCCGTAGCAAAATGAGAGAGCTGCAACAATTAGTCAATTAATTGATTAATAACTATTAATTGCTAAAATTTCAGACAATTTTCTTCAAATGAATTATCAAATATGGATATTTTCTGCTTTCTTCAGCCCTCTACATCATACTGGATCATAAAAACAAACATATATTTTTTGGTGCCCACGAGATGTCACTGTGTGTTGAGTTCAAGGCCCTCTAATCTAATCGTTTTTTTTTTCAGTACAACAAAAACCCCAAAGTGTTGTAAGGTTCATCCGCCTGTCGCTACTGCAGATGGAGTTCAGTAGAAGTTCAGGCTTCCGGCCAGCAGAGAGCAGCGTTGTTCCTCGCTGAATTCCTCAAGACTGAAAGCTTGAGCTCGACGGGCCGGAGAGCCCAAAGTGGAAAAAGTCAAACAAATTGGCAAAGCCAGAGTTCAGAAAGTCACAGCTCTGACGTGAGGTATAATCACCCCTGACATAACAAATGAGAGAAACTATTCCATTCACTAAATGTGCCAGCTTTGTTTGAGTCCAAGAACTGTCAGCAGGAACCACAGCGCATTGACCCCTGCAGACACAGTCCCGTGCGGCTGTCCGTTACTTCATTAGAGTTTTAATGGGGGTTCAGGACTTTCCCCTCAGGCCCGTTCATGAGTGAGCAACCCATTGTTACAGACGTGTTGTCAAGGCCGGTTAATAACTCGGCTGGCTCATTCGGAGCCTGATTTGAAATAAAAATAACAGATAGCTCTTCTCACTGTGCTGCTGCCTGTTTTTTCGACCAGTGCGTGTGATTGTCATACATCTGCTGCCTCGATTCAGTCCTCGCACTGGGACCACAAGAGACGCAGCGGGGAGCTAGTAAAAAGTGCAGCAGTGAAGTAAATCAACTTTCAAATACTTTGACGTGGTGAGGAGGACATGAGAGCAGACACTTCCATTTGTTTGGAATTCATGGAAAATGTGATGTCTTTTTCCACTGTAACAATATGTTGTTGTTTTTTTTTTTTTGTCCTGTCACACATGTGATTTATCGAAGTGTTTCAAAAGTGACGCCGACAGGTCAGAAACACGACGTGCAGAAATCAGGCTGGGCAAACTGGTTTGGGAGGGTGTAGCAGAGACCTCTGCCCCAGTTTGACACCGGGGCCCATTTACAAGCGGACCTGTCTCCGCATGACGCGTCAAAATGCAGCTCCGCTCTTCTCCACCTATTTCTGTCCACTCGTGCACATGTACTGTAAAATCTTACATTTCCCCTGAGGTCAGAATAAACACATGTATTACTGTAACTCATTTGAGAAAGCGAGGAGAGGTGGCGGTTGACTCAGACGGCGACGAGCAAATGAACCCAGGCAAGATTTGTTTCATATGATTTTTTTTTTTTTTAATTTTATGACACACCAAGTGAAACGAAGCACGTCGGCGCTTAACTCGGTAAAATACTATCGTCCTCGTCTGCTGTCACCCTCCTGTCCGCTGCTCTTCTCCAGCAGTCTGCTGTAAATTCGTGTTGTTTTATTTGTGTTTTCTGCTGCTTGCTTTTGTGTCTGGCCACCATCACTCACATCATCCTGTTAGCGTGGGAGGCTCTTCCTTTCCCATGTCAACCATGTTCACACACAATCACACTCAAAGCACCACCACCACGCTCTTGTGAGACTACGCTGTGACTATCAAAGCAAATATTTACCTTTGTGTATATAACGCCGAGGTACCATATGCAACAAGTTGGACAGTTTAGCGATTTTATCACACAAATTTCACCTGTGAAATAAAACTGTGACGGAGGACTGCAGATCTCCTTTAAAGGCCGCGACCTTTCAAGAGACTAGCGGTGCAACTGTGCTTGAAATAAACAGCTTCTTACAGCTGTTACAGGACCGTCAGAGCAGCTGGATTGCTACACTGATGAAACGAAAAAGCTGGTAACAGCTTTTTATGTCCAAGCTCCACATCAATTTAGTAAAATAAAGCTAAGAAATGTTTTATATTTTACACTTTTAACACAGAACAAATATTTAAAATACCAAAAATGAGTCCACACCCTTTCAAACTTGGTCTGTCTAAGGCAGTAATTTGAACACTTTGATTAATTCAATTTCTGGGTTAATCACAGAGCGGCGTTCATGGGCCCGATACAGCTGCCTCTGCACGGCTGAAATGTTATGTGGTAAAGTCTGTAGCTCTGTCGATTGATGGGAGTGAATCTGCTCTAACACCACAGGAATATGAGTAACAAAGTGCGAAAGACCAACATCAAGTGGGCGTCTGCAGAAACATTTCACTTTCCGCTGAACTGATTAGATTGTTGCAGAGTGATAGATAACTCAGGAGAGACACGGAGGGCGATTAGCATAAAATAATCTGAAAACCCATGACTCGAGCGAACGCAGGACTAATTCCTCTCAATTTGATTTGCTTTTCTCATAAAAAAAAAGTGCCAGAGAGGTTTCACTCTCATTATTACAGCTGTGCACAATGTAAATCTGGATGACTCGATTTGGGGCATTCGAAAAAAACCAAAAAAACACTGAACTTATTTTGGAAGTAAATTTCCATCTCGGTCATCAGAAACAACAACGGAAAGGAGGAAACTGCAACGAATTCTTTGTTGTTCTCCTTCTGGCTGGATTTCAACAATTTCCCGAGACAGAAAATATAATCAGAAAAAATATCAAACCACGAAAGTCTCTCTCTATGGAAGAAGAAGAAAATAAAAATAAACGCGAAACCATACAAAAAGTATTTGACATAAAACAGATGCTTCATTTTCCCATACTGACGAGCGCTGATCTATGATTCAGATACAATCATTCATTTAGAGCTTGAATCCAGAAGTGAAAGAGAGGTTTGAGTCGAGCCGGGCCTGTGATGAGTTTCATATGCTGATAGTGTTTTCTCAGATTTACTGGTATTGCTCATGACAGTGCAACAGAAAGACGGTGATTCAGCGTTGCCAGCCATAGTAAGTGTGGCTCTGAATGGCTCAGCCAGAGGGAGATCCTCTGCAGATGACTGATAGGGGGGCTCCCTAGTCAAAATATACATTTGCAGTCAGCCGACTGCTACTACTACTACTACAACTGTTACTACTACTGTTGCTCTCAGAGAGGCTTCCATCAGATGGATCCTTCCTCTGTGTGCTGCTGGCTTTTAAATCTCTGTGTATGTAACAATCGGGTTGAGATGGGAATTCAAAAAACAAGTCCGAGTCCTGTCCTGCATCATCATCTTCAGAACTATTCACCCTGCGTCTATCAATTCAGCCTTTTCTGCCGGGGTTCAAGTGTTTTTATTTGGGTAGTTCATCATAAAAGCTCATAATAATCTTTAGGACCAAGGTTCTTCGTGTTTCTGAAGAACTGCAGGGGAAAGGGGAGTGGGGTGGGGTGCTTGAATCACTGAACTAGGACTAATTACAGTTATTTGCTGAATTAATCATCATTGTTTCCTGGTAGGGTGAGACACAGGCCAAGGGGTTTCACATTATGTATTAAATGTGCTCTGAAAACTCCTTTTTAAAAACGTACTCCAGAAACAAATCTGTTGTCAGATCTACATACTGCAAATGAAATGTTGTCAGGAGATTCTTTAATTTTATGAATTTAGTGTCACGTCTCGCAGGATGCCGCTGAGCGCGGGTAACCTCGCGTCTCCGTTTCTAAAGTGCACGTCACGGGAGGTGTATTAAAAAAGATTTCCATAATGAAAAACAGAAGTGAAACAGGCAGATGGACATTCAGTACAACAAACATATTTACTGCTGAAATGGAAAACGGGTAATTATCATAACCCTATGACACATTGAAAAAAAAGTTGCCTGACCCAGGCTTAAAAAACATTACTCTGGCAGCGCAGCTTAAGCAAATAACTCAAAGACTGACTGATTCTTGAATCCAGCAAATGAAGACAACATGCCACAATGGAAAACATTTGTGCAAAGGGAACAGAAAGAGGCAAGACTTGGGTTTGCCTGCAAGAGGGAATATCAAAGCGCACAGTTTCCACTTGCAGGGCCCTGTAATGACATGCACACGTCTTCACAAAGCCTCAGGTATGAGTGAAAACGTGAAGCACGATGCGATCACTCACATTGGAAATAGATGGTCAGCTGATTAAGGGTTTTTATTGAGGCCTCAATAAAGATTTCTCTGCTTCACTCTTCTAACTCTGCTGCTGCTCGCTGATCCTTTTCTGTTTCATTTTAATTTCACTTCTGGAGTGAGCGAGTGAGAGGGCACAGAGTACACCAGAGAATCTTGCTTAAAAGTTTCTCTAAGTCACTCGTTTGTGTGAATCATCTGTGGATTTACCATTTGATCTGACGGTAAGTGATTCACAAGACACCTTTGATCTGGGACTCAGAGTATCGGCTCCGCTCAGCGGATGACCAAAGCAACAGGCTTTATGAAGGAAATCACTGGAGCCCAAATGGGTGCCTTGGGAGATCCCACTACAGTGGTTAATAGTACATGCAGGAGCCGCTAGCCCTAAAATGACAGATTTGGTTTTTCACTTGAGCAGAGTTTAGTTAGTCCAACTGTCAGTCCAAAGATATTGACTTTTGAGAAGCTTAAATTACAGAATGTTCTAATTTTTGTCTACTTGTCTACTAATTATTTGCTTTTGTTTTGAGTAGATCTTTAAAAATGGTGGCACTGAAATCTGTCCTGACCACATTTTGTCAAGTCCTCACTTGATCATCACTTGTGGTGAATAGTGTTCACTTTCCAGCCCAACACCGGCGCTTGTTGCTTGGCTAAAAAGCACAAATCAACACTGACAACGAGAGCAGCCAACACTGCAACAAACAAAATCTCCATTAAAGACTGCTCTGTCTGTTTCCACGATATTCTGAAGTTATGATGTGCATTCAGCAACATGGACTGAGAGTTCAGATGTTGCTCTCGTCGCCACTGAGGGATTTCCAGGCTTCCCTCCTCCTGTCCACAGAAGAAAAAAAAAAGCCAGCACTGGCACGGTCTGCACATCAGGCTCCAACCTCTGCCAAGACCTCTGCATTACACTCTCTAAGACCTTAATTGTATGGAAAGATGACACAGAAAGTCCGTTTCCACTTGTTTCAGGGGAAAAGACCAGCAAATGTTTGCCATTGTTTTTAACGAGCAGCAGCAGCATTTGATGGAAACGTATTTTCCTTCCACTGTTGTTTTTTCATGCCATCGAATCAAGAGTTCTGTGTTATTACTCTGTTATGGTTGGTTAATGGCACAATGTGGCCTCTGACTAAGACGGTCCCATACACACACACACACACGTATGTGCGCACAAAACGCATGGGATAATTTATCTCTTTCATACAAATAATCACACTTAAATAAACTACAGATCTGTTTACATTTCTTCTTGGTCGTGTACACAAACATGAAATGATAATAATTATGGAAAGACCCGTTTGTCTGATGCAATCATCTCCAGAGATGAACAAAAAAGGCTGCTCAGCCAGACCGTTCGGTACTCTAAATGACTTTGTGCTTGAACTTGTTGATCGTTGTGATCCTGGCTGATAAATAAATGATAATGAATTAAACAGGTGTGCCTTTTCATTTGAACTTTTCAGCCCTCTCCACAGAAAAAACGGGAATCAAGATAATTTTACAAAGGGAGCCAGAAATCAAAGGTCATTTCCATGTCTAATTTCATGTTTAATTTCATTTGGAATTGAATTGGAGTCGTATTTCTCGCCACCTGTCAAAAGGTAAATCCAATATTCACTGGCGTTTTTTTTCCCCCTGGTCTGGCCGGCCAACTCCTCGAAAAGTATCCAAGTATTTGTTGGATTGCTGGATGTTGGACTCTTTACCACTCACTTGTTTTACTCTTTAACGGCTCTCTGCCATTTTGCAAAATTCAGAGGGGATACACAGTTAGATTGTGGCCAGAGAGCTGCCGTCCGTGAACTGAAGGAGACTTGAGGAGACTGTTATCTTGTTGTTGTGATTGGCAGTTCTGACAAAAAGTCACAGAAAAAAGCAAGACTACTCTCATATCTGTCTCTTAGGCATAAAACTGCAGCCAGTGGCCAGTTAGCTTAGCGCAAAGACTGGAAACAGGGAGAAACGGTTAGTCTGGCTCTCTCTGAGGGTATCCAACTACCAGATCCTCTAAAGCTTTCTAATTAACATAATATATCTTGTTTGTTTCTAGTCTTTGCTCTAAGCTAACTGGCTAAAAAAAAATCTGTTTTTACAGGGTCATTCTTGGCCATGAGCAGTCGCCAGGCAGGAGACTTCATGACGTGACTTCTTCTTGCCAAGAAGCAGTCCGGCACATTAACCCGTAAAACCACACAGTTTTTACACTTTTTGTAGGGATTAAACAAACAAGACAAACCATGTTAATAAGTAAACTTTAGAGGTCCTGGTAGGTGGATTTTGTTTCTCTTCCGACAGAGCCAGGCTAGCGGTTTATACTGTATGCTAAGTTTAGCTAACCTGCTGCTGGTTGTGGCCTCATAATTAACATGCAGGCAAGAATGCTATTAATCTTCTCATCAATATCTGGGCAAAAAAAGTGAATAAGCAAATTTTCCAAAATGTCAAACTAACTAAACAAACTAAAATATGTCTTAATGGATCTTTAATAAATTTAGAGCATGTAACGATGTAACAATGATGCAGGGAATTTTAAAAAAATCAGACTGAGAAATCTCTCAAAATGTCAACAAAATGCGAGGAACGCACGCAATATGTGGTACCACATCTTTTTAGGCAACTGCCTGTCTATTTCTGCACAGGCTGTGCCCTCGTAAAGATAGAAAAACAGAACAATAAAAACATATATTTAAAAGATGTGTTCACTGCACGGACACTGCCTTGTATATTTGATTACATCTACAGGATAACATGTGTCACTCCCTGTGTGTATCTGTGAGTGTGCGTTTGTGTCATTGCGGTGCCCGTGTCTCTCTCAAGGAGCGCAGGCAGCAGGGCTTAGCCTATTATTAACCCTCAAAGCCGTGCTCGCAGTTTGAGGCAGCTGTGCATTTGGGCAAGACAGGACCAACAAAAGACCAGCTTTTGTTGTTACCCCACACTACGCACACTGCCGACATCACACGGACTGTGTACATGCACGCACAGACAAACACAAACGTGGCGAACCCTTCCCATGCATGCTCTGTAAACAGAGATCGTCACATACTGGTTAATTAGTTAAATGCACGGTTCAGCAGCCCAGGGGCTTCAGATTCTGTCGCCATGGCGGCTGTAATCATTGTCATAAGAAGGCCCATTCTTCAGGCCACTACTGTGTTTATGGAGTAGCCAAACACACAGGATCTCAAGGCTTTGGCAAACCTGGCTCACGGTCGCACTGGGGACAGGAAGTAATTTATTACAGTCCATTAATCATCTCCACTATGTGTATATCTAGGCTTATTCATAAGTCATATAATAGAAATAGAGTGAATAAAACCTTTATTTGTTTTCTTTGGCAAGGTACTGGCTCTATGCCAAATGTGACCATAAAAAATCTGTCTTTGATAATATTTCACCTAACCTCATTCTGACATAAAAGCAGTAGAAACACACTAAACTGAGTTATGTCCATGCTGCTTTGTTGAAAAGTTGTTTAGTCTTTGCTTTTCCAGGTCATTGCTTTTGTAAAATGACATTATGTTACGTTTCTACCTTAAAATAACAGCTTTGCAATTATTTGGATGCTACACATACTTGTAATAGGGTGAATGTTGTCTTTGTCAATACCGCTCGGCGCCCTATATGCCTGTTCTCATATTATGTAACTCTGGGCTCCTGTGACATGTGCTTTTACAGCACCAAGTCACACACCACCAACTATTTCACTGATTTTGGTGAAACTGGATGTCCTCCAATTACTCAGACTCAACTCTGAACTGTGATTTAAAGAGTTTTGCGAATAAGTAACTACTGCAGATTGTAGCTGCTGTTAGCTAATGTTAGTTAGCTCAGTTAGCTGTAACACAGGCACAGCTTTTGACTTTCATTTTCAGGCTCAGGACGGGAGAAACGCTGTGCTGGTGTCATGCCGGACCTAGAGCTGGGCAAGTAGAAAACGTAACTGGCCTAGGCAGATGCAGAGCGTGGCAGAGGAGAAGAGACTAGAGAGGATGATGGAGAAGGCTGTACGTAGAGAGGCCACCAGACGAGTAAATCTCAGACTGGTTTCTAGTCGTTGGCAAGAGCTTCGGGAGATAAAATGTTGAAAGAGAGACACAGAGAAACCTTTAAATATAAAGCAATCCTTGTGAGGTAATTTTAAATAAACATTTTTATATATAATATACTGCCTATTCTTTATCTTTGGATTATGTCCAATTTCACTGCATTTATAAATTTATAATTTTAAGATAAAAAAAAAAAAAAAGCCTGAAATTATCCAGCATACACATTACTTTAATCTCAGATGCCAAGTACATTTCAGATTGAATGTCTCGGCTGAGTGACCCTGCAGTGGGATTGGATCCTGACCTTGTCTGTCCATCTGTCTGTCAGTCTGTCTTCTCACCTCCTGTGTCTCCTGCTTTGTGCGCATGCACACACACACTCCTCAACATCAAACACACAAACACAAAACCCCATCGAACACACACACCCACACACACACACCTCAAGCATGCTCTGGTGTGCGTCACAAGGGCCATCTGCTTGCTAACCAGAGCAGTTTTCTACACACTCACATTTGTATTTCTTCTCGTGCCACTGACACAAGTCTGATACGACTGCAGCAGTTAAATCTTGACTTTCTACAGGTCAGAAAAAGGTTTTAAGACAAACACTCTGAAACACAGAGAGTGGAGTGGAGTGAAAACCATGAGCTGAAGGAAGTGAAGATGATGCAATCTCATTCTCAAATGTCTAAAGTCTGTGCTTAAGGATGATGTCTCGTTGGCAGTTTTATTTAACTGTAGACCAGGAGGCTGGTTTCCCCTCTTCTAACCACATGAATCATACATCCAACCACACTGATACATTTTTCTGGTACATAACTTACTTTTCTTTAGAACCCTCAGGTGTCTTTTTGACAACCATCCATCTTGCAGTCTAAATTAAAAACCTACTTAACTTTTGAACTAAACATCATACACCAACAAATGACTCCATTCTCTGTGTAATTTTTGCATGGGGAAGTGATTGAGAATTGCTGTCATGGTTATAGTTTGGTGGACTGTAAGTTATTTATTTACAATCATACAAAATATATGATCCATATGAACTCTAAAATCAGCTAAGATTGACAGTAACAAGACTACTGATGCCAATTTTCTTTTTTTGTAGAATTAGGTGAAACTGGTGGTCGATAATCACACCAAAGTCAAAAAAATACAAAAGAGATGATGAGTCCGAAGTCCTCCTGGACTTCATGCCACTGAAAGAGGTCTCCAACTGACAAGTCGGCTTAGTTACATAGCATGTTAATAATGCATTATCCCTCTAAACCATCATTCTGGATTATATTTGAGTGTGTAAGCATATTTAACCATCATTTACATGTGTAGGTATATCAATCTGCTATGCTAAATGAATATATGTGTCTTCTTTGCTGCTCTTTGTCTACATTTGTTTGCATTTATGGCCATCCTCATCTGCCTGTCTATCAAACTGGGGTGAATATGGTCTACTTAGGAGAGTGCGCTGCGACCTCCTAAAACTCTGAGCTGGGTATATGCTTCATGTTGCTACTTCACAACATGGCCTACAGAGCTGGGCTGGCACAGAAAGCTATTTTTAGCCACAGGCTCACAGGGAGAGCTTACATTCCCGGCTGAACCGTGTCACTCACAAACTTTTCTCACAGTTTTTTTTTTTTTTTTTTTTTTTTTGTCAGAGTGCAGCCAGCTACTTTTCAGAGCAAGCTGTGTGTCTGTCTCTGCATAAGCGAATGCGAGACACTGACTACATGGGAGTTTTATGTGAGACATCTCTGAGTAAACAGATTTTACGAGTGCACGCATGCATCCACATGTTATCCTGTAAAAAGGAAAAGAGACAGGAAAGCTTTGTCATCAGCCTTTTTTTCACACAGGACACACGCTTAAATGTGTGTTAGTGTGCGCGTGTGTGTGCATAAGTATTATGTACTGATAAACCTCACTGGCTGTTGGTCTTTCACACATGACTTATTGACAATGGCCCTGTGTTAATTAGGCTGACCCTTGCTAGCACGCAATATCACACCTCTCGGACGCCGCCTTGCCAGGCTGTTTATTAACCCTCAACATTCAGGACGCTCATTTGAATATGACACCGAGGTTAACAAAACCACGCTTTGAAGCACAGATAAGCAGGTAGAACAGTCTGGAAACATATTATATGTTTTAGGTAAAGAAGTTGTGGAGTTCGTGGGTGACAGAAAAATGCATGCACTGACTTCGCAGTCAATTGTTAAGTCAACAGGTTCTCCTGAGCATGCTAATTAGAGTTGTTAACACACCTACACACGATCACATACACACAAACACACACAGGATGTAATTACTTCAACGGCACACAACTGTAGTCTCTGTGTTCCAGCTACAGTCTTTGCAAGTAGCACAAAATGATGCAATCCTCTCTCTCTCTCTCTCTCTCTCTCTCTCTCTCTCTCTCTCCAGTTCCAAGAAACCAAAAAGTACAAAGTGTAATTAATTTCCAAACTGCTGCCAGAGATATAGAAGCTTAGCAGTGTGTACAATTAAGCCCTTTAATATGATGCTATACTTATCAGTTCTATTGTGTCTATGTTACCCAATACTAAGTCACAGGACCTCTCAGTAATGAACCTGTATCCACAACTGTGCACTGCAATGATAGACGAAACGCTATCACCATGATCAGGCATCAAATTTTCAGCCGCTTGAAAATACAACAACTGGTGCTCTGTATTGTTTTACATCGTCAAAAACAAATTTGTCTTCTGCCTGACATATTGTAGAGTAGATTTACTCCCTCAGTGCCCCCCTGTTTTAGACTGAAAATGAGATTAATCACAGATGAGTGTGCTATGTAAATATCTCGTGTGAAAGGACAGGGCGAGGAAGGAAAATGTGATAATGAGAGCAGAAAGACACGGCTGACAGAGAACTGGAGAATGAGAGTCGGGGCAAAAAGATAAAACATGAAAAGTAGATTTTAAGTACTACTGTCTAACTGTTTTGGGGTCCCAAATCTGAATCTGTCTATTTTAGGTTTCTGTGTCTGTCTTATGTCACTGCCTCCGTCAGCTTCAAGATAAAAGTGCCTACATATCCTGTATTCTTCTTTGTCACCTGATGCCTAAATGCATCAGGTTAACCCTGAGAAAAATGCAAAATCATTTTGTAGTTACAAACATAAATATGATGAATATCTTACCGTCATCCAGCGTGATGTCCTGTATGCCAATAGAGCGGAACGTGGGCTCCCTTTCCTCTGGCTCCTGTTTGATGTTCAGCCTCTCCCCATCTGAAGGAAAGGGTCCCTGCGGGCTTAGAGGATGAACCAGTGGCCCTGCTGCCGCCGGGGACAGGCTGGCCATGACTGGGCTCGTAGCCTGGGGAGAAGGCTGTCCTGAATGCTGCTGTTGCAAGGGCCCCAGAGGACTACCACCAGAGGTGGGAGAGGATGAGGTGGGAGACTGGTAGGGCAGCGAGTGGAGCTGAGGAGAGGAAGGCCCAGAGTGTGGAGTGGGGATCATCCGTGGAGGTGGGGCGCTGGACGGTGTGGGGCAGGAGGCTGACCTCTGACTTACTGGGTGGTAGCCCATAGCCCTCTGGAGTTGGGAGGAGTGTTGCCCCACAAGGGGGTGGCCACTGGGCGAGGGCACCTGGTTGGGATTTGGGGAGCAGTGATAGCCTCTGAGTGTGTGCAGGTGTGGGGATGAGGGGGTAAGAAGGGGTTGCTGGCTCTGAGGAGACCCAGCAATGGGGTTGGTGGTTGAAGAGGAGGGTGCTGATGGCGAGGAGCAAGGGGAGGAAGGGTACACCATTCCTATGCCCATTGGGTGTGACGCTGCACTGGGGCTGTGCTGAAAGGGCATCCTCTCGTAGCTCTGAGGAGGAAGGCTGGACTGGCCATTGAAGGGCAGGCTATGACTGTGACCGTGGCCATGCTGCATAGGCTGATAGGAGGGCCGGGGAGAAGCGGGAAGAGGAGCAGGAGTAGAGCTCGGGTGGAACGTCATGTGGCAGTCTGCAGGGGGGTGGTGCAAACTGCGACCCTGGAGGTGAGGCAGGTGCTGGAAAGACGGGGAGCCCAGGGAGGGGCAAGGGGCCTGCAGGGGTAACAGGCCAGGTCCGGAGCCCGTGGCCAGGCCGTGAGGGGAGCTGGACAGAAGGTTGTCCGATGGGTGGCCCTGCTCAGGAGAAGGCAGCTGGGTGCGCACCAGACTGGCAGCATGTGCCAGGGGCATGGACATAGGGGGCACTGCAGGAAGGTCCAGCTCATCTCTGTGCTCCTGTTTCACCAAAACTAAAGGAAGAGAGGTATACAGAGAGAGACAGGGAGGAAGAGAGATGTGACGAAAGAGGAAAGACAAAGGATGAAAGAGAGAAACCGCATTGTCAGTTACGTCTATCAATCAAACACTGCGAGAAGAGAAAGAAAAGACATGTAAGTTACAAATCTGTCAAGTCACTGCATTGCAACATTGACAGTGTTGTCGCTGCTATTTTTGTTTCAGGTATGGTGGTCCAGTGACATCAGCCAGCTACAGGTTTCAGGTTTTTCTTTAACTCAACACCCACTAATCTCTTCAATTTGTGGCTTTAAGGTTCAAATATGTCTTAGTAAAACCTGAAAAACTGGGTTAGAATAATTTCAAAGCAGTGAAAATAGTCCCTAAAATGTATGGATTGTGAAATGGGTCTCCTTCCAGATGAAAAAAAAAAGCCTACATAGAACCGAGTGACATTTTGATTGTAAATGGGGCCATTCCCTTTTACTGTGACAGCTCACAGCACTGCTATGCCAATCGGTAACCTATTTCCCAATCTGGTGCCTTGTGACAGTGAGTTTTATTTTTATCCAGCTCTGAATCAGAGGGAGAGCATATGTTGTCAGTCCGGGTGCCATCATGTGAAATGCTGTGCGGAGAGAGGGAGCTGAATGCCCCACAGCCCAGATCAGACCAACAGAACAAATGAGTTCACTGAACGTGCCCTCAGCTCACCCCATCATGCCTCTGGGTTTGAGAGGAGCGTGAAATGGCAAAAATGTGGTTTATTTTGGCTCCACATTGAGCCAGAGGGACATTAAGGATAAGGGGACATACTGTATATTTAAACACGGATCATAATTGAATTCAGGGGGGGGGGGTACTGCTTCAAAACTGAGGACACCTGTGTGAGGTTAGTTTGAAAAATACTGATGCCTGCCTGACAATGCAGCAATTTCAAAGCAAGAAACCGAAAGGCATATGTGTTTGACTCTCTCTTTATAAACGTGTTCCTCTTTTTTTTTTCTTTTTACAGACAATTTTCTCAGAATTTATCCTTAAATTGGGCCAGGGCCTCGGTAGCCCAGCCCATGATAAAACTTGCCACAATAAAGCAGGCGGTGTCCGTGGTGACACCAGCGGTGTCAGCGACCCAGCTTGACTGACGGAGCAGGGTTACTGTATTCTGCTCTGATTGGCTGCCCGAATCTGTCAACGGTGAAAACAGGAACTGTCTGTGACGAGTGGGCGTGCTTGCAAACAGAAAGACCGGGTGGGTGGAGGGACCTTGCCGCTTATGTGCGTACGCACACACACACACACACACACACACACTAACAGACACACTGTTGTGGTAAAACTCTGGGTTTAGATATGTTGCACAAAATGCTCACATGTCATTATATTCCGCCAACGGTGTTTTCACTTTGAGTGGCTTCAAGAAGGAAAAAAAAAAAAAAAAAAGAAAACAAACGATAACAATATCAAATAGCGAGGCAGGAATTTGACTTTAATGAAAAACATGAAGGAAACTTTCGGATCGAAATATCGTGAACACAGAAAAGTTTCCCTGCTGCTAAAATAATTATCAAACCACAACTCAAGGTCTATGTATGGTAAAAGTTTCCTGGATAGCAAAAGATTTGCATCATAAAGCCCCATTCAAATAAAGTACATGTGAGAAGAAAAAAAAAAGCGTTGGCTTGGGAGTTTGAGTAGGCTTTACAAAATAAACAGTTGGCAGGTGTTAATGTTATTGTTAGTGGAAGACCCCCCTCTAAACCACAGCAATGCTTTCTTTGGAGAGAAAGAGTGAAATGGGGTTAGTGAAGCCCCTGTGGAGAAGCGTGCAAAACGAAGACAACTGTCTCTGCTGTCAGTCAAACCTCTCGTCTTTACCTTAGGAGATTATCTGGCAGGAAGCATTGCACCCAAAGGAACGCAAAGTAAAGCTTGAGAGAATCTCTTTGTGTAAATGTCTGTTGAGGTAGTCGGAGGAATATTCCTTGAGGTACATAGATTAGCAAAACTGTGCTACCTTGTTTGCCCTGTTTTGTTCTCCAAGAAGTATCAGTAAGTAAGTAACAAAACAACAACAACAATTCTTTCTAAAAGTCATGAGAACGTCCCCTCACCTGAAAGGTAAGTGAAGCGTTGCGATTGGCTCCTTTTCCGCTTGCCATTGCAGACATAAAACTGCACCTGTACAGCCGAACCTACAGTCTTACTGTGGTAGGGAGGGACCTCAACCACGATGCATGACTACAAAAAAAAAACAAAAACAAATTCTAATTATTTACATACATATATTTCCAACAAAACCTTATACCATTTATGTAGAAATATAATGTAAACACTATTAGAAAAAACATTTCTTTTATGAGAGTGCCAATACTACAGAATAACTGAA
The DNA here is from genome assembly GCA_023373845.1 of Nibea coibor. NCBI lineage: Eukaryota > Metazoa > Chordata > Actinopteri > Sciaenidae > Nibea > Nibea coibor. Next base: position 14,878,242 of record CM041738.1, read on the forward strand.
TAATAAATAACTTACTCCTTGAGACTTCTCACGGATTATCTTTGCTTCAACCTCCCATTGTGGTCGTCCGTCTAAAAGAAATGATCAAAATGTTAAAATATAAAGAGCATAATATTACACATTAAAATGTATCTTCTGAAAACGTTTACTGTGCATACTACAGTAAACAATTTCATCATTTCTCTCTCTCAACTCTGTTTCTTTACATTTAACATTAAAACTTGAATAATTAAATAAATAATTCTAAGGAAACCATAACATTTGAATATTTGAATGTAAAAATATGCAATAATAATAATTAATTAATTATAATAATAATAGTTGAAAAACTACTTTTTATAATAGAAAAAGGGGGAAATAGGCACAGAAACAAAAGATGGAGTGAATTAATGATATAATCTGTAAAATATAATTTGCATTGATAACTAACACAGAGGCAGAAATAAACCCTGGCCACACATGAACATAATGACTTCAACTTTATACTTTAGAGCCCTTTTTTGAATTAAAGTGCAATATTTTTCAGTAACTTTCCTCATCTGGAGTAGCTCATTCTCTATTTTCTATTTTCCTAAAGATGATGTCAGTGTACAGTGCTTTCTCAAACAGACAGGGTCTTAGAACCACACGAGGCTTCAGAAGGGCATACGATTTCAGTTTGTCCTGGAGAACTAATACACATCGAAATGATGTAATTTTTAAAGGCCCAGAAGCCCCATGGAGAAAATCTTAGCAGCTATTAAATAGTAATCAAATGTCCAAATATCCTGCTGTTTGTCTTGCCTGGTTAAAATTATGGAGAGTGCAGTGGAATAATTGCATTTATTTTAAAATGCCTTAACACACTGCCAGGTTTCTGGCTAGAAAACATCCTTTCCAGTTTTCCTATGAGGGATCTAATTATTTGGCCAGACATCTTAAGGGCAGCTGCTTGAAGGGAAGCAGTTGGGGTGAAAACTCTGACAGGCTTGCCGTGTGGTTGGAAGAAATTACCGTCAATGCAGCATCGAGAAGAATAAAAACTTTGACAACTAAGTTAGTACTGCATAGTCTCAGCTGAGGCAAACTCATTTTGCAGTTGCCTGTTTCGTGGCGCTCACATGGTGGAAGTATACGCTGCACCTGCATAGCCTCTTCCTCAAAACCCAAAGGATTCCCCCAAATACCGCTGTCAGACATCTGCAACATGTCTGTAGAAAGGACTAGCCTATATGTAGGAAAGCAAAGCAAAGTAAGCACTCAACTGTAAGCCCTGCAACATTTGTTCTATTCAACTTTCGGCCCAAATCTACGCTCTACTCTAGCTTTAAGTAGGTGATTTACCTCTTCTGATCTCACCCTGGCATTAGCCTTAGTGTAGTAATCCACTGATGCATTACCCAATCATAACCCTAAAGAGCTTCTCTCTATTGTGAAGGAAGAGCTTAACTTCTACTGTAGAAGCCATTTTTTTCCAATGAGCAAATGACCTTGAACATCTTTGCAGCTGACAGCAGTGCATTATTGCAGCGCAGTTTGTTGACATTCAACATGCAGGAGCAAGGGCCCCACATGCTCTGTCAGACAACAAGCACCGACAGGAACCTCATACCACGCTAAGACAATACCTCGAATCATCCACACAGCCTGCACACCCCAGTCAGGGGGAAAGAAGAGGGCGGTGAGGGGTGACGTGCGGCCGTTGTGCCGGAAGATCGAGCGAAAATAAAGAAGGTGATTACTGTTTATGTTGTAATATCTTTGCAGAAGCGCACAGTTGTTTGGCTTTTACAACAGAGACAACACAGTGTGCTGCAGAGTACACACGCTCTGTTAGTCACTATTCACGAGGCAGTCTGTGTTACAGCCTTTAAAGTCCACTCCTTTATATAAACATTCATCCTTGTAAAGTTGAAATTCTCATACCAATTATGGACTTATTTCTAACTTTATTGTTTGATGAAGTCCCATTATCCATCTCCCATGTCCTCTTCCTTTTATCCTTTCTCGTTACCTAAATACGACTTCAAATAACTTTTCTTATTTTTCTTTTAAATTAATTAGTTAGCTAACAGATATATTTTCGTTTTCCTCTCTCTCCTCAAAGTCTATGTATAGCAGACCACTGTTAAAAGCAGGAAAAGCAAGAGAAAATAAGTTTTAAAACATATTTTACAAGTATGCAAAGCGTTTTCTTTGGGGAGTCTTTCAGCATATTATCCAGCTACCATTAGAAAAAGTAAAACCCTGAAGACCCACATAGAGGTTTGCAGCTAGCAAAAAACAGGAATCACACCAAAGCTATGCTAAGCATACGAAGATATCGCAATCCTGCACTGTTTTCTTACATCTTGATGTTTTTAAAGTCACACAGATCTCACATGAACTCATGCTAGGATCTCTGTACCATCCAGTAATCTCTGCGTACCAGCAACAATAGGCCCGTTCTTCGTGAATCTACTGTTGTCTTTCAATTATGAGAGATGGTGGAAAAATATCTGTCACTGCCTCTCTTTCTTTCTTTCCTTCCATTCCTATACTTAGTCCAATCAGTGCCTTTCTGCACTAAAGCAGGCGGATTAGTCATGATGAGGGGGATCATTTACACAAACCTAATCAACATCATCTTCCCCTTCTCTTTCATATTCCTTCTGTCTCCCTCCACAGTCTGCTGCCTTCGTGCACCACACGGGCCCCAGCTTTCCTCCCTGCTCAACATGCGTCTCTCTAAGGTTTCCACTTGCTGGTGTGCGATAAAGAATTGACCATCAGTGAGTTGTTTCAACCAGGCAGCTTTTCTCTGCCATGCTTCACCTAGTAAACCTCAAAGAACATTCCTCTAGGCTGCTTTTTTTTTTCTTTCTAGAAAATCTCAGAGAATGGCACACACTCACAAACGCAGCACCACTCAACTTTCAGCCATGTGTGAACTTGATTGTGTTGCTCCACATCACAAAGCTACCTCGGGCAGGCATAGACTGGCTCAACGAATGTTATCCATTTAAAATTTCCATCCAGGGGAACAGCTATTACAAGTGCTTTAATTACGCAGTGGTGTACAAAAGAGAAAAAAAAGAGGATAAGACAGACAGGTGAGTTAAGAGAAACAGGATGAATAGGGAGTTTAACTAAGTAATCTCTTTATCCTCAGTATTTGTTAAACAGATATAAGCAACTTTTAAAGTTACAAATACTTATTTTAGGAAATTCTCTATTCTACATTTATAATGGCCCCAAAGGTCCCACCCTCTCTATAAAGGTTGTGCAAGCAACCAAGAGGACTCGATACTGCAGCGACAGTGAATTTAGAATTTTTGTGAATTGTGAAAAGTGTGAGATTAAAATACCGATATTCATGATATAACATACTGGCACAGCAATATCTGTGTGTCTGTTTTTGACAGTCATGTCTTGGATTTTTTATATATTCTTTTTTTTTTTTTGCATAAACTAATGCCAAAATCATTTTCATGGCAGAGGTTAAATAAATTCAACTTAACTAAACTGTGGTGGTTTGATCCGGATACAAAAGAATAACAGTGCTGACTGTAGTGTTGCACAGTTGCACTGTAAAGTGTGTATCATGTATACACTGCCAAAGCAGCCATAAATATCTTTGACAAAATGTCCTGTGGGAATAAAGAACTTGTTGGGGATGAGATCATGACAGATATGACCTGAAAACTGATGCGCACGCACACACACACACACAGATTAAGCAATTCTGTTAAGTTTCTGAAGAATTCAGGCATAGGTTTAATGGATTCATGAGAAAATGTTTTTCCTCTAGGTCTATTTATTCTACTGCAACAATTACAGATTAGAATTACAGAAACAACAGAGAGAATCAATATGTGATAGAAATACTGAAACAAATTCTTTGTAGTAAAAAAAAAGTGGCTTCATACAATTTTGAGAGTACGAGGCAAAAAGACCCACTATAATGTATGTAAATAAGCTAGTTTTGGTTGGCTACTTACAAAACCTTCAAAGTAACATTTTCCACCAGCTGCACTTGTTTTCCAGACTGAAACCAGTCTAAACTTAAATTTAAGAGATCTATTTACTGTGCAATCAACATTTAGAGCAATCCCTACAGACATGTATCAGCCATGACTTCGATAAAATCCTCAGGATTCACGTATAGATGTATAAAAGCAAATTTACAACTCAGCGTTTCTCTTTGTTCCCTGTTCCCTATATGACTGTTCAACATTTAAATGACACATGAAATGATTTACTCATGGTGGCCTCTGTGATACGATCTGTCAGACAACCAAAAAACACTGTTCACGTGTGTAATTGGCACAAGCTGTTTCTGTAGTGGTGGCTTTAAAGCAAAACTGCTGTGCAGACATAAAACTTACCAGGGCCTTTCTCCAGGAAGATGACCTTGGACTCTGGGAAGAAGTTGGAGCCGGTGATGACCATCTCTTCTCCCCCGCTGACCAGGCAGCTGGTCAAGCTGGATTTCTCAACCTGGGGAAGCTCCTGAGCTGAACGCTGGGCTGGGAAAGACGCAGCAGGGGGTGAGGAGAAAAGAGGATGATCATTTGCTGAGTCTGTTTTTAGTAGTGACTGTGAATATGCTACAGTTAAGCAGATCACAGGACACAGCCACAACAAAAAGGCTAGCATTTATTTCAGAGCTATGCCAAAGCCACAGAATCCATTTACATTTTTAACATTTATCAGATGTTCTTATCTAAAGTGACCTTTAATGAGCGCACGCAGATTAAATCAACATCCTAAATCACCAGACTGCAAGCTTGCTACTTCGTGTGTTTGTGTGTGTGTGTGTGTGTGTGTGTGTGAGACTCCAAGGCAAAGTTGACACTCACAGCACTCCACCGGAATAGAGGCAGCCTGCAGCGACAGCACCTTCCCGTTGGGTTGAGGGATGTGCACTCTGAACACCACACGGACCCGTGTGTTCTTTCTTCCGATATCCGTCTCCCCCTTCCGCAGCTCAATGTCTGAGTTCCGCAGCTTAAGGATGCCAGCACAGTCGATACTGCAAGGTAGAGGAAAAATAGTTGGCTCCATGCAGCATGACCAGGATGGCAGTCTTTTAAGACATATTTAAAAGTGAAGGCCCGGGAGTGATAAAAACAACCACAATCCCAGCAGGAGATTGGCAGTGAGAGGCACATTAAGTGTTGAATCACAAAATAAAAACGCCTGTGAATATGATTTATTACTGCTGTAAATGAGAAAATCCCTACCAAATCCCCTTCCTATGAAGTCCAATATAAATGAAACCAGACCTTATGTAAATAAAATCATTCAGGTGATGCAGAATCATAAATATTTGAACAAGGTTTGTTTCTCTGCTCCATGGGAAACCCTCAATTTTTCCTTCTGCAACCAACTCTCCTGTTGGTTTAAATTAAGAAAATCTATTAAACCCTCGTTGGAAGACGAAGCTGTATGATCATAAACGTGTTCATTCTTTCATTGGACGGGGCTTCCTTCATGGTGGTAAGCTCATAACTAAGTAATGTAACCTTGCAGTGCGCCTGACACCTACCTGGCTGACATGTTGTTTTCAGGGAGGAGAGGAATTTCGAGAACTTTGGTGCTGGAGACTATAATTTCTTGACTGGCTGTGGCCACGGTTTTCCCGGTGATCCGGTGCACCTGGTAGAAGGCGTGCGGCCTCAAGTAACGGTCGTCTGCCGTTCCGATGAACATCTGAAGGTTGACGGGCTTCTCGTTGTAGCCAATGAGCTGAGACACGAGAGAGAGAGAAAGAGAGAGACAAAAAAACAGAATAAAGACAGATGTGAGTTCTTCAGTCCAGATGAGAGGTGTGAACAAAGGAATACTCTCTTCGTTTCCACAGCCTTCAGAAGGCCACCATTTTTGGAGGGAATCTAAATGTCAGGTCGAGGGTGTTGCGATATTTCTGGCAGGGCTACTGGAGATTCATCTGGCACTTTGGCCTCCAACCAGTTTGACACTGATGTTTTCAACTAATAGTCTTATAATTTTTTCCTTTTGCATGCCTGCCCCTTAAGAGGATACTGTGGAGGACACTGTTACCTCAAAAAACTTTACCAGAACCTTGAACCCCCGTCTAGTTAATCGTTCCAAGACCAGAGTGAAGTAATTTTGCGTCTAATCTGGCTACCACAAAAAAGAAATCTGGCAGGAAAACAACACTGGATTGTCTTGAAGAGATTATGAAAAGTACAAATACATGGTCATATCGACCGATTTCAGTTCCATGATGAGGATGATTTCCAACGTGGCTGAAAAGAAACCAAAAAAATGAAAAACTAAGATATCTACTGAACTTTTCTTTCAATAAATATAGAAATGCAACATAAAATTACACAAAAGCATCATTCACATAATCCTCTGTGAGGTCTTGTGCGTATAAAAAGTCTTTTAATGGTTACACTGTGGCTAAAAGGGAAAAAAATGCCAGTAAAAATGTCAACAGCCTTTTCAAATCCAGCAGTTCATGCGTGCCAACCTGGTTGGCATGGGGGACAGACTAGCAGCTGCACTCTCCATTAATCCCAGAGTACTGGCACCCCGGTTTCCACACAGACAGGTGAGATGTTCGATGAAGGAAAAGTGTTGCGTGTCGGGTAGAGACAAGGGGAAGATGGAAAGGAGAGCGGGACCTTTCCTCCTCAGAGGGACAGAACAAACACGCAGGCCACACAATCCCACTACTGTGGAAATGTTGTACTTGGCACACTCTGTGACGGCAAGATGGCAATCCCCCCGCCCTGCACATATACACTCCCACCCTACTGCCTTTGTAGCCCACACCTCCAGCACAGACGGAGGGCAGCCCATTGAGGGTAACAGAAAAGAACAAGGCCATTCATTGCTGTTTCACCCCAGGAACTGCCAAGCCTCAACCCCACCACAGCTGGCTACTGACCCTTTCCTGCCTTGCAGGTTTGCGTCACACGCCGCTGTGTCAATGTTTGGTACGAAAGTGTGGTGGGTGGAAGGAGAGAAAGTGGGTGTAGCTTGGGATTTGTAAAGTGCTGTTCCAAAACCAGCTAAAATAAAAAAAAGGCTTAAATTGGTTAAATCGGGGCCCTGGAAACATACGCATGTAGCTGAGAGAGTGCTCGCAAAGAGATGCATGCTTAGCTTCAAATATTTGGAAACTAAGCATGCAGCTCCTTGGTTGAAGCCAATTATTAAACGTTGGTCTAAAGGAGGATGATCAAATAACTGTTTTCCATCACTAGAAGGTGTGCTGCAATCAGGATGCTGTTGTTATATCGCCCTCCATTTTTCCCTCACGTGCTGTTTTTAAGACGGTCGCCTGAGGGGAAAGAAGTCAAGGTATGGGGGCACCTATATAGAACTGAGCTGTGGAAAAATACTTTGTGTTTACAGTGGGTTATGTGAGAGGACGAGCCTCCAGAGGCAGATACTAGGCAGGCAGGACGACTGAGCCTAAATCTTAATAATGCTTCACTGTTCTTAGATGAAAAATAATCTTGTGGGGTTGTAGTACTGAGCCTAATAAAGACCCAATGGTTCCCAGGAGAAGGATGTAATACAAGGGAAACAACAATATTTCTTACAACATTAGACCTCTTGTTACCAATTAACACCAAGTTAGTTATGAGATGGTAACCTTTAATGTATTTGTATAACCTTTGTAGATGTGAGAATGAGAAGAATGATCAGATCAGCGTCCATTACCAAGTAGCACTTCCTTTCTGAGGCTTTTCCCAGTGTCTCACGTTGGCAGTGGAGAAGCCAAAGGCTAAACACAAGTCTGGGCTGAGAGCTGCAGGTCTAGGCTGGCAGTTTCTGAATGAACTGAGGGAGAAGCCACAAAGCTGTCTGGTTCATACAACTTAACCAAAGATGTTATGTTCATTTATCTATCTACTGGTGCACACAAAAAGACCTTTCACAAAGAGATAATGGTAGATAATGTTTTTTGTTTTTCTTCTGCCTGTCTACAATTCTGGCCACTGTACTACAACAAGGAATTTATTTTACATTAGACATGGTGAGACCGCCAGCCGAGTTGAGATTTCATCTTCAGGTTTGAAATAGTATCTGGACAAAGTATCCAAAAAAATGTTGGAAATAATTACTGTATTTCCATAAAGAAGTTATGTATAATGACATAATCAGGCATCGGTTTGTTTATCAGCACCAATAAATCAATGATTACTTGTTAAGTCTTTTTAAAATTTCCGACCCTCAGGCTTAATTCTGAAGTAAAAACTCCCTGCTACAAGGTGTGCTGATATTCCTTCACCACATCCTCCGTGTGTCTTAACTGCTCAGTGATGAAGACATGTCTGAATTAGACCGAATGACTAAATGAAATGTGCGTCTGTGTTGCTGCGCTGTGTGAGTAAGCTCGAGCTTGCCAACGGTCCTTGTCATGCAGATGCTGCCGCAGGAGACAGAATGAATTCAGTGACACTAACCACCCATGATGTTCAGAGAGACAGCTTCCTCCTCAGTACAGTAAAGTACGTACAGACAATCTTTTTTCGGGAATTTTTTTTCAAATGAAAACTTCTAAATTTGACTGACAGCTACGGCATATAGTGAAATAACTCCCACTCTCACTTTGCTTTCTCACCATCACCCGTGTCAAACTGGGATCAACCCAGCGAATGTGGCACATGAAATGTAATCGGAAGGAAGTTGCACCGCGGAGGGCCAGCATGAGGCCCCTATAATAACCAGTAATGGGTTCATCTTTGAAAACCACATTAGATCTTAAGAGCCACATGAAAGTATGAATCTCGCTAGTAACAAGCTAACAGGTAATTATGCACCCCGGTCTGAATGGATCCATGGCTATAAATGACACCATTATTCTGGATTCAAAGAAGCGTGGAGTCGCAGGAATCAACAATCTTGTGGCTTGTGTTGCTTGTTTTATGATCGTGTCTGCACAGTGTGGAAGTGAGCACAGACAGACAGCGCTCGCATGTGTGTGTCCATAAATCAGAGCATGTTTATTCGCAGCACCATGTGTGTTCCAGACAGCATAAAACGAGTTAACAGTGTCTGGAGGAATGTATCTGTGAGGATAGATAGGTGTATTAAAATAAAATAAAAAAGCCTGAAAGCACATCTTCTATTTGAGCGTCTGAAATTGCTGAGGTTCAACATGTTCAACTGTTTACGTAAAGTAGAGGCTGTCTCAGATTTATTTTTTCCAGTTTTTCAGTTCTGTCACCACGAAACAAAAAAAAGTCCCTCATTTTTTTCCTCTTTCCTTCCATCCACCCTCTTCATCTCTTCCTCTCTCTGTGTCCTCTTGTATTTTCTCTGTTTCTCTGTCTCCGCACAGGAGGGATTTGGTGTGGAGCCAGAGTGTTGACAAACATACACTTAGCAGGCCAGGAGTTCTTTCCAAATCAAATAATCAACCAGGAAAACCTGATTAGAGGGCCAGAAAGAAAGGGCTCACTTCAGCAGTCCCAGTGAATCAACACTCCCGGCCAAAGAGAAACATACCACACAGCCGGGCTAATTCAGTCCCTCTGCCACAGTCACAACTGTTACTAAAAACACAATTAGGTTCTGTTTGGTGTTTCCTCAATTCACTTCAATTTGATCAATTCGGATAACTGAAAAAAAAGAGAGGTTTTACAAACATAAACCATAAAAAGTAACAAAACTGACAGAGTCAACACACACCATGGGGCTGGTTAAAAGAATAACATTTACTTTAGCAACAAGGGCTTTGCGGATACTGGTACATGAGGGATGAAAGCTGAGCAGGAAAAGAGCAGGTGCAAAGTCGTGAGTGATTGAATGATTTTTTTTTGATTGATCCAAAATTTTAATTTAAGTTCAACTGGCTTTCTAACACACCCCTAAAACTGTGTATAAAATGCTGAGTACAGTGATACCGTGGCCTCCTCAAACTGTAGTCCAAGTACACTTCAGGGGCCCATTTGCACCTTCAGTTCAGAAAATGGGTAAAGCACCACCTGCGAACAGCGGGACATGTAAACAAGCACACATGGATAATACCAGGCGGAGGAGGCTCCTCAACGGTGAATAGCACACGACACACACCCTTGACTTGTTTCACATTCCTGAGTCACCCCTCCGCCACCCCTTTAAATCTATGCTTGAGTGTGAAATACCACAGGAGGGTGGTCTCTGCACTTTCAACTCCTCACCTTTCTGCCTGTCCAGAGTGTAATGAGCCCAGCTGGTCAGTCAGCAAGTAACTGAGGCCTGACAGAGATCAGTTCTTATATTAAACCACACTGACATTAAAACCGGTCACATGTCCTCGGGCCTGTGCTCATTGAAGCCTGTAACTAACTTACGGCCGCTGCTGCTGCTGCTGCTGCTGCTTCTGACTGTGGATCGAGTTTAGGATGAACTCTCTCCCCTAAAATAAAACCGCTGGATACGGTTACATACTCAGCTCCGACTAAATAAAGTCCCCACTTATTTTTGGCCTTCATCTGTTCCACTGATCCAGTAATAAAGCTAGCAAGCTGAGGGGAAAAACATCTCCCGTCACAGCGTACACACATGCATACAAACAGTCACTGAGGCATACACACACCAAAGCGTTTTAACTTTTGTTTAAATGACAAAAAATGACAGCTGTAGTGAGAGCTGATCTGAGCTCTGAGAGGTTTGACAATGGGGTATGTACATGGGCAAGGCCAAGAGGGAGAACGTCACCTGCTCCCTGCAGCAGATCGCTGGCTCACTGCACATGTGTTTTATCAACCACTACCTGCAACTATTCATTCATTTTATGTTTATCTCTTTTTATCTCTGATTGTATCAACTCCCCACTTTTTTATCTCTCCTCTTTTCATCTTTCCTCCTTCTCCTCCTCCCACCCTCTCTTATCCCAGCTCCCCATCTTTCTTTCATCTCTTCCCTCTTCTTTTCCCTTTTGTCACTCTCTCCTCTCCGTCCCTGTCCTCGCCTCTCACCTACCTCAGCTCCAGCCCTCTGCCGTAACTCGACACTTTCTCACAGCGAGCGCCTGACTCTGCCAAGTTGTTTCCCTGTGTTGCTCCACTGTTGCCATGGTGAGACTCTCTGTGTCTATGCAGGAGCGTGTGTGTGTGTGTGTGTGTGTGTGTCCATGAGCGAGCAGCTACGTACACTCACGTTGGTGTAAACTACAGCTCTGGAGCTTGTGTCAGAGAGGGTGTGTGTGTTAGAATGTGTGGATTTAAGCACACTAACTTTGGTGTAAACTGTAGTCCTTGGAAAGGTTTGGGATGTGTATGAGACGGAGAGGGAGAGAGAGAGAGAGAGAGAGAGAGAGAGTGTGTGTGTGACAGTCTGGCTAGCATGTGTGTGCAACAGATGTAAAAACAGAGCAATGGTGGTCAAGGTCACGAGTGGGTCCATTTTATCTGGCAGAGGTTTCCCTACTGTGGCACTGTGGCACAACGGCCTGAGATCTATGGACACACACACAGCACAGCTCACACAGGCTTGCTGTTTGCCCAGCACACTAGGGAGGGCAGAGAGAGCCAGGGGGCCGGTTGACTGTTTGTTTAAACAAGGTCAATACATGCGCACACACACACAGGAGCGTTTACTGTATACCGCATGAGGGCTGTATATGGCCTTGCTAGACTGGTCCAAACTCAATTCCTCTTATTCCCCATTCTATCCTCCCCCCACTCTCCCTCTCCCTCTCTCTCTCTCTCTCTCTCTCTCTCTCGCTCTCTCTCACACACACACACCTCTGTCTCTCCCTCTCTCTCCCCCTTTCAGTGACTGTTTTCTCGCTGTGCGCTAAGCCTGATTACAACAAATGAGAGCCAAGCTTCCAACATGTTTACATCAAATACAGCCCTGGGGCAAAGCAACGCCAGCTCCAGCCAGTTCACGCAGTGCAAACCACATGGCTCTGCATTGTTGTCTGTGTGTCTCCCCATTATGGCGGCCGGTCTAGTGAGAGGGTCAGCTGTGCCGGAGAGAGACAAACTTCACTGAGGCGAGAAGTGAGGGGGAGAAACGAGAGCAGATAAGAAACAGGTAGAGAGAGGTGGACAGGGGGAAAAAAGACCCTGAAATGTGAGAGTGAATGACAGAGACAGATAGAGAGGCAGCGATGGGGTCACAGCCATGCATTCAAGCATTGGGATCAAAATTGTTTATTGCATCCAACCCAGTGGAAATATAAGGCTGTCTTGGACAGCTTCTGTCATATTCTCTTTCAGATCCTCGTTACCAGACACCACGGCTTCATTTAGATTTATTAACTGTCACATGGACATGATATGTTTTCCAACTGTCTCCTTTTTTTTTCACACTTGTAATAAGGCACAGTCCTACGCAGCGTTTGTGTGCACTCCTTTGGCTGTGCGCTGTGTACTGTGACTGTTTCTCCGCTGTATCTGACAGCCTTTTTTCTGTTGTGTCTGCCTGCCTCTATCCATAACAGCAGGTAATACCAGAGGGGCTCCTTATATTTGTGTGGGTGCAGCACCACTCAATTAAGCTGGTTAAATACGCACAAGGATACCTCAGCCAGCCAGAGAGGCTTTGGACTTATATGTCTCCTAGCAACAGGTGTACCGATTATGGTCTGCAGCTAGCCCCAGAGGAATGGCTAAAACAGCCAGGCACAGATGAGGCCATCCAGCAAGAGTGCAATTCATTTCAAAAAGGTCAGGTGGCCAACAATATTGCACAGACGTAGAAATATTTGGATCTTAGCTCATTTTTTTTTTAATTAACCTCAAAACTGCTCAATGTTTGTTTTTAAGTTTTCTACTTTTTAAAGGAGAAAGTCCAAATTTCTTCCCAGAAACCAGTAGATTACAAAAACGAGAATTCCTATTTTGTTGTGCTTTACACGTGAAAAAGAGTTAATTGTTCGATTGACCCAAACATCGCTGACAGACGGACCTCAACAAAGCTGCACTGTGGCTAGTAACAATACCATCAGCAGTCAGCATAAGTCTTTGAATAGGAATACTAAGCATTCCTCGCAGAACGCGGTGCAATGAATCATGTCTGTCAAAACAATTCAATGTAAACACTGTCACGCTTGTCTTCTGTTTGTCTGGCTACTGTACACAGGCAGAAACGGAGCTGACTGCTAGTCAGCCAAGGCTTTATGACCCCCCCGTCTCTCTTTAGATCACTGATCAACAGCTGATCGACACTCTCGTGTCGTTCTTATTAGTACTAGGAGACAAGCTGGTCACACTGCAGTGTCACGCTTTATTCCTTGAGGGAGTAAATGTATTTGTGTTGCCAGAGAACAAGTTACGGTGACACAGAATTCAAAGGCATGTCTACACACACTGTCGTTTTCAAAGTCACAAAATGACACACAAGCACACGCAGAGTACCGGCTCACCAACATCAGGTTCTATAACATTAAACAACAAATTAATATAAACCGACTTGAGCTGTACAATAGGATCCCCTCAGTGCTTCTTATTTTCTCTGGCAGCATGTCTTAACAGCTCCTACATCCTGTGTCTGGGGCCCAAAACCGCAGGTTAGAAATCACTGACCTAAAACTGCTGTTCGACTAAGCAATTAAATTCTACACAGGCTCTCTGAAATCTGGATGAAAGCCACTGGGTGAGAGGTGTGAGTAACTTAAAGCCGTAATAAACGAACATAACCTCTTACACGAAGAAACTGGGCTATTTCCTTGCAGAGAGGGTTGATTTTTTTTCTTTACAGTTTGAAAAACAAAGATTAACTTTTGAATGTAAAACTAGAGAAATAAGATTGATCAAAACTTGGCTTTACAGGGGCCTCATAGTTTGCTGATCTGTGATCTGATCAGTGAAACACCTGGTGGGACTCCCACCTAAAGGTGATCGAGCAGTAGAAGTCATCAGCTCGAACACAGGAACATACATTGGTGCCTCCAGATTATATTTTTAGTTTCTGATTTTTTTTAACTCCAAGCAATGGCTATTGTCACATTTAACATTGATTTTTTAAGTTATAGTGACAAAAAATACATAAATATGCATTCAAGAGGACACATCTACGTAATTCTTGACAGCTACTATCACTCATGACTCTACTGGACTATACCAGGCAATATGGAGCGGCATACTCTGCTGCTGAGGGCTACACCTACAACTTTTTTACTGTACTATCCCAAAATACAAATGTCTAAGAAAAAGAAGAAGAAATCCTAGTTGGCTGACTTCAAAGAGGCCAGATGAAGACATCAAAAATATCCAGAGACACAAATGTATCCCTCCATAACAGACACAGGCCTGATGGAAAACACAAGGCCAGAAGAATTTAGGATTAACAAACCAAGGAGACGATAACTCCCTCTTCTCTGACATGCACACTAACAGTACAATGCAAACATTTTTTGATCTTTAACACATGTAAACTTGACCCGCCCCGCAGCTCCCTCCTCAGACATTCTCTTGTTTTCCTGTTGACACAGCAGCTCAGTGGTGCATTGATCTGGGCAACAAGCGTTGCCACAAAAAGAAGTCATCACCATGTCCAGATGGCAGCTATGCCGTCATCTGGTGACATCACACCACCAGAGTCAAGACCCGAGGAGAATAAGAGGTTCCCGCTGGGGGAAAAGGAAGAAAGGCAACTGCTGGAGTATCATGGTGTTTATCAAAAGGTCAAAAATATGGAACTTCAGATGTAAAGCACGATTTGAGCGTGGAGTGGAAAGTGGCACAGAGAAGAAGAGAAGAAACAGAGAATAATCATTACAGTGGCCGTGAAGTTATTCAATCAAATGACGCTTCTGTAATCATAACACATGCGTTTTTCTAGATCTCTCATTCTGTGCCAATGTTTGTCATAATAAAGAAAAGTTCATTTTTAATGTTGCTTGCAAAAATTGTTGATGTTGATAGTATCTGAAACAGGGTTAAAATGCCCAATCTAGGTATTCAAATTCTGTGGCAGAGAGGCTGCAATCACACATCCTGATACCTGTGCCATTCTGCCTCTAGGGAACAACTTTGTTCACACCTACATTGCACCTGGGAAACACGATATGTACAAGCTTGTTAACACAGTGAAAACAGTGACTGAATGACTGAATGAGTCTACTGACTGTGTATTGCTGCTCTGTATATCTGTATTTTCTTGCCTCGTGTTGCATGCCAATGCCAAAATGGTGTTTGCCGCTGTTCTATTATTGCACTGATGCCTTGTTGTCTCACTTTATAGGTTTCAAAACACGAGGACACGCGGTTGAAAATTAGCCAGCTGGCTAACGCTGGCACATTTACAGAAATGTTAACATCCCTTGACCTCACATATTAACACGTGTTCTTCTGATAACCTCAAACAATGATACAAAGCACAATGTGCGTGAGTGTGTGTTGGTTTTCAAAGTAAATGTGTTTACATGTAATGAATAAAAACAATCAGGGCAGCGCGGGGTGAAGAAACAACCTTTCAATATAGTACATTTTTTGCACATTGCATCAAAACGAGGCGAAGTAGACCAACAATACAGGAGTGGGTGTTTAGTAAACAAAGATAGACTGCTAGACCTGCTGCACAAGTGCTGATACTGAATATCCTCACATAGCACAAGGCAGCTGTCCATTCTGATGTCGATAGTCACTGTTTTTAGTGTCTACACTAAAAAAAAAAAGAAAGCACCCAAAGGCAAGTTGCGTTAAAGTATCTTAAAATTACTGTGGTGGTGAGTTACTCCGAGATCAGTATACTACACTATAGTATACTAATACTGTACGCCCACATAGTCACCCCTCCCTCCCATATAAAGCTTATTCACCCACACATTTTCTATGCACAGAGCTCTGCAAAACCACTGCTCATAACAAGCAAGTGTTTTCTGTGCGCTTCTCTTGCTCTGTCTGCTCCCTCTGACCATGATAACACGTTCCTGTTTGTCAATGTCATCGTGAAAGCTCGTTCCAGCATTTGATTTCCTTTATTCTGCATACTGCTACTGAATTCTTTCTTTTTTTTGTGCTACTGATCCATAAGCGCAGGTGTAGGCGCCCAGCCAAAACATTTTATCAGAAACTTTTTATGGCAATTTATCAAGAACAGAACAAAGCAATTTGCAAACCTTGCTCATCTAAATAAAAGTACATGAGTGGGAGTAGACTTAACTTCTCTTGTGGCTTATCATCTGTTTTTGCCTCCTTGCGTTGCTATTATTGGAGCTCCTTTAGATTCTAATCTTGGTCAATGGTTAGCCCAAAACAAACAAACAACCATAAAAACATCAAACAAATGACATGCAAAGATATACAACCATGAGGAAGAAACATATAAGAAATATAAACATATATAGTAAAAGCAGCTGCACTGGCGGGTAGAAAAGATTCCAGCTAGTTTTGACATGAACTTTGAAATTGCCTTGTCTGACCTTAGATCTAAACTCACTGCTCACTAGTGTCTGCAAAGAAACTACTATGACCAAACTGTTGCCTCTGGCGATGAGGAATGAGGGCAAGCATGGCAAGCGCTTGGTCGAAAACATTTGACAGCTAAATTATGCATCGTCACATATGGCAGGAGAGAATCTTGGTCTAACTGAGGTTGAAATGGTTAATGATTGGCCTGGAGGGAGCCTGCATGACTGAATGTATGAGGACATGGGCTGTTTCTAAAGCAACAAATGGCAGCGATTTGGGCTTACTTGTTTCAGAAAAATGTATGTCCACAGCTGGTTGATTTTTAGATTTCTTTTGACCGTTTTATCTTCTGTATATTGTGTATTATTAGTGGATGATTGAATTAACATAATTTAATTCTCCTCTATAGTCCCGACCAATAATAACACATATTGCCTGCACAAATAAAATTACAAATTTGGCCGCTGCCTCCAATCTGTTTTACATGTTGAAACATTTATAAGATTTTCAAGAACTTTTTTTTAATATATATATATATATATATAAAATACTGTATTCCAAAATTTGACAAACACAATAATGTAGCTGCCACACTAATGCTAATTAGTGTGGCAGCTACATGCTAAGTCACTGCAAGACAGAGGATAATGGGCCGTACATGGCAATCCTACTGGGCTGGCTGAACTGGCAGTCTGAACTCGGCCATTGTAGGGAGCCATAACAATAGTCATGGTTCAGTTCAAAGGCCGTCTTTTATTCAAACTCACAAAGGAAGCTAGTCGCTGTGCTCTTAAAATATTAATGGCACTGAAATCTTCCGTTCTTGCTCTCCCTCTCTCTATCTTTCGCTCACTCGCGACTCTCAGATAGAAAAGCAGCCATAGCTCTATGATAGCTCCTAGTCTCTCGCGAGGTACTATCAAATGACCGACCAGCTGATTGGGCTACAGTGACATTTCTCTTGCCTTCCTGCCTGCCTGTTTGTCTTCCTGCCTCAACAGGTTGACTGACAGTCTTGCTGCAGGAGAGTATCCATGTGACAATCCACACATGCAAATATGTAAAATGAAACCCTCAATGTAATGCTCCTTCAGCTGTCTGAGCTATAAGGCTGAACAATTATTTATTAATAGTCAAATGACGGATTCAAATAATGATTCAAATATCTGAAGGGCCAAACACATACATTTATACATATATATATACACACACAAAAGGTCTGTTGAGCTTATTTCTCTTCCTTTCATGTTAGATTTCATTACTGAAAGCTGCGAGAGCTGACGTCTTGGCTATGTGGTTAACTTAACTAATGCATGGCCAGCATCATGTTAACACAGACGATAAATCAGTCCTGACCTCAGGAAAAAGGAGATTGAATCCTCAGTATGGTAGAGCCATCACTGCTCATATTTACTATTTAGTTTTCTGCTCTATAAAACAGATTTTGGTTAGTTTTATGCAGTAGAGTTATGACTCTCTGCTGTAGTGCTTAGTTCACCACTAAGCTTCTTAGTATTTGGAAAATGGTCTTCCTAGTTTCGGGTTTAAGCTACAAAATGGTGGATGTTTATGACACTGCTTATGACTGAGCAGCAGCAAGGGCCCCAGCCATGTGGGAAAATGCCCAGATATGTTACCTTGACAAGTGGGTGGCCACCAGATGCTGCTTTGACCGCTCCCCGGCTGCCCTCTGTCTCATAGTGCGCTCGGTGGTGGGCTTTGGGTTGCACCTCTATCTTCAGGTCATACTGGCCAAACTGGCTTGGCAGAGGCCAATCTAGGGGAGGCAGTGAGGAGGTTCTGAGGAGAGAATGAACACACCCACACAAAGAGGAAGAGTATATTAGAGCTTTAGGAGGAAACCATTATAAAACACACTGTCATATAAAATAGCTCAAATATGCATTTAAAGCACACAGTGGAAAGGTTTGTGGTTGAAGTAACATGCATTTGAACAAACAGCCCTGAAGCTTGAGACAGACAGCCTCATCACTGGTGGAGAAAGAACATTTTAAGGGTAACAGTAAGAATTTCCCCCAGAAAATCTGTTTAACTACTCACACCTTCAGATTTTCCACATTTCACATTATTCATGTTAATCTATGAGACATCACCGAGTACGGTCAAGCAAAACAACCTCTCATTCTACTTTATGGCTGATGACAACAACAACCTGCCCTAAGGCTGTCTGAAAACATTCAAAAGCTGAAAAGGTGGCATTCCCCTTTCACAGTTTGAAACGGTATAACAGGCACAAAAAGGGGGTGTAAGATGTAGCGCACTTAGCCCCAGCAGACAGTGAATCACTGGAATGCCCACATGCATTAATCCTGTTCTTAAACATAACACTTGTAATAGGTCATGTTAAGACTTCAAGGGTGAATCATTTTCTAAGGGGGGCTTTTCTTTGTGAGTCTTCTGTGTGGGTCAGTGAAGGGGTGGTAGGACGCAAGAGTGTGTCAGACAGTGAGTAAAATACTGTGTGTGTGTGTGTGTGTGTGTGTGTGTGTGTGTGTGTGTGTGTGTGTGCATACTGTATGTATATGGTACATGTAATAGTGTAGCACGGGCTGGCATTGTGTGTTTTTCCTCTCAGCCTCTCTTTTTTTTTTCATCTGTGTAGGCCCAATCATATTTGAACAGCTGCACTCGAAAATAAAACACTCAATGGCCTTCTGCAGGGGGAAAATGGGTCTCTCCATCTGAGTGCATTAGTTCAAAACATTTTGTAAACACTGGCATCAACCATCAGCATCAACCTAGTCGTAACCTTTTCCAAATGGTGTGGTATTTATTATTGTTCATTATAATTTAGTTAATTTTAGACATTTCCACAATGAACTAAATAATGATTTTGGACTACAGTGCCACATGCCCTAATGCCCAAAATACAGCAACAAAAAATATAAATAAATACACCTTCCAAATCAACTATACCTCATGTGCCTCAACTCAGTCCATCGCTGTTTAAATTTGCCATTTTTATTGTAATTATTTTAATAGCTGTCATAATAAGCTGTCATAATAATTATGCATATGACAGCTTTAAAAGCTACCAAAAGAATTTTCCAGAACATCTACAGTTTGTAAAGTTTTCTTTAGATTAAAGGTTTAGTGCTGGATTACTTATTTCTCACATACTTTTGCTTACTCAAATCTACATTTTTATTGTACCCTCTAATATCTGTACAGAGCTACTGCAATAAATACTGTATGTCTAACTTGGCAAGGTACTTGAACTGTAGTAAAAGCCACAATGTAACCCAGGTCACATTTTGATGGTGCACGCAATTAATTATTTATGATCCAAGAAGCCTACTCTAGGGCAGCACAAGCTATATGTGTGTCACCCAGGTGTTTTCTCTGGCAGCAGTTACAAAGTGCCATTGTTTTATTTTAGCACAGCAGTATACACAATCATAAATTAAACTGTGTGCCTATGGACGCATGCAAACTCCCGCTGCGTGCACACATACGTGTGTCTGTATGCGTATGGCTGTGTATGTCAGGCCTGAGTCAGTGAATTGACTCTGTACTGTAGGCAGCTGCAAGTTCGTGCTGTCTCATGGGCCAAGAGGCAGACATCCTATGCTACACACTGATCTCTAACTCAAGGTTGGCCACTGTAGGCTCTTTGTGCCCCCGTTACATGGTGGCATAAGCTTTTATTTGTTTCTATCCAAGGCGGTACAGTCTCCTAGCATGCAAACGTTTTGAGTCTGAGCTGCACGATAGATCTTTGACAGTACAAATAGTTTTTAAGGGAAAGTTTGTTAAGTTTTAGCCAGCATGGTTGACTCCCTTAATTCTTCCCTTTCCAAACGTCTGTCAAGTGCTGGCTACGTGCAGACCAATCTGATCAGGCTGAATTAAAGACATGTGAGTTGGGCTTTCAGTGGAGCCATTTCACTTTATAAACTGTCTTACAGACTGGCACCAAATGCAAAGGAAAGACTGCATTTTGGAATGAAAAGACATGTGTCTGATATTTTGTAGTTTTGAGAAGCTAAATGTAGCCTTGTGGTTACAAATATAACTGAGCTACATTCTGCAGATTCCCAAACCACAAGTGACATGGAAATGTCACCTAAAAACATCTCAGGTTTTAAATTTTTACATAAACTAACTAGACGAACCAGCCTGGTTGAGAAAATTAGATGTGATTATAGGCAAATGCACCGCAAATAGTTGTGATGAACAGTCAAATATCACCCTGCTTGAAAACAAGGTTTATAATGTATGGCTCTGTGTGTTGAGTAACTGCAATGACAAATGTCTTCTAAATATTCTGCTGCAATACCCGATTACTCAACAGAAAGCAGTTCTCAGTCCTTTTAAGTTGTTATTTTCAAACAAACTTTTCACCTGATGGCAGCTCTATCTAAGATCTTACACTCTAACCTCCTAACCCTTATGTTTTCCTCCAGGCAGCCATGACATAACCACCCAGGAAGTGTGGGTTTGCATTGCTGCTACGGTAACAGGAGTAGAGGAGGACAGAGGAAATATGAGCTTTGTGACGGAGCAGAGCAGGGGTGGAGGCCTATGTCCTGACATAGCATAATCTTTCTCAAATGTCTAAGCCATGGAGTAGGGGCTCCCGGCCCAATCATATTCCTACAACCTACATAGTCTCTATAGTATCCATCTTCCCTCTAGAGACCTTTACATCCAATGAATTAGTCTTTCACCTACACACATTACATGAATGTGAGTCACATTTTAAGACACAAAGATATGAGACCAGTTACACAAGTGGATGTATCGATGTACCCATAGATGCATATCAAACAGTGCAGGTTTATATTGTTTTCTTACAGTTTTATATAGAAAGCCAATTAGAGTTACTTCCTGGAAACTAGAGGATTTTTACAGGTTCCCTCACGGATTATAGGTAAACATACTGCACATATAACCTCTAACCAATAATGCCATCACTACCTCTGCTTTCATTTCTCACCCTGAGGGTTATCCCCTTCTTTCTCTCTGTCACTCTGGCTCTTAAGGTTCAAAAACTAAGAATACAGCAAATAGCCCAAAAGGCTAATATTTAGTTTACTCATGCCAGTGATGTAGTGCTCTGCTCGACGACTGCATAGTGTCTATAGTATTTGCCACTGAGTAATACTGGCCTCTTGTTTGAAGCAACCAACTCATATGTCACTCATATCTTATTATACACAGCTCAGGGACTAAGGCATGGGGGTTTATAAAAGTACTGTAGGTGTCTGAACACTAACGATTTTTAATACTACCCAGCCTAACCCAATCCCACCCATTTCATCTGGGCCATCTGTTCAAAACACCAGTAATACACATGTGCATGCATGCGTACGACTCAACAGGCTTCTAACGCATGACATGACATGACTCTCTGCTGTAGAAGTCTGTATTTTAGGCCACAATGAGTCACTATTAAAGGTTGGTTACAAAAAAATTGGAGTACAGTTATACTTTAAAAACGTTTTTGAGTTCTTCATGATATAACCCCAAATATTATTCAGTTACTATCCTAGCCATAGAAAAAGGATGCAACGATCAAATGGTGACTCATCATAGAGTAGACAATGTTACCAGAGTATTAGGTCTGTGTGAACAAGCATTTGTGTTATG
Source organism: Nibea coibor (assembly GCA_023373845.1). Lineage (NCBI taxonomy): Eukaryota > Metazoa > Chordata > Actinopteri > Sciaenidae > Nibea > Nibea coibor. Next base: position 14,900,147 of record CM041738.1, read on the forward strand.
TCTACGCCTGTGTGTGTGTATGTGTGTGTGGTGGCCCCCTTGCCATATGTGCCCTGTGCTGATTTACAGTGCTAGGGGCCAGTGCACACAAACAAGGCCATGTCTTCATCTGCTGCACACATTGGAGAACAGACAGCAGACTCCTCTCCCATGAGTTTCTGATTGCAGCCATCACTCTTTAATGTGGAGATTGTGCCTGTGTTTGCATGTGTGTCTGTGTTTGGAGTAGCCGGTGCTGTGTCCCCGTGTTTACCTCCACACACTAATAAATTTGTATTACTCTACAGTGTAACTAAGTCAGATTTATACTGTTGATACAAAGCTCAAAGTTCCCCCCGTTACTGAACATTGATCCATCGTCAGGCCTATCATTCATCTAACTTGCCATTTGATACTAATTTACTGCACTGCATTTTTTACACTTCTCCACGAGATCAAAAAGAGTCTTAAATCTTTATGGCAGCTTACAGCACTCACAAACATTCACCACCGAGGGCTATTGTTTAGCCTTGACCTACTAATTGCTTTTAAGATTGACAACATGTACTGTCTTGCCAAGTGGTGATTGCATTAATAATTCACAAAAATACTGATAAAGAGGCAGTTATCGCCACACCATCTTCTGGCTTTGGCTCTAAGTTAATAACATTTTAAAGTTTAAGGATGTAATACATCAAGAATCTAATCCACACTAATACTGTGCTCTGTGACGGTCGGTAAGACAGTCTCAGATACAAACAGGAAGTAGAATAGAACAAATGGATTGCAAAAGACAGCTATTTCAAGCAGAATGTCCTCACTTGCCTTTTGAAAAAGATAAAAAAAAAAATTAGAATTTTCCAGATACTTCCTCTCTCACATCTCAGCAGTGTTTTCATCTGAATGAATCATTTGTTTGGGCTGTATAAAATAATAGCATGTGTGAGATGGAGCTGAATTTAAAAAGGATTGTTACTGGTAAAATTCTTTTTTTTTTTCCTGCTTAACATCAGCAAATTTACCTGAATATAGGTGTATGACCGGGCTTGGGTTTATTCCATGAGAAGTGAGAGGGCACTGAGAGGAACTGTTCCCCTGGCCCATCCTTCTTCAGGCTGTGCATGGCCTCATCTGAAGGAGAGTCTAGATTAGGAGACATATTTCCTTGGTCATCTAGCCCCAGCTCCCCTTTCCCAGTCTGCATAGCTGTTCTGTCCTGTGAGGTCTTCCTTGTCTTGGATGGGATGTCCGCCTCCGATGGGCAACACTGGAAGGGTGACATGCCTACAGAGGGACTGCCGACCCAGGTGTCCTCTGTTACACTACCCCTAGGTGAAGGTCCTGGTGTGGGTGATGGTGAGTGATGAGGGGACAGCGAACCGGCATAGCAGATGTCGGCGCTAGAGTGGCGCCTCTTCCCGCAGGGTGAGGTGGGACGCGAGGAGGGCCTGGAAGGTGGCCGCGGGCTGAGCCAATTTTCATCAGTGACACTGGTGCGTGGCGAGTGGCAGGGGGACTGTCGGGGTGACAGGCTGATGGAGTGGGAGTGTTGCACAAAGGCAGGGTGGGGGTGCTGCCAGTGGGGCTGCTCCTCCAAAACTCCACTACTGGTTTGAGGGGAGGCACAGCCTGGGGAAGTAAGCGGGGAGCCCAGGGTGAACCGGGCAGCCGCTTCATTTAGCTCTGAATCAACATCATCATAGACGTGTGAGAATGATTCACAGGAGGAGGCATCAGAGAACCAACTCCTAGAGGAGAGGCTGCTGCATGGGCTAGGGCTGAGCGAAGAGTCCCTGTATGAATGATCCAGGGGCAAATACAGGTGGTCTCTGGACAAGGGCCTATCACCGTGGTAGTCCCCATCAGGACCATTGGCCCTCAGATCCTCATCATTGGCATCCATCTCCTGCTGGCAGCTGGGAGAGATGGAGGTGATCTGGATACTGGGACACTCAAAGGCCTTCGGTGCCTCCACAGGAGCAGAGGGCAGCAGTGGGGAGGTACCATACTTTGAGTCTTGTGCCTCATAGCTCGGAGGCTCAGATCCTGGTTTGTGTGACTGAAAGCGCGGGGAAGTGCTGATGACCTGTGAGTGAGACTGCATGCCATGACGAGGCAGGCCAATAGACTGGTGGTTGGTGACCATAGACTGGGGCTGGCCCACATTTAGAATGTAGAACGATGTGTTGTCATCAGGCTCCAGATCTAGCAGAAGAAAAGAAGGGACAATTAAGATACAGCAATCCAGATATACAAGTTACAGTTATTACTGCTGTTTTTTTCTTTATGTTCTTTAGTTTGACTTTACTGAGTTAATGAAAATGTACATTATAACTCTCTAAGTTCGAAAGGACTACAGACTACACCTTAGTTGTGTCACAGTGCCTCAAGCCACATTCTTGGAATAACTTATGAGAGCTCAGGGGATGTGACACATCTGAGGTTGTGTTTCAGAGAACAGAGAAGTGGTTTGGACTCTCCTCTTTAACTGTCTAATGCTTCCAGAAGGGGCAAGATAAAATAATGTAATGCGTCATTACTCTGAGTCAAACTGCTGATACTGCATTCCTCCAACCAGTAATGCATTCAGCGTCCTGTAGCCTCATGCTACACCAAGACCAGGCTTGAACATCTGGTTGTCAAAATTCTATAAAATTACATGGTCACAGATCCATTTGCGGTTGCGCCCTGAGTTTGCGTTTGAGGCCAGTTTCAGGAAATTAGAGGCCAGAGTGTTGCTGGGTAACAGGCATTGTTCCAAGAGGGATAACCGATGAACAGCACTACTCAGGAAACAAATTCACACAACGGTGCGTGCTGTCGGCTGTCATCACAGCTAGTGCCGGCAGGCTATTTATACCAAAGGTCATCCGGCACAGGCAGTAAGTACACACACAAACACCCGCACACAAACAAATAGACAAGAGCCCATTGTCCGCAATGGCACTACTCTGTTAGAGGTTATTGATAAACTTCAGTGGATATGCTCTGATGCTCACATTGGGAGTAACCACTCATTCCCAATGTTTCACAGGAGAAAAGTTAATTTCACACGCAGAGACATTTTCATATTAGAATTGAGAATTTGTCCAAAAGCATCTGAATTTCCTTCTCATGCCGGTTTTCACAAATTACAGTACTACTAGTACAGTACTACTAATCTAAACATAACTGAACTGTACACAAAACACATGCCTTGTTATTATAAATAGAATCTAATATACTAAGTAAAATAATGCATCATGTAACATCAGTCTCCCTGTCACAGTCCTATTTTTGGCTTTTTAAGCTATGGTGCATACAACCTACAAGAAAAAAGAAAAAAATGAAATGACCATGGTTAAGCCAATGAGCATTCACAAAACATCAAGCTTAGCTAAAAACATAGTGTGGCATAATCTTGTGAAAAACTTCACCATATAGCTTATGTATTCCTGCCTGAATTTCTGACTGAACTTTTATCTAGCGCAGGCAGTAGGTTAATTTAAGTTCTCATATTGTTTCCTGACTTTAACAGCCCACTAAATATGACAGCTTTGTCAAATTAGACATTAAGGATAGTCTCAAAGAAGTTCGTAAATAGAAAGGTTTTTGGTTTCTGTCCTCCCATCCGCTCTATCCAACAACAGCAATGGAGGCAGGAGCAGCAAGCTCTTTATTTATAGCTGCTCGGTTTCGCACTGGCCCTGCCTGCTTGTCACAAGACCCAGCAGTGGATCCTCTGACGACAGCATCTAAGTGACTGACGGGGAGCAAGAGAAGGACAACACAGTTGAGAGGAAGAGAAAGAGGCTGTGAGGAAAAGAAAAGAAAAAAAAACTCAATGACGATCTGAATTGGGAAATCACAAAAGAGAGAACAGAGGAAGAAGAGAAAATTGAGAGGAGCATACCAAACCACAGCCAAAACATTCTCCCTTTCCCATCAACTACACTGTGCATGATACCATGCTCACAGGAAACAGAAACAACGCCTATAGTTTTATAGTGCCACAGGTTTTTTTTTTTTTTCCATTGTGGTTTTTGCAAAATGTTCCCTATCTGCCATAATGATGACAGAGCAAATCCATCCCCAGAGAGTCCTTCATTCTTCCTCTATAAACTAATAAAAACAGGAAAAGAAAATCACAACAAATTTCTCCGGGGTGCCCTGGTATGTCAATGGGTAAAGAGCATACCATGTGTAAAGGCCAGGTCCTTGCTGCAGCAGCTTGGCTTAAACTATAAGGTCCTTTGCATAGTGCCACCCTCTCTGTCTCCATTTTCCCTTTCTGTCAACTACGCATGACCCCCCTTTGAAATGAAAACAAACTTTGTCTCCAAAGAAAGAGAACGATTTACACACATTGTATTAATTATTCCGTCTAAGAGCTGATAATTATACTAGACTAATTTAGAGAGGCGTTATAAAAAAGGCGAGGGTGGGGTGAGGTGAGAACACAAAACATAAACATCCATATGCATCACACTAGAGATTGAGCATTATACTAGATATAGTCCATAGCCCATGCTTGTCCTCACTGACATGCTTTTCTAAATGGATGAGACGGGCAAACCATCAATCTGCCACAGGATTAATTAGCACGGTTCACTCAAAAAAAAAAAAAAAAAGACTGAAAGATGAGAGAGGAAGGCAGACGAGCGATGAGAGATGGTAACCGCACACTATCCAGTGGAAGACAGCCTATATTTGTCACAAATGTGTAATACACATTGAAGAAATGGATGCAGTGAGGACACTGGTGTATAGATCTATGGAAATATAGCTGCAGTGTAAAAGCAAATCAAACTCAAAGACACACACATAAAACTGATACATAAAACGTACTTGAAGAAAAGAAAATAAGAACTGGGGATTATGGGGAGATCGGGGTAGATGAGGTAGCAAAAGCACAAGTCAACATCAGCTACAGAACCAGTAGCAGCATACGGCAGAGACTGACGAGGAGTTTACAGGTTAAATGACTGGATGTATTAATGTACCAAGCAGAGAAATGTGCTACATATACTTTTTTTTGCCCCCATTCATTATTCCTGTTCTACTTCTTCTCGATGTTCACTTAGCAGGAATCCGCATTAAACTTAATTTATCAGTTTCATCATGTTTCAGATAATTCAGGGCAGGGCAGGAAAGTCCCAGGTGCTGATTGAGTAATGAGCTGCTGCCTTAGTAAATTAAGTGCTAATTACACACAAATTGCAGCCACAAATTGATGAAAGTTGCAGTGAAATATGCCCTGCGCTTTAATATGCAAGTCACGCACTGTGTTTCCTTTTTCTGTGACTTGGTTGATGCATTTTGTTGTGAAACAGCAGGCAAGTATATTTATTACAATTCAATATGAAAAAAAAAGATTTTAAAAAAATGAAAGTATACTTCCTCCACAAAATACACTTTCGAGCCCGCAGTCACATGACAATCTGTTTATCTGTTTATTATTATACAAAGCCACTCTTGTTCTGCTATGTTTTAAAAGAAAATGTGTGTAATAGCAAGATAATTTGCATAAATGTATAAAAACGTACATCTTGAAAACATATTATGCTGTGGGAGTCTTGGACTTGTATTAGATTCTGTGTTGGCCTGGTGACAGTAATGAGATGCTAACTTCTCTCTGGACTGTCTCTTTCTCAGTCTCCTCAGATAACAGATTAGAAATCCCTCTGCTGAGTTCTCCTACAGTGTCAGTGTCGCCATACTGAGTTCAAATTATTAGTTATTATTAACTAGGATTATATTATAATTATAAGTTCATGTTTTATGTGCCATGTTATTTATATTCTGTTTTTCTCTTTGGCCCCATGCTGATTTGGCAAAGGTCAAAAATAACAGGAAAAGATGAGATGCCACACAAAAAAAAAATCTACATTCCTGCTTTTGCAGAGTTTTACAAATCATAACAGATTAGAGAGCTAAGTGGTGTTGCACATATCAGGGTCAGACAGGGGATGACCATGTTACCTGGCCCACAGCCCTCTCCTTGCCCTGAGATAAGATTAGCCTGCTACCTAAAACCTAGTGTGAGGAAAGGGGTGGGTGGTGGGAAACCCCCCCAGTCAGAGCCAAACATCAGTCACCTTAGGACAAGAGGTCAGAGGAGAGGAAAGGAGAGGAAAGGAGAGGAGAGGAGCAAGTGTTGGTACTGTTGTTATATCAATGGCGTTGGTTGCAAAGCCCCTGCGCTGTTCCTGAAAGCTCATTGTCAGTGGGCCACACACTCCTCAAGTGTCCATACATCAGACAGCCAATCCGGTTAAATAAAGATCTCTAAGAGGCTTTGCTGTACCTAAGCTAATAATAGCGCCGCCTCACTGGGAGATGTTTGGGAGGCGCTGATTGTTGGATGTTTGTGACACGCCACAAAGACTGTTGTGTTCTCACGGTAACCACAGGGAACGGCCTGACCCACTGGTGATGGTGGCATCCACTTTGGCGCCTTGACACAAAGCTCAACGGGCCTCTGGCTGACCGTCACAGTGCCTGGGGATTCTCGCATGGGGGATAATCCGTAGAGACTTTGTTCCTCCCTCCGCCTACTCTCACTGCTCACAAAGTGTGTCAGGGTCCTATGACGGGCAGTGACACACAGGCCCACATTCTGAGAAAGCCCAGTTTACTACTGAGGCAGAGAAGGATTTGTCTCTCCCAGAGAAGATGACAAGACAAGCTCATTGCTGCCGCAGGTTCTTGCTAGTGCGCCCACGGTCTTTCTGTCTACCTCTCTTTGTGTGCATGTGTATGGGTATAAGGGTGTGGGTGGTGTATGAATGTCTGTATGTGTGTCTGTGCCTGTGGTTGTGCCTTTGTGCCTTCCTGTGTTTCTGCACGTACTGTATAGATGCATATGTGAGTGTACCTTTGAGTGTGTGTATGTGCGTACACCCAAACACATATTACTGTCTTAGGTTACCCTCTAGACCCAACACCATGTGGCGCTTGAGCTAGAAGGTAACCTTAGCCAGAGTTCCCTTTGTGGTGGGCAAGCAGATTGATTAGAATAGGCTCTACTTACATCCCCTGTACAGAAGGCTTTGTGTTTAGGCCAGGCTCCTCTTTCAACTCTTCTCAAGAGCTGCTGACCATCAGACCAGAGCAAAAGTGTGCCAACACGCCATGTCCAAAGGGACTCATGGGATAAATGACATATGTCTCAGATAAATAATCAATGTAATCAATCACGTTTAAAAGAGTAAACGTGATATTTTTAATGCAAGAGCTAATTGCTCAATGCCTATTAAACATGTGATGCTGTTTGTTTAATCTGTCACTTGTCCTTCTGACAGATAAACTTTTACTCAATGTATCCATCCACTTGGACACAGTCTTGTGCTTAGGTTAGGATGCAAAACCAGTTCATCCACTCATGGTAGCTGCCAATATATAATGACCTATACTATGTGAACTCAGGGGTAATTCTATGTATGGTAACAATAGGGTAGGGATTGCTGTGTATACCATGATTAATGCATTTAAGAATTATTTTAAAGTGCTTAAAAAAACCTTTTTAAACAATTAACCCTTTTATTTACCATTTGGGTTGCTATACTGAAGATATCTGCAGTGATTCCCAGCAGAGCTCACAAAGGCAAATTTAATTCCTTGTCCCTGGGATTTCCAAGAACTCTGCAGCTGGCTGGTTGCCTACATTTCTAAACACAGAGTCTGTGACGCACGTGCAAACACGTATTGTAAGAGTTGGCCTACACCTGTGGCTCTAAACCTTACTGACTGGGTTTGTGCCAAAGCTACTGGTGATCCCTGTGGTTGAGTCTGTGTACATATAAAATTCAGTGAGAGTGTGCAAGAGAGAACTACAAATGTAGGGTAAAATAGGGCAGGCTGGGTCTATAAAAGGTTATGAGGTACATATAGAGTCTTGAGGTGTGGGTTCGCAGGTTAATCTGGCATGTGCAAGGTCATGTTATTGTCTTATCCTGTAATGTTATGTTAGGGTAACATCAAAAAGCTTTCATCTGCCGTCACAGCAGACTCACCAGCCAGGAGAGGCTTAACAATGGCAGTCTAAGCCAACGTTAACATATGCCGGCAGCTAAATTAAGCTCCTAATTAACAATCTCATGCCGAGATAACATTATGGGATAAACATAGAGTGCCAAGTAGCCACCTGAACTAAATACCCACCAACGCACAAAGATCCCTTTCAAACACAATACTAATTGCCTTTAGGGTACATTAATCTGGTACTCTAAAAAAGATCTTAGGTAATGTTAATACTGATGTTTTTAATCATAGTAATAGGAAGATTTATTTCAATTGCATTTATAGAGGTGTTTTACACACAGCACGAGTGAAGATGGAAAAAGAGGGGTGGTAAAAGCTGCATATTGTAGCTCTTCTGTCTCCTCTGTCAGCATCTACACAAGATGCATTCATGCACAGTATTATTATATAGGTCATCTGTGTTTTGGCAGCTCTCAGGCCAAATAATAATCACTCTAATTACATGTGTAAAACAGAAGAAAATGATGACTGAAAAATGCAGCTTCCTGTAAGGGCAAACCTTTAGTAAAAAGCTAATTCATCTAGAAATTAGTAATTCAAATTTGATCGCTGAATTGAAATTATTGCACTGGAGAAAATTCTCAAACCTACATCACTTAATATCAGACAACACCAGATAACGCAGGACAGGACGGTCACAGAGGGTTTTCTCTGGGCATACAGCTAAATGTCAATAGAAATTAAACTCACTGATGTGTCTTTGAATTACATTCCCCACAACAAGCACGTCAATAAAAACAGAAAAAACCCAAGGTAGACCCCTGGGGGACCTCACCAAAAACCGGTAAACTCAGGCAGTGGTTCTCAACCTGCAAGTAGTGAGTTCATGTCCAGAGGTCACCAAATGGGCTTAGAGAATAAAATAAAATATAAATCTAAAAACATATTGTGGCAAATGGTGTGGAAGGAGAGACAGGAGGCCAGTCTCAACAATGTCAACCTTTCAATGACATCCATCGCAAAGGACAAAAACACTTTATACTCTAGACTATATTCTGTTTTTATACATATTAACAAGCCAAGTTACGTCAGGTAAGGGTGGGAAATATGCCCAAAAAATAGTATCACAATCTATTTAATTGCAATCACAATCACAACTAGAAATGCGTCAAGTAATCTATACAAGTCAGTTTCCAGAGTTGAACAAGAGGCCATTTCTTAAATCTAGGCACATACATAAATTAAGGAAAAACAAAAGAGCCTGTCCTCTTAGCCACAGTATCATATACCACAACTGCGTTTTAAGTATGCCAGCCTTAGTTCAAGTCCAGTTGCATGCAAGTTTGAGTGACCACGTGCAGTTTCCCTCCTTAATTTGCCTTCTCCCACTAACCTGGTTTCTAGTGTACATGTAAACACAAAACTCGTCAGATGGTTCGTATTGGTTTTCAGTGGCTACAGTGCATTAGAAGATTGGCCTCCAAGGTGAACACAAGCTGCCTGATGGCCTGCAATAACCCAGAGCAGATAACATCAGAGGCTACTGCTAGCAGGGGTGACATTTAAACAATCTGTCAGGGCTGACTGTGCATGTGCCTAAAAAAAATCACCCGGGGAGAGAGAGAGAGAGAGAGAGAGAGAGAGAGAGAGGGACAGACAGGCAAACAGAGCTTTTGTGTGCCTATGTGTGAGAGAAAGCGAGAGAGAGACAGTCAGTGAGAGAGAAACACAGAGCGGAGAGTTGACATTTACACACTATGAGTCCTGGAGAGCGCAGTGAGGCTACGGTATATACATACCACTGATAAATGCACAAGTGCATTGCTAGATATAAAAATAGGTAAAAATAAGGATATATACAGGTTCTTAATCTCCACGTCAATAACAACCAACCAACCCACCCTCCTGTCCGTGACTCATCTTCACACAGATTAATTAAACAACTGTACCAGCAGAACCACTTCCCATCCTCTGTGTTGCTTGTGCAGTAGTGTTATGAGGATATGGCAAGGTGATAAAAAGAAATGCAGTGTCCTCAAGTAAAGGACCCATCTGTGCTGCTTGGTGGACAGCCTCATAACAGCCCTGTTACTTTTTATCAGGCTTGTAATCATTCCAAATGTAAAACATGAGAAAAAAAAACAGGAAATAATCACGGAAAATCAGGAAAACAGCAATTTCCCCTCCAAAAGCATACATGAAAGGGGTTTGCGTAGAAAAACACTACGCCTAAAGTACAAAAAACGCTTCCCGTATGTTTTTTTCACAGCTCTACATGTTCATACATGTTTAACAAGATGACTAGCATTTACCACAGACAACCAATTCATGGTTTACACCTTCGAGTGTTACGTGCATAACGCAATCAGCGATTCATATTGTTAAGACCTCGATGCACAATTGGTGTGTAATGCCCTTTTTGCCCAGCTGTCAAAGTCCACATGGTCCACATTCCAACTGTGACCCATGTAGTAGGGTCCACTCAAACACACAGGCCCCTGTTGGAATGTGTACCATTCACCCTCTTGAAATTCTTACTTATTTATCCAATCTAAAACCCGCCTATCATTGTTCATTGTCAGTAAAAGGCGGCACGACGACTAGTGTTTCTTGATAACTCATTTTGGAATATGTCACACATAACGGGAGTGGGACAAGAAAAACTGCATGGGGTAGAGGTGCCAATGCCGAGCATTAGCCTGACTGAAGTAAGGCTTTGAGGGTAGCCTAAAATAAAATGCGATTCAAACCACCCTAATCCCTGTGTGTCTCATAGTAAAAGGGGACCAAAGAGAGAAAGAAAAAAATGAAACGAGATGCAGGAGTTCAACAGCTTTCTCTCTGGTGTAATGCAGCCTCTGACATGTTGATACAGCGCAGCCAGCGGTAGCTTCAGTTACACTAAATTTAAACTAGACAGATGCCACACATAGTTACTCATGCCTCACCCCAGGAAACAAACGTCTCATTCATCACACTGGGTGTTGGGACCCCTTCAGTTCAGTGGGGTTAGGGGGCACCCACATGGTGATCTAGTCCCACATGTGGACCTCATGCATGACGTCTGACATTTGACCTCTCTGTCTTTTACATTTTCATTGAAATATTGGGACCTGCAGGTCCATAAACTCTCCATCTGAAACAATAAGACGTGCACAGTTTATGCCAATTGGTTGTCTGACTATGAAACACTCCACTGTCCTTGTTCTACCTGATCCAAAAAAATGATCCAAGCTTTGTTTATTTCCCTCTTCTTTTGTGTTTTTTTCATTTTTGTACATAATATTCCACAAAGCTTTACAATTAAAGTGATAGTATATGTGTAGAAAATACAAAACAAAGAATTGCCAAGCTAACCGCACCTTAGCAAAGAGTCAAGTCTGCTGTATACAACATAACAATATTAACAAGAATGTTATGTTGCACATAATTTAACCTAAAAATATCTATATGTGCTATATATGGAAAAAAGGGAATGTTGGGGAATGTTAGGGAATGTTTTATAATATTTCTGGCATACTTCAGGACAGTTTGAATTCAAATGACAGCTGTTTGTCTGAGTGGTGGCTCCCACCCCTCAAAAATAAAAGTCTAGACTATACACAAGACACACCTGGCTAGAGTTGGGAGTGCAGACACACTCACCTGGTGATGTAGCGCACAGCATTCTTCCACTCCTCTCCCCGTTAAGATTGCAAAGCGCTTGAGCTGTAAAAAGTTGAAAGCTCCAGACGTGCTGGGACGAGAGGGGTTCTCCTGCACTAAGTACAAACGAGTCACTAGAACCTGCCGCCTGCTGCCCTCTGCCACTCTCTTTGGGAGCTCAAAATAGTCCACCATGAGAGCGATGTAATTTCAGTCTTTCAGTCTTTCCCACGACTGAGAGGATCGTGGTCTTGGTTCACAGAGGCAGAGCAATGACAACAACATAGACAAGGGCGAAATTACTTTCTCCACTAGCTGCTTTCAGTTTAATAATCTCATCATGATAACGGGCTTTGACATATTCTCATATCTAAGCATGGCAAAGACGGTGCTACAGATACAAGAAATGTCACAGCGCATTAACAGAGGAAAAAAAATCCAACCTGACTAGTCACTAAGTGGTTGTGGTGACTGCTGGCATCTGGAGATTTCATTAGCCCAGATCAAGCTCTCTTATGTCACTGGTGGTCTCTTTCACATCCTGAGAAAGCAGTAAGAAAGGAAAGAAGCCTCAGTCGTCCTGGTGGCAGGTCTAAATCACTCTGCTGGTACGGCGGCAACCAAGAAACCACAATTCTTCTTTCAGTTTGTGAGATAAGCAAAAACAAGACACAAATAATGTGTATGATATATGCCAAAAGAGAAAAAGAAAGGTCTACAAAAGGAGAGCGAGTGGACAAAACGCCTCTTCGTGTTCCCCTTACCAGCAGCTAGAGAGCGGTATGCCCCCCTCTCCTTTCATTCCACCCTGCCATCTGAACCCCACATGGCATGTCTGGGCAGACAGCCAGACACCTCAGCTATGGATCTACAACTCTACCACCCATAAAGGGCACTTCAGCCCCCCTGCCTCGTACCACCTCTAATGCCCAATGAGGCCACTGCTCGTGACCTGCATAACCCTAACTCACCAATACCTATTTCTACCACTCACACAGCCACTTAACAATAGACAGTCTATCACAAATGGGGTAAGTGGTACTTAAGCCCAAATACACGTTGTAACATTTTTTTTATTTTCATTCATTTTAGATCCAAAAACTGTGAAGGGGAAATATGTTCTATAATTAGTATGTACAGCCAAGCCTAACTTGTTTGATACTATAGATGAAAGCATGTTAGAGGCCGCTGTCTGAGAACCACCACACGCTGTCTACTATGGACATGTTCAGTGCAGTTGGTTTCACAATGACAGTTAGCTGTGAGCTACAAAGAGAAAAGGTCTGGTCGGATGCCTGTTATACACAAAGTTACTCAAAACATGAGTTATATACCTCTTTACACGTGGTTTTCCCTGCCTATGTAAATCTACGGCAGGCCACTTTACTTTTTTTTTTTACTACAAATTACCAAAAGCAAAAACACAGAGCAGAATAAGATTAAGCAATGTTGACATGCTATTAATGAAAACATAACACCATGTCACTACTTTACGTAATAAAAATAATTTAGCTGAAATAATCTTCTATGGTAGCAAGTACCCTAAGGAAGTAGAGGGATGCCGTCAGTTCATGGCGTACGGTTCACTGACATTTTCAAATTGCTTGTTCTGTCGTACAAACAGCACAAATGACAAAGATGTTCCACATTTACTTAAATAATTACCTCACTTATTATCAGAAGTGACAATCACAGTTGTTGAAGTTTTCATTTAATAAATGTGGCATTGAATTTGGGTTAATAGAATTTTGTTCCTGGTGCACAAAGCAATGAAAAAGCACATTTTAAGTCACCAGCATGGCTTAAACCATTTTCACTAGAATTATTTTCTACTAAAGGAATGGTCTCTCTCAAAACTTTGGACAGTTATGTCCTATTGTTATTTTTTGTAATTCCTTAGCTGGCCAAAAAGTAATGGATTCTGTCAATGAATTGAGCTGAGCTGATGATTTAGAGGTGGTATGAATGAAAACAAAGTCAATGAAGACACAGTGATGGAGATGTACAGAAGCAGCGTTGCTCTAAGGAATTCGAACTGAGACGGCACATGCAAAATAAGAGAGACTGCATTTCGTAGGTTTGAATCAGGTCCTACGTGTTGTAACATACTCACAAAACAAAAACATTTTTAAAACAAATCTCTTAGATTTTGTTCACAAATGTGTGAACACAACAGTGTTAAGAAGAACTTCTGCTTTGCCACTGATGCTGATTAAACACTATGACTATGACACAGATATGCCTTGGACTTGAAATCATGAAAGAAGCACTGAATTATGGCCATTTCACATTGGATTACAGATACGTTGTTTTTCCCAGGAGGGCAAACTCATGACCTCTCCTACTCTGACTGTGATTGGCTTACAATAATATTCCAATTAAGGCAATAAGTAGTAGCCAAGCCTTAGATCTTTTACTTCATGTCATGACGAAGAAAAACAGAAATGTAAAAAAGTGTAGTTGGGAAACATTCCCTGTTTGTGGCCAGAAGACTGAAAAATCAATTGTTGTTTGCTTGACTTTTCCACTGTCTGATGTGTATGTTCATCTGTGACCCACAAAATGCTGAACCCCCCCCCCTTAGACTAGGTTTCAGCAAAGGTCAGGTTTTAGTAATCAAAATTGAACATTTTAACCATTTTTAAGTGACTCTTACAGCAGTTTTCGGGAAATGTCTTGCACAATCAGCACGTGGTATCAAACAATGCCTTTACCCATGCTGTTACCATTGTTGTTACCGCCATATTTTTAGGGCAATGCACCACACTAAGGTCACACTAAATTATGTAAAATGTAATAACAATAATTTAGAAATATTATAATTTAGGTCAAAGACACCAGTCAACCTTTAAGAAGGGTGGCCTATTGGGTAACCTGGACCCTAATATGTGACTTACTATACGCTAGCAGGTTTGTTTTGAGTTGAGTCTCCTGGTGCCAACATGATGTCATGGTCACAGAAACGAGCATGCTATAAGGGGTAATTAAGTCACTCAGTCAGCCGTAACATAGCTAGATAAGCACAATAGTTACTGAAAGGCTTTGTTGTGTTCACTGTCAAAGAAGAGAAATAATTATTTTTTTTTGCCTTTTTGACAGAGATAGCTAAAAAGTGGCAGGAATGTGGGGAGAGAGAGAGAGATGGGGAATGACATGCGGGAAAGAGCCACAGGTCGGATTCGAACCCTGGGCGGCCGCGCCAAGGACTGAGCCTCTGTACGTGGGGTTGCTCTGCCAACTGAGCTTCCGCATTTTTTACAGCAGAGTTGTGTGCGTACCGGCGGAAACTAACTAGTCATGATGTCAAGGAAAGTACAGCTGCAGGCTACACGTAAGCTCTCGCTATTGCTGATCTTGCTTTTGATTTCAACGATCAAAACTGAAATCTCATATTCGATCAACTTCCAATTTAGAATTGGTATCACAACACCCCTATAATAAACTGCAAACTAGGGTTAAAAGAGTGAGCAGTTCCACAATAAATACGTCAACATTCCAAATAGTATTATATTTTAAAATTGTAAATGTAAATTGAAGCTTTCAGTATTATCTACTCATAAAAATACTACATGTTGTTCTGCTCTTGTATGCACGCAACAACATGTTGCATAGTACAGTCACCCAACCTACATATTTTGTTCATTTAAAATCATCATTAAAACCTGCTGCCGTTGAATTGGATGAAGAGAAAAAACACAAAAGACTGCTATAAAGACTGCCTGTTTTTATGTCAGTAGTTGGGCTCATTTCAATGACTATCAGAGTCCCTAAGACTCATTTGTACTTATGTAAATCATGCATGGGATCATTGTATATACTCAAATGCAGCAGAAGATAGAGAGATGTGTGAGAGTTAGTAAAATAATAATAATGATGTAACAATAAGTAACAAATAATAAGATTAATAATATATTTGCTATTCCGTTGTTTACAGAGTGGCGAGCAGCAAATAAACAGAAAATGCATAGTGCTTTATTTTATTATCTTTTTATTTTAAGGTTTCAATACAAAACTACGAGCTAAACAACGCCCGTGGATACTTTTATTTGAATTTGTTTCCCTTTTGGATTATCAAAAAATAGTGTGACGATATAAGCGGAACATTTTATGACTGACAATCACAATCTTAAATGTTTTACGTTTATCTGCATTTTCTTTACTTTAGGGAGCAACCATCTATCTAAAATTACCAATTTATGAGTCGGCTCAAATGCCGACTCGCAATATTTCAGCAGCTGCCGCACACACTGCCTAAAGCCTTATGTATCCAATGTTATCTGAGCTGAAAAACCTGAAATCTTTGGCAACCGTTTGGTTTATTCAAGTTTTGGATTCAGCGGTGTTAGCCAAGTGAACTGTTTGGTTGATGATGTGCAATCATCTCTTAGATCTAGACTACACCAAATCAATGTATTTTGAGATGTGGCATGAGTCAGCCTGAATGAATAATTCATTAGCTAATCCTCTATTAAGAAAAAGTATTTCTAGAAGAAGCTTTTAATGTTCATTTTTACCCAACCTCCCCAGTTTGTCAATGAATAAAGGTGTTTGTCCCTGATCCTAAAGCTATTCTTTGTCTTTTTGTCCCAGATTTATTTCAATGAATTTCGAATGACCTATCTCACTTTCTTTTTAAGCTGATTCACAGAGTCTTCTATTCAGCTGGAACTGTACATAATCAGGGGAAAACCCTTACAGTATGCGTGCCCAATGCCTCTGAACAGAACAGTGGAATATTTCACCTCACATCACAAGAGGTGACTGTTTCCTGAGCAACAAGAAAACAGCCAGAGAGAGAGCGAGAGAATTAAGAGAAAGACACCCAACAAACAGACAAAGAAGAGCAAAACAAAAAGACCGAGAGCCTGAGAGGCGGGGCTTTACACTTTATACTGTACCACACTATTACGCAGATTTTTAATCATGTTCACATATGCGAGCAGAAACGCTGAAAGACAGCAGGGGAACTGACAGCTGAGTGTACAGGAAGCCAGCATTCAGTAGTCACCTCCACTGAAGCAAAGATGTAGAGGAGATTTGTCATAACCATGAGCAACCAGTTCCATACAGCAAACTTTTAGAAAGTTAATCATCGGAACATATTGTAACTTTTGGTGCAGCTGCTAGAAGAGATGCAGAAAACATGCCACTGTTGTTTTATTTTTACTTTTTGGACAAAAAAAAACTGTACAACTGGTTAAATAGATGTTAACATGGTATCAATTACAGCCCAGGTCAAGCAACATTCAACAATAAGAAGCTGCGCAAAGTAAAAACCAGTCAGATATTCACAGTTGAGGTTCCAGGTTGTTAGAAGAAGAGCAACAAGCCCTGACTTGATCTTTGCCTTCAGAGAAGGAGACAAACTCGGGAGAGTGCAACTCCCTGTTACTCTGGCTGTGTGATGCCGTATTACACTCCAGTTATTAATTTGGACAGGTGCCCCCCTTTTGGGCCAAGTCATACAGTCCGGACCAGATTAAAACCACTTGCACAGTGGTGCTTTTATTCCTATGCTTATTCCAGCCGCAGTTTTTCCCCTCGTCCCATCTCCAAATCAAACTTCTTTTTTTAAATCGAAGGAAAAATTGATTTAAGATTGCATAAGCCAAACCTTCATGGAGTCATTGCTTTGCCAGAGCTCCATGAAAAGGACACATCCGGAGAATTCACAAGTTCCAGTGGTCTGGGCCCAAAGATAGAAACAAATGAAGAAACTGAACTTAACGTGGATACAAAGAAGGCCAGTTCAAATGCCATTCATTAAAAGACGTGTGGGTTTAAATGCAGTCAACCTGTCACGACCATACTGACAAATGTTAACTGAATAAATGCCACAAAATGCAACAAGTTAAATGATCCATGGCCACTTCCAATGTTTGTCATTTCACTGGAACACCACCTAGCCTGGTCCAGCCGCAGGCATCTGCACACCTGTTTCATTAATACATGTCAGAGGAATGTGCACTAATTACCTCTAGTTAACACAGCAAACTGACTCTCATTGTGCTGCTTCAAGTTTCAACAAGTAAACAGGACAAAATCTGCTCCTGTCAATCATAACTGATAAACTCAACCATTCATCTGCAAAGCAAGTTCATTTATCCACGTATCATGTTCGAGTAGCAGCAATAAGTAATAGTGCTAATGCTGATTTCATCCTGACACCTGTAACATACTTTTAAGCATTTTTCATCCATTAACTGGGCAACATAATGCCCATTCTTTCAAGCAATAATTTTAAGTTATCTTAACACGATGCGCCCGATAATACAGGTAATGTCCTTTTCTGCCAGAAGTTTATTTTCTCCAAACAGAGAACACAAGTTTATTTTCCTTTTGTGACCTGAATTAAATTAAAAACAGGTTGACGTTGTTCTTCATTTAACATGACGTATTTATGGTGTAACCTGCTTGTTCCATCAATTGGCTTCATCGATAATACACAATCCATCTACCGCGGCCATTTTTAGGTCTACAACACTGCATCAACTGGAAGAATTTGCAGTGTCACAAACGACACACTCCTCGATCATTTTAGACACATTCCTAGTAGTTTAGTGCCTCGCAGATTAAAATTGGTTTGTCTGTGTGTAAGAGATCTGCCACATGGTCTGTGTTGCTTGCACACAAAGTTTTACACTCTAGTTTTCATTCAGTACATTAGTAAGACGTCGCTCATGTGCATTTCTTCACAGTCAAGCCTCTACTGATGGCTAACTTTGATTCTATTGTCATACACACACAATTGGGATCACCTATAATTAATAATTAATGAATAAACCCAGGAACTGCATCATCTGTTTTATTCTCTTCTTCTCTACTGTGACATTAGTCCCCAACATAGCCTTATAAAATAAAAACACTATCCTCTGAGGTTTATCCTATTTGTTAGTCATTCTCACCTAAGTAGAATAGTTTAGCCTGGAGGAGAGGGCAGTGTCATGCGGCAAAGATCCTTGTCTAGAGTCAAACCCAAGACATCTCACTTAGCATGGCATACACATGAGATCACCGATCCACCAGGACAAAGACTATTTTCGAGCTCTTTGTATTGTAATATTGTTTGACACGACTGCAGCAATGTACACTCTTACTGTTTGAACCCTTTTGTTTAACTTTAACTGAGCACATGACTGAAGACTGAATTTTAAGACGTTCGGTGTATCGCTGATATGTTAAGTGCAGAGGCACCTTTACAGTTACCTGTCCCTGTTTTGTTTATGTCCCTTTGTGATATCGAGCGCTTAAAACAAACCTTTCATTAAAGGAGCCACAGTAGACAAGCCAGAATTTGAAAGGCAAATTGATTCCTGACACCTGAAGAGTCAATTAAGTTTGGGTTTTTTTGATGACCACCAGGTAAACTAGTGACAAAGATTTGAATGGAGTTTGCTTCAACTAACTAGAGCTTATTTCCACACCTTTTACTCCCAGCTTGATGAATCTAACGTGTGCCTTGCAGGACATTTGTCAAGGCACGATAAAGACTGCCTCCCCATCATGCATGCTCTCACCGCTTCAAATCCACCTTTGAGGTGCTGAGCTAGTGTTTTCTTTTAATGCGGTAACAATCACAATAAAAAAACTAAATTTTAAAAAGCTTTATTTGCACAATCAAGTCAGATCTGAATGCACCAATTGCTGGATCTGCAAGCTGAATTAGATAAAGCTCTCAAGTCTGTGATTAACTGCACACAAACTTTTTGTGGCTGTGCACAACTCTGGCTATTAACTTCAATCTTTCTGTTGAATTAAAGTAATATATTTTATTACTCCAGACATCTACAGCAAGGTTTGCAGCGAGGTAACAGTTGACAGGTTACACCAGCACCTGCCCTTGTTAACAAAAGGTTTCTGACAACATTTAGCATGTGCTTCTTTGCAGAAATGTGTGACATTCAAACTGGTCTCCCTCCCTCCCTCTCTCTGTCTCTGTCTCAGCCATACTTGACTAAACACCGTATCCACCACACTGTGTCTGCTGCTGCAGCCCCGCTAAAGTTACACAGTTAACAGTTGACAAACTACCTGCAGCAGAAAGTACCAAAAAAAAAATAAACTGTAGGAGATACTCACAAGTTTCATGTGCTATCTGCAGTTTGAATACAAGCATATGGCCATAACGGCACTTGTGCTAACCCGCTAGCACGTGGAGCTAATGACAGCTGGTGTGTTGTGGACATTAGCTCGACGGAAAAAAAGGGACCCGCGATGTTTTCATTTATCTCAATTTCTCAGGGAAAAAACCCGCACACTTGTGAGGTTCGGTTCCTCTTTCACACGGCAGCGTGCGGCGGCACGGAGGGGTCGAAAGCTGCCGGGCTAAATTAAGCCAACAGTAGCTAAGTGTGTAAGTTAAATGTTACAGCACACTTGTGCCGTGAGTTTACTACCAGTAACGTTGCATGTCGAGTATGAAGCGGAGGAAACACACTGACTGACCTGCGGGGCCTAACGGCTGCTGCTGCCCGTCCTCCCCGAAGATCAGTCTGAAGTCCAGCTCCTCATTCCCGGGGCAGTTTGCAGTAGTCATCGGGTTTGACAGCTCGGGTTTTTTTTACCCCGCCACTCGACCGTCGACCGCTGGAGCAATTTCTGCTCTCCTGAAAATGTCACAACATTTACCGACTGCCACGACGCCGAACTTCAACTTTTTTGTTGTTGTTTTTTTTGTTTGTTTTAGTTCATTTAAACCGTTTGGCCATGTAACACGAAGTAGTCGCGCTTTTCCCTTCCCCGCTCTCGTTTGACAAATCCAAAACACGGCTCGCTGGCTCCTCTTCCTCCGGCGAATTTCTGGCTTCAACTTCAGAGAAAGTCGCCTGCCCCCCTCTGTCACTATTTCACCCTGACTATCCCCAGTCAAGAACAAAGAAGCGTTTTATCTGCCGGTGTTTTAATGTTCGCTATAAAGCCGATAAAATGTCCGTTTAATTACCCTGTTCCCTCTTTCTCTGTATCTCTCCTCCTGTCTCTCTCTCTCTCCCTCTCTCTCCCTCCGGAGCTCCTATCCCAACTTTTACTAACCCCGCGTGACAAGGCAGTCCAGTGGTGACGTCAACAGACACAACACAACACAGGGCGCGCGCACGCACACACACACACACACACACTCAAAGCTCCTCGGCTAAGGAGTTAATAAACAGTTTATTAAAAACTTACCAACGTTATGAGCTTAAAGTATATTGTTTTTAATGTTCTGTCACCAGAGTGGCTGTGAAATAAAATAATACACGCAAAAATCCTAAATATTTAATGTGATAAATTGTTATGGTGCTGTTCACGTGTTTTGCACGTACACTAACAAACATTTTGCCCTTGCAGCAGCCACTTTGCTCTACTGAATTGCCTCTTACAGCCACCCATCCTTAGATCACATCAAACTGGCCGTGGCCTTCACATCTTCCATCTTCCTGTGGTTCCGCTCTAAGCCGGGATTGGTAAGTATAATGACATGATGCACTTTTTACCTTTAGATCCCTTGAGCCCGTCAGCACAGAGGCCCATTAATTTCTAATCAGCCAATTTAGACTTGTGAATGGGGCTATATTGTAGGTAGGGAAGAATAGATATCCTGATCACGATCATAGCTGTTTGAATCATTTAGGTGGTGGGAGGTAAATAGCACCTGAAGCCAAGTCATGTTGAAAAACATGCTGATTGCGCTCCCAGAAGAAAACCTGTAGTTATTTTTCACTTCATCCCTGATTCTATTGGACTTGTTTTAAAATGTTCTTTAAATGTATTGAATGAAATGGTGATTTTGCACAGTGTTTCCCACTTGGTGGGACTATTTGGCTATTAGGACACTCCCCTGAAGTGTTAACCAAGGGTGCAATAATGGGTGGGAGGATGAACACACTCTATTGGGACATAACCAGTTGAAAGTGTCTACAGTAACTCTGTATCTCTTTGAAATCTCCTTACGTCTGCATTTAAAACGGGCGCTTTGTTAAATGCAGTTCTGACATGGAAAACTAATGAGGACTTTTTGCTTCTTGTGCATCATCAGTACTCACACTGTATAGTCACGTTCTGGGGGATTCCTTTCTGTCACAAGTCACGATGCAAGTCTTAGTCTTTCTTCCCAAAGATAAGAGCAAGTCTGTGGTTGGACTGAATTAAAGTAAATCCTTCTGTACATGGGCTGTGCCACTCTCTTTAACCTCTGTGTCTCTGTCCAAGCCGTCATGCTCCTCAGGTTAATCTCTATTGGGTAAGCAATTGGCAGCAGGTGCGATGATATTTAAATTTTTGTTGTGATGGCCCATACCTGTGATGTACACACACACACACACACACACACACGCACACACACACACAAGACACACACACATGCACACTTGTGGCTGATCAAGATCATCCGCCTCTATCAAGAAAGTTTTTAATGTTTTACCAAAGGCTTTTGCAGCACTGATAAGCAGCGTTATAAAATGTATAAAAAAAGAAGTTTTTATTATGGCCATTACATTTTATTCCACCTATCACAGATTAATAACATAAAAAATAAAAATGGGTTTTTATGATCACCTTGCCATAAAAGAAACAAATGAGTACATATACAGTATTTGTGAAGAAATAAAATGAAATATTTTATTAAAAAACTCAAAAGAACACTTATTATATTTTATCATTTTATCGTTATATTGCTGAAATTAACTTCTGCAAGAGCACATTTTGATGTAAATCAGTCTGTCAGCACAAACTGCATGCGCAGCAGACAACAGCTTGTTATTTTTCTGACACAGCCACACTACATATACCTATGCAAGATGCATGTGGGCGTACAGACAGGCGCTCAGCTCACAAATACATCTGAAAGCATCAATATCACATTTCCTGTGGTCTTTATTTCCAAGCAAAAGCACAAGATTTAACCCTTCTTACATATAAGCCATCTTCTGAAGCAATTCTCTCCCAACAGACGTTTGTTCTCCTCGGTGCTGTGAGGATTGGTGTGATTAGAATATGAATATACACCAAAGCTGTTACATTTTCAGTTTCTAAACTTAACACAATTCAATGATATCCTGTTATTTTAGGCTGCTCCCAGATATGTATTAAAAGTGATTCAACAAAAAACTAAATTATTCTACTTCACTCAAATGCTTGGGGAAAAAAACCAAACACTGGTAGAATGAGGACAAAAATGTTCCACTGTAACATGTATGGTTACATGATTTTAATAATAAATATAACTTGATTTAAATAAGTAATGAATAGGTAGCATTACTACAAGTAGCTATTTTTAAGGACTACTATGAGTTAGTCACATGTAATTATTGCATAAATTAAGTCCCAGCCTAAGTACTAACCAATCCCAGTATGTATTCAGCGCCATTCTCGAAAGAGTTGAGTATTTTAAAGTTCATAAACAAGTCTTTTATGAAATGAACTTGAATGGAAAAGTAAATCAAATTTACTGGAATACCATCCTCATGTCCTGGCTGTGATCCAAGGCAACATATTTGAGTTAATGAACATGCATTATGAAGGTAAAATACTGACTCAAGAATGTTCCTTAAAAATGACATATTAAAAATATATATATGATATAATATAATATAAAAGCATGTTAAAGTTTTCTCTTTCTCAGTTATAACTATTAAACCGTGGAATCACATATTTTCCACATGGGTTAAAATAGAAAGCAACACATAAAGTTGAACTGAGCTCGACAATTCTTAATTCACTGATTCATTTTTGTCATAAGTATATTCCTATTAAATTGTTAGTGATCGTCATATTATTATGTAGCAGTCACATGACTTGACTGAACTTTCTCCTGTGCAGCAATCTCCAGACCCACCCGAGACTAATTCAGGTTACCTCCGTCTCTTATCTTCACAGATGACCTTTGAAGGGAGAAGATAAAGAAAACAAATTGTGTGGGAGGCTGTAGATGTGGTTTGTGATATTTTGTTCTTGTAAAGCAACTTATGAAGGAAAAAAAAAAACAGCATCTGCCCCCACACTGGTCCTGTTTGAGAGGTGTCACTCTTTCAAGGATTGGGCTTTGCACATACTGCAGAAATGCAATGCAGCACCTTGGCAACAAGCACGATGTTCACTAAATGTCAACAAATATCAAATTGCGCGCACATCAGAATGTCAGCTGATAAGAAATTAAAATCTCACTTAGGCAATCACGCTTGTAGAAAAACAAACTTTGACATTCTGCAACATTTCACGAGTAAAAAAAGAAATATGTGTAATTTCTGTCACTTGTTGTTTAACGTCTTCACTGTGGGCGTCTGTGGTTGACAGACTACAGCATGTTGATCATGCAGCAGAGTTGAGCAGTGAAAATACTCTGCAGAATAGTTAATGCTGTACAAACAATAAGTTGTATTTCTTTTGAAAACATGTGAAAGAATATATTGTAGACTTGTGGGCAAAAAAAACCCAACAACTTAGCATCACAGGTCTGATTAGGATTCAAGGTGACTTGAAAACCTTGTTGATTTATGCTGCCCTCTTTTGTACAGTCTGTGAAACTGACTATTGATTCAGTCTGATGACTCAGTCGGACAATCACAAGTCGGCAATCTGGTCATAAAATACTGTGTGCAGTGGGAATTTAACTCTTTAATTTTAATGTAAAGATACAGATAAAACCAGTTCTAACATCCTTTATTAGGAGACAGTAATATAAGACCCCAGTTCATTGAGACTCCAGCTGCCACAGCATCGGTTTGTCCACCACGTGACAGAGAGTCTATTGCTGTTTTTGATGTTCTGAAGCTACAGTCAATCAATCAGTGAGCTAATTCATTCAGCACATGCGAAGGGTGGCCGCTGTATGATCAATGCTAGATGTGACAGCGGCACTGGCTTTTTTATGAATGAAATTTCCCTTTGCAGGGAAGAATAAGATCAAATGTGTGAACCAAAATAAAGGAAAACAATCCTAGCAGGCAACTGGAGAGACACAGTAGAAGCTTGTGTGCTCCTTTATACTCTCTCTGGATGCATGTCTGGTTAAATTAGTCTCTTATTAGTTAACACCCCGGGTGGCAAAGCAGCAAAATGGATTACCCCCCCCCTTAAAGGACCCCTGGACAGGCAAATATCATGCCTGTCTTTAAGTTGTAATTCACAAATGTATACTACATGCTATGTTGACATGTTTGAGAGGATGACTAAGTTCGATAACAATAATGAGGCAAAAATTCACTGATTAATATAAGTGTATTTACAGTGCATCGGTCTCTGTCTGTGCGATTGACCAGAACTCAGAGTCATGTGGACAGTTATTGACGGTCACTGTTGTGTCAATGACAGTGCTCTTTCTCACCCTTCTCTAATCTATTACATTCTCTGACACTGATGTACCTCAGGCAGTGCTGATTCATTAGGACAGAGATCAGCTGATTGATTTCCTGTTAGAACATACATACTATGTACAAGACTTCAAAAGAAACACAGTGATCAGGTTAGACATTTGTCTGGGGGATGCTCACATTGATTTGCTGTTCAACACTACATATTTGTATTCCATTATTTTAATTCCAAATATATTTATATGTGGAAATAATTATACCCTGTTAAATTAATCAGCCAAGTGATATATAGATAGATGTTTGCTTGCTTGTTGTTTGCTTTCCTTTTTTAGAACATTACATTAAAATAATGAAAACTTTAGATAATTAGTTAATAAAAAAGTTTTCAAAACAATTGGTTTGCAGCATTTAAAATGTTTAATTAATATATTAATTCTCCTGGAGTTTTACTTTTCGCAAGTATTGTCTATGTGTTTGTTTATATGTGTTATATATTTTTATTTTACATTCGTGTTCTTATATTTGTGTTTGAGACTAAAAAAGTAAAATAAAATCAATTAAAATAAATAAATAAATAAAAACATTGCAATTCTAGAAATTGTATTTCTATGTACGTCATCACTCCACGCCCACTTGATGTCATCAACATTCGCCAAGAAAGCATGGCGACACAGCTGTCAAGTAAAGCGTGATGCTAACAGGCGTAAGGTGTCTTGAAGCCTCCCTGGTGACCTAAACTTCGTCGTAAACTTTGGATCTTCGTTCATTCGCGTTCTTTTCATTCGTGTTAGCTGACTGTTAGCTGCTAGCCTGCTAGTTAAAGACCATCATGCACTCTGTGAAGGTCGGCTGCTTGGCCGCGTCCAGAGCTCTCTCCTCCTGCAGGACTCTCCGCCCTGACTTTGTTAAAGTATCGGCCTGTTGTGGACTTCGCGGCTCTGTGGGTCACAATCGCTTTTGTCAAACAGCAGCCACGCCGGGGGAGAGCACAGTTATTCGGGTCCCTCGCTACATGCAGCGGCGCGTCGACAAAGTGAAGGAGACTCGAGGTAAATTCAAGATCGGCACCATCAAAGCTGGCAGGCTCCTGATCCAGAGCAAGAACCCCGACCTGAACCAGTCTGTGGGATACATACATGGGAAGTTCGAGCAGCCTAGTCTCTGTTCTAAAGGATGGAAACACAGGAAATCATTCGGCGACTATTTCACCATCAACAGCATCAAGGATGTCGCCCCCTTTGTTTCTGAAGACCAGGAGGCTGTTGAGGAGAAATCATCGTTTAGTAACCTCCGCATCTGCAAGGAGCTGGTGGAAGCTTTGGACAAGATGAACATTACGCATCCCACCACCGTACAGCTGCAGACCATCCCGAAGGTCATGAAAGGTCAGAACATTCTCTGTGCCGCGGAGACGGGCAGTGGGAAAACACTGAGTTACCTCCTGCCTGTTGTTCACAGACTGCAGGCCGATAAGGAACCAGAGACGTATGATGACGGAGCGCACAAGATTCGCACGGTGGTCCTTGTGCCTTCCAGAGAGCTGGCTGAGCAAGTGGCGGCTGTATCCAGGACTCTGTGCGCTCCGTTGGGTTTGCTTACAAAGACTGTGGGTGGTGGCCGAGGTGTAGGACACATCAAGATGCTCTTTAAGAGGAACCAGCCGGATATTTTGGTGGCTACGCCGGGTGCTTTGGTGAAGGCCCTTCGGAGACGCTACCTGGACTTGAGTGAGTTGAGCTTTCTCGTGGTAGACGAGGCAGACACCATGTTTGACCCCAGCTTTTCTGATATGCTGGAGAACATCCTGCACCACACAAACATCGCTAGTAATCCCAAGGAAACACAAGGCCCGGGGCACAAAGCCCAGCTGTTGCTGGTTGGGGCCACATTTCCGAGTGGTGTCGGGGATGTGCTCAGCAAGGTGACAGACCTCGGCAGTATGGTGGTCATCAAGAGCAAGATGCTGCACTTCCTCATGCCGCATGTCAAGCAGACGTTCCTGAAGGTGAAGGGTGCTGACAAGATCCTGGAGCTCAATCAAGCCCTGAAGCTGCTCCAACAGGACAAAGGAGGGGGTGCTGTTGTGGTGTTCTGCAACAAGTCTGCCACCGTCAACTGGCTTGGGTACTCGCTGGAGGAGATGGGGGTGCAGCACATGCGTCTGCAAGGGGAGATGCCCGCTGTTGTGCGTGCAGGAATCTTCCGCTCCTTCCAGAAGGGAATGGTAGACGTGTTGATATGCACAGACATCGCGTCGCGTGGCCTGGACACGTCCCGAGTGCGCTTGGTTGTCAACTACGACTTCCCAGAAACCCATATAGACTACATCCACAGAGCAGGGAGAGTGGGGAGGGCAGGAGGGGTGGCGGATGGGGAGGTGCTCAGTTTTGTCACTCATATGTGGGATGTGGAGCTGGTGCAGAAGATCGAAACCGCTGCACGTAGAAGAACTAGTCTGCCAGGGATGGAGTCTGACATACGTGAGCCAAAACCCAAAGTAGTAGAAGCAGAGGGGTAGATGTGGGGACTTTTGTATGCTTTCAAGTGGAAGAGCTTCTTATCTGTGTAGTGCTGTATTTAAAATCTAAATCTACCAAATATTGTCAGTGAAAATGGTAAGCAAGATAACTATTCACTGTTCCTCATATTTCCCCGAATTTGGTTGACAGGGATGGAAATTCTGCAAAAATTGACCTCACTCAAGACCCTGATGTTAAAAAAACTGTATGTCCTGATGTAAAAAAAAAAGTTTGTATGTGCACATTACAGATGTTTGTACTTTAGAGGTAATATGCTTCTAATACTACAGAACTGTCAATCAACTGATGCAGTGTTCGTATTAAAAATGCTTCAATTTCACAGTAAAATGTAATTCTATATTTGTCTATATCTTGTTTTATTTATCTATTTAATTTAGCAAATTTGAAATGCGGGATCTTTGAACAGTATCACAGCCATTTTCATTTGTAGCAGAAGTATGATTTCCTTTAGCATAAATCTATTTTCAAAAGCGTGTTGGCCTTTTATGTGGCTTCGTTTGAATGCAAAAAAAAAAAAAAAACCTGGAAAAATGGCAACATCAGCCTCTAATCCGTAATACTGAGAACAGAGGTTGACCTGGTTGGTGAGTGTAACATAAGTCTCAGAAACTGGATAGTTTGTCATTGAATGAGACATTACTTTAGACCTGTTGAACCACACCTAAACAAATACTCTTATGTATACCAGATATGGTCGGTGTCTCCAACCCTGGCTCATGACACAGTACCTAGAAATTGGAAACTCTGAATAGAGAAAAAGAAAGTTTAAAACTTTTTAGATTATTTAATATATTTATATATCTTACATTGACTGAAACTAATTTACTCTTAGAGATCTGTTTTTATCTTTAACCACAAATTTAAGTATTTTTTCCTGTGGTACATGTACTACATGTGTTTGGTCACAAGGTGGTAGCATTTGATTTCTATTTGCGTACATTACCAACACAGTTGATTAGTCACAACGTCTACAGAGTTTTGTGCTCAATACAATTAACTCAACACATGCATATTGTACAACATATTGAGGACAGTCACGAGTCCATCTGCTACTTCCTGAAAGGTGCCTGTGGGTTCCAGTACCTTTTATGTTTGCTGTACAGAAACACTTCATCAAACTACAGTAAGTTGAACCCAGGCCAAGCCCTGACATCTCTACTGTTGATGTGGTAGGTCCTGCTGTACTTGAAAGGATTTCTTCCCCCTCTTCCACGCCTGCGGGTGCTTGTTGAAAGGAAACCGCAAACGTGTCAACATGAAAATCTGCCAGAGTGAAGAAAATCTTTAGGGTCTTATTTCAAAGGTAATAACTTTTCCCCTGACCCCAGTGTTATGAAATCTGGTTCAGTGGGTGTTTTTAAAAGAACTTTTTGAGAATAATGGACAGATGATGACAAACTTCCAAGCAGACATTTCTGCCTGGAAACAGTATGAGCTCTCTTTTTTTTGGTCTTGCTACACACCTGGTGATTTATGCTGCAGTGTTTGTGGAAGTATAGAGATTATTGAGGCAGACAGACCTCAGTGTGAGACAGACGGGCAAACATGTTAACAGCTCTGACAGTAACAAGGGGCTTCCATCAGAATGTCTGGAATCTAGCTGGGATTGTCATGCCCCGGCTCGGGTCAACATCTTTAAGCTTTGCCCCCTCTTAGGTTCACATTTCACCCAACTGTACCCTGACAACAGGGAGCCAGTGTCCACATATAGCATGTGGAGCAAATGTCTCCAATCCCCCAGTTTATATTTTTGTCCCACTTCAACTCAACTGACCTCCGCAAAAATTAGATAATAATAAACTCTATCAAATGTCCCCCTTCCTGGTAGTATTTTACAGCTAAAATAATTTTAGACCATAGGGCTTAGACCTTAAAGGGCCACTCCACCATTTTCACACATGACGGCCAGTTAACTTATTACAAGCAGTCCTCCACAAGCTGTGAAAGCGTGTGGTCGGGAGCTACAAATTTACAACAATAATCCCGTGTAAGGGACATAAAGTTTGAGTAGTGTCCAAGATTTTTGGAGCTCAACCCATACTGCTGACTAAAAATCAGGATATGTTTCACACAAAAATATATTTTTCTTATTGTTCGTTGACTTGGATGTTTGAGGTCCCGTGCATACTGGTGTTTGTGTGGAGTTTGACGCTTGGAGGCATCCGTTAAAGGGGGCAAGTCTCTCCGTTTCTAGCAGAGTTTATGGCATTTACATACAAGTAGGACTTTGTGACGTCACAACTGGTTTTTGAAGGCAGTCACAGTCTGATATGCAAAGTGTGTTTCCAGTGAAGTCAGTAGATAAACTTATACAAAGTTTGAAGGAAAGTTAGCAGTCAGGCTGAATGGATTCCCCACACCACTATGGAAGATCAATACCAAAGAGCTGGAGCTGCTCTGGGAAAATGTGCTCCTGGTTTGATGAATAGCGAGGAACAGAGCTTAGGCATGGCTGTTTGGAGGTGCCTTACTCCTCAGCAGCCAGCCTACGGTAAAACAAACAAAGAACATCTCTGAACTTCCTGTCAAATATTTGAGCAGGTGGTGATGTTTGGATGTCTTTAACAGGGGGACTCTCCTTTCTTTCCTTCTTTCTTTATTGGAGATGGGCTTGAATCCAATACTTCAAGTACATTTATATATTAACCAGACTTAACATAATAATTAGGATAATAATAAAGCCCCACAACTAGAGGAAAATATACCAAAGTGAGGTGAGTGCATTTCAGCATACAATCAAACATTATATATTTTTTAAAGATAACTTGAGCCACCTCAGTGTGTGATGCCCGTGGACTACAAAGGAGCGCGGATAGACTACAAAGCATTTAGTCCATTAATAATGACGCATTTCCTCTTCGCCCCACAGTGGGATTATCCCCCCTCCCTCCCTCCCTCCTCCTCCTCCCTCCTCCCTCCTCCTCGGTTACACACAGTGTGCCGCTGCCGCTGCTCATACACTCTGTCCGGCCACTTGGAAATTTCCCTCAAACGCGGAGGATATTTTACTGCTGCGGAGCGGGACTGTCGGCTTACGTGCATCTTCTCAGGGCTGACTCGCTTACGATGCCCCAGTAGAGGATCTGAAGGTATGTCCACAGCCTCGCAAATCGCCTTTTATCCTGCAGCTGCACATCTCTCCCGCAGCAGGCGTAGCGATCTCGCCTGACCTTCTCTCAGACCAAACGCGTTATAATACATACACATATATATATTTAAAAAAAAAACGCACGCCGTATCCGTATGTGTGTGTGCGTGTGTGTGTGCGTGCGGGAGAGAAATTGAAGGATCCCTGCGTGAGTGTGGATGTGCCTCCCTCCCCGTGACTGCGTTGCCAATGTGTGTGGATCGCCGCTCTAAGTTGCGGTTGCAGGAGGTGAGCGGCGATGCTCATTTGGATCAACCAAACTTGTGGAGTCTTTAATTGTAGTCTACTCTAGTGCCATCGGTTGTGGGGTTTTTTTTTCTGGGGAGGTGGTAGAGGTGGAGGTGGCGGCGGCGGTGGTGGGGACTTTACAGACCACTGTGCTGCTGCAGGGGTCGCATGCAGGGTGAGCTTTTCTTTGGAGGGGTGTAAAGCCGTGCGGGATCCAGCATGTGGACGACGGAGGTTTCGAGGTTTTGAGGCGCAGAGTCAAAGAGGCGTGCAGAGTTCACGGAGATCACCATTGCACCGGGCCGGGGTCTCCGCCATGTTAAGTTACCACCTCAGTCAAGCTGCCACTAAATGCCACAGGCAATTGTTTCCAACTTTTTTTTCCCTCCCTCCCCCTGTAATAATAAGAAAACCACGCGTGAAACGCGCACGTCAAAGGGCGGCCACCTGTGCGAAGTGTCCGTGCGCTGTGTGCAAAGAAAAAAAAAAAAGAACTCAAAATCCACTCACAGCTTCACCACAACGCCAAACATCACATTGCTCTGCTCGATTTTTTAAATTTATTTTTTCTTATGCAGCCGTGGGCGTTTATTTCCAACCTCATCCGGCATTTTTGTCCACGGTGTTAGGTGCATGTGTTCGGCTGCCTGCAGCACTGCTCATCACGGTCGTAGGGGGTGGATCATGAGAGCAGCATGGGAAGAAGAAGCGAAGGGGGGGGGGATGTCAAGTGCGACATGCAGGATAACGTGTGGCTCCTCTGCAGCACACTCAGCCTTCCCTCATTGTCTGAATTGTGAGGATGGATGCCTGGATCCTCTCTGCTGCCACACCCCTTCATAGACACGGGCTCTGCCGTTAATACCAACCACATGCTGAATCTGTTGTTGGAGATCACAGGATATATTCAAGTGTGTGTGTGTGTGTGTGTGTGTGTGTGTGTGTGTGTGTGTGTGTGTCCCCACCTCCCCTCCCCTGTTTGGCAGTTGAGTTGAATCTGTGTGTGTGTGTGTGTGTGTGTGTGTGTGTGTGTGTCTGCATGCCACAAGGATCAATACACTCCACACTGGTGTTGCAGTGAATGGATCAATGCATTGTAGACTGAGAGCTGGTTGGGATGGCAGATGTGACAGGGTCAAATGAGATGGTGGCACTGGCAAAGCGAGACATGTTTGATGTGGAAGCGGGATGCTCTGGCAGTTTAATGGGCAAAAGTAAATCGCGCGCACACACACACACACACTCCCTTCC
Source organism: Nibea coibor (assembly GCA_023373845.1). Taxonomy (NCBI): domain Eukaryota; kingdom Metazoa; phylum Chordata; class Actinopteri; family Sciaenidae; genus Nibea; species Nibea coibor. The sequence goes on from CM041738.1 coordinate 14,932,186, forward strand.
CGACTCCCCCTCTGGCAGCCTAGACCCTGGCTTGTCAGAGAAAGACACATGACCTTATAGGCTGCAGGCTCCAATGTGTGTGTAATGCTTCTGGAACGAATGCTACCCCCCCCCCTCACTCACCCCCCTCGAGTGGTTTGTTACACATCCTCTAGGTATGTCTAACATCACTCTATGTGTTCGGATCCATTTGGCATTTAGGACAGCATTTCATGTGGGGAATGGTTGGTGGTTATTAAATATAACTCCCTCCATCTCTAAAAAATAAATACATAAATAAATAAAGGTGTGAGAATTCTTTTTTTTTTTTGCAGCCGCAGCACGAGAATGTCATCCCATCTCCTCAAGTTGCCCCGTGTTAAAATCTGTCCCTTCAAAATGGCAGCTCTCGCCTAATGAGCCCGTCCCCTGTTCTTCTTCTTCTTCTTCTTCTTCTGCGCTGATCGGTTATGCTTCTGTTTCATCTTTTTGAAAATGTCATTTTTCCCAAGGCTCATAGTTAACTGTTACCATCAGCTGCTGCTGCTTAGTATGCTCCTCTGCCACCAGCCATGCCACTGATCATTTATTAAACTGACCAAACTCTATCTGGCTTTCCTCCTTCCATTAAAGCGGCAATCAAAAGCTTTTTCATTATGTTAGCAACTGTACTGACCTTTTTTTTCCCTGTGTTTATGGATCCATTATGCTATTAGTAGTTTGAAACCAATCTTCTCAAAGCAATCAACAAGTACGCTCTTTACTCTGTAGCTGTTCGGTTATTTAGTGCTGAAATCAGCGTCAGGAAAGGAGAAGCAGTGTAAATCTTCAGGGAACGGTGTCCAAGTCTGCATATAATGAAAGCTAAAAGCGTTTCACCTGTGATGGCTCTCTTTAAATGGCATGATCTGTTGTCTGTAGTCTTTCTGGTACTAAAATATCTAACAACAAGCAACAGTTTACTGTGTAACATCTGAAGTTGTTCCTAGCCTTGCGGGACTAACATTCGATGACCATGTGCTTCTGGTTTGTAAAGACCGTCAAGGCCAGTATCATCCCGTAGTGGAGGGGTCGCTCCTCAGCAGCACATGGCTCATTTATTGATCGGTCCCTTTTGTTCTGCATGGAAACACGTCTTTGCTGTCACCGGCGACCACAGAGGGGAAGTAACGAGCAACCCGTAATGACACTTTAATCACATGGGGCACCATTTTAATGGACTGGACCACGGGAGCTCGAGCAACAGTTTGAGGTAGTTTTGCTGAGCACACAGGAAGTGTCATAATTGTCACGGTCCAGTTGTGATGAACAGTCAGCAAGTACGACTCAAGTTAATAAGTTATTTCCTCCCAGGAGATGAACGGGCTGTTGTAGGAGAAAGGAAACGCTAAGGCTGCGATCGGTTTGCCCTTTTTTTGTGTAAAACCCGCCGTGATGACGTGAAGCTTTTTTCATGCAGGTGGAAGGCTGGGCAGAACTTGGGCTGAACAAAGAGAGTCTGGTTAAATTTTGCTTCAGATTATTCACAAAATTCCTGATAAGCTGCACGCAAGTGCATGACACTTGTTCCACGGTTGTTCTGGAATAAATATAATCTGCCTTTAACGCAGCAATAACTGAGTGAGGAATCTGCGTCTGTTCTGCATGTTTCCCACTGAGGCTCCCGCTTGGTCATCTGGAACTCATTCCTTATTTATTTATTTCTTTTTCTTTCATGGATCTCACGAGCCTTAGACAAATGTTTGGAAATGTTTGCCAGGTTGGTAACTAGGCATCAGCTTTTGCTCTGCCAAAATTAGCAAATTGCCGTAGTTTTGCTTGTTTAACTGATAATGGTTAGACGTGATTAAACAATTAAACACCATCATTAGAGCGGCACGTGAGCACGTTAGGCTGCATGTTTTGTAAGGTATTGTACATGAGTGCGCTTTAAAAGGCTGAATGCGAGCTTGATTGCAATCATTACCGCTGGAGCGTCTCTTGAACTGGAGCTGAAGATAAACTGAAAGTATGGTGGGATGTAGTGCACAGGTTTAGCAAGGATAACCGCATTCAAATTTAGAAGCAAGGTATACTATCCCTGGTCCAAACCTTGTGTATACATGATGTGTCCTGAATGAGGAAACTTGCCTACTCAGTGATCAAGTATCTATATGCTCTGTGCGTTTGATGGTATATTTTTGCATTATTGTAATACATTGGGACACTAAGTGTTGGAATCTTTCCTCCTTTTGTTTGACTTCAATATTCTCAGTATGTGGGATGGGTTCTTCTGTGACGCTGATGTCATTTGCCTTTTTCCCCCCCACAATGACCTCAGTGATGGAGTGAAAATGATGACTCTCATTACGGAGTCTGGCAACAATTGCCAGCCCTTGGCTGGACTTTGCATGAAATCAAACCCCATTTTTGATTCATGTATGTCTGCATTGCATACACTGTTAATGCCTTTTCTGGATAACGGTTTCCATTGTTAGTGAGTCTGCCATTCCCACCCTGGATTCAAATTGCCTACTTATGCCTATAGCCACAGTGTGAGTTGGTTGTACTGTAAACACACAGCTTTCCCGTTAAAAGTAGCTGCTCAGCGAGTGTTTGGTGTAGGATTAAACTGCACTTGCTGTTGCTATGGTAACCATGGTTGTCAAATCAACTAGGAACGACAACTTTTAAAGTTTTATACCACAACACTTAAGTGGCAGTATTTCTAACTCCCTGCAGTTTGGATGGTTTATTGTCTCACAAACTGTAGGTAAGATGCATTTTAACGAGTGCTCTGATGACGGCGTGTTTAATGTGTGGTGCTCTGCAGCGAGAGAGCGGAGTGAAAACGGTTTGAATGGAGGCGGAGGAATGTCTGGTCTAGTTCAAGTTAACAATATCACAGAATTTCACACTTCGTTGTGACCAAGCCAAGGCATGCGTAACCTTAAACAGAAGAGTCAAATCACAAGATTCCAAGCAGGGCTTCCTGTTAGAAAGAGGGGCCCTGTGTCTGGCACTTCCAAATGTACACTACTTAACTCAGTTCAGTATCAGACAGAAAGCACATTGAATCACTTCCAGTGCTCCTTTTTGTCATAGATACAACCAACATATTTGAAAATTGGCAACTTGGCCAGGCCGACTAAACATAGAAGAGTAGTAGAGTTGAGCCAAGGGTCAACTGGAAAAAAGACAATTTAGAGATTAACGTACAGGTTTGAAAAGTTCATGTCCATTTTTGGTGATATTCTGTCCATCAAGCCCAACAGCAGTGAAGCTTTCAACCAAACTTTCTGACTTTCTTAAGTAGTAACGTTGGCCATCGTTGGATGGATGCAGCAGAGGCTGCCTTTTTGGCACAACCCGTCTACTGTCTGTTTTTTCCCACCTCCCACTGAGTTCTGGTTTGCCTGCCTCCCACTCAGTCCACCATCCAATGTGCATTGCACACACGAATATAAGCCAGTACAGTGGTTGCCTGCCAGTAACACGAAAAACTATTTCTGTGGCCTTTTGCTAATTGATTGGGTTTAAACACTCACGTTTGTGTGTTTTTTTTTTTTTTTTTAATAATCATCTCCATTTCTACTCTATAATTGGAGTGTATGGAACGTGGAGTGTGTTTCAGGAAGAGCAGTCTGTCTGAGCAACTTGTACCCTGCAGCAGTCCGCATATGTCGTTCTCTGTGTGCTGTGATGTAAGTCAGTGGACCCCGAGTCTGGATTTAAAAATACAAAATTGTGGTCATGCTGAGCAGTCTGGAGCTGCAGTTGCCACTATGGTTGTCATGGTGACGGGGGATGAAAACTCATGCTGCCTACTACTTAGTAGGCATTTTGAATAGAGTTTCTCATTTGAATGGTTACCCCAGTAGAAGAGCACATTTGTGACGATGTTCAATGAGCCACAAATGTTTGTATATTGCAATGGATTGATTTGGCATAGCATCGTGTAGCTCGGATGTAGCTGTGGGAGCAAAGTTACCTCTTATTTGGGGTTTGTTTGTTTACATCCAAGCTGAGAATTCACTATTTCACCACACTGACGCGTAGACTGCTTCACACCTGAAAGATCAGACGTTCGGTTCTCAATGCAGCGATTATCTGTTTGTGCTAAAATGTCTTTGATCAGCACTTTCAAGCATTATCATATGGTAGACTTGCCGCAAACAGTCAGCCCTCTCTCCTTTAGCCTTCCCGTAAAACACACACATGCTTGTATGTTTCAAGACTTGTCGGTAATGAGCTATGTATCTATTAGGCTGTCAAGATCCAGAAAATGATACCAGGTTAAATATGACATGAAGTCTGAAAGATCCCTGTGGTGAAACGAGGTGAAGTCATCCTGTTTAAGTTTGGAGCTTTGAAATGAACACCAGCTATTCCTGAATTTAAGGGTCCTTTTTATTAGCTTCCCAGAACTGCTCGACACAGGATCTGTCACAGCTTTTTGGCTCTAAATGTGTAAACACAAGCTAAAGTTGTCGATCTGTGATTTCAAAATTGAACTTCTTTCACATTTTTTGGTCATTTAAGTAATTGCATATAATCAATCTGGCCACTGTCCTCCCCAGTATGCTAGAATTCTCCTTTTGGTTTGGATTTTGTTCACTATTTGATACATCATATATCTGGAAATGATGAAACAGCTTAATAACATTAAGCTGTTATAACCGAATAGAGAAATCTGCCAGGACATGAACATCTTTGTAGCTGCACAAACGTCTACAAGAGCTAATCCAGGCCTGTAATCCAGGTTGACTTGTAATTTCAGGTGGAACGTCATCTCGACCCCCTTGGCTGAAAGTGAATCTACTCTGACATGAGTTTCAGGTTGCAGCTGAGGTCCTCAGCTATTACTGGAGTGCGTCTCTGGCAGAAATCCATGCTGCCATGGTTGCCACCTCGAGGCTCATGCCTCTTAGTCACCAGGGCAGAAATGTAACCTAATCAGATGTCTGCTGCTGCTCCCAGTACATAAGCACAGCGCACTGCGAACAGAGTGTAGCTGTTTTGTACGTGACCACGTGTGGCCAGTCACCCTTGTGAACCATGCTACTGTATGACACACTGTAATTTTCACATTTCACTTGGATTTCTTCTTCTGTTGCTTTGGGCAGGAAAATGAATTTTCCATCCGACTTCTTCCTTCTGCTTTGGGAGCTATTTGATCTTGCCAAAGTAAAGGAAATGCAGTAGTTGCTTAAAGGTAACAGAAGCATGGCTATTAAATGGAGATTACTGGTTTGCTTTTCCAGACAGAGTCAGAGTTTGCAGCTAGAAAGTGAACCATGTAACACCCTCTCCACCACAACAAGTGCTCCTGAGCAAAGTGCTTTATTTTCGATTGACTCAGTGCACCGCCTGATGCCAAATGCTGCTTGTTGTGGTTATTTTTGGTAGCTTCTCTAAAATGAGTTTACACGCGTCACTCCAAGTACTACAGATGAATCAGAAAACTATAATATATATTATTATTTGCAGTAAGGGCAACTGCAGCTTTTTATCCACGTTTGCACCCTGAACCTTCATCTGTACTGTAGATATTGATCACAGTGTACAAGAAGAAAAATCAGACTTGGCATTTAAACAAGACAGAATATCAATTGAATCTGCAACCAAAATTTAAAAAATGGGATGAGCGCATCCAGCTTTGATGGTTCTGCCAATGAAAACTTTATCCCAGTCCTTGTATTTTAAAGATGGAATCAAACATGACTGCATCTAAGTTTCCTCTGCTGCTTTGAAGATCCCTCAGCAGCTGGCCGTAACTGTATCTATTCCTGAAGTCGAGAACAAATGGGGTTCTCATTACTCAACGTGTTTGTTTTTTGTTGACAAAGTTCAACATTTGTATCACTCATCAAATTATTTTTGTCCCTATGATGTTGTGGTTTGTGAAAATAATCCTGTGTCGGAATTCCCCAGGAAGTGAGTGCAGAGCAGCTTGGAGCTTTGTTGAGCAGGGGTGAGTGAACATTCTGGGAGAGCTGGAAATGTATCCCACCCCTTCACTCCTCTGCAGCCCTCCTGCAGCCCGGGGCATCTATTCTTGGTTTTCTCATGAGGATAAATTCTTGCTACAAATGTTTGGTGACTGACTTGCATGGGGAATAACCCCTCTGTATTAAGGCCACCCTGTTGGCAAGAGGGGCTGGAATGATCCCGGAATGGCAGCAGGATCACTTTTGATCCCGAATGTTGCTGGCCTTCAATCACTTTCCGATGAATAGATTTGTGTTTTTAGCTAATCATTTACACCACGAATTGTCATATCTAAATAAACGAGCTGCCATAGCCCAAAACAATAGCTTAAACGTTTTATGTTATTTGACTATGGGTATTTGTTCATATAAATCAGCGGCAGCTTTGTAGCTGTGTTGCACTGTTCACTTTTATTTAACCAGTCTGTGGTACAAATACATCTTTTGAACATATTGTCCCATTTCTGAAGCTAACATGAGAGCTTTATTTTCTCACTGCAGTAACTCTTTATTGAATGAAATGGTGCACTATCAAACGAAATGCCAGGGGGAGGTGAACGCAACAGCAAAGAGCAGAAATAGAGGCTGCCTAGCGAGAGCCTGCTCGCAAGAGTGTTAGTTAGTTAGATATATTGCTATACAACCTTTTTTTTTTTTTACAGGCTGCTCCAGCAGATCTCCATATGCAGTATCATATACGTGATTATGCCACAGGTTCACAGAGTCCATGCACACAGGTTAAGCCAATGGAGTTCTCATAATCAGCCAGGCAAAACCAACACTTGCAAGACCGTGATTCTCTGTAACCGAATTTGTTTGACGGGCCATTATTTTGCCTGATAATTGAAGGTTATTAGCTGTAAAATTCAAGTGTAAAGTACATTGTTCTCTGACAAGACAGTTCAGCTGGACGTAAGTGCTCGCTCCGCGGGTTTGACAGATGCTGGCTTGCAGTGAATCCGAGTGCAAAGTGCAAGTTAAGAAATATGGCTCCCGTGATTGCACATGGTGACATCTGACCACAAGCAGGTGAAATAGTTTTATCACGCACTCCTCCTCAAAACACTGACACTTCACTTTGTTCAAATAGTTGTGGATGTGTGCCCCTTTTGCAGACCCCTAAAACATATCCAGCCCACCTGACACTGCACAATTGTGCCGATGGACGGCACCAGAAATAGCTCTTTAAGTGGCTGCTAATGTATGACTGTTACACAATCATACTGTCAGTGCTCCTTGCCCTTGGCCGAAACCTTTCTGTCTGGAACAGGCTCACTCGCAACTCCCCACCTCCCTGCGAGCCTCTGATGTTTCTTGTTGAGGTTGTGCAGTTTGAATAGAACTATATAAGGGAAACCATTCTTTGTTTATTAGTGAAGGGAGAGTGCATGGGACTGCTGCCAGGCCTCGCAGAGTAGAAAACGGGGACAGAAAGGAGAAGATGAAACACTACTCAAACAGAGTGTGCTGTAAAGTTAAACACTGCTCCTTTTTTTTTTTAAGGCAGCGTTATTAGTGTGACAGCTGGCTTACATTACAAGCAGAAAGCTCGGTGTTAATCAAGTGGCTGAAAATAGCCTTTTATTTGGGCGGCGTGCTATGGGCAGTGTGCGCGCTAATGCAGCTGACCACAAGGATACATAGGAAAGAGGCCATCCACCTGCTGCAGGCTGCAGGTCCTCTGCTAGCCTGGCTGTTGCTTTTAAACCTAATGAAACCTACAAACAGGAACAGGAAACATTTCACAGTGTAGATGAAATGTTTTTCTCACGTCACACGAATAGGAAAGTGGGCTGATGATACAGCCGCTCCAGTTAAGATGGTTGCTGATGAGAGCACTGTTGATGGGTATTCAAGGGGGCTACCTGTGTGTGTGTGTGTGTGTGTGTGTGTGTGTGTGTGTGTGTGTGTGTGTGTATTGGATTTTTATGACCTGCATTCGTAAAGAATTAAATGTGAAGAGCTCCTGTGTCTCTGGAGACACTTCGTTAAAACATGTCTAGTGGTGAGGAGATCAATTTTTAAATTATAATATAAAAAATTTATTTATTTATTTATTTATTTTTACTACAGGGCTAAATCTGCCTCCACTTTTGAAAGCTTAAATGAGACCACCTGTCTGTGGAAAACACATTACATTAACTCTTTAACAAGGTTAGGGTTTATTGGGCTTGCAGTTGTTGTTTGGGTGCTGGAAGCCGTAAGTCATAAGCCGCGATGCTCCGATCCGGTCGTCAGCTTTGCCTAATCAGCATGGCCGCCCAGTTTGCACAGTTGATCATTCACTTGAGGCACTCAGCGTGAAGTGCACGCTGTTGAACAAGGCCTTACCTTCAACTTAGTTAGTGTTTTCTCTGCCGTAATGAAAAGCACAGGGTTTGACGCCTCCTAAGCGCTGTGTGCTTCTTTTCCGAGCCGGCTGTCAGCAAACAGTTGCATAATCACCCCCGTTCCCAGTTTGCATTTAATTGAGATAATCCAATATCAGCATTTTCTGCTTTGCCAATTTAAAATAAGATTGTTTGTAGTAATCTTCTCAGCCTGAAGTTGGTGTGCGCAGGGTTTCATATCGACGTGTCTATGGGGAACCTTGTTCTCGGGCTGGCATCGAGACAAATGCTGCATTGTCAGATTCCTCCCTTTAAATGGACTCAAGCGTTTTGTCTTTTGGACTCGGGGTAGAATGCCAGCCTTGTCCTCAGTCGGGTTACTTATCTCCCCATTGCAGAGCACACCCTCAGGGAAATTACTTGGGGAGGGGGGCAACCCACCCACCTCTTTACCTCCTCGACAAAGCGATTGAATGATGCCTGTCTCTCTTTGAAGGCCGAGATCCCTGATTGTTACTTATACTGTTAGAGTCAGGCATCCTCTCAATGAGCTACAAGATTATATCTGTGGTTGCAAGGCTGGTAGGCAAACATCAGGTGGGAAATTTATTGCCGGCTGCTCTTACAGGAATGTTCATGCAGACTCGGGGCACATTGTGAATTGGCAACGTGCGTCGCTAGGGTGGGTGGGTTTAAATGGCAATTACAAGTGGCAGACGGGAAATGGGATTTCTGGTTTTGATCTGTTTTCCCCTGACAAGTGCACCTTGTTCCCTGATTTGGAGTTTTGTTAGCTGCCGTGCCAGACATTTTACTTTCATGCAGCTGCGAGGAGCAGGTGAAAGCTCCTGAGTAACCTGGCATCCCCGTGTGCTTCGGATTGCCACACATTCCATAACTTTCCTGCTGAACCCTACAGGCCTGTTTTTATAGTGGACCGTGCTTAGAAGAACCGGACTCACACTGGTTTTTAGATTTTTATGGGCATGGATAGAGAGGTGGCACTTGGCATGCTGTTTTTTATTGGATAGACATACATTGGTGGACCCAAGATATTAGTAATGTAAAATACTGAGAAAATGTTTTATTTGCTTTCTTGCTATGAGTTAGATGAGAAGATTGATACAAGCCAATATCTCACTTTCAAACCAACAATAATCTATATTTTCTATATGCCTGATGGATCACTACCTAAAGCTAGACTTGCATGCATCAGGTGGACACAGAGCCAACTTTAAGTTGCTCCGTAACTGCCGGATGTGTAAATACACAAAGAAGTAGCTGTAAAAAAGTGGAGTCATTTTTGGAGTGTCACAGTGACTCATTTCACTATCTATCAGCCGTACCAAGTCACATGCATGCCAGGAAACAACATTTGGTAGAGAGCTGCTTTTACCCTCTCATGCCTTGTTCTCTTCAGTGTGTAAGAGATGGAGAGAGAAATGAGGGGGGGCTGCTAAGAAGAAGAAATGCCACATACAAATGTCAGAAGTCCTGGAAAGAATAATTCCCATTTCTTCCATAATGCAGGTTTCTTTAAAGGGAAGGGGCAATCTGTAAAATCTGTTTTTACACAGGCACACAGCCTGAATAATAACAGAAGATTCAAGGAAATACATTATTATTTTTGTTTTTATGATTCTTTAAAAGTCACCAAGATGCAGGGCTTCCCTATTTTGGAGTCCTTAAGGTTGGTCAGTATACATGTGGCTAGTAGCGATACTCTAATGCAGGCGCTGGCAAGAAAGACAGTTTTCCAAAATGTCAGACTTCCTTTTTAAAAGTGTCATGTTGGGAAAGTGTATATGTGGCTTAAACATGGAGCACAGCACTCTAAAAATACATTTTATATTTATGGGCAGCACACGTCCTCCTTTTTAGGAATAATTCTTTAGTGTGGACATAGTTATCTTAACTGCAGTAATCCCAGAATTCTGCGGCACTGAATTCACAGTGCTCCGTCTCCTCCTTCCCTCCTGTCCCTGCCTTTGGTGTGGTTGTGGTATTCCTGCTGAAAGATAAGCCGTCCTGGAATCAGCCCCAGTCTGCTGACCTAGCAGGAAACAGTAGCAGCCACCCCCACCTCCTCCTCCTCCTCCACCCCCAAACCTCAGCTCATCCAGCAGCAGCAGCACCACCACCACGCGTTCCCTCTTTATCTCACTCGCGTTTTCTTTTTTCTGCCACCCGAATCCATCCCTCTCTTAGTTTCTCTCACCCCCTCCCACCCCATCTCTATTTCACCACCCCCCACCCGTTACTCCCCTCAACCCCGCGACTAGCAAGCATGTCAACACCTCGGCTGCAACCCAGTCGCGGGGATGAAATGACACAGGTTGCCTCGCCGGGCTGTAAATCAGCACGCACATCTGGTAAACGGATGAAGGGCGGTGTATTGATGGACAGAATATTCACACTGCCTGCGTGACATTTTTTTTCATTGCGTTCGTCTCGGTATCTAAAAAATGGACTCCTCATCGTGCATGATTTGTGCATGACTTTTTTTTTTTTTTTTTTTTTTTTAAGCGGATAGTTCACTCGTGGTAAATGCTGGCAATGCTCTGAGCTACACTTTGTGCCTTCTTGTTTATCTCAATTACACTCAGGTGCATTATATTATTAGACTATTAAGTTAATGACTGAGCGTTTTGCAGTTATGACAACTTGTTTAAACACAGATAACTTGTTTGTAGCTCCGCCTATAAACCGAAGTTATAAAAATGTCAAGACCAAGGCCTGATTTCAGGAGGGATTTTCCACAAGTGTGTTTGGTTACATGATAGACAGACCGGTCGGATTTGAACCACAATGTTTGCATCCATGCTTTAGGCTATAAGCTAAGAACACAGAATATATATATATATATATATATATATATATATATATATATATATATATATATATATATATATATATATATATATATATATATATATATATATATATTTCCACAGAAATATAGTTTGACGGACAACTATACATGAACCTGTTGTACATTCACGTGAAAACATTAATTAGGCGTTTTGATTGGCAGAATACCTGCCTTGAGTAGACACTGTGGTGCCTCCACTGTGTGCTCCCTCTCTGAGGATCTGCTCTGTTTTTTTGTTTGCATGCACAGTTTCAAGCGTGTGTGCCTGCCATTGCCATCTGACTCTCCAAACAATGCAGAGTATTTAATGTGTATGAGGTGAATTGGGAGCGGCTCCTGCCTCCTACTAACAATAGAACTGACAGGCAAGGGGGCCAGGCTTTCACTTTCCAGACAGCAGTGAAGAAACTGGCTTGGAGTAGCTGGATTGTTCCCCCTCAATAGGCAGCCTCAGTCCTGTAAGGCAGTTTACCTCCCTGTGTCATGTTTTTCTTCTTCTTTAGTGTCTTCTCTGGCCTCTGCCCAGCCGCCAGCCCTCCTTTTTAATTGGTTCTCTTGCCTGTCTGTTGACTTACCTGCCTGGAATTGTTATCGCATCAACTTGCCCTGGAATTGCAGTGGACAAAGGAGGCTTTAGGGAAGTGTCGCGCCTCCAAAGTCGCTCATCCATTTAGAAAACCTTAACTGCAAAAGCTGCTAATGGAAAAGATAAGGGATGGGCAGAGTAGTGCTTATCCTAATTAAAATGTATGTCAATCCATGTAGCTGTTGACTGAATTGGGTTTTGGAGGCCAAAGCTGGAGCTACAGTCTGCTACTGTAGCCGGTCCACCGTGTGAGGTGATTAGAGGGCTGCTATATCTTTAAGATGCAAAAGAAGATTAGGTCTTCAGCTCATGAAGAGGGCCGGCAGGTCCTAATCTGCCAGAGAGAGAGAGAGAGAGACAGAGAGAGGGAGAGAGAGAGAGAGAGAGACGCTGCTTTTCTTTTTTCTTTTTTTTTTTTTTTTTTTACACTGGACTGGATGATTTACAGTATTGTATCTTAAAAAATGTCTTCACTCCTGTGGCTGCCTGAGTGGGAATGAGTTTAAGAGTGAGGACATCCAGCACGAGCGACACATTATGCACAGAATAGTTCTCTCTACTCAAGTCAGTCATTGATGAAGTAACGTACGCAGTGTTCTCATTAGCTCTGATGCCATTTCATCAGCAGTAATAGAGTATATCCAGGCCTCTGTGTCGCACTTGTGTCCCCCCTTGTAAACATCATCACCATCACACAGTTCACAGTTTAGCTTTACTTGACAATGACTTGCACCATCGTACCCCACCTGTTCACATTAACGTCCTGATTGGACCATTGAAGCCTACTCCGAGCTACAATGCAGTGTAATTTCACATCCACATTAAGAGCTCCGCTCCAGCTGGTGTTGGGATTCATGCAAAGTGACCAGGTGGTGAAACCAGAGCACAGTATCCATCATTCTCTACCATTGAACACGAAAGTGGGATTTGGTTCAAGACTGCTCTGCCATGCTATGACTGCTTGGCAGACGGTGTCTCCAGCATGACCCCCACATTGGATGACATCCCAGCCTCAGTAGGCTTCCCTGGAAATCTTGCTCGGTATAGACGAAGAGTCTTTAGCTGCAGTTTAATTTTTTTTTTGTGTGTGACAGCTTGTGTTTTGTATTTTTCTTCCTGTCTCTGACAGTTGCAGTTTAACCTCTCTTACCTCAGCTCTCTCTGTTTTCGGTGAAGGTTGCTCTGATCAGCACTTATGATGATGAAAGAGGAAAGATCTCTCTGACTTGTCCTTCCTTTTTGGGGTCATTTTAAGGGAATTCCCCAGGGCAGCATTTATCACTGGGGGTGAGGGCCCGTTAATGAGTAACAAAAAGGAAATGGGTGATAATGCAGAACAAGAAAAACATTTAGGTTTGGAAATGCTGGCTGTAATGGAGAGTAAAATTACCGGCTGCCTCAGAATCCAGCTAATTTATCCAGAACTGGGCACGGTGATGTTCTAAACTCTATCAACAGTTAACAGATTGCTTTTGTGATTACTGTGTTTCATTTTCTTCGATAATTATAGCACTTCTTTGAAGGCTTTTTCTTAATTATCATTCAGGGATGTGCTTTTGCCATTCTCTCTTCCTTTCCATCATTTTATTAAGTGCTACTGAGGAGAGCAATGTTGGAAATGCAATGTCCTTGAACTATCAGAGCAGAATGTAGACTTCATAAAGCAATCATTTGTTTTAAGGCCATAAAGCTCAGACAAACCCCTCTGTTTCTAATTTTGTGTCGCCTTTTGCACTCTGCCTTGCGCCCCGTTCTCTGTTGCCTCATATGTCTGAATTTTAAAGCTCAGGGTTTATGACTATACCTCGCGGTATGGAAATGAGTTGCACCGGAAAAAATATATTTCATACTTAAATCCAGCGCTGATGTTCTGCTCTAATGGCACTTGACTGCAGGCTCTTCTGGCAAACCTTGTGGTTTTCACCATTTTTTTTTATATGCCCATGAAACTCTCACTTCATCTTGTCTCACATTAGTTTACAGCGTTCAGCCAAAGAGCATTAGGACACACACACACACACACACACACACACACACACACACAGTCCCATGCACAGTGAGGCCCTCTCTCACCAGCTTAAAAAAAGCAAATGTAAACTGAATATAAACCACAAATGTAAACACATTGTTGCATTTCCAATCCCACCCCTCCGTCTTGGCTGGATGGGTTTGATTCCATTCATGGAACTGGGAGTCGGCCTGAACAGGGACGAGGGTCTGTGTAATTGAATTAGTGGCTCTGCCCCCCCCCCCCCCCCCACCCCCCCCCCCCCCCCCCCCATCTCTTCTTCTCTGCAAGGGCAGGACTAATCATTGAGAATCTGCACCCTCCCAAGAGAGGGTCGAATAGTTGCCTTGTATAGAAGAGAGAGAGACGAGAGGGGCTCTGTCTGCCTGAGTGTGTATGTGTGTGTCCGTGCCTATTTCTGTGTGTAAATGTGGCTGTGTGGTGTTTGATTTCCAGAGATTGTCTATACGTAGACCGGATTAAATGGTGGGTCTGGACACAGGGCTCCTGACCCCTTAACCTCTGAATGGGTAGGCTGTGTAACAACTTGTGTGTGTGTGTGTGTGTGTGTGTGAGCGCTCACATGTGATGCAAAGCAACAGCTGTTCTCCAGATGTCCTAACCCCCCCACCCCCCAAGTAGAGGAAAAAAAGAAACTAATGAAAGAGAATCCCAACCCCAAAGAGGTGAGGCTCAGGGAATATTTACTGTCGTTCGTTATTTCTTTGTGAGTCACATTAAATCTTCATTCACAGGAGATCCATACACTTTTTGTGGTACTGTATGTGGGCGTGACGTGTAGGCTGCTGTTGGCACATAGAGAATTTAATTTTATGAGTTAATGGATGAGTCAGTCAACAACAAACAATCAGCACCCATAATATCCGTCCTCCCTATAATAATCGACTGATCGTTTGAATCGTTTTTCAAGCACAAGTGGCAGATGTTTCCTTTTTTCAGCCTCTCAGATGTGAGGATTTCTTCCTTTTTTCGTTCGTATGTGTAAATAAGATGATCTTTGAGTTTCAACTGTTGGTCAGACAAAACGAGCTATTTGATGATACCAACTTGGGCTTCAGGAAGTTGTGAAATAACGAGTAGCCTAAAAATGAATATTTGTGGCTCCTGCTCTCATTCATTATATGCCCTCATTTATTATATCACTGTCTGCATGGTACAAGATATACAGCAAAAGTATTTGTGGTAATTGATAGAGTATATGCCCATGACAGTTTTCAGTTTTGAACACTTCAAACAAAATGCCATCGATATCTAGTAGAGATCTCACACCTCAAAGCTCCAAAGGATAAAAACAAAACTATCTGCATGAGCAGATTCATCATTCCTTTTTCGACAGCAGTCATTAGGTATTGATCGTCCTTCATAGCAGGAAAACATCACCAGTGTCTTGCCTTGCCATCTCTTGTGTAGAAACTCCTGGTCCTTGATTCAAATGGCTCAGTTCCCTGCAGTCTAGAATTGCAGTTGAAAATATATCGCTAACCCGTGCGCACACAAACCCAGCAAGAGCAGATGGTTTGTGTTTATAAAGATGGAGGAATTATTGTCATTGGAAGTGGCGTCCTGCTGCGTTCTGCTGCAAACTGGTGTCATTAACTGTAAAGCTCGTTCTCTCTCTGCGGCATTAGTGAAACTGTCGCTGATATTTGTACTGAAAGGTTACATTACCTGCTTCAGGCGGTAGGAAATATAAAAGACTGCTTCTTGTTGGAGCTCTGTATTGTTCATTTTCTCCAGGTGTTCTGCACAGATCAGTATTATTACGTCCGTTATTATGGATGTGTTTTCTATCTCTATCTCTCTTTTTGTGGGTTTAATTCGTCAACAGGCTAATAAGCTGTAGCTATATGATGACAGGTGGCTTTCAATGAGAGGGTAGTGGGTAATGAGTCCCCTACTGCACAAGCAACCCCCCCCCCATTTGCCTTTTATTAAGCCCCGATCCCATGGACCCATTTAGCTAATTACATATCGGGATCTGCTACTTATCCATGAGACTGGCAGAAGACACCAGACAATTAGAGAGTGGGCTTTAGTCTGTGCTGCAAGGCTGAGTTGTGATGTTTGCCATGATTTAGGACCCTAGACAACTAGAAAGCAGCGGCATCCTCAGCAGATTTCTTTTTCCTCTTGGTTTTACTCCTCAGATTTCACCACGTTTGTCTTAAGAGCTAAATTTTTCAGTCCTTTCTGTGGTTTAGAGGAGATGTTTATGGAACAGAAAGGGCCACTCTGTCTTTGCATTTTAGGAGGTTTTTAAGGCTTCAGTGTTCGGTTTCGTTGATGGAGAAGAAGTTTGCTGATGTTGGGGGAATGAAATGATGAGATTGTCCTCGGTGCTGTAGTTTAATGCCCCAAGGACGTGGTTGCAGAGACAGTTATGTCCCAGCAGAATGACTGCACTGAGGCAGCCGTGACACTGCTAAATCTACTAAACCAAGGAGTGTTTAATGTAAAGGGTTCATGCACTTGAAAAGGGAATGTATTTTAAAGTTCTTTGTTCACAAGATGCAGGATTTCACCAAATGTGCACCGGTTTGAAACTTTATGACGGTGAAGATAACTAGTTGGGATGAGTTGCGATTCACTTGGCTGGCTGTACTGTAATGTATTAAGGTCAGTGGAGTCTTCAAGGAATAGTTTGACATTTTGGGAAACCCATATGTGGGTTCTTGCCAAAAGTTAGATAAGATGTTGGATACCACTCATGCGGCTGCATTAAATATGGAGCCAGTCAGTATGAAGACGTAGTTGTTTATTTTGTTGTTGTTTATTTCTTACAAAATGTGCACATTTATTGTATTGGATTTTTTGTTTAAATCCTTGAACAGAACCAGGCTAGCATTTTTTGAGCCAAACTAATGTACTTTTGGGTTGAGAGTGATATTGATTCTCTCACCTAACCTTCGTATTTCCATAAATGTCAAACTATTTCTTTATAAGAAACAAGTTTGTATATAAAAGTTTGTGTTTTGGGGGGTAAATGCAGATTGTAATGGGTAATGCTTTCCCCTAAGTGAACAGCTGCCATTGTTCTTCGAGGTGGCCTACAGCAAGGAACTTAGCACCCAGCCCCCATTCGTTTTAAAGGAGCCACTCGGTGGCAACAACTGTGTGCAATAAATCAGGTTAATATGGGGAATTCAAATTAATGTTTTTGCTTAATGTACCAAGATGCCACACACACACTCCCTCCCTTGCACATAGCCATACACAGCTTTTGGTAAATAAGTTGCCACTTTGACCTGAGTGCAATCCAGCTGTGTTGATAATACAAAATGTTGAAGGCATAGTGGGTAGCTTTATTAAAGCCTCATTTTTGGGCCTGGAGCAAGGTGTTTCCCAGGCACCATATTGTCTGACCTGTCCCCACTCCGGTCCTCCTCTGCAGTGTGTGATTAATGAAACTGCAGGACGGACGGAACAATGAAGTCTCCAGTGGCATATTGTGCTTCTTAAAATTTCTAGCGGCAGTGTGCTCCTGTGCTCCACCTCTGGGAACCCCAGGAGACCCGAAGAGTTCCCCCACTCATTCAATTCTTCACCAGGCTTATTTCCTGTCATTTTTATTTAGTCATGACAGATTTGACGAGAGTTAATCAAAACGAAATAGTACTTTGTACTTTTTTTTTTTTTTTAAGTAACTACTGGAGTCTTCGATGTCTCGCGTCTCCTTTGTGGTATTTCCTAAAAGAGCGTGGTGAGTTTTGCTCAAAGCAATCTCCCCCAGGCTCAGAGAAGAGAATAACAGGAATGCAAATGTCTCTAATGCTGCGAGATAAGGTTTCCCTCTCTTCAAGTGTGTTTTGTTTAATTCGGGTGTTCACGTTTGTTTTCCTGGAGGCAAAAGTCTCAGCTTTTCTCCATTGTCACATTATGTTCAGCTCTTTCCAGAGATTCCTTTCCTGTTGTGTAGTCGTTTCATCTGCGAGACAGTTTCCCTCATGTTTTGATGTAGGTTTAATGAGACCCCGTTACTTGGCACCTGAAAACCACTCTTTATTAAGGAGTACAAACACTGTAGGATACAGTTTTAAGTTTGACGTTAGAACGGTATCATTTAAGAGTAACACTGGATCAAACATCGTAATACTTTGCGAGTTTGAGCAAACTGATTCCTTGAAATGTCAGTTTCTGTTGTCTGTTAACAGGTCTTGGTGTTGCCACATATTTGAAAAAAAAAATACTTTTGTGGTGCCAGAGAGCTGAGTGGGGAGCGGCATGAAGTTGATGAATTGCCTCACGTGATGTCATTTGAGTCATCGCTGGTTAGTGCTGGAAGCTTGAGTCTAGCGGCTTGAGGCGACATTAGCCGCAAATAGACACACACCCAAACTGCTGGCAGTCGAGTTGCATTGTGAGTAATATACAGTAGGCACTAGGAATGAGGAATGCAATCAAAATTGTCGACCTTGAGTCAGATAATATTAAAGGAATGCGACGCTAAATAGGTCCAAGACAATTTTTTTTATTATATTGTTAAGCTTTGAATTTCTTTAGGTTCTTTAGACTTTTTGATTTACACAGCCGATAGACACAAATACCTAAATATCAATATTACTAATACTGACAAAAATAACTATAGATTGCAAATTGTTTTGAGTCCATTTCACATCCATGAGGGCTGATGACTTTTTGCAAATTGAAGTTTCATAATCTGATAATCCATTCGTATAGCCTGTGCACCACGACCAGATTTGCATGTGAACTAAAAAAATAGTGTGGAAATAGATTTTGATTCTGCATAACTGCAACAAGAGCCACATTCCTCAACCTCTTTCCTTTTTTACTCATTTTTATTTAGTTTTCATATTCCGTAAGAACCTATCATCATATTTTTTCACTTCCTCTGTGGAATTTGAAAAGCTAGTCACGGTGTGAATCACTTACCTCCCAGTAAGAAACCTAAAACCTTTTCCTGCTCCCTGCCAATGTCAGCAAGTCAATGACACTCATGGGACAGGTTGTTGCTGCTAGCTGCCCGAGCTCAAGCTGAGCTCTGAGGGAGTCTGATGAGTAAGCAGGTAATCAGAAGCCGGATAGGCTGCAGGTTGGTGGCACCAGCCAATGTTTGCTTTCATCAGAATGCAGCTGTTTGGCTTTGACCCTCTTGACATTAGGTTGTTTGGATTTCTTTACCCTTGGATGGATTCAATAATGGATTAAGATGCCACAGTCCTGTTTTCCTGTGAAGGAAAAAACAGAACACTTGAGCGCACCTGTGCTGTGTGTGAACACAGATCACTTTACCTGTGTGTACAGCTCAGTTCTTATAGCACAGCCTTGAGTGTATTGTGAGTGTTGGTGTGACTGCAGTGTGTGTAAAAACCTCCCGAGGGAGAGAGGACCTGCATGATAGTGAGATCCTGCAGTATGTGGCTTTTCCCACCGATGTTCCACCTTGACAGCGTCTCTCACTTGTCCCCCATCAGTCTCCAGCCTGTCAGTGGAGCGGCTGCAGCCCATGTCATTAACACTGGCTGTGGGCATTATACTGGGCACATTGGACAGGTGTAATAACCACCACTGCCTGTTGTGAAATATTCTAGTTGTCCTGTTATGGATTATTCTAGCCCAGAACATTTGGAAAGTTAAAGTGCTGTAAAATACTGTTCCAAACTGACTGCAGATGCTCCCCGACTACATGTCACCGTCGTGTTATACCTGTCATTTTTTGTTTTTTTTCACCGTGCACTAGATGGACTGCACTTTCTACTAGCTTGTAGAAGTAGAAGATAACACGCTGGAATGAGATTTAGGAGACAGCCTTTTATAATCCCGCTACCAGCTGGATTTAAAATCATCATATTAAAGAGTACAAGAGCCGTGGTTTTCAATCGCTTTAACACACATTAACAATGTGTAACAAGTTGAAGATGTGAGAGGATTGCCTGGTGACCGTCAACTCTGACTGCTGTAATGACTACGCTATCTTTTGCAAATGTAGCCAGCTGTAGCTAATTAATGCTGCTTCTTGGAGTTGACGTCACTACAGAATGAAACTCCACTTGGCTGTCACTTGGTTCATGCTCTCTTTAGAACCAGGCAACGAAAGAGAGAGAAACTCTACACAGCATAATTTTGACATTTTAAAAGAAAAAAGGCCAACAGGAGTGTCAGGTCTTTCTCTACATAAACAAGCTAGCTGATCACCTCGTGTCATTTACAGACAAGCAGCTAGCTGCTCGTTAGTAAAACGAGCCACAGCTGGCGGTTCAAGGAAGGAACATTAATGACTGATGGTGTATAAAAGTTATCAGCTCGTCGCTGCTGGGTCAAGTTTTGGTAAGCGTCAGCGTCAAGAAAACGTTGCACTGTGTTATTTTAATGTTCGTGCTAAACCAATTCAGATGTAAAGTCCAAAGAGGGATATCTAGGAAGAGCAGTGATTTAGCTGCAGCTGCTATCATGCGGCCTACTTAAAGTCCATGTAAAGTAAGAATAAATGTGTTCTGAGTTTGTCAGAACAAAAGTCTTATAAACCGTCCAGCCAAATTTAAATAATTACAAATGTTTATGGAAAAGTTTATGAAATTAGGTGTCAAAATATGGTAAAAATGAGTTTCTGATGAAGCCATGCCCACTTGTGGGAGCAGTCAAGCAATTTGAAACGACTGAAATGTGTCAGATGAGTTCAGAAAATGACATGACGAACTTTGAAAAACTCTGAGCGAGATTAATTAATCTCCATCCCTCTGCTAGGAGTGCAGGCTTATGCTCAGGGTGGCCTCAGTGTGTCATCGAGCCACCCTTTTAGGACCGCCCAAAAAATCCTAGACTGAAAACTGGTAAAAAACTGCAATATATTGTTCAAAGTCTTTTCACACATTTTCAGCAAGCATTTTCCAATATATTTAATGTATTTTGAAAGAAATCTCTTGGCTCTAGGTTTGTGAGCATGGTGTCCTCAACGTTGTGGCCAAGGAGAGCTCATATTACCAATGAATCCGAGGAAGAAGCGGTTATTTCTATTATCTCTAATCATATGAATCAGCCAGCAGCAGCACTTTCAAGGTGTGACACAAATTATCCAGAAATGACAGGTCTTGAACCCCAAATGGCTCTGCTCTTATGACTCCTCAATGAGCGCTACCAGTTGGATATCATTGAGTAAACGCGTTGACGGCTGTGTATTTGTTCATGTTTCCTCACACAGTGCGGTGGCTGCAGTTTTAAGTATTCTAAAGCACAGTAGGGTGTTTTTGAAAGCTGCAGTACCTGGAGTACAATGGGTCACAATCCGCAAAGGACTGAGTTTGATCGAGCTAAATGTAGCCGATACGATTAAGTAAAAAAATGCTCTAAGCGGCCCTGACAACGCTGCTGTACAAATACCTTTCTGCTGAGTAAATATTTACCTCTGGTACCACTAAGTAGGTCACTTGATTCAAGTTCATCCACCTATAGCTCAAGTTCATCCACCAGGGTACATACAAATTTTATGCTTTGAATGAGTTACCTAACAATGCGATCATATTATGACGTCGCTATTGATCTGTCACTGTTTAATGATGCTGTATGTTCTGCTTAGAAAAACCTTATTTGCATTGAGCAAGCAACCAAACTGCAATATCCTCTCTATGTTTGATGCTTTTTGGATTCACATTCATCCATTTAACCAGCTGTAAATGTCTCCTTATTCTTGACAGTAGGGTTGTTATCAGTTTTACATATCTTCATTTTGTTTTGCCTTGAGTGCATCTCATCCTCATGCGCAACCACACATGGCATAGCCCATTACGAATATCTAATAAAAATATGAGAATTTTCTGCCTGGAGCAGTCTATGTAGTAAGATCACTCCTGTGTGGGATCCATTTCTTACATTAGAAGAAAGATTGCATGTTTTATGTATAATCCTATACGTGTGTTGTGTATTTGTCTCATGCAGGTCTATTTTCTTTTCAGCTGTAAACATCAGCGGACGTCCAAGGCTGCATTTCCCTCAGCAATAAGGTAAGAAGCTGATAATGACATGAAAGCATATAGTGACAGAATAGCTTTTTGCACTGTTCATAGACATTTTCTGCTCTATCCAATTAGTTTCAGCAGGTTTGGATGCTGCAACATGTTTGTATGTATGACTATACGTATACATGTGGTGTGCAGTATCATGTGAAAGAAAGAGACGTTCTGCTTCTTGTTAAACTGAACTGTAAAATCACACATTTGACTTACTGTAACCGAAACATTGCACTTTGAATATTACGATGTGGGGCAGGAGCCAATTAAATTGTCTCATTTGCCAACACCTTGTTGTGATGTGACATCGCATCACACACACACTGCAGAAATCTGGTTATGTTAAGCATGGCTGGTAACATGCCGTAATACTGCACTGGAGACGCACTACCTTGCATCAATGTCAGTGTCGGTGTACGATTCCATGTGACTGCTCTGCCATGCACTACATGTTTGTCTTGGCAAGGCCGGTCAGGATAAGGGGAGCAGTGTCTAGCTGCTGGAAGCTTTAGTCATGATAGTTTTTGTCCTGCAGGCTCTTTACTTCTCCGTGCCGCTCTTAATGGCAACAGCAGATTCATTTTTTTTTCTGTATTTGATGTTTAGTCTGTTTCCTTTTTTGTCTTTTATGACTCACTCTCTTCACTTACACAATCATAGAAACACAGTGGGAGCAGGGTGTTGGACCTACCTCATAAGCCCTTCACCTGTGTAATTAATCTTCAAACATCCCCTCAGTCTTGGTTGAAAGCTGTTGAAATTAAACCATCTATTTCCTCTCTGTTTGTGTTTACCGATTAAAGCGGAGTGTGTGTGCGTGTGTCTAAGCCACACACACTGTACCTGGTTTAAAGCCTCTCATCAGTTGCGCTGCATCGACCAAAGTTGCTAATTGCTTTTAGATAATTAATGAGAATCAATAGAATATGTAATATGCTAAATGTGTGCATGCACATGTGTGCAGCTCCCCATGACAGTATACAATGACACACGTTTTCAAGCTGACTCGATGAGCTGCGTTCAGAGGGTAATTACAGTAACTGGCAGCATCTGGTGCCCAGCCTCTCTCTGTAACCACGCTCCACTCCACAAATGAGGTTACAGTTGCTGTGCATTTGAGTTTTCCAAAGATTAATGAGCTCTAATGTTGATTTGTCTTAGGCCATGCTTCAGTAAGCAGCCAGATCTGAACTTAATCTCATATACATCGAGTCCAGAGCTACAGTATAATAAGACCACAGGTTAAACAGTGTTTTTGGCCTTCGATGGAATCATTTTCTTTGACAGCCTATAGCATGGCTGCAGGAGGTCTGAAAGGCACAGAGCAGAACACAAAACGGTGTCCTGCAGAGAAAACTGTGTTTATATAACGTAAGGGTAAAAACCAACACCTCCTTTCTTTTTTCTCATTTATACCTAATGTATTTCAGACAGTACTGTGTAAAGGGGAGACGGGCTCTGTGTAATGTGGTGGAATACAGTTTAAGCTGCTGCAATAAGCCTGTCTTGTACATGCAGCACTTAGCTTTGCTGTATCTGTCATGGCTTTACCCAACTAGCATCCTTTCAGTCTCTGCCAGTTGTCTGCTGTCCAGTCTGTTGACAAATCTGGGATGTTTGCTCACAGCTGATGTGGTCAAGAACGGGCTGAGCTTATGAAATTGTGGTGGGAAAACTGACTGGAAGAATAATTCACAATATCAGACAGTTGCTGTTGTCTTGATGTCTACATAACCGTCATTCCTGGCAAAACGTATTTGGTTGAAGTGCATTTTTCCTGTCTGCAAAACACTCCATTATTCATACTTGAAGTCATCGTGGATCATTTTGAATTCCTCTCAAGGCATCTGCCACCTTTCATTTTATTCCATTACTTTTGCTTATCAAGCAATAATCAATAACATGCCTTAGGAGCAACTTTACTTTTTATTTGGACTTGGTCAATAGATGAGCAAGGAATCGGTCTGACCGAGCCAACATATCAGCTTTATACGCCTCACCCATTATAGAGGGAAATGAATTTCCAGTAACACGTTTGTGTACCACCTCATTTTTCGTTGTTTTTTTTTTGACATTTATAAATGACTAAGAGCTGTGCTATTGATCGGGCAGATGCAAACCTAATTTTGTCATTTATTAACAATAATCTGTTGTTGTCGCAGACATAGTTTTAGGTTTATTTCTTTGGCCAAGTGGAATAAAACATTTAAATGAAACTGGCACGTCTTTGTTTCTCTAATTATGGTGAGTGTCATTACTTTGTATATATTATTTCATCATAATTACATTTTAAACATGCTAAGTTTTTCATGTGGCGTAGCCTTGAGTGGTTCTTCTGGAATGTTTTTTTTTTCCCCCCCTCTGGGTGGTGATGTACTTTCAGCCACTTTCTTGCCAACTTGATCAATTCATTGTGAGGACCCTTTTTAAGTGCGGCTAAACAACTTGGCCGTGTTTGTTCTAAAATGAGAAATGTCTGCGCTGAAGATGGCGAAAGAGGTCCATTCCCATCCTGACCGATCTCATGTTTAGACGTTCCACACAAAGTGTATTCTACTGGAGCTCGGCCAGTGGGCCCCACACAGCATCGACTCTGCAACGAGTCTCTGCAGACTGGGACTGCACCCGGATTCTAACTCAGAGGGCTGCAATCGGGTTTAATTATGATCCGTGTAACAGATCATTGCACATTTTCATTATGAATATTTTGCATTATGTTGTCTTAACTGTTGTCACGGTTGACATTTAAGACCACATAAAACCAGGCTGTAAAAATACTTGCATTGAACTGTGGCTTGAACCCTCTACTCATAAGGAATGTGTTATATAAAAAGTTTATTGTAACATTTGTTTTCTGAACAATATCCGCTGCTTCTGTACCAATACATGAAATATTTTGCAGACGTGGTCGACACACACTTTACTTTTTACATTTGGTGGCTGTAAAGGCAGCAGTCGCGTCTGATTATGACCAGATGTTGTGGAACGATTGAGTCAACACAGCAGCATCATTTGGCAGCACGGTTACCTGCTGTTTTAATAAAGGTCCATTAATCAGAACCAATGACAGCCGGGTCTGTTACTCAGCTGTCCGCGCTGACTGTTTATAGATTTGGAGGATGTGGTTAGTTTGTCTGCTGTACTTACAGTAAACACGGAGGTGATGTCACACGAAGCAGAGTGTAACAGCAGAGCAGACAGAGTTTTGGCACAAACCTACTTGCTTGACACTGTTGCACATTTCTTTATTACACATTTCTTATATTTCCTTAGAAAGCTCTTCCCTCGGAGCTTGAGGGAAGGAGTGTTATATCTCGAGGTGAACCCGTGAGTCATGGCTCTTGTTTGATACTGCTAAAATTGCTACTATTGTGTGCGTGTGCATAATAATAAGCATTTAACACCCATTTTAGCTACAGTAATTGTGCAGCACCCAGGTTTCAGCCATTGTAACCTCCATAAATCCAAGCTGTCTGCTGCCTTTTGTGTTGGTGAGACGTACAAACCATTTTTTTTCAAGCTTACAAAATAGATTTTGAATCCAGTATCGGTTAAAATATGCACACTGATTATTCAGTGACTTGTTGGACCTGCCAGGAGAAGTGAACCTCAAGGCTGCGATGTGACTAATCATTCATTTGTCAACCCACCGTCATAAATTTTTATTGGAAGTGGTCTCAGTGCCTGTTTCACAGCCTGGAATATGATTTGCTCTTGACCACATCTTACACTGACGCTTCCATGCCATCACTGCATTCCTTCCACTGACTGGCATTTTACTGGTAAGCAGTGACCGTGGCTACTGGTGGGGGTGGGGGACCCGAGGCCATTGCCACAGCAGCTGGCTGCCCCCGTCACAGTGAATCACCTGTTTTTCCAGGCAGCGGACGCGGCGTTGGGCGGGGTTGCGCAATCCCAACTGCATCGCTGCCAAATAGTACAAGCCTCGGTGTCCAGAAACCCACTGGCCTCCTTGGCATTCAGATCTGGCTATCACGGGTCTCCCCTTTGGCAAGTGTTTCCAGACTGATTGAAACTCGGTGAAGTCTGGCCCTGATATTTTTTACAATTGGCAGGTGAAATTTTGTGATAGAGTTTGATGGGTCCACTTTCACCCCAATGAAATTTAAAAACGTTGCATGAGCTAATCATTGAAGGTTGATCTTCATCTCATCTTCAGCCTCTGAAATAGGATTTGGGTCATTGTGTTTGTGATTCTTAGTAATAGGCCTGATATTGATCAGACCATAGTCCTTTCCTTTTGACCAGGCATATTATCGTGTCTCATTGTCATTATATTTGCAGCAACGTGAATAATTTAATGTAGCGGCACTGACTCACTAATGGCATTGATCTCACTACTAAAAGTGCTCTAAAATGATTCCCATCTGATACTCAGACAGACATTTTTTTAAACAAATATGATTCACCCATACAGCATTCAAATTGGAGATCTTGTCAGACTACAGAAGGCAGTGGAATTATTATTATTGAGGAAACGGATCAGACTAAATCTTTGTCTGACAGCCAGAATTATCCCTGGCCTTTAACTACACCCGCAAGTCCCAGAAGAAAAACAATCCCCTCAATAACTGCTAAAAGCACACCAAAGCTCAGAGATTATGTGGACCTTTAGTACATGGTAGATGTTATTGATTCCCCATCTCTTTATGATTTGCCCCTGTGTCTATGTGACCAGGGCACAGATGACCAAAATGTCCTGACCTCAAACAGTTCATTTCTGCCTCTGCCTTTTTTTGATTCACCACACGTAAGACACAAAAACAGTGAAGTATTGTTTAAATAAGCAAAAATACTGGTGCAACAGTGTGGACCCACTACATATTTGAACATTTAGCTAAAATACAAAGCTATTGTAGCAGTAGTACAAGCGGAGAAGAGTCGGCAAACTGTTTACCTAACGTTTGGTAAAATTAGTCACCCTAACATCACAGTCAGACCAAACAAGCGCAGCTAAATTGAGCAAAAAGTGTGTTACCTTTTATGAATTCAGCTTTTTAGTTTAGACAGGAAGAATGTGTTGTGTTCTCTCACAGGCTACACAGTCTCACAAGTATCAGAAGTAAAAGTACTCCGTTTGCAGAACGTCCCACATCAGATTTCAATTGTAAAGTGTCAAAGTAAAATGAAGTACCTCAAGCTTCTGCTCAGATGCGTTGCTTGAGTGAATGTACTTAACATGCACATGTTTTCACTTATTGAGTTTAGAGTTTTATTTTACTACGCCTATAATAGATTGCCACATTAACCCACTTTTCATGGGGGAAAGTTGTAGCTTGGCTCTAAACAGAAAAATCCACATCGACATGAGACACCAACATGTGGATGAATATGGACATACATGGACATCTCACAGACTTGATTCACCCCTGCCTGTCTCCCTGGACCCTGCAATGCTGGGAAGCACTGACATAAATACACATTTATGTTTAGGGTCTAACTGGCAGGGTGGTCTCTGTCTGGTTTAGTGACTCTTGCATTTCTGTGTCACTGATGGATGTCGGTCAGACGTGCTCAGAAATCAGTGAGTGCGAGGAGACAAACTGATGCTGAGTTAATCTATAATGCATTTCTGCTGAAAAGTACACCCGTGGCAGCATCTTGCATCTCCAAAGCAGTAAGGAGATACTGACTTGACATGGATTGATCACAGCACACAGTTATTAGTTTAATAGTTTACACATTCCACATTATCAGCACTTAAGCAGAACACCGTGATACCGTGGTATAGCGCTGCTTTTGGATGATGCAGCTCTTTTGAGATTTTTTTTTTTGTATTTGAGAAAGAGTAAACATCGAATGTTATATTGGCCTCAGGCGGACTGAAGGTACTTTGAGGTCTTTTATGAAATGTGACTCAACTTGGCTCTTTACCAGTCGTTTTTATCATGGTGGTGTTTATGCTCACTGGCTGCGCTGTTGTGACAGGAAGCAGTTGTGTGTGGATGATTAACTTCCCCAAGCTGATTGCAGGTTTGCAGTTGGAAAGTATGTGTCACCCTGTAGATACCTGTGTATGTTTTTTTTTTTTTGGGGGGGGGTGGGGTGGGGGGGGGTGGAGGGTTTGATTCTTCGCCATGGGCACAAGTCGCAGTCAGTTTGGAACAAGGAAAATGGATTAAGGTGTTTATTGTTAATCACAGTTTTGGGGGAAATCCCTGCATAAAAATGTACAAGCGATATCGTGTCAGTTCTCTCCGGTGAGGCTCCAGACAGTCAGACTTGTTTGTCAAAGCAGGATGATTAACGCCACTCAAGTTTTATCTACCTATGAAAATATGTAGGCCTCTCTCTAATACACTGATAAAACTTCACCGCTGCCTCGCAAGTGTGAGTTAAATGTGCAATCAAAGCTGGTTCGCCCTGCTTTCAAATCCAAACAAAGGAATTCCATTAGTCTACGATTTAGTAGAACTTTTAATGTCTCGTTCTGGTCTGAAGCTTCTTTTCTAACCGCCCATGAACAAATGTCTCCGATAAACACAGGAATAATATATTTTTCAAGTTTGATTTAAAGATCCTGAATGTAAACACAACATATCGGCTTTCACACATGCCGGAGTGTAGCAGCAAATATCAGTTGAACTAATAGCGTTTTCTCATTTCCATGCCTTTTATAAAACAGACCAGATACTAGCCAGGCCACAACCAGCCTCCGTAACCATGGCAACCAGTATTCAAACACATCCTCGAGTGGCGATAAATGAATCTCTGAGGGTCATAATGCAAAATAAACTGAGTGGTGGTGGCTCTTAAACGCATAGGCTCACACAGCCCTCCTTGTTTCTGAGTACCCATCGAAGTTGATATTTTGGTACGTGCCAAAGGATGGAGGGGTGACTGTGGTTCGGTTTCACATTTCAAATTGATTCACTCTTCTGGTTGAGAGGCTGGATTGATCCAGAGTCCATCACTCTCTCTTGGAACGTGTTACAGAAATGAAGGAGGCAGGAAGGAGGATGTGCTGAGTTTTAAAAGAACATTTTTACTTTTGTTCCCTTTTATGGCCACACACACAAAAAAAACCCAACAAAAACATTTCGTGTGACTCAGTGCTGTATTATGAGAGTATTGTGCGACTCTTTGCCTCTCCTCTGCATGAAACTTGACACCTACGTCGGCGCTGCTGCTGACAGAGATGCATCACCTGCCTGCCTGAATCATTTGCCAAGCTCACACACACACACACACACGCGCATAGAAACGTGCACATGCAGGCAGACGACAGACGTTTAGTTTCTGTCACTCAGGAGGTATGCAGTCTGTCACCTGACCTCACCACCAACCAGGTGGATAATTATGCTAACAGGCTTTATTTCACACATGTAGCTTCTTTTTTAAGTAGTGCTGTGAAGGGGTGTGTATCCTCTTGTGTTTGTGTATACATATGTTTGCTCCTCACTGAGGCACAAGACAGTTCTGACAGTTTCTAGATTTTTTTTCTGTAAATGTTTATTCCATCTGGCATGTAAGTGAAACCTAATTTAATTTGTCTCCACAGTTTTGAAGCAGCCGACATACAGTAAATAAAAGGGGTAGTTTCTATTGTCATTAGGCACTGGAAATTTGTATTTTACTCCTTATTATGGCACAGTGCCAAAAAAAAAAAAGCTGTGAATTGTGGAGCCAGACTTGAATTTTCTTGCAGGATGAAGAAGGCTGAGTGATCGGCATGTTTTCTCTGAAAAACTTACAACATCAGCTTGGCTTCAACAAATAAATGAAACTTTAATGGAGCCCGTGTGAAAGTACTCAGCAAAAGCGGGGTGTCACTGGTTGAGTATGCGCTGCACTCAGTAGATCTGTGCCTCCAGAGTCACAAGTGTACTCCTTTAACCTTTTCTTTTCTTGGCCACGACCGCCCCATTCAGCCTGCTGGATGATGACGATGACCTCACTCTGAACTTAAGACTGTGTGCTTTAGATCAGTTTCCTTTCTGCGTAATGTGTAGGCAGAGAGAAAGTCTTGAATGTCTTGTTTACACTGTCATCGTAGAAATGACGACAGCAGTGATAAAAATCCGGTTTAGTTGCAGCTGAGTTTATTCAACAGAAAGGTTCGCCTTTCTCTGGAAATCTTTTTGAGACCGATTCATCATGGACTAGAGCGCTAATGTATATATCGGAGAGGGCCTGTGCAGTGAAGACACTGATTAAATAGAGATGAGTGGCGATAAAACAGGTCAGCAAGCTGTCAGCTATGCATTGGCCTCTAGCAGGAACAACAGTGAGTATTTAAAGTGTTTGGAGGGTCTTTTTTAAAGCTGAATTGTTAAGGAATGTAAGCTGCAAATGTTAGCATGCCCAGTTTACTACTGTACCCACAGCAGTGACCTAGCTGTACTTCTAAAGCTGCAGAGGCGGTCATTAGCAAACTACTACATCCAAACCATTTTGACATGTAAGAACAAACTATTTATTTATGATACTACGCTATAATAACTGGGCTTATTACCTCTACCCAGCTATATAATCATAGACTGTATAAAACATGGACCCATTAGTTTCTTAAGAGCCTCTGTGAAGCTCAAAGCGTGGTGGCTCTGTCCGTCGCCATCTCAGCAGTCATGTCTCTACACCAATCCAAAAATGGGCAAAGACCTGGAGCATGGGGGGAGCTGAGGTGGGCTGAATGAAGCCTGGTTGTTCAAACAAGCCATGCTCTTAATGGTTCATAAGTTTAAGCGTCGAGAGGCGAGTTATATAAATTAACAAAACCATTTTGTTGTATCGGGCTGTAAACGTGTTGCTTTGTGCTGTGAAGTTGGACATTTTAATACGGTGACTTATAGAGACTGACTCATTCTGTAGCCAGCCTCAAGTGGACGTTTTTGGTACTTGGCTTCACTTCGTAGCCACGGAGCTTGGTTTTAACATTAGCTTACACTAGCAAGCTCAAGATGAACTTCCATGAAGTTCCATAGCAAAGACGAAAAGCAAAACGGATGCATGATGTAGATAATTTAGTGGTGATCTAACTGATTCCTTTAGCTCACATGAGCAAGTCCACTAATTGCGATGATTCCATTTAAATTAATTGAATTTGGTGCAGTCAAGTCCTATCACACAGATTTCTGTAATAATATCTCAACTAGACCGCTTCAAGAGGGTGATGACAAATCCTGACAAAGTGCTGCATTACATGGCCTGATTATTATTCAGTAGCAGTGCATATAAAATAGATCATAATATGCAACATGCTCCGGGAGCAAATTAGTCCCCCACCATGTACTCGTTAGTCAGGAATATTTATAAAGCTTGTGTCACAGTGTGCTCCGGAGCAAAACATGTAGTTTTCACATTAGTTTTTTTTTTTCTCCGTTTTTGTTAGCAGACGTGTCTAATTGAAACTTTTTCATTTGGTGTGTGTTCATCATGTGTGAATATGTTTTTATAGTATTTGAAAAGTGTTTTTTTTCTGCTGTCAGCTTCACTTCGAAAGCAACACGATTGAATTTCCAGCAGCCTTCATCCTCACTGCATCTCCTGAGGCCATGTGTGGTGCCTGAGTGAAAGCCACTGTCATATGATAAGGTTGTATTGTGCTGTACATGTGCCGTTTTCCAG
Organism: Nibea coibor; assembly: GCA_023373845.1. NCBI lineage: Eukaryota > Metazoa > Chordata > Actinopteri > Sciaenidae > Nibea > Nibea coibor. The sequence goes on from CM041738.1 coordinate 14,963,500, forward strand.
TGCGGAGCCAAGTGGCATTACATTAGGTCAGGAACAGTGTGCTTTTAACTGCGAATCGCTAAATAATAAAAAAAAAAAAATCATTTCAGTTTTTGTTTTCATGTCCATGTGACCACAGAAACCTATGAAGATGAGTACATCACTTCTTTTTTATTGTCCTTTTTCCCCCCATTATGTGTGAGGGAAGGAAAAGGAGGAGGTGGATAATATTCCTGTTTGTTACCTGTCTCTTTTTGTCAGTGTCTTTTATTGTTAATAGTTGTTTTATTATTATAATAGGTCTCTGGGGGAACATGAAAAATGCCCTCCTTCATCTGAGCTGCCTGGATGTTCGGTTGGGTCGGTGTCTGTTTGACAGCTGCTTAGTGAAAGAATTGACAGGCTATATTGAAATACTGTCTCCATCTACGAGAAGGATACTTAACATCATTCCACTGAATTCATCCAAAACTGGGGCGGGGGCCAAAAACAGGAGAACTTAAACACTGTTGAGCAGATATAGCTATTTCATTTCAGTTTACACTTTAAACAGAGAAATGCTACTCAGAGGTAAACCAAAGAAAACAGATGGACTAATTACTGTGCCTGTGTTAGCCCAGTTTGGCCCTGGTGTTGAAACTAGGCTACCGACATGCTCTGGCCAAATATTTAATATGTTCTCTGGTCCAGAACTCCACTGGGATTGGCCTGTTTCACTTGTTGGCTGTTCTATTATTGGATTAGAGGCCATGTTACTGTAATAGGGCCTAGGCATTCCCAGCAGGCACTGCTCTGCCTCATTGATATATTGAACAATAGCTACATGTTCCAGTGCTCTGTCTCATTTTCCTTTTATCTCATGAGCCTTTGTCTGACTTTTAGGCCGGCTGTTTTTCTCCAAATGAAATCGAAACGGTAGCAGAATGTAACCTGTTATCTTCTCGCTCTTTAATGCTCTCTGTGTGCTGTGTCCTCTATCCTCTTCTCGTGTGATGTCTGTATTTACTGTATCTATGTCACAGGCCATGTTTTCGAGACACTGACTCAAACGCTACAATGTGCGACACAGACTGGACCACTGCAGCTCACATTGTTTGACATCTGAAAACATTTGTTCTCATGGATGAGCATTTCTCAGCTCCAGTAGGTCAGGGCTACAGCCTCAGCCCAGATAACCCGCTCAGTTAAGGCCCAGTCACGCTCTCACACCATCGTTGAAAATGGTGTCATCGCTTCTGCGAAATCAATTCCTTCGAATAGATTTGAGTGTGTGACCTCCTCCAAAATGACACATCCAGGGTTCCTTTACTTTGGCTCGAGGCGACTCTGTTGTTGAGGAGTACAAGTATAGTATCAACTTTCCAAGTGGCCTCATCACCACAATGTCTTTGGCAGCAGGTAGATGTACATCTTCAGTATGTGCCTTTTGTCCAGGGTTAATATAATACAAGGCTAAAAGCACCTTCAGGGCTCAGCTACTTGAATGCTGAAGACTCTTAGTGCCAGCTATGCTTTATCTCAACTGTACTGAAACTTAGTGCTGGTTTTCCATTTACTGAACTACAGCTGAAATGTATGTGACATGAAAGTAGTTGATGTTGGCTTTTTTTTATGGCCGTACTTGGGTACACCAGCCCTTTGAGCTAAACTCTAATGTCACCGTGGTCACATGACAAACCTAGCATTTTGATGTTTAGCAGGTTAGCACTATATTTGCAGGTATTTGGTCACTAACCAGAGAAGAAAATTGGAGAAACAGAAATTGCGAGGGTTCAGAACAACTCATCCTCTGAGGACCATGACTCTGGTTACCAAATTTCAACACAGACCATCCAATTGTGTTGCTGAGATATTTTAATTTCGACTTCATGGTGGTGCGAGAGGAAAAGTCAGAGGGCCTCTAAAGTTGTTCCTAAAGGGCCCATGAATTTCTGTGCAATAAAGATGTTTTCACACTGAACCACAAATGTCAACTTCATGGTTCATCCCTAAACATTTCAGAATACAGAGTCTCACTTGCTTTGGTCTTTCACAAGCTTTCAGTCGCAACTCATCAGCGTGGAGTTTCCTTGGTTGTCATGGAGATGGCTCAGTTGTCATTATGTGACCCAAGTATCAATTGTAAATCCATCTGTACACACACTGAGTGAGGGCTAGTCACGATGTGAGAATATTCCTTGAAAGAACTGCCGCACGCTGTCTCGCTCACGGCTGGGAAAATGTATTGATTACACAACGTCTGACCTTCGCATCAGGTCTATTTTTCTATCAAAGACATGTCCTCGAATATGAATGAGATTAATAATTCAACAAAGATCCAGTCCGCTATTAATTGGCCCTGAATGAGCTTCTTGATGTGTGAACCCCAAGAAAAATGTTGCTTATCGTCGAGTGGTTCTGTTGAATATTATTTGTTATGTGAGCCTGCAGTAGATCAAAGGAGTGTAGGTGTAACTGGTGCAGTTGGGTTTAAAGTCAGGAGGGGGAGGGCTGCTTTGTACTTATGCATTACAGTGTGGGAGTGTACAGCGTATTAATGATTATGGATTTGTCTTTGTGTGTTTATTTTCCATGCATTGCCGGTTCAGTAAGTTCAGCGTGTGTGTGGCCAGCGGGTCCTTTTTCTCTGCTCAAGCGGTTCTTGGTGTTGTGGAGGGCATCGCCGCTCCTCTCTTGTTTGTTAGTTAGCACTGATAGTGAGGAGCAAAGCTGGCGGGGAGGCAAATAAAGTAGACAGATGCAAAGCGACGGCACCCCGGTGCAGCAGGTGGACGAGTCGTACAGTCAGATCCAGCAGGCAGGTAAATAAAGCATTGCAGGCAAACAGATGGGCCTGCGTGCAGGTGGATTCACCAGCATGGAGAGGCATGAAGACGAGTGATGTAGCAGGATGCTGAAGGTGAGACTACGCCGCTGTAGTCGTCGCTGAAGTGGAAGTTGCAACAGTCATCAGCCTCTCATGTAGTATTTCTAGTCACTTCATTCGTCCCTTGCAGGCAGTGATTGTGAAATTGTTCTGCTAAAACTTCTTGGGCTTCTGAATCTGTAACTTATTTATATTTATTGGTCTTAACTGACCTGAATAGGCTGTTAAACCCATAAAATGCCAACTCCAGGATTGGATAATGTACCCAATTTTCTTATATTGAATTATTGGATTAAAGGCGTTTCTCCATTCAGCATTTTCCCCATGATTAAGCTTTGACAAATGCTCTTCAAACATAATTTCTATTGGCATGGCTAAAAATGGCACCACTTTGGTTGAGACTCTAAACAACAAGGCTATTGGATGGATTGCCATAAAATTTGGCGTAGACCATTCATGTTTTCCCCCAATGGAATTTTATTAACTTTGGTGACTTTCCCTTTCCTTATCAGATTAAATTGAAGTAATTTGTCCAATACTCAAATTCTGGCCTGCTGACAGGCTAAACAAAGATGAAAAACATGGGATACCTATCATTTTTTTCTGGATTTAATAACTGTTTTGACCAATCTAAGGCATCTAAGACAATTTTTAGCACTGGATCATTCATATCTAGTAATTGTTTACAGATTAGTCAAAATTGTGATGCAATTGTAGAAGTCCTGCAGTTTAACTGTCCCTTATCTGCTATAGAAAATGATGCTCTTTAAGCTTGTACTACTCTTCAAAAGTAGTTTAGATACACATACGCACTTTTTTTTTTTTTTTTTTAAACACAAAACATGAGGACTACATTTTTCTAAATCGAGAGAGTTGTCTCTTAAATTGCATTAGGTCTATACATGGTTACTAAGGTGGGTTTGCTCACTGGGGCCTTATTCCCACACTGGATTTGGTAGCAGCCTAATGAATTGGTTGTACTGTTTTGGGGGCTTTACAATCACATTTGATCTCAGCAAATCCTTTCTCATCGCAGGGAAGGGGGAATGTATAATAGGATGGTTTGGTGGTAATCCAGCTTTGACGGAGACTCTGCTTTGTCTTGATGCAGGATGAAGGAGAGATTTATCCTCATTTTCTTTCTAAACTCGGCTCTGTCTGCGCGACATGCTCACAATCAAGTTCATAACTTGCTCTGTTTTGCATTATTTGTGCTTAATCACATGAAAAGTTTGATGCTAAACAAGTTGAAGAAAGCGTGTTTGTTTTGGAAACAAGTCATTTCTCATTTGAATGTCGTGTTGTTTGTGTGCAGTGAAGGAAATTATAAAGCCACAGATGATTCACATCAGGCCCCAGCATGACCAATTTTCATATTACTGCTGTGAGCTGATTCTTATTTGCAAAATGGTGAATTTGACTGGAGCAGTGGACTGCCAAGAATAGCAACTTGGTCAAATTATTATTCCGCTACACGGTTGAAACTAATTAACTCTTACACATGCTCATATACACGCGGAAAATTACATTGTTCGCTGAGGACATGCTTTCTTTTAGGATGAAATGAATCAAAAAATCAAAAGTTAAATCTTCATTAAAGTTTGGCGCTATAGTCCTGCTGGTATCACATTACGAAACAATTGCAGTGAAATGAGAAGGCGCCTCAGGGTGTGCTGGATTGCAGCAGAGTTAGTCACATTAAAAATGTTGAACCATGATGTGGCATAATGTTTAAATCCATAAGTGATTTCCGTGCGTTAGTTATACAGCCATAAATAGATTTCTCTATAGTTTACACTCTGTAGCTGTGCTGAGGCTGCTGGTGGTTCCACTGATATAATTTCTTCATATTATTAGTTTATCATGCTCCTTCCTCATCGCTTCCTCTTATCTCTTTACTCCTTCCTGTTTTTTCTGTCTGATCATTCTTCAGGCTCGTAGAGGCCGATGATGCAGAGATTACAAGCTAAAAGAGGAATATCGCATTATTTTTTTTGTGGCTCTGCAGCTTGCTTGTGGAGGCGAATAAATACCACCCAAAGGTAAAAACCAGACCACCGAGGCTCCAGTCTGTGATCTAATCAGAACAGAAACAAGGCGGAGGGAGGAAAAAAACCCATGACCGTGACTCTGAACCAGATGGTGATGCTTTGTGGATTCATAAGATAAAGGATTTGCAGTATTCCAAAAATGAGTTCATATACTTATAATCACCCGCAGCCCATTTGGTGTTTCTGCAAAGTCACTTGTGTTGCCTTTATTCACTGAATTATCTCTAATAGGGGCATCACTGTGAGTTTTGTCCATCCATGATCCTTCCCTCGAGAGACCTTTTCACTCTGACAGGTTGGGTCGAACAGCGTGGAGTTGCTAGAATAATGTTTAATATCAGTTTCAGGATGTTTGTCCTTAAAGCTCAGTCAGACTCTGACTGTGTGAGTGATTATAAGAAAGTGTTTGGCTTTGATCCAAAGCAGGAGGTTTGTGGAAAAGTGCTTGACTGATTGAGATGGAGCCCAAAGCAATAACTGAGAAATTTACAGGCTGTAATAAAAAGCAGTGCACCAATGAAGGCAATTATTAAGCCCAAAAAAGTAATTTGAACATCTCAATGATGTACTTCAGAGGCATCTTTCAATGGCTGCCTAAAACATTGCTTGGTTTATTAATATTATATTTAAATAAGTGTAGTAAAGATCAGTGCTGAGCTCTGTTGGCCTATTTTACATTTTGAATACTGGCTACTTGTATTATTGCCATGGTTAGGTTCACAGCACTGCAGACTGGTGTCAGAGAGAGTCAGACAAACACCTTCACTCCTGTATGTGAACACATCTCACATAGGAACCAGATTCTGAACGTCTGAGTCAGGGTCAGAGGCTAGCGGAGCAAACGAGGGGCCGCCTCCGCACTTCAGCCATGGCCCAGAGTGACCTCTCACCTTTGACCCCTCAGGCACAGAGGAGCCCTGTGGTTCCCATTGGTCCCAGACAGGAGGTGCTCTGTTTAGATCGGTCACAGCTCTCTTGTCCTTCCTCTTCCTGCAATTTATCTCTGTGAATCACGGTGGTCTTGAATTTTTCTTTTGTATTTTAAACAGCAATAGCAATTTATTAGCTGTTTTATTGGCCACCTGGGGGCAGCAGAAACAAGCTGCGAGACAACATTGACATATTATCACATTTTCTTTTAGTGATATGTGAAAATTTGTAAGCAAGCATTTGCGTATTTACACATCAGGATGGAGCAGCATTATCATCCATTTGAAGTTGAATTGAAGGTCATCTGATGAATGTAATTTCAATGTTTACCCTGTTTTAGCTCTGTTTTTGGTCTCCACCAGCTCTGAAAAAATCATTTGTCTCTTTAGTGGCTAAATGCTCCACCAACAAGTTGCTTCCTGTGTCTGTCTGCTGTTTGGTGCTGCATAGGTAGTTTACAGTGCTTTTTGCATGAAGAACAGCTGTCTGCTGTTGTTGAACACAACGCTACAACCTTTGAGAATGAACCACAAAGTAGTTGCTGGCCAGACTGCTAAACAATGAGCTGTAACTCCCTGTGAAACACTGCAAATCTGAGAAGAGCTGTGGATTGAGAAGATAATTGTCTTTGTTCACTTTTAATTACAGATTGTAGAACATAATACACCATTTTAGAGAAATTCGGATTTTAGTGAGACATAGACGTTACATAACCATGAACAGATTGTTGTTTTCCACAGTGTGTTGTTCAGGATGTTTTTTTTGTGGTTAACTTTTATATGTGGTAAGAAAATATGCTGTTAGTTTAACAGTATGGGACCCAAACCAACTATTTCTTGAGAAGATAACAACCTGGAAATTGCCTTGCTGCCTCTGTATGCGTGAATATGATGATGTGTGTTCAGACTCTTGTTGATGTTTTTAGTCCTTGGCAAAGAAGCTGATTTTAGAAGTGTGCAGTGTTCAGTGTTCAAAAAGTGGTTTGTTTCATCTGATATGAAAAAAGGATTGTGGGGAGTTGCCTCTCTGGTTCAGGTTGCTGTGGATTTATTTTACCTTTTTTAAAGTCCCTTACTCAGAATATATCCATGTCTTTTCCTTGTTCCCAGCAGGGACCAGATGGGCCGTTTTCAAAACGTGATAAATTTGTTGTTGGCTCTTTTGTTTTATGAAGCATAACAATGGCTTTGCTGTGCACAAATTAGCACTTTCTTCACATTCTTGCAATTTCACTATTTGTGACAGTGCAAGGGAAAGCACAGATGCATAACGTGTAAAGAAGTTGTTACCTGTTTTATCGTGCACGTCACTGATGCCACAGTGGATTAAAGTAACAGTATATTTAAATCACAATCAATTAAAAAAAATCACAATTGTTCTATTTGCTAGAGAAATGTATATTAGACTGTGTGTAAAGTCTCTAACAGCAGAACAGTTATTCATCACAGTCAATGAGTTTAATCACTGTGCTCCTGGACTCGTGCCGTGCAATAAACTCAAGCTCTCCTCTTCTGTTCTGCGTGTCCCCCCCACCCCCACCCCTCTCTGTCCTTGTTGTGTGCAGGTGTAGCTGCAGCCCCCCCACACTGCCAAGATGGTGGTGCTGTCGCTGAAAATCTGCGTTCGCCAGTGCAACGTTGTGAAGACGATGCAGTTTGAGCCCTCCACAGCTGTGTATGATGCCTGTAGGATAATCAGAGAGAGGGTCCCCGAGGCTCAGACTGGACAGGGTGAGAACGATTTCAAAATATTAATAATTTCACAGGAAGCACCATAGATGTGGTGCAAAGATGAAAACAAGCAGAGCGACATTGATACATCTGGAGAGTTCTGGAGGTTGGATGTGTGTGTTTTGGTATTTCCACGCATCTGCTGGAGGAAAGCAGTGTGACTGCAATGATTAGCCAGGAGTTTTCAGTGGTAATAAATTAAAGTGCGTTTTGTGTTATTCACATAACTTTTTACAATTGATTACATCATGTTTCTAGCTTGTCCCAGTTCAATCTGAGTTGGCGGATAAGTACTTCAATTAGAGTATTTGTGGGCTGGATGTTTTGGCCCCAAAATCTAGTATAAATACTCTTTACATGGGGTTCAAGAGATGAAACGACAGAACGTTACGATAAAGATTTAGGAAGAGTAAAAAAGTAGATTTTTATTTTTTGTCTTGTGTAATATAAAATATTGTCCCATAAACTAATGTTGGGATCAGATTACATGATGTTTTTGTCTTTTAACCAATTGTAGAGTCTTAAATTGTTAATGTTACCTGGCACATGGCACATGACCGTGCAGTCAGTCATGGCTTGCCATCTTTCATGACTTGCATTACAAATATAGGCGATCAACAGGAGGTGACACGGTCTGACTTTACATTTACACCAACCTCATCGTTCCTGTTTGCGTCATCATGTTTATATGTGAATGAAGAGCATGCTACATCACTGAACACGTCGTGATTAAACGAACAGGATGAAATCTCAGTTTGGCTCTCAGCATGCGCCACATCTGTCATGTTCAGATCCCCGACTCTGAACTTCCATCACAACGTCTCTAAAATGCTGATGTTTCTCTCCACTGCTCCAGCTTCAGACTACGGTCTGTTTCTGTCTGATGAAGATCCCAGAAAAGGCATCTGGCTGGAGTCTGGAAGGACACTGGACTACTACATGCTCCGCAATGGGGTAAATATATCAACCTGTTTAACCCAGCACACAGACACACAAACACACACTGGAACAAACATGGAAAGACTGTTTCCATGGAGTGAATGTTTACCCTGAGCTGTGTGTGACAAAGGTTAAACTGAGCACTTGAATAGTAATATGAAAGCACACACACATACGCCATGTGTGACTACAACCCTAGAGAGAAATGTGTGAATAACATTGACCCGGACAGACCCATCAACAGCACATATTGGAGCTCAGTGCACACACACACACACATATACTTGCATTTATATCCAGATCATGTATATAGTTGTTATTTTAATAACCTCCAACTTCTGTTTGTTTGTAGATGTGCTGATAGCCAAGAGTTCAATGTAATTATTTTAGTTTAAGCTCAGTAACAAAGTGCTTCATGATGGAGAAAGTATAATCGGTTTCAAGACGTACTGAAATGAAAGGAAAGCTGTTTTTTCTTACACACGAGTACAAATCCAGTAAATCAAAACAAGAAAATAAAAGGCTAAATTCAGGATAAAATTGTACATCAAGATGGAAGCAAAGGAAGCTTTAAAGAAAGTCTCTTTTTAAAGAAGTGCTGCAGCCAGCTGTAGATCCTTTGCCAGGCTCTAACTCCCCCCCTGCCAAAGGCCCGGTCAACCCTGGTTTGTCGTGTAGCGCTTCCCCTCAGTGCATCTGTGAGTTTGGTTTTGCAGCTCTAAATGGTTTCTCTTCTTCAAATCCACCAAAGGCAACCCCAGGTAGAAGGCATGACTGTGACCAATTATTCTGAACCAAATCTCTCCTCATTGTTGTGATTGGAAGGGAGCAGCGGGCTGTGATAGGCAGCCGTTAAATAAGGTTTTCTGGCCTGTATTCTCCCCTCTCTCTCTCTCTCTCTCTCTCGCGCGCGCTCTCTCTCTCTCCACGCAACCTGGATGCATTTGATCATTTTCTCAGCGGGTACATTCAGCCTCTCTGCCTCCGTCTCTTGCTCTCTTATCTTTAATTCCCTGCATTCCTCTCTCCTCTTTCTGACACTTTTTTTTCTTGTTCTCTTCTTGCTACCATTTGTCTTTGAGCAGGATATCCTTGAATACAAGAAGAAGCAGAGGCCCCAGAAAATCAAAATGTTGGATGGAGCCATTAAAACCATCATGGTGGACGACTCCAAAACAGTGGGGGAGCTGCTTGTGACTATATGCAGTAGAATAGGTACATAGTTTCTATTACTAGCCCTTTTCTCTATGCTTAAATGGTTTTATTAGGTGTGATGTACACATTTAAACTGTTACTTGGCCTATTTATTGTCAGTGTTTCCTTGTCCTGTCTGTGCAGGAATTCATTTTAATAGCTTTTGAAACGAGCTTTTACAAACACGCAAACTTTAAGAAGAAAGAACATAATCCTTTAAATTCATCTGTTAAATTAAACATTTGTCCAACCTGCCTTTTCGTTTCCAGGCATCACAAACTATGAGGAGTACTCTCTCATCCAGGAAACGGTGGAGGAGAAGAAAGAGGACGGGATGGGCACGTTGAAGAAAGACAGGACGCTGCTGCGAGATGAGAGGAAAATGGAGAAGCTGAAAGCCAAACTACACACAGACGACGACTGTGAGTCCAGTTCGAATTGGATTTGACCCGATGGTGTAGTCGGTGGTGGTCATTTGTTTTGCAAAGGGGTTTATGCTAAACACCTGTTGGCCTGCTCTGACGGGTCATTGATCTCTCCTTCCTAACAACAGTGCAACGTCCTTTTTAAAAATTAAACTTTCAATAACCATTTTTATAAGCAACCTGTGATATTTCTATATTATTTTACCTGGCCCCCGTGGCTGTGCTTTGTGTTGTCAGTGAACTGGCTGGACCACAGCAGAACGTTCAGAGAGCAGGGAGTCGACGAGAACGAGACCCTTCTACTCAGACGCAAGTTCTTTTACTCTGACCAGAACGTGGACTCCCGAGACCCGGTCCAGCTCAACCTGCTTTATGTGCAGGTCTGACCCTTCACTATGAAGCTGCCAGCCTGCCAAAATGCACTCTGGTGCAGCTTTTGTGCCTCCAGCTAAATCGGATATGTTTACCGGGGTTGACAGCACATCCCAATTAATGAAAGGTTTTCTTTGTCTTTCAGGCTCGAGATGACATCCTAAACGGTTCTCATCCCGTATCTTTTGACAAGGCCTGCGAGTTTGGAGGCATTCAAGCCCAGATCCAGTTTGGACCTCACATAGAGCATAAACACAAACCTGGATTCTTAGAGTAAGCATCTATCCTCCAAGGGGATTTCTCGATAGTACAGCATGAACAGTTCTGATCCAAATTGAATGATTTGGCTCCTTTGTTTCTCCAGATTCTTTGCCAAATGTTAGGTGTAGGTCTCTAATAAAGTTGACTACAAGTAAAAGAATTCCCCCTTTCAGAAAAGTAGCAATGGCAACCTTTGTATTCCTATCATGAATCCAGCATTGGAAGTTTATGATATCGATTGTACTTTTGAGTTTGAAGGCTGTAGCAGAAAAGAGTTCATGCTTTTTGTATGAATTTCAGCTTCTTCTGTGTTGCACTTCTATTCTAGCCTGAAGGAGTTTCTACCCAAAGAGTACATAAAGCAGAGAGGGGCTGAGAAGAAAATATTCCAGGTGTGATCACGGTGTCCTTTTAAAAAAAAAAAAAAAAAAAAAAATACACATATTGACTGTTTGACAATTTTACACGAGCTGTTCAGAAATAAATGTTTAATTCGACCTGCAGGAACACAAAAACTGCGGAGAAATGACGGAGATTGAAGCAAAAGTGAAATACGTCAAACTGGCTCGTTCTTTGCGGACATACGGCGTGTCCTTCTTCCTGGTGAAGGTAAGGAGTAAATCGTACAGTAACACTGCACCATTTTATTCAATGAAAAGCTCATATGACCACAAAAAGTGAAAAAAAAATCTAGCCTCAAGTTCTTTTTGAATTGAATTATTTAAAAAGAGGAAAGCAGATTTTGGAAATTGTTGAAATGTAGTCTGAGCCTTTTATCTCCTCTGTGTGTGTGTGTGTGTGTGTGTGTGTGTGTCTGTGTGTGTGTGTGAAATCTGTTCTCTGGGCTTGGTGTTAACTGGATAAAGAGGTTGGAGGCAGAATCTAACAGAAATATGGAAATTGTCTGTGTCCACCTGAACCTTCAAAGCACACAAACCCAGTGGAGGGAAATGTCTCTACCCAAAACACAGAAATGGAGCATGTTATTAGTGTTAGTAAAAACAAAATCTGTTGTTAAAGTTAGCAAAAATCACTTCTGCACAGATTTAAACATTGTATGACATTAATACGAGGAAAAAAAGGAGTGTTGTGTAGGAATCAGTGGCATCTATTGGTGTAGATGCTGATTGCCACCCCCTCAGCTCACCCTCTCATTTACACTGTGAATGTCAAATGGACGTATATAGTGCCTTTATAGTCTTCTGACTACTCTCATCCACCCTTTCATACACTGATGGAAACTGCTGCCATGCAAGGTGCCAACTCTGCTCATGGACATTTCGACATTCAGACTGGAGGAGCCGCGGATCGAACTGCCGTATGACCTGCTCTACTTCCCAAGTCACAGCTGCCCAACTCAAAACTATGGTGGCTGCGCCAACGAAAAAAAAACTCCTTTTCGCTCGGTCACTAACGCACACATACAAATACACACCTGCAACATCTCGTCTGGAAGTTCAGCGTGTTGCTGGGAGGAAACCGAATGTGTCTGTGCAGCAGAGTGTGGCATTATAGATTATTTCAGAGCGAGTAGGCGAGGAAGTGGAGTGAATGTGGAAGACTGGGAGGCATCATAGTGTCAGCCCCCCCCCCAGCTAACTCCCCAAATAAGTCCAACTGTCAGCAGATGCCTGCTGAAAGGAGCAATTTACTGATTTCCAACTGTAGCACCAGTATAGCTGCTATGACAAGAGTGACAGATAAACCTTTCTTTTCCTCCCCTCACATCATTTGTTGCCAAGAGGACATCCAGCATAAAGTTATGGGGAACCTCCCCGTCTGCATCAATACATTTCTTTCCAGTTGTCATTTTTCTGCCTTTGTTACTGACCCCCACGTAGAAGATGAGATCATTGGAAAAAAAAAAAAAGTCACGTGCTGTTACTGACTCTCTGCCAGGCAGTTCCTGGCTTTTCATCAGTGGCTTTCATCACCAGAGGATAAGGGCATAGATGAGGTATTTAAAAAACACCAAAAACTCTCCATTATGCTGGAGCTCACCTCATCAAATTGTCATTTGCAGCAGCTCACACATTCCACAACCCAGCAAGCCCACACTGTACCTTTTTTCACTTCTCACTCCCTTTTAAGAACAAAAAACTCTAATCTTAAATCACATCCCTCCTCCTGGCCCACGGCCTGTGTTCTACTCGATCAGTTTGACATCTTATCTGCTCGCCTTTGTCGTCTCCGTCATCCTTGAGTGTAACCTGGTGGAGCAGAAACATCTTAAAAATAAACCCTGGAGAAAAAAAAATGCAGCCTGTAGTGCCTAACCCATAACCCCCCTGGAGGCCCCAGAGAGTTTACAGGCCCTTGAGGACTTTTATACAGCTCACCTCTTTGCCCTCACGTCACAGCCCATCGCTGTCCATTCATCTGCTCACCAACTGCAGCTCCTGAAGAAACACTTTCTCTGTCCACGCCAGCTCTGTGGGCCTGGAGGGCGACTGGAGAGGATATTAGAGGCTTAATGAATATAAGTTTTTTGACAGGCAGATGAAGACATAATTAAGACATAAAGCTTTAATCACAAACTGGGAAGAGTTTTGTGTTTTTCCACTAGTTAGACGGATGAATAACCATCTTGGCAGATCAGCATGACAGCAAAATAAGAGATTCAAGTGGATATGCCAGTGAATTTAAATTTTGTTGCTTGAACTGTTAATCTGTACTTTTTCCTCTGAATTTAATCTCTTCAGCAGGCAGCAGGATATGAAATGAATGCAGGGAGGATAAAGTTGGTATATCAAATAGTTGTGTTAATGCTTGCATTATGAGGTTTGCGTTTTGTTGTTTCTGGTTTCCTTTATTCACTCTCCGAGCGTAAAGTGCCCTGTAAACGCGACGATGCTTTGTGATGCAGATAAACGGACTGACATTAAAACATACAGCGTTTCAATTTAAGGGAGCACTGCGTGGTCTCCAGCAGTCAAACTGAAAGTATTTGTCGCATTGCGGTGGGTAATGATGAGCCTGCTACGACTGCAGGCATTCTTATGAGCGCTAATTACACCAGTACTAGTATAATATCAGTGGCAGTGCTCCTAGAAACCTGTTGATGACTGTCAGAGGAATCGCTAATGCTATTAGTGAAACCTGCATGCGCGTTTGCACTGCTTCAGCAAAAATGTGGTGGAAGCATCGCAGGTCCAGGTATAGCTGGCGGAGAGCTTGATTTGAGATTTTGGAATTAAGAAGGTTAAATAAAGTTGACCTTATCTAAACAGAGTGAAGTGTTTAAAAAAATCTAAATCTAATCTTCATCTTCTCCTTTCCACCTGACAAGGCATCACTTTTGTACAGATGGACACAGTACTTTGTTTTCAAGCTTTCAAAGTCAACCATTACAAATCTCTGACTCCATATAAAACCTCAGGGACTGAAAAGTGTAGATAAAAGTCCAGTAATGAACTAGGTGCTGCCAGATTAGTATGTGAAGAACAATTTTGAACCAAAGCTCAAGATTTAAGTCAATGACTCTTCAGTGTTGGCAGTTAACACTAGTTTATATCTTCAGCCATCATCAGTGGTAACAATGGCTGCAAGTGATGTAATTGTTCTAAAAATATGATGATGGTGATTTTGTGCTCAATGGCAGGGATTTTGTCCAGTTTGGAAGTATTAAAAAGTTTTTTTGCTCATTTTTGTAGGAAAAGATGAAAAGTAAGAACAAGCTGGTCCCGCGGCTCCTCGGCATCACCAAAGAATCTGTGATGAGGGTGGACGAGAGGACCAAAGACGTGGTTCAGGAGTGGCCGCTTACCACTGTGAAGAGATGGGCAGCATCACCCAAGAGCTTCACCCTGGTAAGACACAAGTGACGGAAAACGTCGTACTCCAGGATTTATGACAGAAGCACCAGTTCTGAAGATGTTCTCACAAGGTTTTGTTCCTGCCAGCTTGCTGCTCCTTTTTATCTTTCATTCATTCTGTCCACGCTGAACATTACAGCCCGGGTAGTAAATAAGAACGACAGGCTCACAGTGAACCCAACTGTCCCCCGCAGCGGCTGTAAAACAATCACGGAGTGCTCAGTCTGCCCGTCCTTTCATTCCCTTGTGCACTTCAGTTATTGAACACACTCTTTTGTCTACCCTGTCAATATCTCTGCTTTGTGTCAGCACCCAGAGTCAATGAGCAACATGGATTTAATCTTGCAGGATCTGGTAGAGGTGCTGTCTCTGTTGAATTAACAAGCCAGTGAGAGTGTGTTAATTTAATAGAGTGCTTTGTAGTTTAGGATGTGTTTTTTTTGTGACACTGGGGATCGTAATGGATTCAGGTTTGATTTGTGGTTCACAGGTTGAATGAGTAAAGGACGGTGTGCCTCCATGTCTAATTCTTTGCTTTTTACTAGAAAAAAATGATCCTGAGTATATATTTTTTTGCTCCATTTTTCTACTTAAAATCTCTTCCACGATGCCTGCTGGGTTAATCTGACTCTCTGGATGTTGCAGCATTTTCATGTCACCCTACACAATGTGTAGTACTCTTCTGAAACTAGCTGGCTCCATGCATTTACATGAATCCTCCCTGTAAATCCTCAGCCTGTATACAGCACAAGCTCTGCTGTGATTACTTTCCTTACTGACCAAAATATAAAAATGTTTAAGATGGGGTATGTGTATGTGTGTATTTGTGTGTAGGACTTTGGGGAGTACCAGGAGAGCTACTACTCAGTGCAGACCACTGAAGGGGAACAGATCTCTCAGCTCATTGCTGGTTACATCGACATCATCCTCAAAAAGGTGAGACATCAATCTCTGGGGGGCGCAGATGAATCATAATGAATCGATATCCTTATGTGGCAGATAAAGTCTCAGATCTGTTGATGCTTGATGTACTCAGGCCACTGTTTCACACAGCTGCAGTTAAATAAAAAGAAGTACAGGACAGCTGGGCTCAAGTGGGGACACAGTAAGACATCAGCATGCTGTTTAGGGCATGAACTCAAGTGACTCATTTTCAAAATTTACATAAATATAGAATTGCTCAGCCTTTTTAAAAATATGTGTCAATCAGCAGAAGGAACAAAAACAAAAGTGAAAACTTTTCTTATTTGCTGATTTATTTTTATTATTTGCTTTATTTCCTATGACATTTCAGTTTAAATGACCTTCATCTGGTGTATCCAAAGCCTAAAAATATGTGCCAATCCAAGAATGTCCTACTCTGAGTCACTTGATGAATTTGGGGCCAGGTTTTCTTCTTATGTGACACTAAATCTGACAATCTGACATCTAAAATCACTGTTGGCTGCTTTTGAAATGAGTAAGTGGTGTTTTTTTTTCTCTCTCTCCCCTGCAGAAGCAAAGCAAGGACCGCTTTGGATTAGAAGGTGATGAGGAGTCGACCATGCTTGAGGAATCCGTATCCCCGAAAAAGTATGTAAATTAATAACTTATAACCAATAGTAAGTGTGCCTTTTTCAGCCACATGCAAGCAAGGTCCATGGATAGCTCTATTGATGAACTCGACAACTTGCGGATGAATTGCCATGAAATTTTTGTATTCTCCTTGAAATAACAGAACAGGTTGCAATAAACCAATTTATAATAATATTTTGGTTCATGACCTGCAAAATGAATCACACTTATCAACCTCTAACCATACTTTGTTTAGTGCTTTGCAAATGTTAGCAGTCTGCATGGTAAGATGAATGCTTACCATCTTAGTTTAATGTTTTAGCATGCCAGATCAGCATTGCAGCATTCAGCATGTTGTCTTTGTATGCATGTTAGCATGCTAAGGTTAGTATTTTATTTCAAATTTCCAGCACAGCCTCAAAGAGCTGCTAGCATGGCTGTGGACGACAAGCAGGGCTTTTTGTCACTGAGACAGCTTTTATCTTTCCATTAGCAGCTTTAAAATTGCTATATTAAACAATATACTGTTACATAAAGGAAGCTTTGCAAAAGCAAGGAAATACATGAAATAAAGTTGCTGCGAAACAAACTTGTACTATAGATTAATCCCTACACTATTTCTCATTGTGTGCTCATGGGCAAAAGCCAACATCATAGCACAGTTTATACTGGACAATACACAAAGTTATTGCTTATTATTCTAGCAAAACACAATATCAGACAGGGTCCTTCTTTCAATTTCCTTCTCACCACTGCCCCTGTCCACAGCTCTCTTATCCATCTTGCAGGACTTCATTTCACCACATGAACACGCAACCCCTTAGCTACACGTTATCCTGAGAGATAATCATGTGAGGAAATTTTTCAGCAGTGGACAAGCAAAGGCTCTATCTGAACATTTCCTGATTAGATGCGTATTACCTCATTTATCCACAGTGGACTCTCGGTGTGTAACTGAAGCCCTTTTCCTGTCTAGCCTCAATTGATATTACCAACTGGGAGAGTGTCTGCTGCAATTGTTAAATTATTTTCCCCCCTTTTTGTTCTATCTGGGTTTGTACGCACGGCCGAAGGCAAAAGTCTTTTAATTCTGCAAACACACAGCAAGCCAAACTCTGGAAGGCCTCATCTGAGGAAAAACAAAACAGAGCTTTGTCTTCCAGAAGTACACAGTGGGAAGACTCTGCAGTGTCAGCCTTCTTTGTGTTAGTGGCCCACTGTCACCAGTGAGCACAATCATGCTGCCTGGTGTTAAATCTCTCTCATAAATACTCTTGCTCGCAGACTTTTTGTTTTCTTTTTAGTGATCTTTCTTTTTTTTCCCCAAATAAGGTGATGCAAAGGGAGTTGTTATTTTGGTGGCAATGTGGTCTGTGATGTTAATGGTCCAGTGTGTAACATTTAGGACGATTTATTGCAGAAATGGTAAATGTGATATTCATAAGCATATTTTCATTAGTGTATAATCACCTGAAAATAAGTATTGTGTTTTTGTTACCTTAGAATGAATGTATATCTGCAGAGAGGGCAGGTCCTCTTACACAGAGTCCACCATCTTTCTACAGTAGCCCAGAAGGGACAAATCACTAAAGTCACTGTAATGTCTCCTACAGACAGAAGGGGATGGTGACAAGGCAGGTTAGCTAAACATAAACTTATAAACTGTAAACTGAATACCCATTCAAGCTGATTATTTTACTGTCTGCCTTTGGACAAAAGGATTTAGGAAAAACCTTGATGATGGTGACTAAAGCTATTCAGCTAAGTTAGGCTAGTAATCTTTCTGCAGGACTAGTTTAGCTGTTGTTTCTGTCATGGTTTGATTTAACTACTCCCTCATTTTGATGGGATACCACAACTGAAGCGTTAACATGGTGTCAACATCGTCCAAATCTATTTTCATTGATGGAAATGAGTCACAAAGAGAAGATACATTTAGCTCGGCTAGCTGTAGCTATGTCACCAGCTAACTTTAACTAACTAACTAGCTAAGGTTAACTTAAGGTTTTAAGGTCTGTTTGTAGTTCTGAAAACTTATTTTATACATTCCTGTGGCATAATATATTATAATAATATTTTACATGGTAAAAGTCGTTTACCAAAGTCGTTTTTTTTTTTTCGTCTGAACTCAAATTTGTCCAAATGTGCACCACATTGTTGCTTTGTGGGTTAGAATAGTTTAGTACTTGTTGTTACAGAATAATGATGAATTCACACCATGCTCAAATAGTTCTCTCTCTCATTTATTATGTATTATTATGTGTACACAATAAAAATAAGAGAATGTTTCTTCTTTAAAATCTTGTGTTTACATCCATCCATTTTATTCTCTACATTGACAACTTGTTCTGGTCTTCTCTCTACATTTGATGAGGCATTTTCACCGTGCTCCACTGTGTTTGGCATACTTTTTCAAGTAATTTGAGCGTCTGAGAGGATAATGATTAATTTGGTCACTGTGTGCATATATGAACAGAATTACCAGGCATGCTTAGAAAACCCTCAATCTCTGCAATAGTCACTGCAGTTGCATCATTTAAGTAGATCACTTAGGCTTTATCATGCAAACACACATTAGCTGAGATTTTCTCTACGTGAGTTGAAAACTAAAACGACAATGTGAATTTAAAGTACTGTTAAACAATGTAAGTTGCCAGATTTACTCTAAAAGTTGCTAAAATGCTGTGTGCACTGTTCTACTTTAACTATAGACAGGACATTTTCTGGTGTTTGAACATTTATAAAAGCTGTATTATCTGCCTATTTGTGTCTCTGCAGGTCCACCATCCTTCAGCAGCAGTTTAACCGCGTGGGCCGGGTGGAGCATGGCTCAGTTGCGCTGCCAGGGGTGATCCGCTCAGGCTCCATTGGCACAGAGTCGCTCAGCATGGGCACCATGCCATCTGCTCAACAGC
Source organism: Nibea coibor (assembly GCA_023373845.1). Classification (NCBI taxonomy): domain Eukaryota; kingdom Metazoa; phylum Chordata; class Actinopteri; family Sciaenidae; genus Nibea; species Nibea coibor. Next base: position 14,982,531 of record CM041738.1, read on the forward strand.
AGATCACAATGGGTCAGATGCACCGTGGGCACATGCCACCACTGGTAAGAAAAGTAAAATGTCTCTCAGTATGAAGCTTGTTTATATTTTATTCACATCAAATCAAATCAAATTTTATTTGTATAGTCAAATTCACAAAAGCTCTGGCTCCCAATCTACTTTTGGAAACTACAGGAACCACAAGCATTCTGAGAGCGCAGTGTTCTAGACGGGTAGTAACGTATTATGAGCTCTTTTACATGTGATGGTGCCTGACCATGAAGAGCTTTGTGTGTAAGGAGAAGAATTTCAAATTCTATCCTAGATTTAACAGGTAGTCTATGCAAGGAAGCCAAAATGGGAGAGATGTGATCTCTGATCTTGGTTCCTGTCAGAACACACGCAGCAGCATTCTGAATTACCTGGAGCAACCCGATAACAAAGAGTTACAGTAGTCCAGCCTAGAAGTAACAAATGCATGGACTAATTTTTCTGCATTCGCTTGAGACACGATGTGTCTGATTTTAGCGATGTAACATAAGTGGAAGATTGCAGTCCTCGAAATTTGTTTTATCTGGACATTAAAGGACAAATCCTGATCAAAAACAACTCCAAGATTCTTTATGGTGGAGCTGGAGGCCAGGGTCATCCCGTCTAAAGTAATTATGTCTCTAGAAAGAGAGTTTCTAAGGTATTTGGTAATTACAAGAACTTCAGTTTTGTCTGAATTGAACATCAGAAAATTGTAATTCATCAACTTTTTATATCCTTAAGGCATGCTTGGAGTTTACTTAACTGATTGGTTTCATCAGGCTTGATCGATAAATGTAATTGGGTGTCATTGGCATAACAATGAAAATTAAGAATGATTCCTAATTATGTTCACTAAAGGAAACATATATAAACTGAATAGAAGTGGTCCTAGTACAGAACCTTGTGGGACTCCGCGACAAACTTTGGTATGCATGGAGGATTCATCATTGTCGTGAACAAACTGAGATTGACCTAAGAAATACAACTTAAACCAGCTTCAGGCGGTTCCTTTGATGCCAATTTGATGTTGCAGTCTCTGTAAAAGAATTTGACTGTCAGTGGTGTCAAATGCGGCACTAAGATCTAACAGGACAAGTACAGAGACGAGTCCCTCGTCTTATGCCATTAGGAAGTCATTTGTAACTTTGACTAGTGCAGTCTCTGTGCTATGATGCACTCTAAATCCTGACTGAAAAACCTCAAGTAAACTGTTTTTATGGAAAAAGTCACAGCTGATTAGCTACAGCTTTCTCAAGTATCCTAGAGAGAAAGGGAAGGTTTTATTTATTTATTTATTTATATATATATATATATATAATATATATATATATATATATATATATATATATATATATATATATATATATATATATATATATATATATATATATATATATATATATATATATATATATATATATATATATAAAATAAAAATCTGTAATTGACCTCTGGATCTAGAGTGGGCTTTTTAAGAAGAGGTTTAATTACAGCTGCTTTAAAGGACTGTGGTACATATTCTGATCCTGAATAAAGACAGATTAATCATATCCAATATAGGTAAAACATCCTTAAGCAGACTGGTTGGGATAGGATCTAAGAGACAGGTTGGTGGATTAGATGAAGAAATTATTGAAGTTATTTGATGAAGGTCGATGTAAATCTGTCTAAATATATATTTGTCTAGTATTACTTATGTAGTCCTTTTAATCGTGTATGCTACTCACACAAGAGTTGGGTGCACAGATGCATCATCATCCTCCACTCTGTCACCTTTTTTCCTTCCTCACGTCTGTTCCCACACATTCATCTGCAGCGAGGTTTCTTTAAAAAATCAATCCAGGCTGCATTCAGTGAGAAATGAACCTATTTGTCTTCCTGTATGTGTAGAGTTCAGCGCAGCAGGCTCTGATGGGAACCATCAACACCAGTATGCAAGCTGTGCAGAAAGCCCAGATTGACTTAGGGGAGGTCGACAACCTGCCACCACTGGGACAAGACATGGTACTGTATAGTGCACGTACATGTGTCTACAGTTAATATAACACCCTCATATTCGCACCTCACATACTCATATTATGGTAATATATCATGATCACTGTGTTTTTAATAAAATGGCCATAATACAAATCAAAATTCATGCTCTCTGCTGTATACAGTGATAAATAATTGCACTGTCTGCAGAATGAATTTTTTAGGTGCATTTCATGCATGTAATGATTTTTTTCTTTGGTGTGGTCTACCTCTGTGTAACTAGGCATCCAAGGTTTGGATCCAGAACAAGATGGATGAGTCAAAACACGAGATTCATTCCCAGGTCGATGCCATCACTGCAGGAACCGCCTCTGTTGTCAACCTCACAGCCGGTCAGTGGCACTGGCATGACTCAGCAGAATGTGCTCCGTTTGTGTGCTTGGATTTACCGCAGTTCATTGGCAGTAACATAACTAATGTTGATAGCGAAGCAAAGGCTACATTATGTATTGTTGCGTAGCCTTTGTGGGATTTATTATGAGTCCTTTAGGAATCTTAATGAAAGCAGTGAGAGTGTGAAGACATGCCCACGGTTTTACAAGTACATTTTAGGAGTGCTATTTTCTTCAGAGTTAAAATTATCTGGCCAATTAGTGACTTTAAAGCAGAACCCTTCCATCAGCCTGGTGTTTGTTAGCGTCATTATAGATCCTGTATAAAGTCTAATAGTTTCCTTATATCCTGCCTTGGCTTGCTGAATATTGGCTCTGTGCCATGCTGATCGATCCATGTACTTTTTCTTGCTTATTTCCCGGTGCTGTGTTTATGCAGTCTTCATTCAGTTAAAGCCAAATATATTTGACTTGAATGTTTAGATCATCTCCCCAAATCATTGAATCTTCATTGAGAGACTTGGGTTGATAAACTTTTTTTTATTAAACTACTTTTTATTCACTGTTTTTTAATTCTGTCCTTTTCTCTCCATACTCAGGCGATCCGACCGACACAGACTACACTGCTGTGGGCTGCGCCATCACCACCATCTCCTCCAACTTGACAGAAATGTCAAAGGGTGTGAAGCTGTTGGCTGCACTGATGGAGGACGACGTTGGCGGAGGTAATGACCTGATGAAGGCCGCCCGGACACTAGCCGGTGCCGTGTCTGACCTGCTGAAGGCTGTGGAGCCGGCTTCTGGAGAGGTGAGTAAAGGAACCTCAAACCCTGAAATAATGATACCATGTCTTGTCAAAGCACTGGCAGTACCTGCACATTCAGGTATTGTATCTATATGTCTTACGTTGTTATCTATTTCTCTTCCTTTTGCTGATACCAGCCTTCCTTCCCTTCTCTCTGTCTATCTGTTATATATTTGACATGTTAAAGGTGGCAGATGTAAACCTGAAGGCCAAAATAGAGGATACTGGTGTAGAAATGTGAAAGGAGAACAAACATAGCATGCTATGCTGGGCCCAAACCAAATGGAGGAGGTTAGGGGCATGGATAGAGAATAGTTTGTTGAAAGAACATAAAAATAAGATGGAAAATGGAGAATAATGTGTGAATGTGAAGCTTACGTCTGCAGTAGCAAACATTGTTCTACTTGAAAAGCCAGACTTTTTGTTTTCAGTGTTTGTTTTCCCCCCATCCAAATTGACATCCTAAAAAGTGAATTATTTTCCACAGAGGAGCTCTCCTTTGAGACAGTGTATCATCTTTTAATAATACAGTGCGTCTCCTCGCTCTCCAAATGACACCTTATTATATTAACATCATCTGCTGCTGCCCAGCTTCAGCTAACTAAATTGTCCTGGTGGGTCTGAATGAACACCTTAGACTGATGCTAGGCTGAATGTCGGGCATCGTGAAACTTTTTATGGAAAAAGAACTTCCTTTAAAACACTGCAAACGACACTTTGTTCACTCACTAATAATCTACTTTGGTTGTGGGACTGTAATGTTGTTCTCACTGAGGTCTATTAGGAGTTTGTTGTTGTGGAAGTATCATTCAGAAGTTAATGTACTGCACAGTTGCTGGCTGGTAATCTGCATAATGCGCCGACCTATCTAGCTTTGGGACAGCCCTGAGCTTTATACTCTTGTGCATTATGCATGCAAGTTGTTGGAAAACTATCTTGTAGCCTGTAGGCGAGTTAGACGAAGAGATCCAGGCTGTTTTTTTTTTTTTTTTAGAGTTAACTTTGTGTTTATTGTAGTTGTATTTATTTTTATACCTAATATCATTTAAATTTAATATTGTTTTTGTGTTTAAATGACTCATTCAAATGGCACTAATGTTGTTTTAGATACAGCACAGGTTAAATAGAAGCCAGATGAAGCAAGATGATGCAATTTCCAACCAAGTATATAAATACAGTTTCACATCTCTAATGCTTTTCTGTGTGTGTGTGTGTGTGTCTTGCAGCCCAGACAGACTGTGCTAACAGCAGCAGGCAGCATCGGTCAGGCCAGTGGAGATCTGCTGCGCCAGATTGGAGAGAGCGAGACCGATGAGAGGTTCCAGGTAACGTTCCACCCCGTCCATTTATCATCAACACCCCGCTCTGTGTGCTGTTCAGAGAAATCTCTGTCGTGATGAGCTGCCACTCGGTTAATCAAAAACCCATGAGTAATATAGAAGGAATATTTTGACATTTTTAGCTAGATGTTCTTGTTTCTGTTGAATGCTGTTCTAGCTTGTTGAGCTTGTGTTTCTCTTTCATGTAGCTCATACATGGTGAAATCATGATTTTTATTGGAAAACAGTGTTTGTGGAGGTCATCATGATCAATTTGACACTTTTCTTCAGCCTTACAGTAATTTAGAGACAATGAATTGTACAAATGTTGCTGATCGGGTGCGTGTTTCCATCCTTTGCCACCTGTTGTAGGACATCCTGATGAATCTGGCAAAAGCAGTGGCCAACGCTGCGGCCATGTTGGTGCTGAAGGCCAAGAACGTGGCCCAGGTTGCAGAGGACACCGTGCTCCAGAACCGGGTCATAGCTGCTGCCACGCAGTGTGCTCTGTCCACTTCCCAGCTTGTAGCGTGTGCCAAGGTACAAAAACACATTCGAATGAAGCCCCCAAAGAGTGCTGAACATTCAGCACTGCCACCATGCGTGAAATCTGAAACTCATTGTTCTAAATGACTCGTCATATCAATGTTTGTGTAATATGCACTCAATTTCCAAAAAGTAAATTCAGTGGATATTATGTAAATGCTTGCAAATGATGCACTGGTGGTGTAAATGTTCCATTCATTATGTTAGATCTGTATCTGATTTGAATATTACACTTGCAGTGCTGTAAGGATATCACTTGGGAGGCTATTGTTAAAGCTGTTTGGCTGAGTACGTGACAATAATTCCCCATTCATTGTCTCATAAGTAGACTGTTCAGTGGGGTTTTTTTTTCCCTTCAAATATTTGAATAACCTCCAATTTATCTGCAGCTAGAAAATAAGTACTTTTGGAGGGTGAGCATATCAGGTTTAAATACCCAGTGCCCTCATCATATTTGCACATCTTTAATTGCACAACCCACATGCTTCTAATTAGTTTAAATGCCCTCCTGGCTCCCAATCTGAATAGTTGCATTTACTAAACAAATCCTCACCTCTCTGCATGGCGGCATGATGAGAACCATCTGCTGAATTCCTTTTTAATTTTTTCCTCTCTTCTTTTATCGGTTTCCTCTGTTCTCTGTGAAATGTGATTTTAAAAAAAAACAGTGTTAACAGCGCGTTCAATGTAAAATATGTTTACCGTTTTTTGTTTGAGGGAAATTAGATGGAGATTACTTTGGACAATATTGAATAAATCCAATTTTCACTTCAGAGAGAACATTTTATGATTTAAACTGAACAAAAAGCGTTCACATTTTGATAACTTTTTCACAAATGGAGGCTATTTTCTTCTCTTCAGGCTGGAGATTTTATTTTAGATCCTTTGTTCCTCCGTCACCATTAATTTCCACTTCATTTGTTGTCTTGTTCTAGGTTGTGAGTCCCACCATCAGTTCACCGGTGTGCCAGGAGCAGTTAATCGAAGCTGGAAAGCTGGTGGATCGCTCGGTGGAAAGCTGTGTCCAGGCCTGCCTCTCAGCAACTGAAGATGGCGAGCTCCTCAAACAGGTCCGCTTGATTAAATGAAGATGTCACACTGAAGTCTATTGTTATGTGCAACCTTTTTTTGTTTTGTCATTAGAAAATAACAACGTATCTCACAAGTCTGATTGGAAAGAAACAAGTTGACTATAATACTTTTTCTCAAGCCGACACTTCATGCACTAACACCCGGATTAAAATGCAATGAGTCCAGTGTGGTTCTCTCCAGCCTGATAAGAATAAGAAGCAGGGACTAATGCAGCTTAAGAAACACAGCACTAATGCTGATGATGTTTATCTCCTGTATTAAAGGTGAGTGCAGCAGCCAGCGTGGTGAGTCAGGCTCTGGGAGATCTCCTGCAACATGTTCGTCAGTACACCTCGAGGGGAGAGCCTATCGGGCGTTACGACCAGGCCACAGACACCATTATGACTGTCACTGAGAGTATCTTCAGCTCGATGGGAGATGCAGGTGAGTCCAGTGTTTTTTTGTTTTTTTTTTTATCAGCCATGCTAGCTGCACAGCTTTTGGGATTGGAAATGTCTGTCTTTGATTGACTGAAATGTCTCGACGGTTATTGGATTGCCATAAATTTTACATTCTTTACTTTCGTGGTCCCCAGAGTATGAATCGTACTGACTTTAGTGACATCTTTAGTTAGTGTCTTGGTAACTACTGGATGGATTTCCATGAAATGTGTCCCCCTCAGGATTCATTATTAATGTGCTCAAAGTTTTAATTTGCTTAATTCTGGGCACACACCCGGTTTATGCTCAAAAACCCAAGACGAAGCTTTGTTCTAAGTGCTAGTTGGCAAACGCAACATGCTAGTATGCTAAACTAAATTGGCGGACATTGTAAACGTCATACCTAGCGTTAAACATCGGCATTTTAGCATTGTAAGAGTGTTAACTTGCTGTTAGCTCCTACGCAAAGTACCAGCATTCTCAAATGCATCCTCACAGAGCCTCTAGCATCGCTATACGCCCTCCTACAGTCTGACTGACAATACAGTTAGAATAAAAGAACAAAAATACTCTTAACTCTCTTAATTTGTAAAATGATGATAATCTCTGCCTTTGAATTTGTTTTGGTCCTATTAGTGAATCTGAATCTACAAGAATCACAAAATGATAAAATGAATCACATTTTGTCTCTATTCATGCTTTGAAATTCAGGCTCAAATGTGACCTGCATTAGTCAATGTCTTGTTTTAAAAATATGATGAAAGCCACATAAACTATATCTCATCTTAGCTTTAAAACTTGCTTTCCACAGCTCTCAAGTTTGTGATTAGCTGTCTTACTGTGTGCCATGCTTCATCCCATCATCTCCTCAGAGAGACTGGCATGATGGTGGGTTTGAATGGGCCGCTGTCAGCCCCGGTGAACCCACAGAGAAAAAAGCTGACAGTGATGTTAACAAGTCTGACAGCAGAGAAAGACAGATGGATAGAAAGAGATGCGCAGAGAACGTCCCGGCACAGTGGGCAGCTTAGCCCGACTGATTGGCTCGATAGACAAGTAGAACTCGTGTTTGCTCTGCTGAGGGCACGAACACATGACGCCAGTGTTAAATGTGTCAGATTATGTCGAACCTGACTTTCAGGTACAAATATAAAAGGTGATGAGAAAAACAAAAGTGTGAATCCCTCTGTAGCGCAGTGTTGGCAGATGAGCTGATACATTCGCATGAATTATAGAAGCTCACTGCTGAATAGCTTTTTTTTTTGGTTCACCAGGTCTTCGACAAAGAGAATATCACAAAAATCCTTCTTATCCCTTTTGTCTCACCTCATTAGGTTAATAAACAGAGAATATTTTCCAAGGGAGTCAAAAACACCAGGGCTGGTGGAATACCTTCATCCAACAAGTCACTGACGGGAGTTATAACATTAAGCAGATCTGATCAGGGAGGCAAACATAACTTCAAGAAATCCACCTGTGCTGAGCTGCTAATGTTGCACGTCAAACAGTCACAATATCAACTTACCATCAGTCATTTTAACAAGTAGACCTTTCTATTTCTCTCACTGATGACAAAATGAAATGGTATCAAATTTAAAAATCAATGCAGATTGTCGAAATATTTATCTGCTCCACAAAGGTTGCAGCGTTGCATCATTATTTCTAACACAAAGCACTCGTCACCTAGCTTGACTGTTATTGCAAGAAAGAAATGGAGATGGTTTTATTTCATTTTTAAAGTTGCGTTAGTCCACTTCTCTCCTGTTTTCCCTCTTTTTCTCCTTCCCTTCACCTCCGCACCACCCCTCTCCTCTCTAATCACTCTCCAATGACCTGTGTCTCATCTCAGGAGAGATGGTCCGTCAGGCTCGGGTGTTGGCTCAGGCCACCTCGGACTTGGTGAATGCCATGAGGTCGGACGCCGAGGCCGAGGTGGACGTCGACAATTCTAAGAAGTTGTTGGCAGCCGCTAAACTGCTGGCCGACGCCACCGCAAGGATGGTGGAGGCAGCGAAGGTGAGTGCTGTGTGAGACATGCAGTGTATCATATTTATTCTGTTTATTTCCTTGTCATTGTGCATTTATAGCTCAACATTTGTCAGCCAAAAGCACTAAGCTTAGTGAACCGAGCGGGTGGCGTAAATGACCTTTAGCTCATGCATAATTCATATCGTGACCCCAAAATAATCTTGGGGAGTTTTTCTTTTAATCACAGTAGTGGCATTTCTTGAGACATCTTGTACATACTGAGTGACCTTTTCAGTGACAGCAGAGGGGGAAAAAGCTGAACCAGACACCCCAAAAGAGTGTGTGTGTGTGTGTGTGTGTGTGTGTGTGTGTGTGTGTGTGTGTGTGTGTGTGTGTGTGTGTGTGTGTGTGTGTGTGTGTGTGTGCGCACAAATAAAAAAAAGAGAAATACCAAGTATGACAGTTTTGGAAACGATTCTGCTTAGTCTTGTTTGTAAAGTGGCATTTTATTGATTAAAAACTGACATTTGTAGAAATGTAGAGTGTGGACAGATCTTTACTTTGAAAACAAGACGTGTTTCTCAACGTCTGCAAACGTGGTGAACTTTCTTGTTGAGGTGGAAATCATCATCGACACATCAATGAGTGAGTTAATTGTTGAGTCGGTCCACTGATATTTTATTTGTGTTGTGGGTTAATAGAATTTTTGTTTGTGCTATTCCTTTCTAATTAGATTTTAAACACCTTCTGTGCTTTAATTGTCTGGGAATTATTCAGTTATTTGCTCTCTATGGAGCGGCTGATGGATGTGTCTATACCTCTTTCAAACCAAAATCTGGAGTGCTGTCCATGTGAATGGGTCAGCACATATGTGCAATACTGCTTCCGACCTGGTGTGAATGTCACCCTGACGCTCTTCAGTTTTAGTTTTGTTTGTATAATTGTAATAGAATTAATATTAGCATGTCAGGAATCATTTGCGTTTGATACTGAAGCCATCCCAGAGCAATTTCATCTCTCTTTAATCTTAAATATACATAATATATAACAATAGATTTAATTCTGGATTCTGATGACTGAATAAACACTGCTTTGCTGGCATCCAGTGTAAATGGTAGTGGATAGTTTAAATAATTTAATTTAATTTGAATGCCACAATCCTATTTCATATATTTATTTATGTGGAGTCTAATCCTTTGGTTTAATAGCAATTTATTTCCCCTTGTAAACAGTGAATGGCCAGGAATGGTCCAATGAGGACATCTGAGTACAGAATAAAGAGTGAACAAGTACAAAATGATAGGGTTAAACGTTGAAATGTTATAATCCATACAATGTTTAAATTCACCCTCCAGTTCCCAGCGTTTCACATTCAGGAGGACGTCAGACTTTTTCTTCCCACACGGCTGAGGAGCAGCTTTGTCACTCACTCCGATCCCATCTCCCTCTATCCAAATTATTTATCTGCTATTGCTCTACATCAGCCTCATTATCTGTCTGCAGAATCACACACTGATATTAATAACTCTCCACTCCCACAATGAAAATGAAATGATGCCCTCCAGCTGGTTTGATGGTCGAGTTCGATGCCAGACTTGTCGCTGTCACAGCTGTATATTTATCTGTGTCAATGGTGGCTGAGGCCTCAGCCAGCCGTCACCTTGGTAACTGATTGATTTGAGCTTGTGCAGTTTAGATTTTGGACTGTGTGTTTTACAGCCGACTGTTTTTTTTTTTTAAGCCCATGTTTGATAATGATTTCCTTTTTGCCAGACTACTTATTATGCTTGTATTGTATCGCTGTAAAACAGACCACGCTTTTTTGGAAAACTAGTCAGCACTGGAAATCAGCACTTTTTAATAATTATGCAAATTGGCTGGTTAAATTTAAACGTTGTCAGCAGTTGCCAGCAGGCAGACGGCAGCTGAAAACTCAAAGATGGTCACCGACATAATTTTATTGTGATTAATGCAAAGTCAGTCGGTTAAAGTGGCGTTTTCTCCCCGTTTGCGCTCTTTTCATAGTGATATCTGTCTGTGTGGTGACTTCTGCCAGCAGCATCCGTGGGGTTGAACATTACCTGAATGACATGCGCTTCCAGCACCCACCCACCTCTCTGTGCAGCTGCACGTGAAGCCACCGAGTTCCCAGTTAATTAACCTAATGGCAGCAGGCTTAGCTTTCTCTCCAGCAGCAGGAGACGCGGAGGTGCTAAGTGAGATTGGTCTCCACAGAACTCAGTTAACATGTGCTGCTGGATTCATAAACAGGGAGGAAAACAAGAGCTGCTTGCTGATGTGAACAATCGGCATGTCTTATTGACATTTAGCCATCAACAAAAGTCAGTTTTATTGATTTAGCATTTATTTATTTAGCTCATACAGAGCACTTCTCTTCATAATATTATTTACAGACCCAACAATTCCCGCCATTGTTTGAGTGAGGAGGAGTCACGGCTCAGTTTGGGTGCAGCGTCTCCAGCAGGCCTGCGTCATGTTTTAAAGGCACCAATCGGCTAACATTACTAGTATGCGCTGCAGATGGCAGTTGTGTGGGTGTGTCTGCTACCCATCTTAGTGGGTGTGTGTGATGAGTGCTGACATGTCAGTCAGGAATGATCATTTTTTTTAAAGAAAATTTTTTAAGGACTACACAGAGCATTCAGCCATTACTATCTTTGTAATATTCCCACATTCATACCAGCTGTTTTCCCCTCCTGCTCACCTGTTGTGTACTATATTTGCTGGTGTGTGTGTGTGTTCTCAGGGCGCGGCAGCATACCCAGAAAATGAGGACCAGCAGCAAAGACTGAGGGAGGCCGCAGAGGGGCTGCGTGTGGCTACCAACGCTGCTGCTCAGAATGCCATCAAGAAGAAACTGATCAACAGACTGGAGGTCAGTGAAGCCATATTTTTAACTGCTACTTCAGGAAGCTAGTTCCTAAACTTGAAGATATTTACAATAAAATGTGCCATTAACAACAAGACCAATTCTTAATGTTACCATCTCGGAAGTACCAAATATTAGGATGCTACTGTGGAGGCAGTAAAGATCAGCGAGTGTTGGATGTTGTTTTCAAGAGCATGTCTTTCACCTGTAAATTTCAGGGTTTTTAGACAGATTTAAGATTGTTGTTATTCTTTTTAAATAGTCCTGAAATATGAAAAATAGTAATCTATCCTCAATATGGACAGCTCAGCTCATTAACATGGTTTGTGATTTTTACAGCATTTGTTACACGCTTCAAAGTTGCCTTGTCTCATGTCCTTTTATTGTTTTATGTACAATAATAGCGTGGTCATTTAACAACATGACCACACTATTTTAATCAAATGCATTGCAGTAAATTGACGCAGTACACAGATACTCTATACTTATTGCCCTATAGAGAGAAATTGTGCAAATGTAAGGAAAACGCAAACAGATGTAGAAAAATATCAGGGCTGCCATTTTAAGTCTCTGATACCACAAACTCGACAGACAAATCTTTTAACATCCAGGCTCAAAAGCAGAGATGTGACACTGGGAAGTGTTTGTTGTTGACACTCGAGACAGACTCGAGAGCTACTACGTAACCATATTTTACATGTGGATGCTTTGAATATTCCTCAGAATGCTGCTAAGCAGGCTGCGGCTGCAGCCACACAGACCATCGCAGCTGCTCAGAATGCTGCCGCCTCCAACAAGAACACTGCTGCTCACCAACAGCTGGTGCAGAGCTGTAAGGTGAGACTGTACAATACCTTTTTACTTTTTGATTTTCATTTATTTATTTATTTATTTGGTTGGTTGGTTCAGTTAACAACAATTATAACAATATTATTTAGACTATTTGTGTCACAATAATTTTCTTTTACATCCTTTTGAGCATTTCTATCAGCTGCCATTGTATTGTGACTGTTCAGATTGTTTGTTTGATGATTTAAAATGACTCTTTTATACTGGGGCTGGATTTAAGCTTGTATATATGCCATGTCTCTGTGTTTTGTGTGTGCAGGCAGTAGCAGACCACATCCCACAACTTGTCCAAGGGGTGCGTGGCAGTCAGGCCAAACCAGAGGACCTCAGCGCGCAGCTAGCACTCATCATCGCTAGCCAGAACTTCCTACAGGTGCAGTGTACAACACACACACACACACACACACACAGTGGCCTTATCTTTGCTGGATTGTTAAAACTTTATGTCAGATTGAGGAACTTCAGTCCTACATTGGGAACCAGGCTGAACAAAGTATAAATAGTGTTTCTGCCATGTGGGGATCCCTTAAAAATAGGCCGGTAACCTCTTTTTGGTGTAAGCAGGCAGTTAAAGCAGCAGTGGTGTGATGAGATTATGTGTTGAATGCCTCAGTGGCACTTTTAGAGCTGATGCAGGGCTGTGGGGTTTCCACAAATACTGCCACATAATTTAACCTTTGTTTCTTGTTGTTGCCCAGAGCAACGTTTAGTTTTCTCAGCCTCTCGTTCCTTAATGCTCTGAAGGAAAATATCATTTTTATAGATTCATAGATTTATTGATAATTTCAGACCCTTTTTTTTTCCTTTTCCACTCTGCAGCCTGGAAGTAAGATGGTGACCTCAGCCAAGTCATCTGTTCCCACGGTGACAGATCAGGCTGCAGCCATGCAACTGGGTCAGTGTGCCAAGAACCTGGCCACCTGCCTGGCTGAGCTGAGGACGTCGGCACAGAAGGTAGAGCAGAGACACACACAGGCATTCGCAGGAAGTCACTGTACTTTATATGCAAACTGCAAGGAACAGCAAACATAATGCTCTTCCAGGAAGACAGCGTATGACGATCTTCATGGTTAAAATCAGAATGTCAGTGCATTTTGTTGGGTGAGTTGTTATTTACTGCTTAGTCCACATCAGAGGCACTGAGGTGTAAACTGCTGTCCTACGAGTTTTTAAATTACACAGTGCAGTTCAGGTCACATCAGTTGACCTGTAACAATAGTTTGGTGCACTTTCCTCAAGTGCGGGATTTGCAGTTAATATATTTCATGTATGACAGTTTTTTGAGTTTGTAACCAGCAAAAACTGGCAACAAAATATATTTCTGTCTACTTACAAGTGCAATAACCATTGTGTAACTGTGAGTGACAGGAGACTCCCTTGATTTCCAGGCTCATGAAGCCTGTGGTCCCATGGAGATCGACTCCGCGCTCACTGCCATCCAGACCCTGAGAAGCGAATTGCAAGATGCCAGGCTGGCTGCTGTCAATGCCCAACTGAAACCACTACCCGGAGAATCAGTAAGAGACTTAGGATTCATCTGAGCCCAGCCTAAAAAATGAGTCGAGCTATTCAAATTATATTAACTAACAGCAACTCGCACCTGAAGCAGAGTCTAATGGTTTGCATATAAAGCTGCTGTTTTTATTTGTTTCTCCTTTCCCCCTGCTTTAGTTGGAGAAGTGTGCTCAGGATCTGGGCAGCACCTCTAAGTCAGTGGGATCCTCCATGGCTCAGCTGCTCACATGTGCTGCCCAAGGAAATGAACACTACACAGGTTGGTACTGTTGACATCTTTATAGAAGCCGCACAACCTTTCTCCTCATGCCACCATAATACCTGCCTGCCCGTTTTCAAATAAACCCATCTTGGCACCGTTTACTATGACCCTACACAATCCCAGCAGCCAACGTGAGCACTGATGCCCTTTTTAATAGAAGATCATTCATGTTATGCTTTTACAGGCTAAATGTATGGCCATTGACACAAACTCTTTTCTGACTGGAAGTAAATTTTGCAGTTGGCAGCATATTTTGCTATGCAGTGCATACGGTACACAGAGCTCCTTTCTCATCTTCACATGACTTTAAAATATTTGAGATACTTGAGGTCTGATTGAATATTCCAATTAACCAATATACGGCATCAAAAGTCTGTTGATATTTGCCCTGATCTGACATAGTGCTCTAAAAAGGCTGCTTTGTGTGATGCGGGAGGGTAAGGCAATAAAAGACATTAAAAAGATTACAACATTGACTGTTTTTTATCTCTTCAGTTGTAATGGTGTTTTCTAAAGAATTCTAATTACCTTGGACCAAGTCCTTGGTTCACCATAGAACCTGAGGAGGAAATTCTGCAGTCCCATGACGTTTTACACAACTCATTTGTCAGGACAGCAAAAATATTTTCTGTGAATTCAAAATGTATCTATGTCTCTGAGATAATTCCCTGATTTTCGTTGCTGTCTGTCACGTTTATACTCACTCTTGCCTCTCATCCTGTGTGTAGGAATAGCAGCCAGAGAGACTGCTCAGGCCTTGAAAACGCTGGCCCAGGCAGCCCGCGGCGTCGCTGCCTCCACCACGGATCCCAAGGCTGCAGCTGCCATGTTGGACTCAGCTCGTGACGTTATGGAGGGCTCCGCGCTTCTCATTCATGAGGCCAAGCAGGCACTGATTTCCCCCGGAGACGCCGAGAGTCAGCAGAGGCTTGCGCAGGTGAGACAGTTCAGGATCGCTCGGGGGTGTGGAATCTATTCTGCATGTCTGTCCTTTTTAACACTACGGGTGACGGTTAGTGCTGCAGGCTGGATGGCTCAGTTCGTCTTTCTGTCACACAGTTGACGCCGTCAAATGTCAATGCAGAGACAGAAACTTGCAGGATTCTGCAGGTGGTCGAAACAGAAATATTCTCACTACTTGGGAGTCTATGAGACTTTTGTCTACAAGCACTGATTCACTTGTAATTGGTCTGTTCATTTACCTCATCATCTCTGCCCTCCAGTAGTTCATTTAAGAAGCATTTACACATACAGTGTGTGTACTTACATTTTTAACACATTACACATCAAACACAGCATTTAAAGTTGGAACTCTTGCATGTGTCTGAATTTTTGACTAAAACAGAAAGTTTAATGAAGCTAAACATTTCATAGAACTCAGTGAATCCCATGTGATTTACATATTAGTAAGACATTTTTAAAAATATGTTACTTTGTAAGAAATCAAACATGCAGCTGATGAGCTGCTCTTTTAATTGGCTTTCAGCAGTGAACTGTATCATTAAGGTCCCTTTCATGTTGTCATATGCTTCTGTTTTGGCCTCAAAATCAAAGAGGACAAAGCAGACATATGGGTTAATATTTATAAAAAAAAACAATTGTAAGAGTGCCTCTTGTTCATTTTAAATTAAGATTTCTAGCTCAGCGTGGTTGTTCTAACCCAAACTGTGAACGTGCTGTGTGTTCCAGGTGGCCAAGGCTGTGTCTCATTCTCTGAACAACTGCGTCAACTGTCTGCCCGGCCAGAAGGATGTGGACATGGCTCTCAAGAGCATCGGGGAGGCTAGCAAGAAGCTGCTGATTGAAACTGTGAGTTTCGTCTGTGAGTCACCAGCTCTGTGCCAGCAAAATTAGCATCATGTGTTTCTCTATAAATACTCCCACAGCAAAAAGATCCTTGAGGAATGTGTTAATGTCGCATACAAGTTGAAAGTGAAATTGATAGATGCGGAAGTTTTTGAATTGTTTTATCAGAAGTTAAGTTAATTTCTCTCTCCCTCTCTTTCTCCCCCTATCTCTCTCTCTCCATCTATCTCTCTGTCTCTCACTCTCTCTCTTTCTCTCTCTCTCGCTAGCAGCCAGCATTCTGTTCACAACCTTTTTTCAGCTGAGTTCTTATCCTCCTTCTTTTTATCCTCCGTTCAGATCCCTCCAGCCTCCAAGTCCTTTCAGGAGGCCCAGAGCGAGCTGAACCAAACAGCAGCAGACCTGAACCAATCAGCGGGCGAGGTGGTCCATGCCTCTAGAGGCTCCAGCAGCCAGCTGGCGGTAGCCTCCGGCAAATTCAGTGAAGACTTTGATGAGTTCCTGGATGCTGGTATAGAGATGGCTGGCCACACTCAGGTCAGTCTTGTTATATCAGTTTCACAAGAACGTTGGAAGTCTGTCAGAGTCTCGTGTGTGTGTGTGTGTGTGATGTGTTTGTTGATGTTACAATGTGATGATTTTAGAAAAAGGATGACCAGGTGCAGGTGATTGGCAACCTGAAGAACATCTCCATGGCTTCTAGCAAGTTGCTGCTGGCAGCTAAGAGTCTGTCTGTAGACCCTGCAGCAGCAAACGCCAAGAACCTGCTTGCTGCTGCTGCGAGGTACTGCAACTAGCCACATACACACCTATAGTATTGCATGTAATGTTTTTCTAGAAGTGCAAGGCCCTTCCTGTTAAGATGCTGTCTGATGTACGCAAGGATGCAGAGACTTTGTTATTAACACATAAAAACTTCTAGCAAATGTGCTTGCACACGTCAAATGCTCACAAACACTTCAACACTTCAACACAAGTATTATTATTATTATTATTATTATTATTATTATGCCATATGATTTCCTGTTCGTTTCCCTCTTTCAGAGCCGTGACTGACAGCATTAACCAGCTGATCACGCTGTGTACACAGCAGGCTCCCGGCCAGAAGGAGTGTGACAACGCCCTGAGAGAGCTGGAGGTAAACAGAACTTATCAAACACGAAAAATCAAAAGTGGTATTTTATTCTCCGTGGGCTATCTGTGTAGTCTCAAAAGAAGCAACATTTTCATGTTACCTGGGGGTCCTTGAAAGTTTGGGAATCTGTTTAACCAGGGGGTTTTATTGATAGTAAATAATTTTGGAAATGCTGACTCACACTGCTCACTCATCTCCCAGGCTGTCAGAGGAATGCTGGACAATCCCAACGAGCCAGTCAGTGACCTCTCCTACTTCGACTGCATCGAGAGTGTGATGGAGAACTCCAAGGTAGGCCTTCAAATCAGCTCTAGTGATCAAACACACAACCACTCTGCGCACACTGACCTTAGCATTCTAAGCATCCCTCTCTCTCTCTCTTCTCTTCTTTCCTTGCACTGCTTCTTTGTTCTGTCCAGGTCCTGGGAGAGTCTATGGCAGGTATTTCTCAAAATTGCAAGACTGGAGATGTGTCTGCATTTGGAGACTGTGTCGGATCAGCCTCAAAGGCCCTGTGTGGCCTCACTGAAGCTGCAGGACAGGTAGGGAATGTGAAGAGAAGCTCTCAGTATGGGCGGTATTAAATTGATCACATAGTGTTTTTGTTACTGATGCTGCTTTTTTTGTTCTCTCTCCACAGGCCTCCTACCTGGTTGGTGTGTCTGATCCCAACAGTCAAGCAGGGCACCAGGGGTTGGTGGATCCTATCCAGTTTGCCAAAGCCAACCAGGCCATTCAGATGGCTTGTCAGAATCTCGTAGACCCAGACAGCAGTCCATCCCAGGTACATGCACTTAATATTCTCTGTACAGCAAACCCGTCAGTCTGTCAGCATGATCAGATGGTATCTTTAGCTTCTCTTCAGAGATGTTTTTAAATCAATGTTGCATGGTTGAGGCATAAACCTTAAGAATTCTGAAGTATAGAGCTGTGTGTATTGATTGGTTTATTGAGTGCATTGAGATTTCCAATCATGCCCGTCTTATCAAGTTATCTCTGAATCCTTCCCTAGAGAAAGATCTTTGGACATGCTGCACGTTTAAATGAGGCAGACTAAAAGAAACGTGGGTCACGACTTAAACCAGAAACAAAACTGAGAAGGTTATAGAAGTACTATTAAAGTTGACAAAGCTATTCCATCTCTTTTAATGGGACAGTAAATGTATTTTTAACACCTGATGCAGAAGTTTCCAACTGTGTAGCTAGACGCCTTCACCACAGGCCCAAAAGTCCAATATTTACCTCATTATCACTTTTATTGTCTTCAAACACATTCATCGTTCAAGACAGACCGCATAATTATACGCACCCCACAGTTTTCAGCTTGACAGCTTGGACTTTAAGGGGACATACATGCTAGTATAATAGTGAATACCTTTTAGTATATACTGGCACAGACCTCACTGACTCTGAGTAGTAAACTTTAAATTACATTGTCATCCACTTATAGACAGTTTGAGATCAAAAAGTTTCTAATTGAACTGTTTGTTTTGTGGCAGGTGCTCTCTGCAGCCACCATCGTTGCCAAGCATACCTCGGCACTTTGCAACGCCTGCCGTCTGGCTTCCTCCAAGACAACCAACCCAGTTGCCAAGAGGCATTTTGTCCAGTCTGCCAAGGAGGTGGCCAACAGCACCGCCAACTTGGTCAAAACCATCAAGGTAGTATTTCTTTGCAACTTATAGTATACATATGGATTTAGCTTTACCAGTGATGTCCTTTGTGATTGATGCATCATTCTGAAACATCATCAAAATTCGTTCAGGGCTTTGTTCTTCACTCTTCACTAACAGGTACTCGTATTCAATCAGATCTCTGTTCCATCTCCCTCCCTTTCTAGGCTTTAGATGGTGATTTCTCAGAGGAGAACAGGAACAGGTGTCGAGTTGCCACAGCTCCACTAATCGAGGCTGTGGAAAACCTAACAACATTCGCTTCCAACCCAGAGTTTGCCAGCATCCCAGCTCAAATCAGCAACGAGGTACGGCCTACGGTGTGAACATTAGTGTTTGTTGAATTCATGTACAGTTATTACGTCCATTTTTCATTTAAGCTAAATTCGTGTTTCTGCAGGGCTCTGCGGCACAGGAGCCCATCCTCCACTCAGCACGCTCCATGCTAGACAGCTCCACCCACCTGCTCAAGACTGCACGCTCATTGGTTATCAACCCCAAAGACCCGCCCACCTGGTCTGTTCTTGCTGGGCACTCGCGCACCGTATCCGACTCCATCAAGAGCCTCATCACAGCTATCCGGTTAGTGAGCGAACACTCGTTACAACATAAATAAAGTCATGGGTGACACAGTTATTCAAAGGTCAAAGTTTAAAGGAATAGTCAGGTACATTAGCTAACTAGATGAGGCAGGGGGATTATGAAATGGCTAGCCTGGCTATGTTCTAAGGTAACAATATTCACCAAGCACAGTCATCATGCTTGTTTGATCTGTGTTTAAAAGTAATGTTTTGGTTTTGTGCAACTTTATTTAACTGACTATTTCTTGGTTGGTAAAACTGACTTCCTGGAGTCTTGCTGTCACCATGAAGTTGCCAAGCAACTAGTGGAAACTCTGGGAAGTTGCCAAAACATCATTTTAATCCTTCGCTCCATGTTTACACCACCGTACTTCCTGGCAGCTCATGGCAGCAAAGTCGTTATTTCTGGATACACTAAGGGGGATTATATGAGGTGAAAACTTACAAGGTTAAAACTATAGTTAAAATTCAGTATTTAGTTTTGACTGTAATGGAGCTTTTACTTGCATTTATCTGGATACATTGCTCTATAAAACACCTGTGAGACAAATGCAGCGTCCTTGAGAAAGGATGCCGTAACGCTGTACCGTGGCATGACAAATGCTTGTTCTTATTCCGCCGCAGCTTAAATTTTTAATCTCCTCTTTCACACCTTTTGTACCTGACCTTGATCAGAACAAAACTGATGCCCAGGAGGAATTAATTCTCAGCGTCAAACACACTGAATTTCAATGTTCCCGCTCGGCTCAGAACATCTGCATGTTAGCATTCGCTTGCAGCCAGCTTAGCATCTCGTTCATTTCTGATGCCCTTATCGCGGCCTTCCTCTTTAGACTGCAAATTGAGGGATGTGAGTTTGGCCCGGGCCTTTAATAGTGTTCAGTGATGGACTGCGGTGCCAAAAAACACAAAAAGGAATGAATTCCATCCTGCAAAAGCCAAGCTCATAACTTTGTTAGTCTCATTACGCACAGAGATGAGGTTTTATTTCAGTTTCACTTTCAGTGTGCCGCCATGCATGGAAATGAATGTTTAACTAAACTTATTCTGCCCGTGTGGCCGGAGCCCCCAGACCACTGAGTGATGAGACCCTACAGGCCACATTTCAGCAGATGTGATCTGAGCAGCAATGAGATGAGAGAACCAGTAGAAAAGAGACATCCTGGAAGCTGTCTGTGTTTTTAATAAGTGTCCCTTATGTTAACATCTGCACTTCTTTTCTCTCCTCCTGTCTTCTATTATGTCTCTCTTTTTCCTGCCTTCATCGCCTTCTCTGTCCTATTTTTCCTCCTATACATCATCCTTCAACTTTACTCTCGTTTTATTTCCAACCATTTTATTACCCTCGGCCCCTGCACTCCCCGCCCCGGTCCCTTTTATTCATAGGGATAAGGCCCCAGGCCAGCGGGAGTGCGACTCTTCAATTGATAACATCAACAAATGTATCCGGGACATTGAGCAGGCCTCTCTGGCAGCAGTCAGCCAGAACCTACCCAGCAGGGATGACATCTCACTGGAGGTAAGCAACCATCAGAAAATGACTCAACTTTTTCCAAAGACAAGCACCGGTATATTTCTGTTTTCATTTGATTTTTCTTGTATATTATTTCTCTCTCTCACTCGCTATTTCCTTTTATTACCTCTCAGTTTTGTTGTCAAATTGGAGGGTTTTTTTTCTTTTTCTAGTCCCTGTGTGGCTTTTTGTGTCTCTATGATCAATTATTAATCTATTATTGGTGGTTTTAATTAGGTTTCTGTGCTTTCTAGGTCAAAATTAGCTCATTAGACAGAAATAGAGATTTGATGTCATGTAAGAAAGGTATCTGCATGGCTAACCAGTATTTTGTTGGGCTTTTTAGTGGCAGTCTACTTTGGATCACACTGGGTCCTTATGCCTGATACATGACATTGGTATAATTTGCTACAGAACTGCTCACAGAACAGTTTCTCGCTCTTCCACCAGTTTCGTTGAATTATGAAGAGTTGACACTCACATATCAGTAGTTGGGATGAGTAGCTCGGGGCAAAGATTTCCCTCATCAGGTCCCTGCCTGGTGCTTTTTAGCAGGTTCCAGCTGACTTATTTGAATGTACCTCGGTCTCCCATAAAAAGTCAGACAAAAACTAATTTCTTTTTATTTCCTCTCTTCAGGCGCTACAAGAGCAGCTGACGTCCACTGTGCAGGAAATTGGCCACTTAATTGACCCCGTTTCCACCGCTGCCAGAGGCGAAGCTTCCCAACTAGGACACAAGGTATATAGGGCAGGGAGTTAATTACTTTACTTAAATACTGCAACTGTGCGAGCAAAGAAGTTCTTTTTTAATGGGCAGCTGTATAACACATTTCTACTGTTTAGGAGTGAGCCATCTGGCTGCTATTACAGCGATATCTCTCTCTTCTCCTTTTCAAAATGTAGCATTTGCTATTATTGAGAAATTCGCAGAACTCATTAAAACCCTTCACCCTTCACCTCAGGTAACACAGCTGGCTGGTTACTTTGAACCGCTGATTGCGGCCTCTGTGGGTGTGGCATCCAAGCTGAAGGACCACCAGCAGCAAATGACTTTCCTGGACCAAACTAAGACCCTGGCTGAGTCCACGCTGCAGATGCTTTATGCTGCCAAGGAGGGTGGCGGAAATCCAAAGGTACGATCATTTCACTTTATGCTTTGATATGCTCCACCTCTGATTATCAGGGTGGTCTGATTTAATGTGCATTTGCGTCTTGATGTCACACAGGCGTCCCATACCCACGATGCAATAGCAGAGGCAGCCCAGCTCATGAAAGAGGCAGTTGATGATATCATGGTGACACTGAATGAGGCTGCAAGTGAAGTGGGAATGGTGGGAGGAATGGTGGAGTCCATCGCAGAGGCCATGGCCAAGGTGAGTGCTGCTGGGCAAAAATCAGTGATTAGAACACACTGGAACAAGGATATTAGCTTTCCATGCCACGATTGTGATTGGTCAATTCACACTATGGTTCTGGTAATAAGACTCAAGGGCAGCTAGAAATCAACATCTCCTCCATCATCTCCCTCCTCCAGTAGTCTAGTAGCAATAAACTAAGCAGGAAAGCCTATTCATCCTTCTCCCTAACTGTATCTCGAGGTTTATGTCACGATCCCAGTGGGTTCCCAGGCCAGGAGAGGTCCTGACAGTGTATTCTGAGCCTACTTATGCTGTGTACTCCTGTAAGATTTCCTGAAGGAGAGGTGTCAAGGAGTAATCTCAACCTGATGCCCTCAAAGGTTTTCTCTAGCTGCAGAGGAGCAGCTATATTTCAACTGATGATCTGTTTACTGCCTTTGCTGTCTTCACTTGTGTTACAAGACAAAATAGCTACACATCTGGTAGCATGATCATCCGCTTTTATAGTAAGGTGTTGAGCCAAAAAGTCCCCACAATTATCTCCACTTTCTTGCAGTATCTCTAACCCTTAAAAAACAGCACAGAGAAATCTGCCCAAATATATTAAGTGCTCCCCAAGCACCGTTTCCTCCCAAGCAAGAATGTAACTTTCCATATGCAAGCAACAAATTTCCAGTGGTCCAAGACTTGGTCCACCCTGTGTGACCCCAGAGAGATGCTTAGCTGTCAAGCGCCTCTCAAGTTCCAGGAAAAGACCTCAGTTTTCCACTTTTTGCTGCATTAACTTTGCTGATTTGCTGATTGCTACAATGAAGTGAGGACAAAGTTGTGGTCGCCTGAGACTACGTAACGATATTCCCATTTCAGCTTAATCATAATGAGTTGGCAAAATTCTATGGGGGAAAGGTCTTGGCAAGTGGCAAAATACTGTTGGGAAAACAAGTACAATAAATTGGTTACGCGCTGATAGAGAGAACAGGGGGAAACTGGCAGGACAGCAAATGGTGTTTCCAGGATTTACAAATGTCCATCATTTTCTAATTAAGAGTTCCTTTTTTTTTACCTCTGATTTCCCTTTCCTTTGTGCAACATCTTGGTTACAACCTCAATCTCTCCAAGGCACCATAAAAAGCCACAGATTAGCATATTAATGCAAATCACAAGCCACTAAGGCAAGGAGGAAAATTGACTGTCAACACAGCCATTCTAGGTGCTAGGACTTCAGACCATCTTTCCAATTAACAGTCAATCTATTGGCAAACACATAAGGTGTGAAAGCAAGAGGGAAAAAAGCCTTTTATCTCAAGTACAGACAGAATAGCATCCACTAATTACATCTCTCGTCACCTTCCTGAGTGCGACTCATTGCAAGGAGGGAAAAAGTGCCTCAGGTGTAGGTCACCAGAGGGACTACCATCCCTGCATCAACTTTTGTCATGAATAATTGGTGAAAGGGGTTCAGTGTGGGACTTCATGGTGAATGTGTGTGTGTTTTGTCCATGTGTCACTCAGCGTGTTCACGTCGGTAGTTGATTAAAAGGAGATAATCCTCTTAGATAATCCACTGACATCATGGTCGCTCTCTGCCCTGGTTTCAGCAGAGGTGATTTAAAGGCTTTTCTGCTGAACCTTTAGTCACTTAGTCAAGACTGCAGATTCTAAGGTGTTATTTCACTCGGTGAACACCATGTACTTGCGATTTTGTAGATTCATTCCAGCACCAGCATGCTATCACCACATGACATCATCCCGCTCTTCTCTGCAGCTTTGCCGCGACACTTGTGTGTTCTAATTGATCAGAAAAGTTAGAAACATAATGTATGTGCTGCGAGCTGGTGATCGACTGTTTTTGTGGTGGATGCTCTTGTAAAGTTGTAATTGCAGAGCGGGTTTGGGGATAATTTACATTGAGTGTTTATCATTCATTCTGAGCGCTTATTTGAATATAAAATTGCATTACTGTTGGTTTACAAATGAACTGATGCCTGCACACCTGACAGAGTTATTATAATTGAAGGGTAGATTAGATTTAATACATCCCCGTAGCTGAATGATTGATTGTCTTCATGTTTGGAGATGTTTGTACCTTTTTGCGAAGGACAAACCAATCATGGCTAAAATGAAAATTGCAGTGCTGTTAACTGCGTGTGTGGTGGTGTGTATGTGTGTGTCTGTCTGTCTTTCCCCAGCTGGATGAAGGTACACCGCCTG
This sequence comes from Nibea coibor, assembly GCA_023373845.1. Lineage (NCBI taxonomy): Eukaryota > Metazoa > Chordata > Actinopteri > Sciaenidae > Nibea > Nibea coibor. Next base: position 15,006,853 of record CM041738.1, read on the forward strand.
AACCTGAGGGCTCATTTGTGGATTATCAGACCAGTATGGTGAAATACTCTAAGGCCATTGCTGTCACTGCTCAGGAAATGGTAAGCCTTCAAAATAATTGTTTACATTGTGAGACTATTTTTGAAATGTGACTGTGACTTGTGAATACTTTATTGTTTATTAGATGGAAAATCTTCTAATATTAAATCTTGTCACATAAATCAAACTAAACCCAGACTGCATGTGTAGGTTTGCTTGGATTGACTGTCGGTGTGTGTTTATCCCCCAGATGACTAAATCGGTGACATCTCCAGACGAGCTGGGAGCCCTGGCCTCTCAGGTGACCGTGGACTACAGCCAGCTGGCCGTTCAGGGACGACTGGCTGCTCACACAGCTGAGCCAGAAGAGGTGAGGATGACCTGCGTCACCCAATTGTGCAGCTCTGCTCCACCACTGTGGCACATTTATCTTTTTAACATGCGTGCACGTATAAATGTATAATGTATAATTGTACACAATTTGTACATGGGGGGGCGGGGGACACATTTTCTGCATAAATATTTCCTTGTGTTTCTTACAAGACGTGTTGTCAAAGAATAATAGCTCAGTAAATTTGGATTGCACTGGGTTTCCTGTTATCCAGATCGGTTTCCAGATCAAGACTCGGGTGCAGGAGCTCGGACACGGCTGCATCTTCCTCGTCCAGAAGGCTGGAGCTCTGCAGATCACTCCCTCTGACGGCTTCACCAAACGAGAGCTCATTGATTGTGCCCGTGCAGTCACAGAAAAGGTATTCTGCTGCCGCTAAAAGATCTGGGTTATGTGATTTTGTTTTTTTTATTTTTAAGAAACACAGTATGCTCATGTCGTATTTAATTACCTGATACATTCGTCACAAATATTGTTTTGTCATCTTCCACACCTCTACTGATGAAGTTGCCCAAGTGTTCACACCAGGGCTGGAGGTTTTCCTGCTTGTCTGCGTATAATCCACACCGAACTAACTCCATACAGTGCTGTCATTTAGAGTAAAACATTATTTTCTAGCTGTGTGGTTTAACATCTTCCTGTCATGGTATCAACAACATAAGTGGGTTAGTGCCTTAATTTATTTTATCATGAGCCTCCTGAATGAAAGCGTTTTGGATAAAACCGTTTGCTTAAGGCATCCTTGGGCTTCTCAGGATGACTGTTTTACTTGTGGTCCTTGGCAAAAATCATTACTGTGCTGACTGTTTTTAATAATTCATGCTTAAGTAATGCGCAGATCATTTCCAAGCAGTCGAGCAACATTGGGCAGATGTCTGCCTGTAAAAGCAAACACATTCATCCAGAGATGGTAGTTTTGATTTCATTATGAGACATTATCTACAGCAAATTGCTGGAAATAATAAAAAAAACATAAGGGGTTTTTTAAGGGTTTATTCTCTTGCTTAACGTCTTAACTTTCCACTGCTAGTATTTAAGTGTCAAGAGTCTGGAAACATTAATCATTTTCTACTGCCACTCAGGCATCTGTGAGGAAAACAAATGGAGTTTAAACCACTTTGACATGGACTCATTTCGATGAGTGAGTGATGTTGTGCGCTGGTCTGTGCACAACATGGTATTTTGCCTTCGCAGCAAATTTTTAAATCCTCTTGTGACTAGTGTTTGGTCTTCTCGGTCGAATGCATTATTCATCAGGCACCAAGGAGATGTATATCACAAACAATGGGAAATGGAAGCGTTCATCCTGATCTATTGCAGTCTGCTCTGTTTTGACCAGTTTAGGGTAACACGAATTAGAAGTAAGTTGGTTGTGTTCCTGATGTGTAACACAAATAAAATCCATGAATCCATCCGCGTTTCAAACAGCTAGCCTTTCTGCCTAAGGTCGAGATACCTGCACATCTTCACCTGTATGATTACAGGGTGTAATGTCTGCACGTGTGTGTCCTCAGGTGTCCTTGGTGCTCTCAGCCCTCCAGGCAGGCAACAAGGGCACTCAGGCCTGCATCACAGCAGCCAGTGCAGTGTCTGGCATCATCGCAGATCTGGACACCACCATCATGTTCGCTTCTGCCGGCACACTCAATGCAGAGAATGACGAGTCCTTCGCCGACCACAGGTTAGAGCTGGAAACGTGCCTGATTCTGTCTGTGTACACATACTTAATAATGTGTGAGACATCACTAAGTCTACATGTACAAGATGTGACTGGAGTCTAAAACAGCCCCCCCAGTTATCTTTCAACTGAAACTGACAGAATGACACATTAGCTGTGTGAACTGGGGGCAGGAAACCTCTTAAGTTAGAAAACTACAAATTACCCTCAGGGTTTGAAAGACGGAGGAAGTGTCACCTCTCTTGCTGCTTTTGCTCTGAGACTAAAGACTCCACTCGCATGCAGAAATCCTGTGGTGCTAAAAAAAGAAAAAAAAAAAACAGAAAAAGATTTCGAGACATTAGAAGTTGTATTCCAAGAAGTCACACATTGTTGTGCAGATTTCTAATAAAAATGTTCAGGATCTATGTGTTAACTTGTGTAAATCTGTTTGGCCTAGTTATTTTTGAATGATTGGAGTTCAAAGAGATACACGTCTAATGATCCGAGACAAGACTTAGCACATTACATGCACCCATAACCAGAAATGATTAACCTAGAATGAAGAATCATGAAAGCAAAAATAAAGAGAGTCCCTGCTGGGCAGATCAAATGGTGTGGTATCACCTTTTAGCTCAACTTGTTTCATGCAGATCCCTTGAGAAACTTTGCATCAGCTTCCTACAATTTCTCGTCAATTTTAGAGAACAGGCTTGCTGATCCTCCGTATGTTGGCACCAGCTTTGATGTACAAAGGCATTTGATATGGAAAAAGATTGAGTCAGCGTACAAATATTTTGATGATGGAGTAAGACATCTAAATCACTTAAATAATGTCTAACTTCTTTGCCGCCTTCTTTTGTTTCTGCCTCCTCTTCTTATTCAGGGAAAACATTTTGAAGACCGCTAAAGCCCTAGTCGAGGACACAAAGATGCTTGTGTCTGGTGCAGCTTCTGGTCAAGACAAGTTGTCTCAGGCCGCCCAGTCTTCTGCCAAAACCATTACACAGCTCACAGATGTGGTCAAACTAGGAGCTGCCAGTATTGGCTCAGATGACCCTGAGACACAGGTGAACTTTTCTTCCCTCATTTATCTGCTTGTCCTATATTCACTGTGCCTTTTTAACAGAAATATGGAAGAATGAGCCGTGAGTGGCAATAACCTTTCAGAGTTTGGCTCGTTCCCAGGCTGAATTGTGATAAATTGGTGTCTATCTGTGTGTCCTTTTTTCTAGGTGGTTCTGATAAATGCTGTCAAAGATGTAGCCAAGGCGCTGGCTGAGCTCATTAGTGCCACCAAGTGTGCCGCAGGAAAGGCAGCAGATGATCCATCTATGTACCAACTGAAGAGCGCTGCCAAGGTGAGGCGGGTCTGCAGGATGTGATCTAATTTAAAGGTCTCTATGTTGATGAAAATATTTACACTATCCCGCATACTATATGTATGAAAGGCAGACTCCTCCTCCTCACTGTTATTCAGCTGCAGCACCTCTCCTGTCATGATGAAATCTGACTTAAACTGAAGACTGTGTCTCAGGAATGTAAATAGCCAGTAAAACTGTGATATGCGTATACAAGATAAATCAACTGAATCTTTAGCTTCAACACATTTTCAAAGCCACAGTTCACGATCCACCAATCACGCTGTTGCCTGCTCATTATCAGCTGAAGTGTTTTATTTATTCTTTCTGCGGCAGCTCAGTGCATATTTCAGACAATAACAATATGCCTCACATGCAGTTTTAGGAGCTAAGGTGAAAAAAAAATCTTGTAAACCATCTGTAATATTTTAGCTTCAAGTCTTAAAGGCTGTGGGCTTTTTTTTGCCTGGGTGCTGAGCGCCCTCTGTCTTTGGGTTGGATGCAGTACACCTGAGAACCTCAGAAGACACTGAGGGCTTATACAAAATACATAAATAGAAAAGATAAATAAAAGTGTGTTAAACGTGAACATGTGTGTGATATAAACGGAAAATTATGAAGTTGGTGTAAGACATGCGTCGTACACTTATTGTTACTGCTGTGATGCACATCATTTAGTCCACTGGTCATAACATGCTTTTGTGCTGCATCGCCATTATTGAGAAATGTTGATATGAATGAACCTTGAAATCTTTTTTGTGCGTGTCCTTTTGTTTTTCTGTGCGTGTCCTTTTGTTTTTCTGACAGGTGATGGTGACCAACGTCACCTCCCTGCTGAAGACAGTCAAGGCTGTAGAGGATGAAGCCACCCGGGGCACCAGAGCTCTGGAGGCCACAATCGAGTGTATCAAACAGGAAATGTCGGTGAGGACGGGTGGAGGGCATAAGCATGGATGGATGTTGGACAACAGTAATGCAGTATCACTGAGGATTACTTATGACTGACAATAAATGATGTCTTTGATGATTCGAGAAAAGTATTTTGGCTGATCATGAAAACATGAACACAGCGAACACTGTGATCAAATCTGAACGCTAGCTGTCAAATGACACGCGTCCACCTTGTCGTCCCCAGCTGTTTCAATCCAAGGACGCTCCCAACAAGACGACGACACCTGAGGAGTTCATTCGCATGACTAAGGGCATCACCATGGCAACTGCTAAAGCAGTGGCTGCAGGGAACTCGGCCCGGCAGGAGGACATCATCCATACAGCCAACCTCAGCCGCAAGGCTATTTCAGACATGCTCACCACCTGCAAGGTTCTTTTTTGTATCTTATTAAGAGAAAATGTTGTTGTTTTTTTAATATATGAAGGAACTTCTAAAGGAAAATGTAATATTTCTGTTGTATCAGGAGCGTCTGTTTCTGTCTTTCAGCAAGCGGCCTATAATCCAGAGGTCAGTGAGGAGGTGAAGAACAGAGCACTGATGTTTGGAGCAGAGTGTACAACTGGATACATTGACCTGCTGGAACAAGTACTATTGGTAGGTTCACTGGGGCAGTAAGTATCTTCAGAGAGAGAGAGATTTCTTTTCTTGTGATTTTTATTGTTCTTTACCTTGACATTGACATTTTTTAGATGTGTAAATTATGCTCTAGTATCCTGAAGTACCAGAAATACAACTTATTTTGACCATTTAAATTTCTCTCTCTCTACATTTTTTTCTAATTCAGAAAAAAAAACTGGCAGTACACCGCGTCCGAAAGTTGTCAGATAAATCTGTAAATTCTTTATCTGATTGTTTCACCATCTGTTTGCAATTGTATGAGGCTCAAAGAGAAATATTCAAACCCAAGATGCCATATTTTTATTGCTACATGAAGTGGAATCATTCTAGATTTAGCTCATGATTTATTTTAAATACATTTCATGAAGCTGGTGTTATATATTTTCTATTAGAAATAAGGTTAATCTTTTAGGAACGTTTAAATGGTGAGTTTGTTAAGGAGTCAACAGTGGGTTTAATGAAAATACAATAGTATTTTTATTGGCCGAAGATACAGCCGTATGAATGTGTGTGCATGGTTTGTGTGTGTAGGTCCTGCAGAAGCCAACAGCAGAGCAGAAGCAGCAGCTAGCAGCCTGCTCCAAACGGGTGGCAGGCGCCGTCACAGAGCTTATCCAAACTGCTGAGGCCATGAAAGGTAATCGCTCACACACAGACCTCACATGTTTCTTTACAGTGTTACATGTGATGAACCTCAAATGTACATCAGTAAGTGATAACTTCTATTGATTTACTAATGAAGCTTCCAGCAAAATCTGTCATTATTTATAATCCCCAGTTAGGAGGCTACTGCATCTATAACGGAATACATTTTTAATTTACCAAATAACAACAGAAAAAGTCCTTCAAACAAACTTTTGGTAATATCGCTGTCCCCCTTCTCTTGCAACAGATGGAGGTAAGTTAGCATTGTTTTCTGTACCGTGACTTTTTTTTTTCACCAGTTGTGAGCTGTTCAACGCGTTCTCTCCTCAGCGCTAACATTGATTAATTTAATCTCATTTTGAAGTTCAGCTGCTCGCAGGCTTCACAAGTGCATAGCCAGCTCCATCCATCACGCTTCGTTACCTGTGCCATCTCACTCTAAATAAATCACTCCATTTTCATTGCAGTGAATGGCAATTTGTGGCCTCCATCAGCTATGCATGGGATGCCGTGATTCTTTCTTTTCTTTTCTTTTTTTCTTTGTGTGATCACAGTGTTGTTGTTGTGGGGCATGACCTTTTGACACACTGCTTTTGAAGTATTTTTTTTTTTTTTACATCTTGTTTTCAAATATTAAATCTTAGTTGTGTGTGTGCATGCGCACTTCAGGTTCAGAGTGGGTGGACCCCGAGGATCCAACGGTGATCGCAGAAACGGAGCTGCTCGGAGCGGCGGCGTCCATCGAAGCGGCAGCTAAGAAGCTGGAGCAGCTCAAACCCCGAGCCAAGCCCAAGGTGGGTAACTGCGTGACTGAGCTCAGTGGGTCTTTGTTAGAGTATGGAGAGGTGATTTCACTGTGGTGGTGTTCGTAAAGGAGCTGCACAGCAGTAGAAAGGAAGGTGGTTTTGCACCGTTTCACAGGAAGTTTATGACTCAAAATTTTAATTACATTTAGTTTATATGAATGTATAAATAGTGGGAGTATTAATAGTATGACGAGGTATTGAAATCCTTCAGTTAAAGTAGTAATAGACCTTTTTCACAGCAGCCATTTCCAGCCATTGTTACCAGTGATACTAATTAGGGTTCCATTTCATTCAGGTCAAACAGAGTCAGGGTGCTGCTGTGATGCATGAGGGCTCACTGGAAAGTCCCTGCTATAATAAATGAAACAGAACCTTAATTAGTACCATTGGAAACACCTGTGTTGACCCTACTATTTCATCTCAAAATGGCTGCTGTGAAAAAACAAAATCTAATTTTTGCTTTTTGTGAAATATTGGATAATTTGACCTCTTGGATCTTTGGATTTAAATGAAGTCCACACGTGAAGCACGTGACAAGAGCGCCAACTAGACCGTTCTTTTTGTTTTGTATTTTATAAACTTACATGTTTTTAAAGGGAAAATCTTCATTTGAAAAGTAACTATTGACTACAGCTGTCATATAATAAGCGGAGCAGAAAGTATAATATACTCTGAAATGTAGTGTAGCCTGAGGATTATTATTAATTTAAAATAGAGACAGTACTTGGGTAAATTTGCTCCGTTACGTTCCATGTCTTTGGTGGACTGTCTGTTATTGCCTTACGCCATTTTTTGTATCAGAATTCCCAGATAATACACAAATCATAATGTCCATCTTTGTAACTGTGGTGAGTTTTATTGCCTTTTAGATTTAACCTTTTTATTTTGATCAGACGTCTTTGGACTGTACAGTACACTGTAGATCACTGTGTGCTTCCTTCATGAAGCATGAAGCCTTGAAGCGTGGCACTTTTTTACCTTTCACAATGTTCTGTGTCCGTCTTTGTTGTTTTTTTGTAGTCTGTATTCACGTTTCAGTGTTCATGTCGGGAGTTTTCACAGCATTTTAGAAACCCCAGTAACAAAATGACACATTTTGTTGTTGTTTTTTTTGCTCTGTGTCTTGTGCCGTCTCCTCTCTGTTTACATATTCCCATCACATTTCCTTTTGATTCTAAGATTATGACTCAGTCGGGGGCTCTCACCTTGACAATCACACATTTTACCCACTTTATTTGAAATACATGACCATCAAATCAAAGTTTTTGAGTTTTATCTCTTCAGTTGATAGACTGAAACCCTCCTCCTCGTCTTTATATTCTCTTCAGCCGTATTGCCTTCTGTCATACAACACATCTGCCATGATTCCCCCTTCCCCTCCTCCTCTGATCATCCATCTGTCTGTAGTAGCTCTAGCTAAAGCCTGTCCAGTATATGTCCTCTGGCTCCCAGTTAACACCTCCCCTCCCTCCCTGCCTGCCCCCACCACCGGAGGCCTTCTCTGCAGGGCTCTGTCTGATATGTTTGATATATTAGGTTGTTATTCAGTCCCAACTATATATCAAACATATTCCTACAGTGTCCCGCTCTGTCTACAGACTTGTGGTGTGAATGTGTTTTGTGTGTGTTTTAAACAGGCAAAGTTGAGCATGACTGGATGTGTGCTCCTTATCAGCTGTTGCAGTTTAAAAAGACGCTTTGTATCTGGCTGCGTGAAGCTTTTGGAATTCATCTTTTGTTTCTCTTACTCACCAAGTGCGTCAGTATTGTTGGCAAATTGATTAATTAGATGTTACTTCTTCCATCCAAACAAAGTCCCACTTAACTCGTTAAGTCTAGTGTACATTTAGCCTTGCGTAGGACGTCATCCTGTCTGACTGATTGGTTTCTTCCCCCTCAGCAGGCGGATGAGACACTGAACTTTGAGGAGCAGATCCTGGAAGCGGCCAAGTCCATCGCTGCAGCCACTAGCGCTTTAGTCAAATCAGCTTCAGCTGCCCAGAGAGAGCTGGTGGCTCAGGGCAAAGTGGGACTCATCCCTGCCAATGCTGTGGACGATGGACAGTGGTCACAGGGGCTTATCTCTGCTGTAAGTGTGTAGCAGAGGGCAATTTTTATGCTTTTTTTTACCATCTGAGGCACAATTTTGCCAACAAAATTACCTGATTTCTTCGCTTTTCTCTTCCAGGCACGCATGGTGGCAGCAGCAACCAGCAACCTGTGTGAGGCAGCCAACGCTTCAGTGCAAGGCCACGCAAGTGAGGAGAAGCTTATTTCTTCAGCCAAGCAGGTGGCAGCCTCCACTGCCCAGCTGCTGGTGGCCTGCAAAGTCAAGGCTGACCAGGACTCTGAGGCCATGAGGAGACTACAGGTACAGACACACTTTCAGATTTAACTGAATATTTTTTAGCATATCTTTTTTTTTATGCTGCTATTAACTGATCTCTTCCTCTGTTAGATTGCTGGGAATGCAGTAAAGAAGGCGTCAGACAACTTGGTGCGGGCAGCTCAGAAGGCAGCGTTTGACAAAGCAGATGACCACAACGTAGTGGTCAAGACAAAGTTTGTCGGTGGAATAGCTCAGGTAAGAATGTCTAAATGGGATCCGTTAATGCCGGTGTATTAACAGGTGTAACATTGGAGAAGTACAATTCAGCCTTGTTGGCCAAACCTCCTCTTGGTTCACATTCTTAATATTCTCAGAAAAAAATATTATTTTTCTGCCTTAACCGATACAAACACTGTATTTGTAGCTTCAGGAAATGCGGTAACTGAAGCACAGTACAATTGCATGCACACGCAAACACACTCAAGCAGGTAAATCTACACAAAGAAACGCTCAAAGCATTGAGCTCCGCGTTTTACAGAAAGCAGTTGTTAGTCAGCTGAAATCACTACATCTCAATATATTTCATATTCTTTGCAGTAATGCAGTTTGTTGATGTTAGCGCACTGCATTTCTAAGCTAACGTTAGCTAGTGTTGCACACTGTTGATACTGTAGGGAAGCGGAGGGAAAAAGGCTGTTACAGGTAACATTTCAACAAGTTATGTTACTACCTGTTGATAAAAGCAATGAAAAGTGATACATAAATTTGATGTGTAAAATGCATCAGGATTTTCTCTTCCAGGGCACCTTTTTTTTAAACTGCTACCTCTAAATTTATTTCAGGCCGGAAATAAAGACAAAATGTGGCTTTAATGGATTAAAATCTCTATTTTTTTGGTCTGTTCAGATCATTGCAGCTCAGGAGGAGATGCTGAGAAAGGAGAGAGAGCTGGAAGAAGCCAGGAAGAAACTGGCTCAGATCAGACAGCAGCAGTACAAGTTCCTGCCAAGTGAACTGCGAGAGGACAGCAACTAGTAATTCAAACTTTCCCATCACTGCTGCATACACCTGAAGCAGTGTGAAGAGCACATCTGTATTTGTGTGTGAATCCGTGTCCTTTTTAATGGCACAGGTGAACAGGTATGTGGCCCGCAGCGACAGATACATTGAGACTGATTTAGGAAACCAGTAACGCCCAAGTCTACAGTGCACACGGTTGACTGAGCACACATGATATGGAAATATCTTTAAAAAATCAACTACTAGCAAGTTATAAATACTACTGTGTGGAACTGACTACTTTCTGAAAACAACATAGAGAATGTGGTGAATCGATTGAAGGACTGCTTTTTGTCCTCATGTATAGCATAACTATTTTGACTGATGTAATCTGAACCAGAATGTGACATGTTTGGGACAAACCATACAGCTCATACGCGCTCATGTTTGCCCACAAGCTACAGTTTCCTTTCTTTCTTTTTTTTTTTGTTTGTTTTCCAAAATTGCAGCTCTAATTCACACACTTTTAAGATGAAGAATTGATTGTATTGCCACTCGTGTGATATAGCCGTTTAACTGCAGCACCGCAAATTCAAGCTCGGTACTCTGATATCTGTACGAATGTTGGTCTTTATGCTTCAAATTGGCACCTTAATATCTGTTTAAATCATGTGGGGTGTCTTTAATTCAGTGGTCATTAATCCTAATATGAAGGATGGTCGTTGTTTCATGGACCACACTGTAAATTTCAATAATGGACAGTCGTTTTTTTGGGAGTGTTTCTTTTTAAAGTAGACAGCGCTTTTTGTCCGACTTTTAATACTGACGGGCTCAACATGCAAAATGTCTTTTCAAGATGCAACAGATTCTACATGTTTGTCCAAGCCCTCGAATATAGGTGTCATCATGTGCAGCCGCTAAGACTCAAGTAGAATGTTTAACATTAAGTTACCACGTGGATCCATTTCTACACAGATCGAATATTTATTACTCGCTCTTTTTAGCAGAGGGGGCAGAAATAGTCTTTAACACCACTAGCTGAGCCTGTGGCAGCTTCCAATCGGAGACCTTGCCCAATCTTTCAAACACCTTTTTATTTTATTCCTCGTCGTTTCAGGTAGACACACAATATAAACACAGTTTCATGTTAACGATGCAATAACATGGATGGTGCTTTAGAGGGCAGCATTGGTTGCCCTTCCACCATGCAAACTTCAAGTAATAATACAGGAGATGATATTGCACAATGTGGTTAGAGGAACCGTGCAGGCTGATTGGCTACACCGTCATGCAAATTAATAATACCTGTAAATACCTCAGACCTGTTGAATCGATTAAATGCCATGCAGTGCCGCTTCTGTGCTTTGTCTGACGGTTACTACTCCCTGCTGATTTTATTTCCACTGTCAGCGACTTCAGCCGTTTTTTTCCCTTTCCTTCCCAGCAATACTCAAATCACTGCCAGCGATTTGATTTGAGTCAGCTCACCTCCAAATGTGTAAATTCAGAAAGCAGCCAAATTCAAACTCGAAAAACAGCTTTGAAATGAGCCAAGAAAAAAAAAAGGATTGACGTGAAATGAAAGTGAAGTGACTGCGATGCTAATCGCTGCAGTTGATCTCCTGTTTTGTTCATCGATGTCTGAATTTAAGGGTGCTCTGTGCGACTTTACTGAATATACTACTTGCTGCAATAGAGGAACCTTTTTGTTTACCGAGTTTGATTGTAGTGTGTTTGGTTCCCTTGTCTTACTATACGGGCTGTGTTTCAATATTAAACTACAGTATATTGTAAGATTAGGTCCTGCTGTGAAAAAAAAATGCATGGCTTTATGCTTCAGATGCATCTGTTTGTTTATACAGCAACTGAGTGACACATTTAAGGATGCACTGAGTGATTCTGACCTCCACGGACAGACAGTATAGCTAAAGACAGACCATCACTTTTCAGTTGTTTTTATTATTATTTTTTTAACACTTAGGTCTGAATTCAGAGGTGTTTCCTGTATTTTGTGTGTAATCGCGGGAGGGAGGGAGGGAGGGGGGGGGCGTTCGGGGTCCACTGATCATCAGTCAAGTCTGTAGTGTTATTATTAGTGCCTTAGTCCGTAGCCCATACTGTGTCTGGTCTGCTTGAGTGACAGCTTCACCTCATCGGTCAATAGAAGGTACTGGACAAGCAAGGTGATTTTGAGAATGTCTGTTCATGTCGGTGGGTTTTCTGACATTTGTTGTCCCACTTGTTAACGCACCGTTCCTCTCAAGTGCTGAACCAACTGCATCCACGCTACCCTTCTCCTTTACTCTTTCTGCCACATGTAAGGCCTTTTCGGGGATGACAGAGGAACTGTCCGCCAGTCAAAAAAATGTGTTGCTGTTTAAAATGTACCATCAGTATATATATATATATATAAACACATTTTTGTACTGCATTCCATGGGCATGTACCACAGTGCTTCTGAACTACGACGGACTGGTGATTCGGGTCTGTCAACTGCTTTATTGTACGTTATGAAGTCACTGAGAGTTTACGAACGGGCTTTGTTTTTCTTGTGCTTCTAAGGCTCTACGAAAGATAAATGTGATAAGAACATTTCAATATATCTGTCACCATTAAGATGTCGTGAAGCATTTCAATGACGTGGAGTAAATTGAAGTGTTCTGTATGTTTTTGTTTTTTTTCCCCCCTCACCTAACAGAAAAAAAAATTATGAAGTTACTACAATAAAGAAAAGTGATAGCATACGATATAAAGATATTTATCTGGCCTCGATAAAACTATTTTTTGTATTCACTGAAAATAAAGCATTTCAATGTAACTGTGTGTCTCTAATTTCCTTTTGTGAAACAAAGACCGAAGCCTGTGTGCATTTTACAGCATGCCATCACATTCTCACTTACTAGGTTACAACACATTCCTTTGTGCTCCATTATAAAAGAAATAGTTCTGCCTGTTTTGGAAAAAAACTGAAATAAGGTAAGGTAAGCATTGGAATATATATTTTCACGTTAGATAAAGAATATAAATGATCTATTTGCCATCAAGGAAACTTCTCACCTTTCTTTGCACCCCCAATAATTAGCTGAATACACCTTTTATTTTTAAGAAAAACATGCATACATGATTGGACATTAAAGCTATTTGGATTACACAACCTGAATCTCGCTCCTTACATGCTGAAATGTCTAACATGTCAGGGTCATAGATACCGCTGAGGTCATGTCCTCTGTTTTGTCTGTGTAAATTTGTGATGCTTTAGCAACTTGGGGGAGATTATGTCCTACAAGTCAATATTAGACCTGGGTGAATAGAAAACAAAGAACTGAGGTTGGGTATCAACATGAATAGAACTTTATCTTTGACATACTTTATTTACAGTATTCATGTTATTACATACATTAACAGGACAGAAAGGAAAGGAGACAAATACAAAGAAAATACAACACTGAATAGACGCAGAACAGAATGAAAAGGCAGACGGTTTACTAGAGATTCTATCCAAACAGAATTGGACAAAATATTCAATCCCAACTTTCTACACTTCACAGTTTTCAGTCCTCGATGTGACACATTTTTGTTGTACTGAGGTTCAATACCCAGATCTATAGAGAGCATGTTATTCACCAGAATTTTATTCCCGGCAGTTTGTAAATATCATTTAGGTCTCCATGTCTTGTCTGTTACATCCTGTCACAATGTCTCAGCGGGATGCTTAACACTGCTACAGGTTTTTCAGTCCCAGTGACAAACAGAGAGAGAGCAGAGCTCTGGCAAGTGAACAAGATCTCTTTAAGTGTCTGTGTCGGTTTAGTGTCAGGACAAGGTGGTATTTCTGAGTCAGCACTAAACCTGAAGCTATATTGAGTCCACGCTATGAACTGAGACCTGTGCTATATTTGTCTGGCACTAAAATTTGAGGCGGCAATGTCAATTACAGTGTCACAGCTGCTCCCGGAACTGTGTTTAAACCTGGAATCCCTTTTTTTTTTCTTTTTTTTGGCTATAAGTTTGTCTTTTAAGCTATAACTGTGTCCCCTTTTCCAAGTGACAGGAATCAAAATCTCATTGACTCTTTTCCAGTTCCTATTGCATCTGACTTGTAATAAGAGGCCTTGCTACTGGGGAGACGGCAAGAACCCTGGCTAAAAGGACGATGGCATTGAATTTAATGTGGACAAGCAGCTGATAGAAGACAGCTCATCCATTATTTTTATGCCCTAAATCTAATTATAATAAACGTCAGAAAGCGTGTACGGTTACTGATGACTGCAGCAAGCTACATAGCACAAGTTAGAGGCTTCATCCACTCATGACAGTTGTATTCGATATAAAATTACCTGTCCTGACTTGTGGGCGCCAGATTCTAGAGTCTTTTTTTTCCCTCAGGCCCTGTGCCAGTGATTCATTTTTCACATTTTCTTTTCAATAAAAAGGTCAGCGTCACATCAGATTGTTGGTTGTGTTCCTCCACTGATGGAAAATCACACATTAATGACATACTCCAACAAGCATTGTGTGGCTAGACACACTCACCACATTGATATTTTTGACCTATTCATGACCTCACGCAGGAGCTCTGCACGGCCGAACCGTTGAGCGGAGGATGAGCTTGATTAGGCTGAATCACAACAAGAGATAAGGTTTGACTCGGGCGGAAGTGGTGGTGAAACACCAACATTACGCCTCCTCAATGCTATCAATTATCGAGGAGGAGCTGAGAAATTCCGATCTAGACATTAACAATGAAATCATCACCACACTCCCATTTTGGGCTGGGAACTGCTCACCCAGCAGCCTTAAAACATCTGTACACATCTGTGTTCAAACTGACCTGGGCTTTCTTTTGTGCTCTAACACTGCAGCATCAAGGTTTGACTAAACAGTACTTTGATTATTTGACCTGCTAACTGTTGTATTCCATTTAAAATATAAGATAATATGTATTATAATATTCACTCAACTAGAGAAGATCACATCATAACGTCAGTGTTAAAGGGCCACGGACTTTACTGCATGATGGGAATTTTTTCAATTATCACACCATCAGAATAAATGTGACTGAATGCTGACACTGTTTTCCGAGGTGAACGGAGCAATTCAAAGACAGATGTTTCATGGAGAAATATAGCATTGATTTTCTCTGAGCACTGCTCAAGATATAATGCCTAGGATATGGACCAATGAGACCTGATTTAGCAGCTATTATTTGAGGAGCATGACCTGTTTTGCCACATTCACTCTGGTAATGGTCAGTTGGGCTACATTTAGACTCTAGGCTGTGGTTGATTGGCAGGTTCCCTGACGTCATTGTGAACAAAACAATGTGACAAAAGGCTCCAAAGCATTGTGAAGATGACCACTTTGTCTTTGCTGCAGGCAGAACACTGTAAACATGTTGTCCATAATCGCCCCGGGAAGAGAATAAAAATCTTATTTTATAACATTATCAAATATTGACACTGCCTGCAGTGAAGAACTCTAGGGCAAAGTATTTAAATGTGATTTGCAGAAACATGAATCAAAACCCTAACGCTCAATCTGACTAAATCATTAATTGTTGGACGGGTACATTGTGGCAACATTCACCTCTTTATCTGTCCGGGGTGCCAGGGTGACATGGATTGCACCATGAGCCCCTCTGATCTCTGCATATGACTGGCATGCCTAGCCGGCTGCTTAACGGCCACAAAACACATGGTTGGATGACAACGCAGTGACAGCTGACTGCCTTAAAAATAAAAGCTCCACCGAAAGGATATCAGGGCAGACCACCAAAGAGATAGAATATAAGATTCAAATGTAGAAAGGTAGAAAATGGAGAAATGATTTAATGCAAAAAGTAGAAAAAAAAAATCTTAACTAAAACATTCAGACCAATTTTTAGTGTTTTCTTCTTGAGCTGCCCACGAAGAAACATTCACACCATCGTTATTAGTCCAGGTTATACTATTTTTGATTAATCAAGACTTAGACAATGAAGAAACTGTGAGGAGTTCTCAGTGTGACTTATAAGCCTCTTGTTTTTATTTTATAGTTTTTCCACTCAGTTCCCGTCACAAAGGAACCAAACAGAGAACAATCTGACTTTAACAAAAGCTGGTGCCCCTTTTCTCAAAGTCAGGCTTGGTAAGGGCGGGGGTGGCTACGGGGGCCATGGACAGAGTCAAGCAGGTGTTCTTCAAACAGTAAGAGGCCAAAAATATGCACTCAACAAAACACAAGCAGGACAGAGACAGGGGAAGAAAGGGAGGATGCTAAAGTCTAAAGACTCCTTAGACAACGACAAAACAGTCAGCGTGGGTTGTTATGCCCTATGAATAAGAAGACAGTGCTCTTCATATAGTATTACACAACAGAAGTGTGTGTGCATGTGTGTGTGTAGCACATCTAACCTTTATTACAATACATCTTAGTTTCACCCATTAACTTATATTCAGAAAGATTTGGAGAGAGCTTCTCCTTCTCAAGGTCCAATTTCTCGAACATGTACAAAAATTAATTACTGTGCTCGACAGTAAACTATTATTACTCAACCAGTCCTGTCTACAGGTTTGTGTGTGTGACAGCTGCGACCATGCCAGCGGCCCCATGAAACTATCACAGAGGGGCTTTGAGAGGGGGCTGTTGAAATGTCAAAGCTTCTGTATCTTCCACTGTGCACGCCACTGTACCCACTGTAGCCCATTTGAGATCTAACTCCCAGGCATGTATTAACTGTGAGCTGAACAAGGCTGATGATACACCTCGAGAGACAGCAAAGGCTATCTGATTCCTGCTCGGATGTTCAACTATGCTGTGAGGGAGCTGCTGGAATGATCCCTGGAAGACAAACAAGTCATACTGGCTAATATGACACCCCACAGAGAGAAAGAGAAGAGCTTTCACAGGGGCTTATCCAATCAGATATATTTGTTTTGTACGGATAGCTCTAATGCACGGAGTGGTATTATAATAGTCCCAATATCTGTGTTGCGGTTCGTTAAACACTGTCTAATATATTTTGTTTCACATAATAAGTATAAAATACACTACTCACAAAAAGTTAGGGATATTCAACTTTTGGGTAAAATTTCTGGAACATGGAAAAAGTTCATGCTACTGTGATATATCATGAAAGAAGAAGCATGCAATGGTCATTTCGCCATCTCAAACAATTTATTGAGACAAAAGTGGTGGGTGCAGGATATCCCTAACTTTTTGTGAGCAGTGTAATTGTAAGACAATGATCACATCATTCTTCATCTGTCCTTTCTCACGTGCAGTTTCTGGGTTATCTTCGTGGGTGATAATTAGGTCATAATCATCAGCATGTTATTCCCAAATAATCCCCCCCTCAGGAGAGCCACTACACAATACTTCCCGCACGTCTCTCGGAGGGTGTTAGGAATATGAGTGGACGTCTTGGTGTGAGGTGGGAGTGCCTTCCTGACGTCTACACCCCATGTATAGACATACGAGTGGTCAAATGTCTTGGAGGAGCGAATCACTGCAGGCATCCAATAAAAAGACAGGCCCCACGTTTGGGGGAAAAAGGCAGCTGCAGTTGTTTCCAAAAAAGTATTGGGTGTCCTGTAACTTCCCAGCCAAACTACATATTTGACTCACTGCAACCCAGACGAGCTCGCACTCCAGCTTGGTGTTCAGTGTGGTTCAGACGCTCCGATCCCGTCAATAATCAGTTTCTTATTGTTTTTGCTTTGCGTGGACACCCCACTAAACAGCCATGGATGCCATCAAGAAGAAGATGCAGATGCTCAAGCTCGACAAGGAGAACGCCTTGGACAGAGCTGAGCAGGCCGAGTCAGACAAGAAGGCAGCAGAGGACAGGAGCAAACAGGTCGGCATCCAGTGTGAAAGTCGCTCCGGTGCTTTTACGCACCGGTGCCAAAGGCGAGATGCGCCTGACGCTGCCTATCCACTGCGCTGTTACTGAGGACTAATGTGTGTCTTTGTAGGATTAAACTGAGTTTTAAAAATCTGAATATTTTTGCTCTTTGTTATTTTACTTCACATTTAGGCTGCATGAAGCTGGAAACAATTAGGAACATTTTACATTTGCTATTGGATCCCTTATGATTTAGCAACCGTGTCTAATGATGAAAAAAAAAATTAATAGTCAAGAATAGCTGTATTTCTAAACGGCTGATTAAAAGTTTATTACTTAGTGCAAACGCTCTTATTTTCACACCTCGGAGATCATTTACAGACACTATGAGGCGTAACATGCTTGGTGTGTGTCAGAGAAACGATATCTTCTTGTTAGTAAATCTCTGTCTGTGTTTCTCTGCGCGCAAGCTTGAAGATGACCTGGTGGCACTGCAGAAGAAGCTGAAGGCAACCGAGGATGAGTTGGACAAGTACTCTGAAGCTCTGAAGGATGCCCAGGAGAAACTGGAGCTTGCTGAGAAGAAGGCCACAGATGTGAGTTAGGACTGACAGCACCACTGACTAGTGGAGTGCCTAATGGACTGACCTTGAATGACCTCTTTGGGTCCTCTCAGGAAACTAAGGTTACCAACCCCATGCAGATTTACTCTAATGATTACTATACAATGATCAGTTTTATGAGGTGCATGGGCCGTATAAGAATTAAAAATGGATAGTTAAATTTAGCTCTTGCACTTGCTGTATATGGTAAGGTCAGAGCTCACTGGCTTGACAGTGCATTCCACAGCCATTTGGACAAATCTGAGCATCGGTGTAGGGTTTCATCTGGAATTTTACAAGCAAATTTTGGCCTTTAAATCCTTGACAGATTTGTGGTTGTTCTGGTTTCATCTTGGCAGTTATGTCAAACCCTGATGAAATTACCGGTGCATTGGGTTTAATGTTACCCCCAATTACACCTGTCTGATCACGTTAAAATCAGGAGCAGTGACGTCACCAAACACAACAACAATATTAGATAAGATGACCTTAGGAAACTAAAAATAGAGCAGACAGATACCACATATTAGTAAAGTAGCCGAAAAACTAATCACCATGTGCACTTACTCCAGTATAGACCAACAGAAGAACATACAACATACACAAACAAATAAATAAATACAAGTGTGCATTATTGAAGCACATAAAATAATCAAGAGATGATAAAATTGCAAACAATAAATGAAACAAATGCAGAAAATACACGAATGATAAGCAGCATGAAATGAAATGACTCCACGTGTAGCAGGAAAACAAGTGTGTAGGACAGAAACAGCTGAGAAATGTATAATACTAATACCAATAACAGTAATAATAATGATAATGTGTTCCTTAGGTGCACTTAAACTGTTTCATGTGCAGGCGGTTGTAACTTGTGTTGTCGTAGCTCATGATGGCTGGATCAGTGTGCACTGTCTGAGGCTGTGATTTTGATAGGGCTAGCTCAATTTACCAGTAGGGGATGCGCTCAAAAACATCTCGTGAATGAGATAGCTGTTTTATTGACAAAGGGCGTAAGAAATAACGTGAAATCATTTAGAAAGCACGCCAGTAACCAGCGCAGTTCAAACATCGCGTTTTAATCCGTGTTATAAATGTTATCATTTGCGAGTGAAATCAGGTACTTCCGGGGTTGGTGGCACGTCCCAATCCTCATCAGCGGTTGATTAAGGCCGGTGGGGGCAGGGATCAAACGCGCCGCGTCTCCCAGTGTGCGTGGTGTGTGTGTGTGCGCGCGGAGGCAGCCCGCACAAAGCTGAGGGGTAAAAACGAGCTTAGCTGAAACTATAATAAAAAACAACAGCATAAAAATGGCCGGTGGGAGCTCTCTGGAAGCTGTGAAGAAGAAAATCAAGTCGTTGCAGGAGCAGGCCGATGCGGCGGAGGACCGGGCGGCGTTACTACAGCGGGAACTAAACCAGGAGAGGAGTGCGAGGGAAGCAGTAAGCCACTGCTAATTATTTAAGGCAATTAATCCCCAGACTGTCGACGGTATTAGGGGTAAATCTGGTCAAAAAGCGTGTCTGCTAGGCCCCGGGCGAGCGACGGTTTGTGCTCGGATACAGACAGGTAGACATGTTTGCGGGGATGTGAGTGAACGATGTGGTGGATGAAAGGACTCCACCCGGCGCCTCCACAACAAACAAACCTCCCTGTAACAAGTAGACTAGCGTCGCTGCAGCACCACAGGTCCAAAAAAAAAAACTCCCGCAGGACACCAAGCCATCAAAAAATACTGACTTGTAGCCATGTTTGTAGCTAATTTGTTTACGGGACATGATGAATGAATCACTGTGATTGGTTTGACTAGAAACAGGGAAGGGATGGTGGGTAGATTACCTTTTTTTTAATTTTAAATGCACTCCTTGCTGGATATGGGTTTAAAATGTGTAAAAATTAGTCCCCCACACCTCAACCTGTGTGTGAAATGTGCATATCAGAGGCTGCATCCCTCCTCTGGGCGTGTTCCTGACCCAGCCCAAACTCTCCCAGGAGAGCGCAGGATGTAACCCTGCAAAGCCCAGGGTACCGAAGCTTGCTACGTGGCTTTCAGGCTATCCAAATGCACCTGATTTGACTCTTAATGATTGTGCTCTCCCAGGCCGAGGGCGACGTAGCTTCCCTGAACAGACGCATCCAGCTGGTCGAGGAGGAGTTGGACCGTGCTCAGGAGCGTCTGGCCACAGCCCTGACCAAGCTGGAGGAGGCTGAGAAGGCCGCCGACGAGAGTGAGAGGTGGGTACCTTGCACCTGGAAAACGGACGCCGTCGCAAGCCGCTCATACGCGACGTAAAGCAAAATAACAGGTGCACTCTATTTAGCTAGAACCTCACATTTCTCTTACGTCACGCGGTACCTGACGTGACAGGGTTTGGACAGCATGTTTTTAGATTTCCATAGTCAAACGGAAGGAAATCCACACACAATCACGTCGCTGTGCTGTGCTGCTGCAAACTCTGGGCCACGGTGCTGGCACCGGATGCCTTTTTAGACTCCAGGATTTATGACTCTAGCACTGAAATGTGCATTCTGCCAAACTACAGTATACAAAAAAAAACTAGAGGCTGAACATGTTGCATGCTGTTGAACTTCTCTCAGTACTGCCGCTGGTGGCTGGAAGTCAGATTGCACTGATGTTCAGTAGTATCCACTAAATTGAAACACAGTAAAACTTCAATGACGCTTGTTAGTATGACGTGTGGCTAATACAGTCACACTCCTCACTGTGAATCAGGCTCCACTTGATATTTATCCAGGCACGTAGTCCAGACAATAATCCAGTGTGTGTGAACATCTATGTAGTCTTTGAGGTTCAGACCATCACCAACCTGATGGGTAAACTTCACCTTTAAGCCACATGAGAATGGGATTTCCCTTTTTATAAGACAAACTACTGATCTCTTAATCAATCCTGCAAGAGGTAAATATCAAGACTGGACTCACCTCTTCCCCGTCATACTGTTTACTTTCCCACAGAGGAATGAAGGTCATTGAGAACAGGGCAATGAAGGACGAGGAGAAGATGGAGCTGCAGGAGATCCAACTGAAGGAGGCCAAACACATTGCAGAGGAGGCTGACCGCAAATACGAGGAGGCGAGTTTCTCAGCTGTCGACATCACTCTGAACTCTGAGCTTAGCATTTTCTACATTCCTCGACTTTAATGAAGCAGCTGACGTCAGTGATCACTTTTTGACAGATGCACGTCGGCCCTATTCATTATTAGAATGACACTAGATAAATGAAGGACTGTAATTATCTGTTTTTGAACTAACTAGCGTGGGGCTGCACTTTTGTCGTTGGTGACTTCAGGTGGCCCGTAAACTGGTGATCATTGAGAGTGACTTGGAGCGTACAGAAGAGCGCGCCGAGCTGTCTGAGAGGTAACCACTTCCCTCTCATCCCTACTCCCGTCCCCTCCACCTGTTTCTCCCGGTCACCTCTCAAAATAACGTTTCAGATGAATTCCGTTGTAATTGTTTCTCTCTCGTCTGTGGCGTCTCCCTGCTGCTTCAACCACACCCATGAATCAAAAGCAAATGCTCCGAGCTCGACGAGGAGCTGAAGACCGTGACGAACAACCTGAAGTCTCTGGAGGCTCAGGCGGAGAAAGTAAGCATGTCTGAAGAAGATTTCTAACAATCTACTGCGTAAACACTTGAAATTAGGTTAAAACTATCGTGTATATTTTACATTTTCCTAACTTTGGCCTTTGTGTGCAACCACAGTACTCACAGAAGGAGGACAAATACGAGGAGGAGATCAAGGTTCTTACAGACAAGCTGAAGGAGGTGGGTTAACTAAAGTTGGCTCATGACTCGTTGGTTACTGGAATTAATGCTGAGTGTATATATTTTTATTACAGCACTTAAGTGCTTTAAAGTGTCCTGTAGGGCTGCGGTTATTAATGTAAACCTCTTGATATGAATCCCTCCACTCAGGCTGAGACTCGTGCTGAGTTCGCTGAGAGATCAGTCGCCAAGCTTGAGAAGACCATCGATGACCTGGAAGGTACGAATCTTTTCCACTTGATTTTTACACAATTTGAAGAAGTTGTTTTCAGGGGCGCGTTTGTTAAAATGCAGTCGTGATGGACAAGGCAGACACTGCTCAACGGGTCAACACAAAACCGCATCCTTAGACCTCATGCATTTATTGTAGAGTCAGGTGCCTTTTTTTTTTTTTGGAAAGTTTGGTGCCGTCAGATTATTTATCTGGTCAGCAGGGTGGTAAATAGTTTGCATTGTCAGTTGTCCTCTGAGCCATGGGACAACAAAGCAGTGATCCACAGAGGCCGTGAGATATTATTCATGTTGGCAGCAACATTTCTCACCACGCTGCTATTTGGCATTCTGATGCAGTGACAGTCCAAAGCAGTCCTCTCAGGGTCATGGAACATGTGAGGCAGTTTCTCTGTGACTCCTCAGGAATCTGACACAACATCAGCAGCTGTTCCTTGCGCACTTCCTATTTCTGTCCCGTTCTTTCTTTTTTTTGTTTCTCTATTTGTGCTTTTTCCTTTTTGACTTCTGTTCTCTGACACTATTATTCTTCTGTTGTCTTCTTTTTTTGTTGTTTTGTTTTTATCCCAAACCCTTCACTGCCACCTCCATATATTACCGCACAATAGATGAGCTGTATGCCCAGAAACTGAAGTACAAGGCCATCAGCGAGGAGCTGGACCACGCCCTCAACGACATGACTTCCATGTAATTCACCACACGCTTCTTTCTGCGTAGTGCCTTAGATCCACCGTTGCCGACTAACCGTAGCTCCCTCTTGTGGCATGTTTGAGTGCAGTGATTTTTATAAACTATGGATTCGATATTAGATATTGGATTCCCCCTTCACTGCTTGTCTAACGTTGATTTGTGTGAACTGAAGATGTTTTGGATGTGCCCCCCCCCAGCCCAGATTTCCCAAAGCTTTTGACAAGTTTAACTACTAACAACATTTAGCACGAGTGCTAAGTTCCCTTCATGACTTTCTTGCACAGTCACATTTCTTCATGAGCCTCATTCCTATTTTCTTTCATTTCTGCCTCAGTTTTGCACATCCCCTTTTCTCTTTTTGGTTCTGCATGTTATTTATCTTCAGTTTCTCTTTACATTCATTTTATATCTCCAACACTTTTGTTCTTCTCCTTTTTTTTTTTCCCCCCCTCACAGCTAAGTCTTTACACCCTTCACCCCAGAAGCTGGTTGAGCTGGTCATCATCTCTCTCCCGTGCAGCGCAGCCCGACTTTCTGTCTCCTCTGTCTCTGTGTTTCTTGTGCACACTGGGCCGTCGCTGCCGCCACCCATCAGTTCATCTCTCATACAGAGGTTTTGAGCCGCGTTTTATTTCTGTAAAATAAACATTCTTCCATCCACGCCAGCCCCTTCCCCATTTCTTCTGCCATGTTTCTTCATTTCCATTTGTCGTATCTTTTCTTTTCTTTTTTTTTTTTTTTTAATTTGTCTTCTGTGTTTTAATTTGTTTTGAGTAGCTTTTGAATAAACTCTGAAGCTCCTCACATGAACTGTTCCCTTTTCTATTAGAGGACTGTTATTGGGTATAATGGCACTATTAGTGCAAATGAGTGTTAACATGAAATGTGACGATTGTCCTCTCGGTTTACCGTCTGAATAAGATGAATAAGGTAAAATACCAGCAGTCACACTTGGAGAGGCAGTTTACAGAGGAGCAGAAAGATTCACTGTTTCTGTAATGTTTAAAACTGAAGTACTGACTGAAGCATCTTAATCTTTTGCGTCTACGTTATATCAGGACACTAGTATACGTCTTAACAGTACCAGTTTCTAGTATCCTTGAATCTGCATCATGCATTGGTCACCTATGTGTAGGTACCTTCCAGGCTATCCTCAGTATCTCTGGAGAAAAACAAACAGTAAGTGTTAACGCAACGAGGCGGCTCATGAGTAACTGATGTTGCTGTCGGTAACCAGGACACCAAGTTAGTGACAAGTTGTGAGCCCTTTTGGAAATGAGTTATTGCTTTAGCACGAGGCTGGTAGTTTAACAGCGTGAACACACGCTGACACTTTGTGATCCGCTTCAAAGCAGCGCTAACTCTCTCTGCCTGTTTGTACTAACCTGCCTAACTGTCTCTTTCCCTTTTTCTCTTACCTGCTTTCTGACTGCCAAGACCATCTATACAAGCAGCTCGAGAAAAACCGTCTTCTGACCAATGAACTGAGAGTAGCTTTAAACGAGGCTTAAACTGGAACGGGCAACTCGTGCGCGTTCACTCTTTCTGAAACTCAGACGTCTGGGCATATTGTCGAGTGTGTCTATGACACAAACTTCAAACAAGTAACGCTTTCAACAAACAGGATACAAATGTATGATTTCCACATTATGCATGCTCAAACTGCAGTTTCAGGTGGGAGGTCACACAACCTCGGGTGGTTTTGATATTATCCTCAGTTATCGACGGGGTTGTAGCACGTCAGTCTAGTTGAAATCCGGATGGTGTTGTCGCTCCTGCGGGGTGAAGGCTGGCGATGACGCTAGTGGCCGACTCCTGGCGAAGGCTCATGAGATGCTGTGAGGGGTCCAGAATTCCTTCCACATTCCCCGAATCCCCCTCTTTAATGATATAACAGCGAATCAGAACGTTGGGCAAGTTTTTCAACAAAACTATTGAAATATGAATTTTAAACCACAAGAAGCAGTGTGTCCAGTTGTGCCGAGAACAAAACTGCACATTGTTTGATATTTAATGCAGATTCGAGTGGTTGGTTTAGTTTATTTATTTCTATTTATAGTATTTCAGTCTGGACACTCATCATTTAGACTTTTTGTTCATCGTATTAATGGCACATTTTATTTTTGGCGATGGGGGTTCTGAACTCTGACATTCCAGAGCAAATCAGGGTAAACTTGACCGGCCGTCACTGGTCATGAACGCCGGATGACGGAGAGATCATTCCTAAGGTACACGGCCTCTAGTTTAGGGTTGAAATCATCCCCATTTCATTTCATTGACCTGAAACTGTTTGGAGAGGGTCCTTGGTCCATAGACCATACCTCTCGAGCGTCATTAGAATCCATCATCAAACCACAGACTGGACAATGAGCCATTCTTTTGTCCTGAAGCCAGCTCTCACAGTGTAGAATACAGCCCTGTCTAAAGCTTGAGTATAATATTTAGAGTGACTTGAGTATGTACTTCATGAAGTCTAACTTCTGCTATCATAAATATAGACTGAGAGGTGAAACTTCTCACACGCGCAAGGTTTGTAACAATATCCAGCACATGTCTAACACCGTTTGTTATCCTGGGCTAGAGCTTTGTCTGTTTATACTCTGCATCTTTGCGCTGTGTTTTTCTTTTACCTGATTTATTTTTTTTAACCGATGCAATGCTATATTAACAGATAAACTCACACGTGCTAAAGAAGAAGGCCTGAGCGTTAAGCAGATGCTGGATCAGACTCTAATGGAGATGGTTAACATTTGACTCAGCTCTGTTCCTCTGCCCCACATTGCCTCATCTGCTCTGAATATGGCCGGCTCCCACATACAGCTGCCACAGATAATGCTGGGCCTCGTGCTTATGTGTTCACTGACCTTGTCATCCTGAAGATACGAGCTCCACACGAAGTAGCGCAAACGGCCTCTTTGAGCTACAGTTTAAACGACACTGTTTCCGTTGCACGCTGTAATCGAAGGTCAGTTAAAATCCACTGTACGTCTTTCATAGGTTTACATGTATATGTCGGGAGACTTTGCACTTTTGTGGGAAAAAATACAGTGCACATTCATTGTAAACAAAGCCATATGTTAAGCCAAGGTTATGTAAAAGGGACTTTTATCATGTGTACTTTTGTAAAGTTGCTTGTGTGTCTTTGTTTCTTCTGTATTATAAACATTCGTTCAGTGTCAGTGATGTTCCAGTTTGGCAAGGAAGGTATTCTTAGCACTGTTACTTGAATGCACCGTTTGTGTTCAGCAAAATGAAAGAAATGTTTGCACACCATACTTTTCTTTTCATTTTGAGGAACGTGTTTGTTTGTTTCTCCCATTTTATCTCAGACATGTAAAGATCATGAATAAATGGTAAAATCAAGTATAAATAAGTCTGGCTTTATTCCAAATGTTTCTTTAGATGTGGGGAGAATGTGGGCTACCAAGAGAAACTTTGACTTTAATTACTGCTACATGAAATGTATAATCTATACCTCACTCAGGCTAAAGGTCCAATGTCCAAGATTAGGAGACCCTATTTACATAATATGAATTATTATTATAAACTGTGTTTGCATTAGTGAAACGTTTGTTTTTTTGTCGCCTTTTGGGTCCTCTTCTATGGGGCCACTATGTTGCATTGCCGTAGAAGGAGAGGGTGAAAAGAGGTGGCTGCAGTCAGCTACACTGTGAGATGCCACTACATCCAACGCAGCGGTCCTTCACACAATGATGCAAAAAATAAATTAATGAACTTTTGCAGAGGAAAAGTATAAAGTATAGATTCAATATCAATATTTGGTAACCGACCTATAACCCTGTTTTTTTTTTTTTTTTTTTTCAGTTCATTATTAAAATCGAGGTATTTTTAAATGTGCTAAACTGCTTTCTAAGAGCGTTCTATAAGGATAAAAGTAACATAGAAGAAATGTCATCAATGTAAACATAATAGTGTGTAACTTTATTAATCCCAAAAGGGAAATTCTTTTATCTTGCAGCTGCAGTTACAAGTCTAAGAAAGGCAGAACCATGTCAAAATATACAAAAGAAAACAGAAAGTCTCCTCTCCCTGCACATAATGAAGTGTGGCAGAAATTACTTCTTGTAGAAGTCCTAAATATGAAATATAAATCACTTCTTAATTGTATAATTACCAGTGAAAACAGATATTCAACAGAAGTGGATTTTGACAAGTTCATGTATGAAGTGTCTTGGATCGACACATCGAGTCAAACAAGCTGTCAGTGTCTGTGAGGAAAGCTTGACATAGCTCCTCCTCGCCGCCGGGGGGCGGTGTGTCTCCTCCGGGCGCCTCGGCAGGCGGCGGTGGAAGAGCAGAGGTGAAAGTTCGCAGCTGGGTAGCCGTGCAGGTGGAAGAGCCTCGATCCGAGAGAGTAAAACATGAGTGAAAATGAAGACTTCCCCGTTTATTTACAAGACAGCAAGGCTGCGTACGTGCTCAGCAATGTTGCCGAAGTGGTTGAGCGAATTTTGACCTTCGTACCGACCAAGTCGCTTCTCCGGATCGCAAGGTAACGGAAATGCTAAACAGTGAAGTTAGCTAGCGTCAATGGCTGTCGAGTGGAAGTGAAACAATTTCTCAGAACATTTAGAAAGTTAATGAAACAGCTACAGTAACTGCTGTGAGTCACTGAAACCGGCAGCTGATTTCAGTGTCTATGTCTGAAGCACTGGCTTAGCTAATAGCTAGCTAACTCTCGTCATGTTTCAGGCAGGTAAAGTGTGTGTGTGTGTGTGTGTGTGTTTCTCCTCCTCCTCAGTGTGTGTGTTTGTGTTTCTCCTCCTCAGTGTGTGCAGACTGTGGAGGAACTGTGCACGCAGAGTGCTGAGGACACAGCAGCAGCTGGCCTGGGTGTCAGCCTCCGGACCGTCTAACACAGAGGTCCATGCTCTCTGCAGCATCCTGGCTGAGGAGGTGGAGGTGAGGCATGAAGTAAACACTGAAATGTGTAGTACAAGGTTGCTGTGCATTATTTTGAGAGATTCTCTCAACACACTCAAAACTAGAAAACTAAAAATCGTGATGTGCTTTTGTATTTTGTGTCCAAAAAGAGAACTAAATGTTTGAACACTGTTTGGACGTGTGCACTGTGTTTCTGATGATTTTCAGAAAGTGTTCCTCCTGCCCAAAACAGTTCTGGCAATGGTAGACTGTGAGGCCTTCAATGGACAAGCTTATTGCTACAGACAGAACAAAGGTTGGTATTTATTCATCGCACAGAGTACTGTTGGATTTCATTATATGTCTGATAAGCGCACCTCAGCCTAATGCAAAAAGACACATCCTATATGCAGCAACACTATTCTGTATATGATTTTAAATTTCATAACACTAGCTTCTTGAAATTATTTTGTTGAGCACTAAAATATGTAAACACTTAGTCTGCTGAACTTTTGTCAAATTAACTTTTTAAGCTGTCAAATTCTGATTTAGTTGCATCATAATTGTGTAATAGTAAGCCTACAATCCACACTTTCCTAAGATTAATTTGGGAAGCATCAAGAACCTTGTTTTGTGTATATTTTAGACACACCGTACAGAAAATATGTGACGAGTGGATAGAATCAGAACTGTGGTAATATCTGTTATAGCTAGTTATCAAACATAAACAGGAACTAATCAAAAATATCATTGGGCAGCTCAATCCTGTGAAACATTTACATTTTAGAGCCCAACAAATACAGGATTTTTCAGGATATTAACAAGTAAAAGATTCAATATCAGCCAATATCTTTACATAAAAACACAAATCTTTGCACTGATCTCTCAAAAGTCTTTACCAAACACAAAGATATGTCATGGAGGCAGGATATTTAACTGTCCAACTGTAACATTTGTTGTCCAAAATAACTTTGCACTAAAACAGTAAACTTCACTGGCAGTCTAATCATTACAAATTACTATTTATAAAAAACAAACAAATAAGAACATAAGTAATAGAGTCAAATAATCCCAGTTATTTTGCATTACTTCCTGAAAAAAACAAGTTTCGTATCCCACATATTTGGATGTCCAAAGTACGGCCCGGGGGCCAATCATGGCTCGCAGTCAGATTTCATGCGGCCCGAAGCTTCATTTTTATAATATAATATTTATGGCCTGCTAAGATTGTCAGACACTGTGTGGCTGGCAGATTTGGCTTAAAAAGATAATTATGGCAATGAGTGCATTTGTATGTAACTTGTATTGTTTTTCATTTTTAAAATGTTTTATTCTTCACATTGTTAAATCTGTCCCTCTTTAAAAAAGGTTTGGACACCCCTGATGTACACCGATACATACGTGATAAGCCAATAGCATCAGATTTAAAATCAGCCAACCGGTATATTACTTATATGTATACGCATAAATAAATATATTTTAATCATAAATTCAGTAAGATAATGTTTTTCAGGATATGTTGTGTCTTATTTACACTGCTACAGTGAGTCGTCATGTTGCAGTTCCTCTTTGTTCCTCTTTGCCACGGCTGTTTGAGCATCAGAGGTTGTCATGTTCTTGACTTGCACTTTTAGCACAAATATCCCATTTGACAGTACTCTGGCATCGACACCATGGCCGTTTATGTACTGAAAAACAAGCAAGACGTGTTGAACTTGCCATTAAGAGTTTGTTTACTGTTACCATAGTGACGTTTATTTCACTAAGTTAATTTGTAACATAGCGTGTTGCATAACCATGAATGGTTGACTGCAGTTTGACACACCTTGCCTGCCGATTAACAGACATCTGCCAGCCAATAAAAATATTACACTGAGATGATAAGGACATAAAACCTGACCTTTTTTTTTTTTTTCAACTATTCTGAAGCAAAAAAGAGTCGCCACAGTCCAGACACAGTTGAAGAACTGAACCTGCTCTTCCCCAAAGGCTGTGACATCATGGGCATCGCTTCACCGGGCATAGTCTGTAAGTGTTTCTCTTTTTCTGCCTCACACGACAATAAAATCCCCTCCTCTCTCCCAACAAAACCATTTGTGGCCACACGCGGGGAACCATTTAATTCAGCATTAATATAAAACGCTTCTTAAATGAGCTTCAGTGCAATGACGCTCATCTGTTTGAATGCTCTAAATGAATGTTAACCAGAAGTCTTGGGTATGTCTAAGAGGAACAGTTCACCTTTCAGCAGAGAGGACTACGCATTAATCCCCACTGCTGCTGCCTAGTTGGAAAGCACCACTGGCTATCCCCCTGATAGATTGCCCAGTCTGCCTGCTGCTGTGCTCCTCATTTCTCCATATAATCACAACCCTGCGGAGAAGCGGCTCTCCATCAGCCACGTTTTCTCTCTGCAAGATGATGGCTTATCAGGCTCTGGTCGTCTATCAGGTTTAATGGCAGCCTCAGCTGTTTGCGATAACAGTCATTTTGCGATATTGCAGCCGACGGTCACCCCAGGGTCACCACGCACATCTAATTCAAATGAATGAAATCTTTGATTGGATAAGGTCGGATCTATAGATTACTTGTAATAAGTCTGCCATATAGCCTAGATTACAACTAATCATTTATGCATGTAGTGGGGCTGCGCAGTATTAAAAAAGATGACTTGTGATACACCTAGATATAGTCTTTCTGCACTAACTCTTCATGAATAAATTAGACGCTAATGTGCAGCATTTCTGTGATGTACAAATCCAGTGGCACACCAGGAGTTTGAAGCGGTGTAGAAGCGGTGAATGAGATTGCCAGTTTTATAATCCTGTAAATTTTAGGGTAGTGAAATTATGCCTGGTGTGTTGATGTTCCTGACTTTTATGATGTATATTCTGGTCTCAGCATAAAACATATTTAGTGTCTTTCAGTCAGTGTTGAGGGAGAGAGCATTGTCCTCTTGCTAAACTTTCTCCTGTGGTTAGCATATGCTGTCCTGAATTTAAAAAAAAAGATTCTCAGCCCAGTGGGAACCGTCACAGTTGAGTGGTGACGGCAATGCATAAGTGAGCTGCAGTTTCTCTGTTGGCCACTAGATGCTGACTCCAAGTAACTGCATGTACAAACTCAAACATTTTGAAGTGAGAATCATTGTTGGTTGAGGAGAAATTACAGCTGTAAAAGAGTCGGAAACAGCTGATTCCAATGCTGAGGTCATAGAGGAGTTAGTTTTGGGCTTTAATGAAAGCTCAGACTCGCGGGCCTCCATGACCCATGACTGCTCCTCTGCACAGTGACTCCCGGTGGCTCCTGCTCCAGCCCTCCTCAGGAGTACCAGGAGGGAGAGGCTGGCTTTGCGGTCATGTTCCCCAGCATGGAAGGTGTCCACATCAAGCCCTTTCATTTTTGCAAGAAGTCCATCTCCCCAACAGCCCTGAAAGAAGCAGGTAAGTGTCAGCTCACAGTAGTTATTCAACAATCTGAACAAAAAAAATATAAATCCCTGTTTGCTGTACTTTCTTCCCAGGACTAGTTGAAAACCCAGACCTTCGTGTGGTACTGATATTTGTTTATGAGGCATATAAATCTGGAGGAGCACGCTTCCTCAGCCAGATACTGGAGCCGCTGGCCAAGAGCAAAGCTCTCATTGCCGGAGGACTCATAGAAAGTGTCTTCTCTCCCTCCAGACACTGGTGAGTTAATGTGCTTCTTTTAAATCAAGCAATCTTGGGAAGAAAATTAGTGAATTCCCAAAGTTCAAATATGTTGAGGCTTCCTCAAGCATAGTAATGATGACATTTATGAATTTTCATTTTAACATTTCCAGAGTTAAATTGTGGCATTTTTTACTGCCCTGCCAAGTCTTTGCAATATTCACACTCTCCTGTCATTTCTCACCCTATAGTTGTAGCCAGGGTGCATACGGTGTGGTGGGCCTGGCCCTGAGTGGCCCTAAAGTGCAGGGGGCATCTGTGCTCTTGGACCAAGACATCAGTAACCCAAAAGAGGCTGAAGCCACAATCCTGCGGCTAAAGGCAGCCAAAATTCCTGAGAGGAACACCCTAGGGTTCATGTTCGCCTGCGTGGGGAGAGGCCAGAACTACTACAACAACCAGACCAATGTAGAGGCGGACGCCTTTCACAAGGTGTTCCCCAACACCCCGCTCTTCGGCCTGTTTGGAAACGGCGAGATTGGCTGCGACCGAATCATCAAAGACGACTACACGCTGTGCGACACTGACACGGACAGTCTGCAGCACGAGTACACTACAGTCATGACCCTGGTCCATCTTGGCTGACTGACGGACTGACTCACCCTCAGTGACAATGGACAAACAAGACGACCCATCATCCCTCCCGCTTGCAACAGCGGTCGGGAGCGAGAGACATTCTGTACAGTGTTAACTTACATTACAACTCAGAACATCGCTGTCACCATTTCTGCTCATACAGCAGCATAATGATCCCATGAGCCATCAATGTAATGGCATCGTTTGGGAAATTGTGTCCCTCGGAGACTGTGTGTGTGTAAACACAGCGTCATTAAAGCTAATGCTGTTTCTCAAAGTTCCAACACAAAAGGACAAACCGATCATCTCTCCTTACGTGCAAACGTGACAGCACTCTTGTAAAGTATATGTTTATATTTTCCCCAAATTTCACACACTTTTCAAGGCATAGCTTACCCTCTGACATCAGCGTCGCGGTCTGTTCGCTTTGCAGGTAAGTAAATTATATGAACTCGTGTTCCCCACAAACTATTGTTATAGTTTTTGATACAGCGCAGGCACTTTTTTAATTCATGCAAGAGGAGCGAGCTTCCGCAAAAAAAAAAAAAAAATCAAGGCGAGCTTGATTTGAATGCTCTTCTTTGTCATGGAGGTTTTTACATTTAAAGGTTTTTACACGTTCGTCTTACCGAGGAAAAAAATAATAAACCCTGTTAGCCTACAAAGTGAATACTCCATGTCCCATGGTTCAGTTAGGCACGGGAGAATCAGTCCGAACCTTACAGTGCCTCTTTTTTTTTTTTCTTTTCTTTTTTTGGTCCACGTCATGTCTCCGTATTTCTAACTGTTAATAGTTAGGCGTAATGGTTGCTTCATCTCCCGAGCTTCTGCGGCTTCAAAGAAAGATTCATCCTAAAACAGAAGACTTGTTATTGTTGGCGTTAGTCAACTGCTCTCAGTTGTTCTGCAGTGATCTGCCTTTTGGAAAACAGCGGCTGGAATTAGAAGATACTGTACCTGTAGGAACATTTTGGAGACGATGATGATGATGATGATGATGATGATATGGTATCCTTTGCAAAACTAATGAATGCTAAATGCGCTTGAAATGTTGATAGTATAGTCTGAGACTAACTACCTAGTTGCTTGTTTAAAAAAACAACTGAATATAAGAAATTATAGAATATCGCTCTCTGTCAGAATCCATTAATGCTTCTAGTTGGCCTTGTCATTGACTTTATTCCTTTTTCCTTGTGAAGAAGAATATCCCAATGACATGATGCTGCAATTTTCAGTGTATATATATATATACACACTGTACATTTGTTGGTCGTTAGATGCTGTGATATGTTGATAATGTTGATACGTTCAGCTTTTCTACACGTGCTGCAACAGTGATTGTTGCGCGAATGGATGTTTTCAAGAAGATTCCAATATTATTATTTTTTTGTATCCTAACACTCATCTAGCCTGTTTTTTGAGGTCAGCGTTTACGGCTCATTGAAGTTGTTTTCTTGTTCATGCACTTTTCTACATGTGCCAAACCATGTCTCTTCTGCTATTTCCCCTCAATAAATAACAAACATTCAATATGTAGACATGTGCCTTTACATTTATTAGCCCTCTTCTCTTAGGACAGCTCCAGCACCCGCTCCCCGAGCCCACTGGGCGTTACGCATCCTCCCTCAGTTGTAAACCACAGGCCTACTACAGCTGTCTCACGTCCCCACTTTTCGTTATTTGCGCACACCCTCCCTGAAACCAGAGCCTCAGCCTATAACAACCTCAGCAGCCCACGTCCAGGCGTGTTTAAATAAAGGAAGAGACGCTCGAGATTGATTGATGTGCGCTTTAACCATCGACTGGCTAATCCCGATGAATGACAAACGGTTAAGCCAATTGCTGTAAAGGCAATTTATATTCCCATAGTATCTTTATTTTGGGAAACCATGAAAAAAAAACTGGGCTCATGACACGGAGAGGGACGACCTACCAGGCGTAACGCTAATAAAATCATCTGTGGCGATAATCCGCTCTCAAATTGGCCTCAATCGGGGGGGACTGAGAAAATCTACACGCGGACTTCTCTTTCTCTCGCGCTCTGACACGCACACACACACACACACACACACTGCCAACATTTTAAGACTGCTATGTCGTGACCGGAGCGATGTAAATGTCACACGATTCACTGGCTACTGTCAGTCTCCGGCACGAAAACCTCAATGTTTTGATGGCGTTTGGATGAAATTGTGTTGCCCGGCTGCTGCTGCTGCTGCCGCCGCCGCCGCTGCTGCTGCTGCTGTGGAAGCGGGTTCCGAACAGAGCCGAGGGCTTCGTCCGGCTCGCTTCAGCACCTGGACAGCTCCTTTTCGCAGGGTTCCCCGCTGCGCTCGCCGGGGAAACCCTCGGCTGAGGAGCGGAACCTGGATCTGGATCTGGAGCAGCACACGCAAAACCCTCAACCAGGAGGAGGAGGAGGGGGAGGAGGAGGAGG
This sequence comes from Nibea coibor, assembly GCA_023373845.1. NCBI lineage: Eukaryota > Metazoa > Chordata > Actinopteri > Sciaenidae > Nibea > Nibea coibor. Next base: position 15,041,374 of record CM041738.1, read on the forward strand.
AGGAGGAGATGGCACTTTAAGGGGTCGTTATTTGATCTGAATAACACTTTAAAAAAAAACAAAAAACAAAAAAAGCTAATATGAGCTTGCCGAGTGACGATGCTTCTTACATTTGAGCTTCAGCCCCTCTTTTGGTTTTGCACTGAAATCCGATCAGCACAAGAAGTGGGAGCAGCAGCAGCACCGGTGGTGGTGGTGGTGGTGGTGGTGCTCGTCCAATGCAAAAGTGCTAAGGATAGCTGCAGCCTACACACACTGCAAGCCTGCTGCTGCTTCACTTACTCCTCATCACCACCGAGGGAGACATTACTATCAGCAAGGGGGCAGCGGGAGACACGATTACCCGTCCAACAATGTAAATCTCACACAGGTAGGTCCTTTGCTCCGAATAAATAATTCATTTAGGTGTGCAGCGAGGAGCTCTCAGTGGAGCCGCACACAACTCTCACTTAGTTTACCCTCTTTGCAGTCTGAGTGCAGGAAGTGAAAAGTCTGACATGCACCTAACTCTGTTTGTAGGCTGTTGAGGCAGAGCTGTAAGCGGGGAAATCATGCCTTAGAGTTCAGATTAAAATGAGTATATAGTGAGTATATACAAAAGTTAGTGAGGTGACAGCAGTCTTTTGGTGTCTGTTTGGAGTAACAAGCTCTGTAGTCTGTTGTTGATGATGTCTGACATTTTCATTGAATTCAACTTTACAACAAAAAAAAAAAACATTATAACTCATAAAGCTGCACTGTTGGTTTGATATTTATCACCATACCCACAGCCCTCGCACAGGTTCCCCATGGCTCGTCAAGCGTGTGATGAAAGCAGAGAGTTTAACACGCGTTTTCCATCACCAGGAACAAGACACAAATCACAGGATGCAATCGAGAGGGAGCTTCACTTGCCCGATCCTATTCTGAACGTCCCTATAATGTCAAAGTTGTGGCGTTACAGTTGGAATGCTGCAGATGCCATGCCTCAAACGAACTGATCTCCAGCTACCCGCGTTATTATTTCTGGATCTGAACTTTTTATTTGCAGTAATCGCCATGTTTATTCCAGGTTCAACATGAGAACAGCATCTATCAGGAGAAAAGGTGAACTGCAGCACTAAAACGGCCAGAACTGAGTGTAAACCTTGTGACAAGCACCACCACCATCTCTCTCTTCATCACCAAGCATCATGGCAAACGCTGAGTAAGTACCGGCCATCGCTGATCTTTCTTTTTTCACTCACCTCATTCTACCAACCAACGTCAAAACCAACTGTTCCAGCATTTGGCGTAAAAGCATCAGAGTGTAGTATACGAACATGTATATGCAGTTTCAGAGCTATATTCTTTTGGATTCCTGCCTCTTCCTGTCACATTACACTTTTTTTTGTCCCAGCATGCTATTTTCTGTTTTCCTCTTTCACTGTTTCCCAGGTTTCTGTGCCTCCATTTCTACAATAATGACCTTTATTCACTCAGACACTGCTACCTTTGAGGTGTCTCTGACCCGCGTCACTCTGAATGCAAAGCACAGACGCACGCTGAGATGCAGAAACACACCTGCACAATGCTGACAGAGCGTCCATTCTGCAGCCCCGAACACAGGTCACTATGTTAATCCCCCTCAGTGGAAGAACATGCAGTATATTGATTACTATTATCCACCACCAAATTAACACCCTCCACCTCCAGTTTTTCTCCCAGCTTTCCATTTTTAATCTGTGCTCTCCAAGTGTGTAGTGAGAACAGCTGATGCATTGCCAAGGGAACGTGCTGCAGCCTGTGTGTATGTTTGGGAGTGTGTGCGTGTGAAGATAAAGTAAGAGGTAAGGGAGAACAGTGAAAATCATTATTCTCTGTTAACTCATGATTCTGCTGGCGTAGCATGACTCTCTAATTTGTCTCTTCTTAACTAGCTGCATTTATTCTCTTGACCTAGATGAATAGCCCTAAATCATCGCTCCATTTGTGCTTTTATAAGGAGAACCAGTTCTGCTTGTGGTCCCATACAGAGCTCGGCTCAGCGGGTCTTAGTAGCAATGTCATGTCATGCTGTGGTTAAGGTGGAACGCATCCTAAAACAGATGACTGTAGCTCGCAGTCGCTTTGCACAGCTCACCAGAAAAAAAAAAAAAAAAGATCTGACTCTTGAAGGCTGATGTTGTGATGATAGAGTATAAATAAGAACTGAATAATCTCCAGTGAGGAAACAAACACGGCTTTTAATTCCTCTTTTGATTTTTCATCCAGGCGGTTTTTAAACCATCTTTCTTCACCTCAGTGAAGCGTAGCACTGAATTCATGAACATGGTCATTTAAGCTTTATCTCATACATATTAGTTCTTGTTCTCCGTATAAGGAGTCTGTCATATTAAATTAAGCAAATGTAATAAAAGTAGATAAATCAGTGTTCAAGTCTCTTAGTTTTAGTGGTGGGAGAAATGTCTTTATTTAAGTAGCATAACAATGTAAAAATACTCCATTCAAAATCCTGTTTAAGTAACAGTACAGAATGATTATTGGCAAAAAGGAACTTAAAGTGTTGACAATAAAAGTTTATGATATAATTACATTTAAACTGATGCATCAGTATGTAAGCAGCATTTTACTGCATGGGGGGAAGCCGATTTTAACTACTTCCCAACCCAGGAATCAGGGACCCCTCCAGTGATTACACTATGAATCTGAGATGATTAAAAGGGATTCAACAGAAGAAAAAGCAAAGTTGTGCTACACAAATTTGTATTTATTATTCAGAAAATATTGGATAATTTTACCTCCTAGAACAGGGCCCCATCTGTTCGTCTATAACAGTTCTGGGCCGGAAGCCACTGTTTTAATCTTTGTATTTTATGAACTTATAGTATGTTTTTTTTCCCACCTAAAATCTAAATCTGAAAAGTAACTGGCAGATAAAGTACAGATGAAGTACTGCACAACTGCCACTGCTTTTTATTGCCTGACCAGTCGTATGCTTTGCCAATCTAATGATGAGAGATTCGCAGCTTGACTCAAGTTTCAGTGAAAACGTGCTCATGTCCACACATCTTATCTTAAGAGTCTGTGTACAGTAAAGTGTAGTGGATTTCTGCTTTAGGATTCTGAAGGGTCCTCTGTGCTGGTCGGGACTGTTCATTTTTCTCCCCACGTCGACGTTTACTCTGTTGTTTATTCAACTCCAGCGAGCGGGTGAAAGGGTTGGGCGGCTTTGCCTCGTTTGTTCAGAGGGTGAGGGTTGACAAGCACATGGTGTCTCTCTGCCTGTTGGGAGAAATGCTTCTCTATGAGTGACCCGGTATTCTGCCTAACTGGCTCTTTTCATCAGTACACTCACATAATGTACGCAGTTTGTTAGCTATGGATAATAACAAATATACTTTGAGAGGTCTCCATGATGTGCATTATGATTGTCCTGTTTTTAAAAAGGCAACAATGGACTTTGAAACATTTAGTCTAAGTTCTTTGGAGCTGCACAGCCAGTATGTCAAATTAAAGGAGCACTCCAATGATTTTACGCACCGAGTTCAGTTTACTTTTTATAGAAAGTGCTGCTAAGTCTGTGAAAACGGTTGCATGGCTGTAAGTTCTGTGGAGGGAGTTTCCAAAGTAAAACAAACAACATCAACCGACTTTTTGAACACCTGCATAGAACGTTACACCTTCCTCCATATATCATCCTTACATTGTCGTTTTCTTATCTGGGTGAAAAGTCTCCATCTAGTAACTTGTTCCTCGAAATGTCGTTATAACTATAGTTATTCACTGTTTACTGAATTAAACGGTCACTGTTATGTAGCTATGAATTCTGCATAATGCTCAAGATGCAACAGTCAACGCTTTAAATGCACACACGCAGAATATGCTTGCCCTGCGCGCAAAAATACAGTGCAGAAAAAAAAAACAGGCTAGTCAGTAAAGTCAATTTCACAAGTCTACAGAAAACTGTCTTAAGTCTTTCAAGACTCATATTCCCATAAGTGTCTGTAGAAATTAAAATAATCTATTATTAGAAACTGACACAGTGTAAAAAGGTCCACTGACCTCTCCATTATAAAAAAGGCTTATGTACATCTGCTGTCTTAGTCCTGCCCCCACGAGGGTCTCTGTGTCTCCTGTGTCTTCTGCAGCTCGTATCTGTAAAGGTCAGATAAGAGACTGGTCACACCAGGGCCAGAACAGTCCATTGTGCAGTCCACCAATTCATCATAGTTTAATCTGTAATATTATTAATGAGCTAATGTGCCTGGCAGACTTCATTAATATCTGCTGGCGTGAAAATTCCGAAAGTTTCTCTGGAAAGTTGAATTGGGCGTTCTAAGAAATTACCCGAAGCAATTTGTGAATTCCGTAGAGGTGACAGGTGTTTTGTCCTACAACACTGTGCTAAACGCCACGTTTTCTAAAATTTTTGGCGTGAAAAAGATCGGTGTGTGGGCGAGGTGATGGAGATGTATATTGACCAAAGTGCAAGTGGTATGAAAGGTGAGGTGAAGTGTGTGTTTTTCTGCTGTTATCACTGTTTCAGCGTAGTTTGATCTGGATGCCGATAAAATCCCGCAGGTAAAAATCTGACATTCTTTCTTTTGCCTCACCTTCATCTTTTGATGTGAAATCCATATTACGTTGAGTGTGAGTCAGCAGCAAAGATAAACATTACTCACTGTCTTTGCTTTCTTAGCATCGAGAAAAAGACATTTTTAGTGTGAAATATCTATATGCTGTCGTCGCTGAGACACATTTATTCCATAGATTCAGTCACGGGGTCTGACTATAAGTTAGAAGTTGTAGAATAGTTTGCAGTGTTGACTGTTCCACAGACAGTTTATGCAATGAGTCTGTAACACTAATACACAATGATGTCCAGCTCCTCCAAAGTTCTCCACAGCAGCTGGCGGGAGCAGGGAACATCTGCTTTGTGTCTTCACATTCTGGCCAAGTTTTGGGTGTGTTTTAGATCCTCCGGCGTTGTGCTCAGACAGCCTAATCTAACGTGTGTGTGTGTGTGTTGATCTTGTAGTCTACAGGGTGGAGTGTAGTTCAGGATAAAATGTGGCTGGATGGAAATACATTTTCTTTAGTCCCCAAGAAAGTGTATTTTCAAAGCTGCCATTGGGCTTTTCGAGGGGCGGTGATAAGCAGCACAGCACCAATGTTTAATGTAATGTGTGGAAATAATGGCTCAGAGTTTTTATGTTCCATTCTCTTGATAGATGTCTGTATTTACACTATATGTCAAAACATGAAAGCAGATAATGTCCGATTTTTATTTCACATTTCCACGTTTCCATTACACAGCAACATTTTCAATAATACAAGACGATATATTACCTGATATATATGTACACATAGCAGATCCAAACACCGTACCAATATGTGGTTTTATTCAGAGGATAGTAGATCTTATTTTTATGATTCAGACTATCTGTGGAATTTCTGATTCATGAACTGTGTCTAATAAAAGTTTAAACAGGATATTAACCTGCTGAGTTCACTTTAAAGCTCTTTGAAGTCAAACATATTCTAAAGAAATCAGAAGGTCCATGTAGTTATTGTCAGGATTTTATTCATCTGTACTTTGGATTCCATAGATTTTCTTTTAAAATTATGTTTTTGGGACATTTTATGCCTTTGATTTGGCATTTCATAGCCAACAACCAGGGTGCCCTGAGCTTCTATAGATTTTAGTGACACTATTTATCTTTTATTTTTTATTTTACTTTTTAAATTCAAGATATTTAAGCAAGACTAAGAGTCTACAGCCACACTAGCTGTACTAATGTAGCAGTGCTTTGAGCTAAATGCTAACACCAGCATGCTACTATGCACACATAACCATACCTACCATTCTCATATGCTTACCATGTTCTCCATCTTAGGTTAGTGTTAGCATTAGGAGGCTAGCATTTTCTAATCTGCAAACAAAGCCAAATTATTCCTTTTCTATTCTCCAGTGGTTCTCATGAGTCTGTTTCATTGCACTGCGGGCCACGAGAGGGTCATGAGCGAGACACTTCCAGTTGTCAGAGGAAGAACATTCTTCAGCGCCACTGGCTCTCAGTCACTTACATGAACTTCTGTTTTGGTCAGTGCAGTCCCTTGAGCAACTTTTGTCACATAATGACCTTTCGTACCTGGCCCACAACTCTACAGTCCGCTATGTCATTTTATCTGCCACCCCCAGGGAATCCTGCTCCCCTGAATATCACTTCTTTCCTCTGGGTACTTTTCAGCAGTTGCAGTCTTTTTAGTCTTTCCATGAAATAATGTTTCTGAGAATTTTGCAATTGCCACTTTTTGTTAGATAAGAACATTGGGGGTACACAGAAAGGTCAGTATTCTCATTTAAATCAGCAAAGATGTTGCATTTGTATTTGTACTTGGATAGAAACAGGTTTGTGTTTCATCTTCTTTTTTTGACATTGTGTTAATGTTATTGCCATGTATTATATAAGTGCATTATAACAATATTACTTCAGCTCTTATCTGCTGAACAGCATCATTGGAAGGTTATACTCTGTTATATGATCAAGATGATATCAAGACTGAATAAAATGTGTACACATAATTACCTTGCAAAGTCTCTGGAACAGAGTAGCAAAACAGACATGCACTGAAATATCACACATATCTAAAATGCACGACTAACCCTATTGTTTTCACATGTGAACATTACTGAACATTGCACCAATCCATGGGCTGGGTCTGCAGCCTTTCTTGATATCTCAACTGGTAGCCGGGCAGCACACCAGGTACATAATTGTAAGCCGTGAGCCGGTGGGGTCTGGACAGCTTGTGTCTGTCATGAGTAGTTATGTGTACAGTCCTGATTGTTTGGGAAGAGAGCCAAACCTGCTGCTGTGCTGTAGATGAGAGGTGGTATGGATGAGGTGTTGTGTGTAGGAGAAGTGTGGAGAAAACAGCATCTATCGGGCCAACCCACTGGCATAATACTGAATATCTACAGTCTCAGAACAGGAATTAATTCTTTGCCAGATAAAACAAGTGTAGAGGTATTTGTCAGAGAGACACGGTGACAAGTTCTACAATACAACAGTGTGAACATACAGTACATCTACTGTATAGTGGGCCACATGATGACACAATGCATCTTCATGTTGCTTCTGCTGAATAGGATTTGTAAATCTTTGAGACTTGCCATTTAAAGCTCCAGGAAACTTACAAGTCCTATTCAGTCTCATTCAAATTCTTTCTATTTATATATAACCTTAAATATTTGTTATATATATATATATATGTAACAATGAGTGTTCAAAAGTCCAGCGTGTAGGGTTTAAGGTGTTCTATTTACATAATATGTTAGAAATGGACTATAATATAACTGTGTTTTAATTAATCCATAATCTGAAAAAAAAAAAAAAATTATTCACCTTTTTTTTAAACTAGTTTATTAATTAGAATTTGCTTTGTATATTGACAGATGCCACTGGTCTTCTTCCATGTTCTACAGTAGCCCAGAAGTGATAAACTTAACACTGGATCTAGAGGCCTTTCACGTTTCACCATACTTTTTCCTTCATGCTTGGAAGGGAAGGACAAGTGGAGGGGGTTGCAATCCACAACTACACCGCAAGATGCCAACATGTCCTTCTCATTGATCCTTTTTATTTTGGGAAAAAAGCCTTTGTTTATTTTGTTTTGTTTATTAAGAGGTTAACAGCCAAAATCTCAGCTAATCTGATTCATCATGACTGTGTGGGTGTGATTTGTTGATGTAGGGCCGCATTGCTCATAGTACGTTAGTGATTGAGGAAATTGCTTTTCAGGGACTGTAAAAGAGTAAAGTGCCAAATTGTTGCATCGATTGATCACTTTTAAACCTGCAGCTACTTCCTACTTCACAGATATTCTTACCTTTTTATGAGCTTGGGTACAGCCCAGCATCCTCAAGGCCCTGCTGGCTCGCCTTGAGACTATAGGGACCAGGCTTTTGCTGTCTTTTTTAGGAATGGTTTTTCTCCTCTCATACATATTATCTTCTGCCCTGCCATGTTTCTGTTCAGTAATTTATTTTATTTTATTTGGATGTGTGTATGTACTAAACTTATACATTACTTAAATCCGCCAGAAAAGGTTGCTGCCTACAGAAAAAAGTGTTGTTTTTTTTACTTTAATATCCATTTTCTTCACTCATAATAATACATATTGCATTGTACATGAGTCAACAGCATTACAGTCTCCGATGACTATCTTTTTGACTATACAGGTTATGTATCTTGAAAGAAGCGCAAGGCCCTCTTGCCGAGGGAAATAATCCCATCAAATGACGGCAGCAGCTCTTGAGACTAGACTACAATAACACTTGTTCCTGAAAGCAAAAGGTTTTTTATTAATGAAAAACAAAAAGTGCTGTTGTTGTGTGCCATACATGCAGAGTTATGATACACTGGTCCTGGGAACTGCCACCACTTCTACTTCTTAAAAAAAGCTTTCACCCTTCACTTACATCGTTATAAATCAGTATAAAGAATCATCCATTCTGCAGTTATTTTGAATTATGTATTGAAGTTGACCTTTGTGTTGAACTCGCTTCAAATATGTCTACCTGTTTCTTAAAGAGCCTGGGAGAACAAGTTGGCTGTCATATTCAGCTGCGGCTTACTGGTTGTAGAGCTGATTGCCTTGCATTAAGTGCAGCAAACTGTGGAGAGGTGTAGTCGGACGGTCTGTCCTATTACATAGAAGAAACACAGAGATTCAAAATAAATAGACGTCTGGCCTTTTTGTACAAGGAGTCTTGCAGAATTTCAGTGGGATAGAGAGTCTAAAGATCTTTGCAGCCAACGGGCACATGGTTACTCACCTGAAACAGTTTCTGAGCATGCACCTGCTCAAAATGATTGCGACTCCTTCATTCGGTCGTCATGTTCAGTGGATGTGGTGTTTAACTACAGCTGGTATCTTTTTTTTCTTTGTTCATGCTCTGTTGGTGTTCAGCTCACAAAGTTTCCATTTGTTCAGTTGTTGGGTTTAATGGGTCGAGGCTGCTCTGTTTTAGCGTTCAGGGTGCAGTTACAATATATGTCAGTGTTTCACTGCTGCTTTTGTGGACGTCTTTAGGCCTCAGTTTCATTTAGGCTCAACCCAATAATCACATTGTTTGGACTGACATCAGAAATCCAGATGTAATTATTTTTAACTTTTGATTTGCTGTGTAACAGATTCTTGTGCAGTTTCTCTTTCAAAATGCAGTTCAATACAAGCTTTATATAAATGGCGTAAAACTCATTATTAAAAGAGCACAACGCAACGTAATCACAGAGAGTTTTGTCAGGGGTGTTGTTACTGATCTCTGTAAACTGAATGCAGAATCTGTAGGTAAGGGACAAATATTTTTGCACCAGAGGCCGTTTGTTGTCCAAGTAAGCATTGATCAGTTAGGTTTGTGTGGGCTTTGGTTGCAATAGATGATACGGAGAACAAAGGAGGCGTCTTGCATTTGCCAAAATGCATCCAATGCAATGTATGCAGAGCTGGGCTATAGACTTCTGGTGATCTCACGTTCGTCAAACTCCACTTGTTTTCATTTTAACCTTAACCCGGGCTGACGCTGACCCAACTGCCATCGGTTGAGGACATTTGTCACGACTTTTGCAGTCCCCTCTGGAGCCACAGAGGGCTTTATACAACTTTTACAGAAATACTCCCCGACCGTTAAGAGATGCGTAAAATAAGTACCGTTCCTTTTTAAAGGACACGGGGGTCAGGTTCTCCTGGTAGTAGCTTTAATGCATAAGCTGACTGGAGATGTGGCTAGATCAAACACCACTTCCCATTCATTACAGTGGAAAAAGAGGTAGGACATAATTGCTTCCAATTGTGTATTGATCTTGGCTTGTTCACTCATAGAGGACACACATACTGCAACTGTTCTTGTTTGACTTTGACCTGCAAAATTGGCAAGGACAATCAACGAGGTTAATGATGATAAAGTGTTTGAGTAAATTTCACCTGGTGAAACATGTCTGACTGCAACGTAACAATACTGTCCCTAAAAATCTTAGCACGGGTCTTTTAATGGCATGTTTCCTAGTTTGGATATTAATGTTCAAGATATATTTATGGTTCACTTATCCCCTAAGTGAACCATAAATATATCTTGGTGTCTTACAAGTGCAGGAAATGTCATGTTTTTATGTTTTACTGATATTTTATGTCCTTCAATTTGCATTTGGCTGATTACATTCTTACTTCCCGTTGTTAAGGACATAGATTTAGCATTTAGATCAGATCAGCCTTTGTGGTTTTTTTTGGGTTTTTTTTTTGGATGGCGTCATGATTCCCATAACTCGTGACTCACGAGTCCCTGCCAAGCACACACAAACACACACGTATCCTACAATCACACTGAGAGAATAGGATGCCCTCCAACGGCTCAGGTCACTCCAGATTGCATCAAAGGTCCTTTAGCATTGACATTATCGAAGTATATTTTAATAAACTGTGGCTGTGTCATGGTTTAGAGTCAAGGTGTGTGTGTTGGAGGGGGTTATCTATTATCCGCCTGCATATCTATGTGCCTTGTCCTGCCTGTTTACCTGTCTGTCCTTTCCTAAAGCTATGCCTGTCTGTCAGGATATGTGTCTCTATTCTGAATGTTTTGGGTCACTCGGTGCTGTCTGTCACAGCAGTTCGAGGATGACTGCAGGAGGAAGAAGTAGATAAAGTGAATAATTCAGAAACTCAAAGAGTATCTTGGGAGAAATTGTATCAGTATAGAGCAAATGGCTGCTGGGAAATACCCTTTGTATTCTTTCTATACACGACCATTGTGTGGTGTTTTATGAGTGCCCAGGTCTTGTGAAATAGACAGTAACACCCAATATCATGTGATAATCAAACACACAACAGTTTATTATTTTGTCTGTTTAACCGTACGGTTTAACCAATACGGGTTTGTTCTGTCACCTCTACGTATCCTCTTTCTATTTAAATTTGCCCTGTCTGTGGTCAACCTTCTTTTCTCCTCTACCTTTCTCTCTCTACTTATGTTTGTTTTTCGTCGCTGGCTTATTTTTATGTATTACCTCCACTTCTCACTTTCAGTCCGCCTCCTGAACATTTGTTCCCCCTTGTCTCTTTTCCTCATGTCTCCTTCTGGCTTCGCTTCCCTGGTCGATGTTTTAAAAATCGATTTTCTCTTTTATTTATTGTTCATAGCTCCTTTCTTCTTTATTGCCCTCCCCTGTCCTTCTTGTATAACCCCTGATATCCATCCCCCTTTTCTAACACTCATCCTCTAGGGTCCCCGCTCACCTTTTTCCTGGCTATCTTTGACGTCTAACGGAGAGTGGGGATCCACTCAGCTGACAAAGAGAGAGGCGATGACGTCACAGCAGACATGATACACCAGCATCTGCTCTGGTCTAAAAATACACACCACAGGGCACACACAGTCAGTCTGCAGCTGCACTCAGCATTTGTTTCCACCTCCACGCTCTATTGAGATGGCCCAGCTTTTACACAACTGGGGCTTGTGGGCATGCTGGGTTACATGCTGCTGGCCTACAACTGAGCAGCCTTGATGTGTTTAGATATTAACAGTTAAAGACTCTAGGTGGATAAGGATGTAGGGCTGAGGTTTACTGATATGAACACGCAGGAAGATGGACATGGTTAATATCCAACCTGTCAAATTCCATGAATTAAAGGACCAGTGTGTAGGACATAGGAATCGAATGGTATAAATGAAGAATGCAACCCCCCCCCCCACTCACCCAAGTAGAAACTATGGTGGCCACAAAACACATCAGTGTCAGTCAGTGTCTGCTCTAGGCTACTGCAGAAACATCAGTGGGTATATAATAAATCATTCTAGGGTAACCAAAAGTAATCAAATGTTTTATCAGCTACTTTTGTCAGAATTATACAGTATTTAACATATCACTCTTCTGAAAAGGCCTAATCAAACATTGATGTCTTTACAGTATCCTCAAATATGGTTAACTAACTCTCATAACAGTAAGCCTAATGCTAAATGGTTGAAATATTACTGCAGGATCATTTGGGTGAATAACTGAAACGTTGAACGCACTTAATAATTTTATAGTGGAAAAACACACACAAAAATTAAAAATAAACTCTGAGCTCTCCTTCCACCCAGTGGTAAACGGCTCCAGACGAGAGCAGACTGGCGTGACTCTTAATGTTTGTTCTTCAAGAAGCTCTGTCTCTGCCCTTGCCAACTCTTCCTAGAGCTCCTCCGGGCTGCTGAGACCGTGAACCCTGGCTTCAGCAGCAGCTGTCTCTTGGCCAGCAGCAGCTCTGTCCCTCCATATAAATGGACAGTGTATGCATGACGCCACCCATAGGTTTCTAGGGAGCTGTTCTGGAGCTCAAGATCTGTAGCTATGGCCGCTGCCATATTGGTAGTCCTGCCTCTTCCATTCCTCAATAATCTAAAAATCGGCAAAGACGTGGATCATTGGCAGACCTGTGTTTGGCTGAATGATGCCTGTGTCCTCGAAAAAGCCATCTGTAATGCCTCCCACCTCTCAATCAAAGTGGCCACACTGTTAATTATGTGCAATTACCCGGCATGTTCTGTAGCCAGGCTCAAGTGGTTGCTCCGGGAATTGCAGTTTTTTGCGCTTCTGCAGTGGCTTCATTTACCAGCCACGGTTACCGTTTGAGTAAGATGGAAAAAAAAACACTTAAAAAAAAATAAACTGAGCTCTCCTTCCTACCACCAGTGAACGGCTCCAGATCAGAATATTTATTCCTCAAGAAGCCCAGCTCTTCCTAGAGATCCTCCATGCTGTTGAGACCAGGTACCCTGGCTTCAGCAGCTCTCTTGGCTAGCAGCAGCTCTGCCCCTCCGCTCTGCTCGGTTCTCTTCTTCTTGGTTCTCATGTTGGACCGAGGACACAGTGAATGCTACAGTAACTCTGTATTGCCTCTTGAGGCATAAAGCTAATAATTTAGTATGCCAATTTCAGTAGACATCTCTGCAACACAGAATGTTTTTAACATTCTTGAACTTTTTATTTAATCATGAACAATTAGAGAGAATCTGGAGAATCAGTGCCAGCACATAAAGACACCTTTACAGATGTACAGGTTCATTAATCTTTTACCATTACAATGTTGTCTCCAATGTAAACTGTAGAAAGAATACACATCAGGTATCCAACTCTCGGTCCTAAACTATCCTCAGTTTGTTTCCTGTCACTCCTCTTCCTCCTCTCATCAGTGCAGTTTTTTTTCCTTTCTATCTGTACTGTTGGTGTTTTATTTTTTGTGAATCAAGCTTGCTTCTTATTGGACGACACTGGCTCAAATTTCCACGCTGCTTGTGAACTGTCAACAGTCGCAGCAACGCTCACCCAGTAATCACTGTCTTTGAGCAAGACACTGTACCTGCAGCTTCCCGGCACTTAGAAATGGAGTATTGTATGAGTGCTGCTTAGTTCCCTGGTGCTTGAGTGGGTGTTTATGCGTAACCCTCCCTGACCCGGCGTTTAGTCCCTGAGGCTGTCACTGTAAATAAGAATGTGTTCTTAGTGAAGTTGCTGGGATGAATAATTAGTCTTTTTTTATCTGCACTGCTTTTGTGCTCATACATATGTACTTTTTTTACTGAAACCCTTTGTCCTTTTTGTCTGCTCTATCTGCTACATTTATGATAACCGATGAACGTCCCCATGCCGTGGGTTTGATATTTTAACTGTTTAAATATTTACCTAAAATGTTAAAAAAAAAAAGGATAGCAGTAGTAGTCTTTCTTTCTGAAAACATGTATCATTAATTATCATGAATGTATCTTTAAAGATCTCAGACATCTCTTGTTGTTATTTTAAAGTAATATATGCCTTTCTCTGTCCACTCTCCTCTTTGTGCGTGTGTGTGTTTTGTCTGTCTGTTGCTGGCGTTGGCACATAACTAGGGAAGTGGAGCAGGCAGGTCTGTCAGACTTGGAGATCATCTCCCAGCCAGTGGACGATGAGAACCAGTGCTTGGCTCCTCCAGTCCAGCTGGTGAGTTTTGGCTACAGAGATTTGCCCCTTGCAGCATTGGACCTCTCGCTGGCTGGCTCGCAGCTCCTCTCCAACGCAGACGAAGATGAAAACAGGGACGGGTGAGTGAAACTGGTGTTTGTTGCGAACATTGTTCTATGTGATACATACATGTATGGTTTGTCTCTATAAGTGTGAGTGACAGACACGTGATCATTTCTTGGGTTTTAAGCTGCTTCAGAGTGACAGCGATTTGCTTCTGGGAACAGGTTGGCAGCAGGGAGGTGTGAGTGACAGACTGGTGGTATTTTTATGGACTGTAGGTGACTTTTCTGAATTCATTTGGAAGTTGCACAAACACACACTCACAGTCAGCGCTGAGCCAATAGATTCCTGCATCTCATGAGCACTGATTTGTTCGAGGAACTTAAAAAGCCAAACATATCACTCTTCTTAGAAGGCCCAACCTCACTTACATGAAGTATTTATCACCCCTATGTCCTGAGCATGTATATGTACATATGTACATGTATATACTGTATGTTTGCTAAAGAAAAATGACCAGATATTAACTCCTTCACTTATCTCCAATGGCTTTAGACCTTCTTTTTTTTCACTTTTACCTAAGTATTATTTCTGATTTCACACCATAGTATAATATCTCCAAGTTCTTCTAAAGCAGCACATGAACAGTACTGCTGACTGATGAGTATTATGACATTACTTTTACACCTGCGGTCTAGCACGTATCTCCAAAGACCTTCAAAGACAAGGTGAAATGCAAATTAAGTTAAAATACATAATAACTGAAGGATCATCTGATCCATAACTGCTTATGAGATGAATTTACATCTGTGTCTAGATGTTGTGAAAAAAAAAAACGGTATATACTTATGTCAAGGATAGTTGATAAAGAGTAAGTACCTACATACATAACGTGAAGAATGATTCAAAGTAACTCACATTAGTGACGCAAATTAGTATTCAGAGCTCGTCATGTTTGCCCCGAGGTGGTTACATTGGCCAAAACATCAGACTTAAATGCCAGTGACAGCAGTGGTAAGCCATTCATTCTTACCAGTCGTAAACGTACAGCTCTACTATGGAGGTGCCCATCTTTCAAATTCTCCTGGTGGTGTGTATTGAAGACCAAATTTATGCAACGCTTATGCAAAATTCAGTTTTTCCACACTGTACGCAGTGTGATATGATGTAATATGATGTATTTATGGATTGCAGACAGAAAAAAAAATCAGAGGGATCACATGTTAAAGTAAAAACATTTTTTTCCAATGGGGTTCCAAGATGTTAAAGACTAGATGAGTTGAAGCTAAGAAGCTCAGCGAGACGGCAGCTACCCAGCTTGTAGCGGTCTTTGCAGAAAATGCAAAGAGAGTAGATGGAAGGCATCAAGAGGGACACACATCATGTATGGATAGTGAACCACACAGGTTTAGTGAGACCAAATATGTACTAGATATGCTGTCACATCACGTCATTGAGTATGACCAGTTATACCAGTAATAAAATGCATTAATATTGGGATTTCTTTTTAAAGTTCAGCAAAAGTTTAAAGTGTTAAAATTTGTGCCAGATACTGAAAATATAGATCGTAGGTGCTCAGAATTTCACACATTTCTAGCTTACCTCCAGAGTACTTTTTAGCCTGTGAAAAGTTTTGTCATCTCTGGTTCTGAAGTCAGAGTCAGAAAATCACCCTGAGGACACCATCAGGGTGATCTTGGCTTGGTTTGGACACTAAACAGAAACTCTGTGTTACAAACTTTGGATGTGGAGTTTGAAAGACATTTCTCAAGCAGGGGGTACTAACAAAACCATAACAGGTTGCATTGTGGGAAATGTAGAATCTAGTATTTATGGCGCAAAGTCAGGACATCCCCTGGTGCTTTGACTTTGATGATTCCTATTTAAATCTGTCTCTTGTGAGTTCTATTTTCATTTTGCTGATGACTGCACTCCATGCAAACTAAAATATTTTTAAAAGCATCCTTTGTCGCAAATATTTAGTCATTTACTACCATTTAGTGAACCATTTGTAGAACCATTTTGTGGCATTTTGCAGACTTAGCCCTGCGTGAGCTGAACTGGTTTTATGTACTGCACATGTCTACAGTGCATATTTAAAGGGAGGTCAACATATTCCTGACATGAACCATATTTACCCTTTTTAAGGAGACGATTGTAGCTACTGTATAGTGGCACAAGACCCCAGAGCTGTTATCCGCAAACCTTTTACACACACCACACACACACACACACACACACCCCTTCCCCATCACGCCTGCATTAATGTCACATAGTGTGCATGATTATCATCCATCACGTATTAAGTCTCCTTCCCCAAGTCCTTGACTTGCTGTCCCTGTTGCTCAACATTACATCCATTTATCATTAAGTGACAACCTCTGGGTTGTCCAGCGTCCATAAGTTAACCGAGATCAATTCATCATTTCAGACTAAATATCCACTCTCCTCCCTCTGCCTGCTGACAACAGGGGCCTTTATTGTAAGTGACATTTTGCAACCCATGAGCCAAAAGCCGATAATATCACACTCTTCAAGTCTTCCTCTGCTGTCTAACAATATACATCGTCACATTCGGGTTGTTTCATTAAGTGACCAATAGCAGGCTGACAGAAGTTGTACTGCAACAAGCTTCCTGCTGTTTGATGTCACTGATACAGCTGTCTACAGTCATTTAAGACCTATTTTATCTTTGCATGGTAATACTGTAAATTATGTTTGGTTGCATGACAAGCAACTGAGGTGTATCCTGTAAACTTCAAGTTCAAGATTAGTATAAAGCAAATAAATTAAAGATGAATTATACAGTCAACCCAATAAATATAAAAGATCCATGTTACTTCTGACCTGCTGGTCACGGCCCTTGTTTTTCTGCTTTAAAATGATCGTGTAAAATGGCATATGGATATGAGGTCGCGTCACAGCTGCCCTTTTGATTAGTCACAACATTAACAGATTATTATTTTTTTCACTGTTCAACCTGCTCACTGTCCAGTCTTTCTGTTCTGTCCAGAAACTGTGACTCAAATCTGGCTCTTTGCTCAAGCTCTCCCCAGGATGCACATAAACACCATAAGCTGTAGTTCAGGACCCGATACGCGCACACACGTCGGCTACAACCACACACGCTCCAAATCCATATACGCTGCCTCTTCCAAGTACTCCGTTTGACACCAAATCAGGTCTCACTCCATTGGTTCCCTTCAGTCAGCCAGTCATGGCTAGAAACAGATGGATGTCACAGACGCACCGTCAACAGAAGGTGGTGCCGACACTCACACTGCGCTTGTATCCCAACCAGTACACTCCTCATGTGTCCTGTATCATATCAGGGTCAGTGATATCATGTATTTTTGTCGCTATGCGCAATGGTTAGGTGTTTGCTTTGATTGTCCTCGCTGTCTTAGGCTGGTATTGTTGGTGAACAGTGATGAATTATGCATGCAGCATTTTCTTTTGTGCGTAGCTCAACCTGTGAAGTACCTGTAAGGCTGCTCAAGCTAAGAGCTGGGCAATAACTGGGTCACAGTCCAGCTAATGTTGAGTAATCAAAAAACGAGACTACCAATATGTTCAAACCAGCTCGGGCAAGAGCCTTTGGTTCTCCCTTTGGTCCCAGGGCTGAAAAACTGTAAGAACCTGTGCTGTAAGGAGCTCTAACAGCAGATTTACCAGGCACTGTGGTGAAAGTTATTTCACCATTGAGCTCAATTTACTCAAACTGTGCTTAGTGCGATGGGGTCACTATTTCATATTCAAGTCATTAATGCGAAGTGTCTGTCTATAAAAATGCTGCCAGTGGGAGTTGTAATAGTCATCATTCTTTCTTTTAGCTTTAATGAAATTCCATTTAAATCCACCAGGCATGAGCTCCACTAATGTGTATGTTACATCTCCACTATACCTTAACCGCTGTACTAATTTCTCAGATTAATCACCATTACCAGGCCGTGTGTCTTGCCTTATATTGGGAAGTTTCATTAGGGTGTTCTGATGCCTCTTGCTTTGTGATGAAAGAGGTGAAATATCAAGAACCCCTGCTGTTTATAGGTCTTGCATGACATCAGGTGTTTTTGTTTTTTTTTGCCAACCTGTGAGAGTTTTAGACAGAGTACAGAAAACAGGTGAAGCACTGAGAACAAGCAGCGAAGGAGAAAAACAGAGAACCTTCTCTGACATTAAGGCCACGTCATTAGAGCCGGTGAGATGCAGCAAGAGAGCGTCTCACTGAATGTGTCAGTCTGCCCGGTGCCTCTCAGGAGCCAAATTCTATTTTATTCTGTGGGTTTCAGCACCATTGGGCTTTTGGTGATTACGCCTGTGCCTCCATCTCCTCATTACCGTATCGATCTACCTTTCAAACAGACAGCGGCCATTAGCCTTCTTTGATGACATTCACGAGCAACACGCCTGTGCACCATCATCATGTTTTATGATGGTCTCCTGCGGCAGTGGGCGGGCTCCAAAGTCAGCTCTTTGACATCAGCTAGCGCTGATTTTGTTGGGTGGTAACAGTATGTAAGCGCCATCAGGCCTGTATCTGTATTTGCTGTTGGAATGTAGATAGGAATGCCGGAGTGCATCTAGCAGAGAGACTGATTGCTAAACTCACCTTTAGGGAAATGGGCCAGAGGAAATGAACCTTTTTTATGGGCGCTTGGAATGATGAAGTAAAGTCGAGAGAAGGCGAGATTGTGGCAGTGGGACAGCAATCCACAGCCATCAAAATCAAGCCGTATGTGGGAGAGGAATCTATTGACCGCTCCACTGACTCTACCTGGGAAAGTGGATTGCCCCACCACTCACCACACACCCCTCCACTCCCAGCCTGCATTAGCTGGCTCATTGGCTTTCTGAGACAGTGAAGGAGCGTCATGGAGAAAGCCGTGCATGGGGAATGTTTAGGTATGCTCTGCGGTGATGTTTGACAAAACGCAAGCGTGTGCTCCTGAAAGTGAGAACGTCACAGCCACGGTAGAGGTGTTTCATCAACATGGCAATGGCTCATTGGGCGAGGGGCGGAAGTTATTTTCACCGCTAGTTTGGGAATATTTCCCTGTCAGCAAAACTTTTTCTCATCTACTCATTCCAGAAAGGAAATGCAAATAAAAAAAATGCAAACTTAACACATTTCCTGTTTGCCTCAAATTTAATGTACCAACTTGTAGTATATTTTAAAGTTATTGAACTAATTGGTTTTGTTGGCGACAATGAGACTCAGAGAAAATCCGCAGGAAGAAAAAAAACAAGCACATATTTACATGCTGCAACTTACTATATTTTCCTTCACGACTTTACAGATTAGGTGCTAAATGAACAGAGCTTTGTGCAAATATGATTTTCCTGTACTGTAAGGTCACAGCACGTTTCATAGTGGGAAGCGAGCGGAGGGGGGATTAATCAAGAGAAAAGGCTCCTGTGTCAAGCTGCCACTGTGTGATGAAGCACCTACTGTCAGCCATGTTTGCATATCATAGCCTGTAGCATTGTGAAGGTGGAGCTGACCTTACTGCTATCTCTTGTATAGTTCGTTGCCCTCACTTCACATGTACTCACACACACAAACCTTCCTCTCTCTCTCTCTCTCCCACTCTTTCTCTCTCCTGCTCTCTCTGTCTCTCTCTCACACACACACAAACACACACATTTGTGCATGCATGAAGAGAAACACAGCACAGAGTATTTATACACCGAGAGAGACAGGGAACAAGGCCAGGCCTGAAAACCTTTCTCACTGCACTACATAGTGGTTGTTCATCTAATCCTCTGTAATCATGGTTCACTTCATATTCCAGTTTATACTGAGCTGTCACATCTCATTAGGAACAATAGTGCTCCTTCATTGATGCTTCTGCACATTTAGATCAGCTCTCCCTCCTCTCTCTTTCACCACCTTTCTACGTATTTCTATATTTCTTCAGATTTTCTCTTTATCCTCGCTTCTCCTTCTCCCCCCTCAGTGTCTCGTGTTTTTCCATCTTTTTCTGCCCTCGATTTCACACAAAGTGTGTCTTCGCATACTGAATACCAATACACTGAAACAAGCGCTCCGTGTTTTCTCATCACTGTAAATCATGCCCTACGCACTTGTCAGCACATCACGCGCCAACCAAAACTATCGGAGGCACCTTCGCGAGGCTTCAGGATCCTTTCAGTTCACAGTCCTGTAGAGAGGGTGATGAAAGGTGGACAGGTTGGAGATTTCCAGCACCCGTTTACTGTATTGTTGCCTAACGCAGTGTTCCTATCAGGAGAGACGTGGGCGACATTGTGGGAGGTGGTTGTTCTAGCTAGCATCAGGGGGCAGTTGCAGTGTTAGCAGTTTTGGCGTCATGGTAAGTGGAGTGTAGTTATTAATAGAGTTGGGCCCATCCATCTTCCTGTCTAGGAAAAATGCTGGGAGGACCAAGGCGGCGTGGGCTTGTGTTCAGCACTTTCATGGCCGCCCACTCTCCTCCTAGTCATCAAGCTGCTTTTGTTTGTTTGCTCAGTTTTTTTTTCTTTTTTTTAGGTTGAAGGGTTCTTTTGGTGCATTTCAGCTTGTATTTGTGTAGGCTGCTGCCGGTGGAAAAAAAAAAAAAATGCCGGGTGTAACAAAGAATGCCAGCGAGGGAGATTTGAAGGGCCTGGCCTCATCTGTGGCTCGCATTGATGGTTCAAACTGGCAATTACACAGTCGCTGGTGACAACGTGGCCAATCGCAAAAATTAATCTTTTAATAGCATCTGATTAGAAGGCATATTTTGAGTTTTGAAAGTTTATATTGAACAGTTAAGTTGGAAAGTAAGTTAGAAACTGTTGTGGACAAACACATTCGACTACACAGTTTGGAAATAGACAAAATCCTGTGCAACCGAAATAAACAGAACATTGAATAAAAGGTGAAAAAGCTGAAAATAAAATCTAAGGTACAGTGCTGATAATGTGATAAGGAAGAAGGGGAATTATCTGGGTTTATTACTGTCTGAGAACAACGGATAACATCTGGATAAAAGCATGCAGTATAAAAAAGATCTTAAGATTCAAGTTGCCAGACTGGCTCACCAGACCACCCCAACACCCACTGCCATTACAAGTGCACACCTGATCAGTGGAATGATGTCACCTCCCATCCCGGTGATGGGTGTGTGGTTGCCAGACGCTTAGACAGAAGCATATGTTGCTGATATGGCTGTTCCAAATGTGCAAGGAGTCCAGGGTTAGATACGAACACCAGATGGTTCATCTAAATCTGTAGTGAGCAAGGTGGGGGGAAAGAGGAAAAAACAAGTGCTCCTTCTCTCTGCCACCCACCAGCTTTAGGCCAAGGGTCCAAATGTTCCATTTTGGAAATAACTACTGGCCCGTTTGCAAATTTCTGAATGTGGTTAAAAATGGAAAATAAACATGGACCTTTGAATATGATCACAACCATCTCTGGTGCCGGGCGTGGTAAACTTTGGTAACCTGGACATTTGAAATATCTTTCGCAAGACAACATGGAAGGGCTAGGAAATCAAGGTTTGTCTGTAGTTGTCCCAAGGTGCTTCAAGTTGGCACAGAATTTGAAGATGTGAGGTCACTGTATTTGTATTTTTGTATTAATGTTTGTGTCTACCTGCCCAGGGGCCGCAGAAGGAAATGAATAGGCCTGTGGAAGGCTGGTGCTTCTCTTCTCTTTGTATGGAATCAGTGTTTCTGTACACGGTCCTTGCAAATAAAGTTTGTTTTGCCACATTAATAAAGGCATATTTAGGAACAACTAGTGGCATAGAAAAGTTACACTCTATCTTTCTCAATAAGCATTACCAGAGCTGACTTGTGCAACCATTAACTGCTGGTCCATCATTTTTTACTTTTACATGCTGCTACTTTTTTAGAGAAGGGAAATAAAAGTCAAACGTTGAAGTCTTTCTTTTTGAAATAACGCATTCTCTGAAGGCTCTCAACTGGTCCAGCCAATTTGGCCTGATTTAATTAAAGAGCACAGGAAGTTGTCTGAGACAGCGTCCAGAGAGTGACCGGCCTCCCTGTTATCTCTCCGACTTCTTAATTCCTCTGCCACGGGGATGGCTGCTGGCCCATGTAGTGTAAATGCTAAATGTGCATCGTTTGTCAAGTCGATGTTTTCTCTCCGTCTTGGGGGACAGATGGACATCAGAGATTCCCCAAATCATGAAAAATGTTGAAATGGCGCCATTATTTCATAATTTAGTGACGTGTTCAAAGGATTGAATTCATCTTCCAACCCTACGTCTCTTCTTTCTCTAAATAGACCAGCAGTTTAGCCAGACCTAAATCTAAAATGCTACATTTTAAATGATTGAATTAAGTTTTACCGTTATTGATTACATGTACATTAGCCATTACCATTATGTCCAATTTTCAGACAAATATCTAGTTTGTCCAAATCCACAAACAATGATGCAACTGAATAGAAAAATGACACAAGTAGAACATATATGCATTTTTACATATTTATGCAGATTATCTGTTTTGTATTTTTCCTGCCTAGATATTACCTGCGTCAACTTTTACACATCTTTCTATCTCTGCCATCCACAGGAAGTGAGGGTTCAGTATTGTTAATAGAAATACCTGCACAGCACTGTGTGTAGCTCAGTTCACCCCAATCCTCACATTCAGCCCCTAAATCACCTTCAGATAGGAGGTGCAGAGTGGTGACAGCAGTAGTCCAGTCCAGCTTGATGGTGTCAGTGCAGATGTAAGTCGTTCTGTTTTTTTTAAACCTCTGTATCAAAAGATAATTTATCTTTGTAAGAACAGGGTTAATTATAAGCCCTCATGGTACCCTCAGACACAAATATTAGCACTGCATAGGTTTGAAAGTACTACCTCTAGCTCCAAAGTTTTGGTATGATCGAGCAGGGCTTGAAGATGGAAAAAAGTACAACATGTCCCTGAAACAGAGGAACTCACACCCTTTGATAGATTAAATCTTCAATTCAGCAGGATACACAGAAGATTGTACTTTATGTCTGCTTGCTCTGATCACATGTGGCGCATGTTGGGATCAGCTCCACGAAGAGAGTCTTTTCAGCTTCTAGGAAATATAGATGCTGTTTACTGTGTTAAATAATGTGTACTGTAATGTACAATGCTGTTAGTGACAGCATCGCAAATCCCTGACAGGTAATTGATCTCAGTAGCGCTAGAGGAAGTCAATGGCCGAGCATCATCTAAGAAAACTAAAGCCAATGTTAATTTGGCTCTGTTCACTGAGGAATATTAATTTGAATGCCTCGTCTTGAAAGCACCATGCACAGTCTCATTAGTCTTTCTTGTCAGTGGAGTCAAAATACTGTTTTGTTTTGTTTGCTACATCTTAAATGGGCTCCACAATGGCTTCTCTGTCTGATCCATTCACTTCTCTCACATTAGCGCAGATCTATAACTCACTCTGAGTCTATAGTCACAGTGTACTGATCTAGGCTTTCTCTCATTGGCTGCATGCACATGCGAATGCACACATATGGTACATACACACGGAATACCCATACACTCACAGACACACATGCACACACTGACCTTCCTGTCCCCTTGTAACATACAGATGAGTCTTTTCCCAGCGCTCCCACAGGACGGCGAGGGAAAGCTGAACACCAGTTGCCCTTGTTCATTGTGTCGCGTGCATGAGAAACTGCTCGCAGCAAACTTGAGCCTCTAGCTGCAGGTGAAATATAATCTACACCCTATATTTCCTGTTGTGTATGTAACACTAAAAGTGATGCCTTTAATAAGCTTAGCACTTCACTGCGCTCAGAGCACGAAATAAGTCAGGTATCACTCTCTCTATATACTCTTTATATAGGTCTATACATATCAGCTACCAGAAGTGGCCAATCAGAGTTCAGCTTTTTTCATAAAGAGGCTATCTGTGTTGAAAATGTGCTTTGGATGTTTTCCAGTTTAACGTTTGGAGTACCTGTTAGCCTTGTCAGTTATATTTTACACCGACTGACAATAGCAAAGCTAAAGATCAATTTACATATTCCAACATTTGAAGTGTTATCATCTTTACTGAAGCAGCTGCACTACTACTGTAGGTAGTGTAGTATTAGATGTTGACTTGGAGTGAAACTGAGAAGCTGTTATGTAACTGTAAACACCGAATGAATAATGAATTAATAAATAATACACTTGCAATATTGTTGGTGTAAGAAGGTAAACAGTGTTTAGTAATAATTCACTTGTCGTGTTTCATTTTAGCCATTGTCAAGTATAAAAAAAAACAAAGCTCAGAGCGGAAGTTAGCACCTTGGAGATTTATATTGTGACACCAGAGTCAGTCATTTATTGCTTTGGTTCTGTTTTTGTGCTGCAGGAGTTGTGAGGCTTGCTTCTTCCCTGCTGATGTGTTGTGATCAATGGTGCACAGGCATTGGTAATGGGGAACCTTTCAAATGTAAAATTAATTACCTGCAATCTGACAGCATCAGGGAAACTCAGCATGTATTTTATGCTTAGTTGGTACTCTCCCTTTTCTACGCTTGCTTTAGCATGAAGCATTGTGTATGTGTGTGAGTGTGAGTGTGCATTGCTTGTTGAAATGTGGAGCCTGTTAGAGACACATTTGTTTCTAGGGTAGGGTAGGATGCTGCCTGTAAGGTGAGAGCGAATTTCCCATCAGCAGACTTTGATTTTGCTTGAGAGGTGGTTGTATAGCACCTGTTCTTTCTCTTCTTGGTCTTGTTAAAAACAAATTCCACAAGCGGTGTATGATTCTTGACATGTTATTTGCCACTATATGCATTGACATTTAGACCTTGTACCTTGAAGCCACTGGCTGTTCTGGTGGTGGTTCTGGTTTGGCAATAACACAAATAAATAAACAAAGATGGTGTGTTTACTTAACGATGCTTTTAGGATTGAGTTACTATGCCATTGTTGTTTGCTTGTGAGTCACTTTCTGACCTCTAGTGGTCAGATATTGCACAATGCAGCTTTAAATGTGTTCATGCAATCCAATCTGTCGTTCGGTTCATCAAACTGCAAATAAGCTACCTCAGCACTTACTGAGCCGAGTGCCATAAAATCTTCTGCAAACGTTAGTGGTCCCGAGGATAAAGACTACTGCCTTTAGTGGACCAACAAAACTAACAATATTCGAGCTGCGCTAATTATCTTAACTTATCATGCTAACATGCTGAACATCATGTTGCCATCAAAGAACTACTGCGCCCCAGCGCAGTCTCTCAGAACTGCCGGTGCGGCTGTAGACTCTTATGTGTCTAAATTAGTTTCATTCACTGGAATCACATTTCTTGCACAGCAGTGCAGCATAAAAAGGTGCTGAGACGATCTCACTGAACTTTCTACATTCACAACCACACCTCTCATCCCAGACATAGTTGTCATCACCAGTTTCAACGCATCCAAAGTGACAACATCCAATAATAGACTTCAGTCAGAAAAAAAAAACACATTGTAAAAATGTTTAAATGAAAGCAGGTGTTAGCCCATTCATTACACTCCATTGAATGTTAACTTTAGATTACTTTATTCAATTTTTTTTTATTGTGCACTACAGATTGAGAAATTAATTATGAATACAAGACCTGAGGCTTTTCTGTGTGAAGCTTACATGTTTTCTCCTCCAGGACTTAATAAGTAGAGTCTCATGATGAAATCTAAAGAACACACCTTTTTTTTGTATGAGGTCCCTGGGTGGGGAATTGTACAACTGAGGGACCCAGACAGCAAATACCTGGTTAACCTGCCACCCCACCCTCTGCATCCCCAGACACATATGAGTGCAGGGGCAGATGGATTGTTGACTTGACTTTATTCTGCTGACTCCCCGATCCTTTATCTGAGTGAGGTTTGTGAAAGTTAGAATTTATGGCCCAGATCATGACCCTGAAATATCAGGAGTCTGACTGTGCTGTGTATTGATGAATACATGATGCTGTCTGTGGTGCTGATGTAGCAGATGGATTCGTAATATTGCCTTTTCCTCTCTGTCCCGCCTCCCTGTCAGTTTAAACTTAGATCTATAATGTTCTCTAAACTATATACAATAAATACTCAATTCTATACTACAGGCATCAAATTACCAACATGACCCCTCCCAAAGCTAAATAAGAATATTGATTTTAATATTCCCACTTTTTTAATTTCCTCAAAGTTGTCGATAACATGCAATGTTGAAATTTGAAATTGAACTTACCGACACTATTTGAGTAAAAGGACTTATTCGCTATTGTGGTGGATCGGAGTAAGGTGAATGAATTTGCAGTGCAGTCCTTTATCTGATGAGACCGTCACGTGCTGTGAGTCTGACAGTCCCAATGTTTGGTGGCTCACTCGACATGCTGGTATCGATTACTTTCCCTGATTTAATCTCCCTCCTCTATTTCCCTGTCTAGCTCCACTCCGTCTCACCGACAGTGGGAAACAGTGACAGCTAAATCAACCCGCTCAACACACTGCCAGCAGAGAGGATGTAGAGAGATATGCAAAGAAAGAGCAAATGAAGGAATGTGCACAATGTTTGTGTCCAAAGAGTCTTGAAATTTGACAAAGCAATAAATTGCAATTTTGGCTGTAATTTTGTAAATCAATATTAGGATTGTGAAAAAATATCAATGTGAAAATCCACAAAGCCAAAGTGAGTTTGAAAACAAGCAGTTTGAGAGGTGACCTTGTCCACTGTGTGCTCTTGTCTACTAGTGACTTGGGCCAGGTGGTTCTGTCAGGCCGTCAGGCCTGAGTGGGTCAGAGAAACAACATTTGCTACTGTTCTGTTGCTTTAATAAGACTCATTAATATACTGCATGTGTCACCAGCAGCGTTGGATTGCGTCCCCTCTGGGCTGGGCTAGTTTTGGCATGGCATGAAGTAAGGGCACACGCATTCACTGAATTCAGCCTATTTGTCTAACATATCAAAGCTCAGTCTCTGCACTGCCTGGGAACTCACATCTTGTGTTCATCTGTGTGTGTGCGTGTGTGATGCATTGGCTTGTACTGTGCAGTTAGCCTGTAAAAAGACAATACATCAGTACTGGCAGTTTGTAATTTACAAATGTACTGCCTTGTTGGCTCATTTTAACACTGTCCTGTGGTAAATTTGAGCTTGGCCAGGATGCTTCCTTTAGATGTATAATGAAGAAGTGACGCTAGATGTTCAAAGGGGATTGTATTTTTTTCCTTTTTACACACACAAACTTGTGAATGCCTTCTTATAGTCTGTGTGGACTCTGTGTGTCCTTTTTACTGGATGTTTATTTGATCAGGGTCCACTCAGTAGTGAAACACCCCCTCTACACAGAAGACTAGCACTCATGTTGTCGTAGCATTCCTGAGAGTGGGATCCACCTTCTGGCAAGGATGTTAAAATGGGTTACAAAGATGACAATATATGGTTTATTTTGTCCTACTGTTCATCTCCAAAGCATTTAGGTGGGAGTTAAGGCACGCAGTGAAGGAACTTTGACTCAAAATCCTGGCTATGGCCCTATTTAGGGGGATATGCAGGGAAACGGTAAAGTTACCCCAAAGGTGAACTTTCTTCAAGTATTGTATTCAGTAATATTGATTGTGATTAGCTCCACTATGCCATTGACTCCTGGAGCCAATAAAGCCTGAGGACATGGTACTCTTATAAAGTTTGTGAGAAGATCGAGTCACTTTTACCACTTCCTTTTACTACTCCCACTCATAGAGTTTTATTGTTCTGGTAATTTTTTCCTTATTTTAACTTCCCCGCAGCAGTTGAATGAAGCATGAAATCATTTGATAGAAGATGTTCTTTGATGGACTATCTAATCATATGGTGGAAGTTTGCTAAACCATAACCTCTGGAAATAGAGGTTGTTCAAACCAGTGAAATGTTTGGATGACTAAAATGCACAGATATTTTTTTCTTTATTTTATTTTTGGCGTAAAAAATAAAATATTATATATTCCAAAACTGCTTACAGTCTCATTGCACTAAAAGGATTCAACAGGGGAATATGATTGTTGCTGAGACATTTTAGAATATACATTCTCAGTAATTAATATTTCCTTTATTATCATCATACAATCAGAAAAAAAAAGTTTTTGTTAGATTGGACTCTAATGGATGCTGCGTGGTACACACAGTAGCCAGAACTCCATAAAGGTTAGAGAAGTTTATTTCTGAAGGTTGGCTGGTGCAAATCCCCAGAGTCTTATGTAAAATGTGGGTGGTGCTGTCAAGGTGACCTGGTCCCATAGAGCAGGTCCGTGGTAATTAGTGAATATTGGAATAGAAAGAAATGCATATTGATGATATGTGACTAAACAGTCAGTTATAAGGATTGTAGTCGTGACCAGTGGTCAGTTTGTCCTTGCTCATTTGTGTAATCAGTATTATTATCCATGTATCAACACAGTGATTTTTATATACAGTATATACAGTCTATATAGTCTGTTTTTCAGGACGACACGATACCTGGCATCCACAGAGTCTCGCCAAGACTCTGGAGGAGCAGATTCTACACCATCTGGAGCGCGCACATTTGTGCCACCCCACCCGAAGCCAAGAAGATGATTGCTATCAGCATGATTACGCCTTTATTAGATTAGCTGTGCATTGTTTACAGGCTTGTGGCTCTGCCCATGCCAGCCTTTGAAGGAATACTTTCCTCTGAAAAACCAACGGGCGGGTGATCAACTCAACAGCTGCAGAGAACATTTCACTTATTGCTACATAAATGTGTTACTCTGGGGGGGAGAAGCCATAATGAGAATTTTAGAAAAAATGTGATAATTTTGCTCTTCTGTACTTTATTCTTCAGCGATGTCTCCAGAAATTGTCTTTTATTAGGGTCAGACAAATTCCTAAAACAGGTTATAGCAGAGTATAACGAAGAGAAATAAGCTAAAAAGTCATGTTTTCATTTTATTGTGTTCATTATTTATAAGGTTTTCACAACTACTTCACAACGACCTGTCATGGAGGTCGTGTGATTCAGTTCTCCTTGAAAGACACACACACAGACAAAAAGTCACATGTGTGGCCTCTTCCACTGACTGAGCACAAATTAATCAGAGATGAGGAGGTGACACGTAAAAAAAAAAACCCTCTCCCCCAGGGGATAGTTTTGCAACAGTATTGAATAAACCACAATAAATGCTCTGGGTCTTTTATAATCATGTGCTTATACTGCAACCAGCCAAGAAACTCTCCTCTCCATATCAGCCTAAGTACAGAAGAGACTGTTTACATTCTTCTATAGAAAGAAATTGATCTATTTCATCAAAATACAATCTGTCTTTTCAGATCTCAAAGCTAGTCACACAGCAAACATGAAGATAAAAAGTAGGACTTTTATTATGACTCAGTTCCTTTCATTTCTGAACTCTTGGAGTTAATAAATATAATAATAAGTTGCACCTCATTCAAATGCAGCGCGTTTCAAGGAAAGAACAAATCTTCTTCCAGCTTTTGGTGATGTGGTTTAATAGCCTATAACTGGTATTAAAACAGATAAAATATCCAAATTCTCCTGTAATGAATGCAGCATAATCAGTTTTCAAGCCACAGTGAAAATTGAGCCATTTTGCCACCGTTGCAGCTCATATTAGCACCATGCCAAGGAATGAAGACATGATCAGAGGAGAGAAATGCTCTGCCAATGTCTGTCTCCTCCATGCCAGTGCATGGGGAGAAGGGAAAGGTAGTGGACAGAGCCAACTTTCCACTCCAGCTGGAGAGCTGGTGAGAGGCATTGTTTTTTTCTCATCTCCTACTGTCAGCCCTTGTAGTAGCCAGTCTGCAAGACTAGCCACTTATTCAAAATAGCATTGAGTAAACTTGCCAAACATTTCAATGGCCTAAATGCTGGAATCTTAGAGTACCTGGCAAAATAAAGCTTTTTTAATTGACTTAAAAATGTTAAACATCTACAGCATTTCTTCAAGTTAAAGGTTTGATTTTCCATCAGACAATGATCAGTCATTTCATTTATTTTATATCTCACTTGTGTCTCAGGCCACTTATTTAGCTGAACTCCTTCCTTCTATCCTCTACAGTGACTCCCTTCATCACCATGTAAAAAGGACTCCATCAATATTCCAGTCACACCCACGGCTGATGGTCAAGTCACTGGTTCACAGAGCTTCACTGTCCCTTTCTCTGTCAATGCTGTCTCTGACCACACTTCCTTTCCCTTTGCTCTGGCCATCCCCACCAAACTTTGCTTGGATTAAACAGACATCGTGTAAACTACTGCCCTCTGTTGGCCATATCAGGGAGTTCAAATATCAAAGATCAAACCTCTGAAATATTGTTCAGCATTGCACTCAGACTGGGAATCAATGCAAGCATAGGTTCACCCATTAGTCAGTGTCAGTTTTAACGTGCTGTGCTGCAATATAATGAATTCTAAGTGTCACGTCTCAGTATGTATTTTAGTTGAGGCTGTTAGAGATGAATTATTTTCTTACTAAAAGTACAGTTTACATTATTCTTTTGCATCTCTCTTCTGTGTATTGTGCAATGGAATAACCCTTACTTACAAAACTACTTTATATAAAAAGAACCTACCTCTTTTTTTTGCTTACTCTCGTCAGGTCCAACTGGTTGAAGCCCTGCTGCGGCCGCCGAGTGGCCCTGTGGCAGGTCTGTCTGCTCAGCGCTGGATTCAACTGTATCCTGGTGGCGTGTGTCATCCTGGTGGTGCTCTTCCTGTCTCTGGAGCTGCTCATAGACACCAAACTCTTACAATGTAAGCACTGTGCACGCCTGCTTATTTGTTTATTTCTCCTATTTTAACCTTTTTTTAAAAAAAAAATCAAGGGGGAGGTTTGCTGAGTATGCTTATTCCACTCTAACAATACTCTGTGTGACGTTCATAAAACACCTGGGAGGCATCTGGTGCAACACACGCGCAGCTCCGGTGGAGCAGTGGGGAGTTAAACACTGTTGTGTCCTTGAGCATCCGTCCATCCTTACTAACTCCGCCGGTGCTGCACTGTGACCTACCTGCAGACAGTACCAGATTAAGAGAATTTATTTTCATTAATCGGAAATGTGTGTCATTATCATGATTATTCGTATTACTTGTGTCATTTACTGTATATCTTCACTGACACGTTCATGATAAAGATGCAAGGTTTAACCTTGTCATGGTTAACGGTGCAATAATGAGCTACGAGGAAGAGCTCAGTCACAGTAAAAAGGTCCTGGTTTCAAATCTCAGTTGTGTTGGTCTATGTGTGCAGTTTGCTACATCCCCTTGTCCCAACCCTGGAAAGTGCATAGTACATACAAACAGATTTTCACATAAGTAAATTAAAGTCAGAAAATGATTTTGTATGGAATACTAAATATGTATTAAACTTATAAAACACAACATATTGTTAAATGAACATTAAATGTCTCCACCAGACATTTCTCCTCTAAACTTGTCTGGTTGTTCAAATAGTTAAAACTACTTTGTTTTTTTCCTCCACATTAATAACTGTAAAGTGCTACTTGCACATCCTTGTATTGTTATCAGCATCAACAATCTAGTAATAAATCTATCAATACATAGTAGTATATCAGTCATAGCGGAAATTTTTCTGCAAAATGGCTTATGTTTTGTTGATAATTTTTGTGTTTTTGCTTGAGTGGAAATGCAGGACTTTTAGTTATTGAATATTTTTTACCTTGTTCTATAAGTAATTTTACTCAAATAAAGCATCTGAGTACTTCTTCCCCCACTGGCTTTCTGTGTGTAAATGATGGCGGATAAGAGACCATAAATTGAACATTACTGTATATGAGTTATAGTATTAAGTTCTGTGAGAGCAAATATCTAAATAGTAAATGGATAGATGAACAATTAAACACTCGAATGATCTTTTTGAGTGAGACTTTGAATTCTGCCCCTCATTCATTACTCACTCATTATTATGTACAGCATGTATGACCATACAAACATGTCATAGCTGAGATAATTGTAACCGTTGTGTGATTTATTCTTTCGCTCATGTGTATCCGTTTAGCGTCCACTCTTTCCATCACCGCTGTGTGTGCAGTCTTGCCAGTCACAGGCGAGCTGCTGGTGCTGGATGGTAAATGGCTGTGATGGAGAGTGATGGAGAAAGGTGATAATGAACCAAGTTTCTTGTCAATGGCAGCAGGCACACGTCCCCATCGATTACTGGCCAGCATCCAGCTCTGATGATACCTGAGTCTTGCTGCGGGGACTGCAGGGCTCTAGTCACTTTAGATCTGTTGTAATCTAGTGCTTTGTCTGCTGCCAGTCCTACAAGACAAATAGAGGAGTGGGCAACGAGTGAGTGAGAGGGTGCACAGAGAGATTAGTAGTGGGTAGATACAGGTTGGTGCTGTGGAATGGATGTAGAAAGACTAAAAATACTGATGGAGGCAGATATTAAGGAGAGGAGTGATATGGTTAAAAGTTCAAAATGAATTCATACACAAAAGAAGATAAAAAGTTTTTGAATTAGAATGTAAAAAAAATATATTTTTTTATCGAATGACACATGCTTTACTTCTTTCCTTTCAACAGTTTCCAATGCTTTCCAATTTGCCAGCATTATCCACTGGATCAGCCTTATCATCCTGTCACTCTTCTTTTCAGAGGTAAGAGATTGATATTTTTTATCCTTAGAACTTTTGTTTCTCTGACACGTCACATTTCTTTTCATTCATAATTAAATTAAACCAAGCTAAACTTTCTTTGACTGTAGATTATGTGCTATCTACAGCTACACAAATCAGGTAAAGGCCTGAGGAGAGTATGTGGCTGCTCCATGTAATTGTCCAGTCAGGGTTTAGCTTTAGCTTCAGAAATGTTACCTTGAGGCTGGATGGCCGGTAAAATGTCTATCATCTGCCCCATAATTGTAATTGGTCTGAATAAAATTTGAGCCATTGCTTGATAAAAGAATGTCTTATCATCACCGTGGAATAGTGAAAAACAAAATGGAGAGGGGAGAATTGGGCCCACAGGCCTCCACTCCAGTGCAAACCAATTACCCTGACAGCCTCAGCCCCACTGCCCTAAACCAAACATTAATTACCAGTGAGCCAGCAGGAGCAATAATTAAAGCAGAGCTTAATGAGCAGTGGGGATGGGGTTACAGTGATACGATCCATCCAAACACCTTGCCTACTGACATCACAGAAGAAGAGTCATCTGGGAATGGTGTTAGATAGATGTAGCATATCACTAGCTCGGTCTCTCTGCACCAATCAGAAAACAGGATTGTAATATGTGGGCGGAGTCCCTGCACTTCTCACTTGACACCAGCCATGCTGTCCAACATGTACTCCAGATGATGGATTAGCAGGACCATTCGTACATGACACCCCATGCTAATTGGAGTGTAAATCAATGACCCTGCTCGACAGAGAATCCCACCCAACCAACTGCAGAGCACAATGTAGAATTTGATAGATGCTCACATTACAACTGTTGTGTTTTCCTTTTGTAGGCCAAAGATCAGGGAACTGATCTACCTAATCAAAGAGCAATCAATGTATTTACTCATTTGTAGCCTCAACAGAAATTAAACTATTAAACCACTATTAATTAAAACTAACTTTTTAATTTGGGATATTTTAAGGGGTCTAGCAGCACATATTTTAGCATGCTTATTATTCTATCTGAAGAAAAAAAAAGGTATCTGAGGCAGAAAACTGTGTCGCACTGGCCTCTTTTTATTTTAGTCTATGTTCACACATCTTGACAAAAGTTGTTGGATGTGATGACAACTCCAAACGACCAAGAATATTTCAAGGGCTTTTTATATGTATCAGCACACTCCCTCACCCATCTATTTTAATGCTTTCATTTATCCCTCTCTGTCTACCTCAGACTGTCTTCAGAATTGTAGTTCTCGGGATCTGGGACTACATAGAAAACAAAGTTGAGGTTAGTACTGGTGTTATTCGTTTATTGGAAGATCTTGATGACTGCTAGTTTTAAATAATATTTTCAATATATTTAGTGTATATTTTATGTTTTTCACCTAGAGTTTACCCTTAAAAGTTGTAGACAAAGTTTGGGAAATACATTTTGCTTTCTTGCTCAGATTTAGATTAGAAGGTCGATACAACACACATGTCACTATGGTAAATCTGAAGCTACACTGGCACAGCTAGTTAGCTTAGCTTAGCATAAAGACCTCTGGCTCTGTACGGGGAGTAACAAACCACACAGCACATATCTACCAGAGCGATATTTGATTGATATCAGTTTTCTCATGTGGCTTTCTGCAAGAGACCGAATATGTGAATACAACATTTCCAAATATTCCTTTAAAGCGTGTGCAGTACATGAATAAACTTCACATGTACAGTCGCCTTCAAAGTCACGGCTGCGGGACAGGTCAAGGCCCATGTGACACAAGAACATTTGCACATATTTGACTTTTAAAAGTGTCCATTTGTATGACCCCTTCAGGTGTTTGATGGTGCTGTCATCGTGCTGTCCCTGGCCCCCATGGTGGCCTCCACAGTGGCCAACGGGCCCAGCAGCCCCTGGGATGCCATCAGCCTCATCATCACTCTACGTATCTGGAGGGTCAAGAGGATCATTGATGGTGAGGCAGGCAAAAAAAACATAAAGGTTTTTATGTATGCCTTTATGCAAGACGTTCTTGTGGAGCAGCTCAAGGAAATACCCAATTTTTCTTAACTGAAAGGGACTTCGCAGATGCATAAAGATCAGCTTGCCTTGAAAGAACTAAATGACCCCATTCTCTCCATGATTATACAAATTATTTACTATTCAGAGCAATATAGCTATTGATCATCCCTCATGGTAAATTGCTGCCACTCTGCTACTCTAACTTGTATTGATTGTAAGGGCCTGGTTAAGTAGATTCAGAGAGGCCATAATGAATATAGTGGTTGTTCTCCTCTATGCTAATGTGGACTGGTTCGATATCTGTTCGGAGGTCACCCTCACCACGGGCCTCTGACTGCATACACGATCAGCTGCAGTGAGACAGTGGACAAGGAAAGGGTTGGAATAGCTCTCCATAAAGAAATACAGTACAAAACACTGGAAACAGGGTGAAAGAGGCGGTTTAGCTCTGTCAGAAAGTTACAAAAGCCACGTACCAGCATCTCTAAAGCTCACTAATGAATTTTTAAAAAACTTTATTAATCACACAACACGGTGAAATTATTCTCTGCATTTATCCCATCCAGTTGGCACCTGTCAGAACAAACATGCACAGGATCACACACAGTGTGAGAGATGCCTAATACACACAGACTGGAGCGGTGGGCAGTGATTCGGGAGCAGATGTTGAGGGGTATGGTGCCTTGCTCAAGGGCACCTTGGCCATGGCAGGGGGGTGAGCTGACACCCCACCAGCTGTCAGTTCACCTTTCCAATCTTCCATTCAAGCAGTGAATCAGACCCCCAACCTTCAGGTTATGGGAAGACCCACTCTACCACCCCCCTGCAAGATATGTTGTATCTTGTTTAAATTTCTGTCTGGGTGGCTTCAGTCCAAACTCTTAATCATACTCGAGTACATTGTTTGAAAGGATCAAATATATTGAACGAAAAGGGACACATCATAATGACATGATTAATAATACCAGGAATCAATATAATATAGCTTTCAACACCATTGATTTATTCTGGTGAAACACGCTCAGCGGGAGCATATTTCCTGCTTCTTAACATGCAGCTGTGGTGTGGTGGTCTCCAGGGGATGAATTTGAGATTTTCCTGCCGCACACCTCGACCTGTTGGGTTTGATATTTGTGAGTGATTGAGTCTCCTCGCTAGGCAGGCGGCAACACACAACAGAGAGGTGGGAAAAAAATCATCACACTCAAACCAATAAATGTACAGCTGAGGGAACGGCTCAGTTATCATAGGAGAGGGATTGAGTCTCCTGCAGAATTCTCTTGACGTGTAATGGCAACGACGTTTGTGTCAGTCCGACGGGAGTGGAAATACAAAAGAATAAACTGTGGTGGAATTTGTAAGAACCAGAAAACCTAAATGGAATTTATTAGTGGTGTGATAAGACGGGAATGATCAAGCTCTCAAGCATGTAGAATGAATCTCTTCCTTTCCATGCTCTGCACTGACTTCAGAATCCACACTTTCTGTTCCCGTGCTTTTCATTTTCTGCAATTAAATATGCTGACAAAGAAAGCAATACTCACCCACAGTCACTGTATTATTAGTAAATGATGAATGAATGGTGATAAGAAATGTTTCTGTGGCAATGTACAAAGTCCTACATTGGTTTAACATGCATGGAAACAGGATTTTGTTGGTTGATGTATAATGTGTAACAATAAAACACTTGACTCCAGGTGAGAGGAGAGAGTGGAGCAGGGCCTTGTGGGATCAGCTGCAGTGTGAATTACACAGTTATGTGCTACCAGGAGCTGTCAGTAATGCTGTAGCGCACGCACACACACACACACACACACAAACACATTTGACACAGATACAATATGCAGAAGCACAAATGCATTGTTTTTGCACATCGTGTGGCCAAGTAATGATCCTGTGACTGAGCGCTTCATGCCTGTTTGAAAAACCTTCTCACTTTTGCTGTGTGTGCGTGCGTGTGTGTGCGCGCACCAGTGCCAACATGACTATAAATAGGTACAAGGAGCATGTGGTGATGGCTGCTTGCTTTGCTCTGCCCCCCTCAGTATGAGAAAGGCTTTTCATTCTCCCCTGTGTTTTGACAACGTCGGCACTTTAATCTCATAATAGTTTAGATCCACAATCACAGCGGAAATATTGGAATAAGACGAGCATAATTACTGATGTTTCACCTCTTTATGTTGCCCATAGCAACATTCCCCATCAGTGTACACAGTAGGTGCGATATCATGCGGCTGACTTACAAATGTGATCACAGAGAGGTGCGAGGGACTGACTATCTGCCACCTGTGATGACAACAGGTATCCAAATTTACACCCACTCTCCTTTTTTTAGGTATACACCTTCTCATCTGACTCCAGGAAGTGTGTCATGTATAAATAAAATCTGCAGTCAGATTGCAAGAGGTGAAGTTACTGATTGATCAAGATGCGATCTGCATCACTTCCAGCATTGCCGCACACACATCGGATATTTTGCTGCATTACACTTCCATTAATTTGCCAGGAAACATTTAATAAACGAATAAACTGCTACTGCAGTTTAATGTAAAATAAATAAATAAATAAAATACATTTGTGAGTTACAATGAGAGCTGATGAAAACCGGGAAAAAAGCAATTAATTCAAAGCTGGCCAAAGTACGCTGGCAGCACTTCAGTACAACACTGAAGGTCAGGTCAGACTCACTTCTTGTACATCACCGCATAAAAAGAAGCTCAGCTGACCACGCGAACAACTAGAAAGATTTCCATTTTGGTGCACAGCATGTAGCATTTGAGCGCCATTTGAATGCAGCATGGAGTGGTTCATAGTTTTCAGTACTAATGACTTACTCACTTAGTAATTTTGTTTTTCAGCAATTTCGTGCCAGAGATTATTACCCTCTGAAATATGTTTTGAACCCCACTGTACCGCAATGATACCACCGATATTCAGTGTCAGTGTCTGAGCTGAAAATATACTAAAACTTTCTGACACCTTCTAGTCAGCATGAACCATGATCCCTGTGGAGCATTTTCAGCACTCTGCTAAATCTATTTCATACAGGTATAGAGTTACTAGCAATCAGTATTTAATGAGGTTTGCATGTGTGATGACAGACACGGAGCAAAGGACATTTGACCTTATCTGCTCTATGTATTTGACCATAAGCACTTTAACCAGCTGCCTTTAGAAACATTTCTCTATTAGCAAGTTTTGATATCTCCTAACAAACCTGGCAATCATTTTCATTCATTTCATTATATAGTTTGTGACGTTTGTGTTCAAACTCTCCTCCTCCGTCCTTTTCCTCGTTAGCTTACGTGCTACAAGTCAAAGTTGAGATGGAATTGGAGATCCAGCAGTGTGAGAAGACCAAGGCGGTGAGAGAGGAGCAGCTGGAGCGTCTCACTCAGATCTGCCAGGAACAGGCTGTGAGTACGACAATCACTTCTTCACCACTACACGCCCACAAAATGAGCTTGTAAGATGAACACAATGAGGGGAAGATGTTAAGCCCCACACACAACAAACCTTCCACAGCTTCAGTTCTGCTCATATGAAAACTTTTAAAGCTACACTTCAATCCAGGGAATGGGTTTATAATACCTGAACCACAGAAAGTGAGTAGAATACAGCTCATCTTGGACATAATTGGATAAAATGTTCTAATTCAATTTAATTGTAGAGGTTTCTCACTCATTAATTTGTAGACAATTTGTAGTTAATTTATAGTCGTATAATGATCCAGTTAAAAAAACAAAACAAAACAGTCCATAGATGTGTCATGGTAAATCCACATTACACTTGGTCATGTAAGAAACTGTCAGCTCATCTACCACCAGAGGAGGGCAGCAATACCTTACAGACAAGTCCAGTCTTTCCACACGTTTCATCATGATTCCTCAGAGCACACATGCAGACTGATGATCTCATACAAGAAAATGCAGACTACAATAAATATTGATAAAGACTTAACCCTTAAGTGACTGAGTTCAGACCTGACACAATGAATATCATCAGATCTTTCCAAAAAAAAAAAAAAAAACATTGTTCATGAAATTCCTCTTCATAGATGAAGGCAATAGTTTTCCAGTCACTGTTTTAATGTATACTTTAGATGACACCTTATCCTATGAATTCATGTATGCCCTAATGTAGTGAAGAATACAGTTTGCACATTTAATACACAGTTAATACACATACCATGCAGTGCAGTGTCTAATACAATGTTTTGTTGTTGTTGTTTTTCTCTTCATTTTGTGTACACTCGAATTTACTAATGCAATCGTTTCTTGTCAGTGGACAAGATCCTCAAGGCCAAAAAACTTGAATTCTGAGAGACATCACAGGTGTACATCAGTGAAGCAGTTTTACGATTAGATAATGCATGCATTGGAGTAACGCTGAAAAGAGCTCACTAGTAATTAATCTCTTTGTTTTTCAATATGATCTGTCAGGTCTGGACAAACTCTCAACATTGATTCCAATCCAGACGATTCAAACAATTTATAGGAGCTCTGTTTGTGTACGTTGAAACTGTATATCTGGGATGGTGTGACTCTGTCCTTCCATGTTCTCCCTTTTCCTGCCTCTTCGTTCCGTTTCCCTCTCCTCCTGCTCTCCCTGTCTTTCCTTTCCTGCCTTTCACATCTCTTTTTTCTTAATCTCTTATTCGCTCTTACCCTTTAATATCAATTTCTAATCTCTCTGTTCCTTCACCCTCCCAACCTTCTGCTTTACTCTCTTTTTCTACGCATACACACACACGCACCATCTCCAGTTTGAGATCAGGCAGCTGAGGGCCCATCTGGCCCAGCAGGATCTGGACCTTGCGGCAGAACGTGAAGCAGCCATGCAGATCCACCATGTATGGAGCAAGCAGGGCAGGAGTTTTCAGGTTGTAGAAGGCTTGACTCCCGGGGAGTCTGACGATGAGGGTGGCCAGAAAAACCCCAGGGAGCCTCATGCCACTGCAGGTACAGTATGATTTCTAAAGCACAATTTCTAAGAACTGGTGAAACTGTTGATGTTATATGAGTTGGTTGCTGAACATAAGACATAAAGCATACATACAGCTAAATATTGAAGTATTAATACAAATAGAAAATTTAGTACAATGTATAATTAATTGTAAAACACTGCTTCACAATCTAAAAACGAATGCATCTGGCAAAGCCCATGACATTAAAAATACACACCATGCCAGGTGTAGCGTTTGCTTGAGAAAGCAGCATGACAAACCGGGAGAGAGGTGCAGCATAAAGTATGTCCATAATTATGTGGAACAAAAAGTCTCTAACGGTGTAACATCAGGTGAACTGGATGCCAGAGCAGTGTACAGTTAATTTGGAGCAGTAGCCCTGGAGCATCTTCGAGGCCAGTCTCTTAGCCCCTCCACGCTCACACACAACACCCATCTGACCGCAGGCGCTCTGGGATCAATATGAGGGCAAAAAAGCTTTTAGGAACTGGCGAATCCTGGAGAAAACAAGCATGTTCTCTGACACAACGTCAGCTTGCATGGGCTTCTGTCATGCCCCAACTATCTCTCTTACTATCCCCCTTGTGGCAAGGCCAGGCTGGCCAGCCCAGACCACTTGGGCTATTTCAGGTACAGAGTGCTCTGTGCATTGGGCCTTGTTAGGAGAGAGTGGGCTCCTGTCAACATCTGTTCCCCTTCACCTGCAAACCACAATAGGGCACCAAGAGGCTCCACAGTGGCCACAATATTACCCCAAGGGCATAGTGGGAAATCTGGCGCTCAGAAACAAATGGGGCTTTTTACAGAAACATGGTCACTGGGATGCACACTAAGGCCACAGGGCTCACGTCAAGTCAAGTCAGGACAACTCAAATCAAGTCAAGTTTATTTGTATTGCTGAATATTACGCACACAGTCTCAATGGACTTCTCTCACACTCACCTGCAGCGTGCCATCAAACTGTTAAGAACTCGGTCTTTGTAAGAATGAATGCCCTGGGGGATTGAGGGTTTTGCCACCTAAAAGTACCAAACCATGTAGAATTTAAGAACAATCAGTGACAGTCAGCCTTAATCAATGAGCCAGTGGAGTTTGTAGTGACAGCTCACACGGTACTGCAATTGTACTGTGATAACAGAATGGAGGTATTGCAAAGAAAGATATATGTGCTTGGTTAGACCAACATTTCAAAGTACCAAACTGTATAAAATTGTCAAATAAAGGCCTTGCAACATATCGAGCTAAGAGTCTACAAGCCTTGCTACAGCAGTTCTTTGAGCTAAATGCTAACTTCAGATTTCTACATTCTCACAACGACAATGCTGACATGCTCATGTTAAGCAGGTTTAACATTTGCCATGTTCATTATCTCAATTTAGCATGTTGGCATGGCAATATTTGCTAATTAGCACCAAAGCACTGGACAAACTGAAATTTTGACTCAATCATGGTAGCAAATGAAAAGTCAGCGGATCAACAATTCCTCCAAAGAGGGACTTGAAGGAAAATTTGATGGAAAACTTTTGTCATCCTTGAGCGTGTTGCTAATATATGGTACATACATAAATCTAAACTTTGCCTAAAGTCTGTTTATTAGTAATCTAAATAGTGATGGCCTGTTCACCAAGTTTATCTACATTATTATTAGTGCTTGCTAATCTTTGTGGGGTCTTCTCATACCACTTTACCTGTGTTGTAGAACTGACACTGCTGTACTTTAGCCAACACAATTATAGTTTAGATTTGAACTAAAAGGACCTCAGGATGTCAGCTCTCTTTTTCCACAGACATATGACAGCCTGGTAACTTGACTGTCACAGACAGAAGAGAGTCTTTTATATATGCTGGCCAGCCCATTCTTTTTTCTTAAGACTCATGTGTTATTAATTGCGGAGTGATTGTCTTCAGTCTTGTTTTAGTGAGTGCAATGCTTCCTCTCCAGGGGTAGCTCAGGGGGATTAATATTTTAGACTGAAAAATAAATGAAATTACCCATCAGAGTCTGCAGCATGTCCCGGGGGACTGGGGCTAGCACTCAGGGTACTCTGGGTTCGCACTCAGCCAGCGGACAGTGAGCTTAAGGCCAATCAAGCGAACAGAAGAGCATAGCAGATCGCGGCCATTCACCACGCACACTGAGGCCTGCTAGACTGGAGAGATCTGTGCCTGAACAAAGAGATCCTCTCTCTCTCTCTCTCTCTCTCTCTCTCTCTCTCTCTCTCTCTCTCTCTCTTTCTCTCTCTTTCTCTCTCTCTCTCTCTCTTGCCCTCCTGCTCATTCCCCCCCATGTCTTTCAACCCTGTAACCAACCCCACCCTGTCCCAGTTTATTTCTAGTGCACTAGGGTGCAGCTAATGCGCAGCGTAGCAGTGCGTGATCCTGACCATTTGCCATTAAGGCACCTGTGGCCTGGGGCAGAAATCATCTCTGTCAATATTATGTTGTAAACATAAGAGATAGTTTCCATTTGGACTCGTTTGCGATGTTAACACTGAAATGGACCAAAGTACTTACAGACAAATAGGTGTGAAATCCAATTACAGTCACTGCCACACAGTACAGTACTGGTAGTATAAATCAGTCACAATATACCCTAATTGACAGGTCACTTCCTGCTATATATTTACAAATTATTGTCCACTGTGTACAGGACAGATCCTTGTTTAGATTTCTGGAAAAGGGAATTATATGAATACACTTATTGAACCATACATTATGTAGACTGCTCCAGAGAGTGCATTAAAAAAATCACAGCATCACATTTAGGAGTTATTATTTACAACTTTGCTAAAACAATATTATCAATTGCCTTTTTCACGCATCTCCTTTTTATTTTACGTATTTTTAACTCAGATCCAGTTGTACGTGATGACATGAACAACTATATCAGCCAATACTACAGTGAGGCAAGCAGCGGTAAGTGACTATGAACACTGACTTTATTATACACCATTCTGTGTACATATAAATAAAATTAAGTAAAGCAGCGGCTCCTGCTTTTAAAAGTTATAAGGCTGTTAAATCAGAGAACACAACTCCATAGGTTTGGTTATAGATTTGGCTGCAAATAAAACATTAAGTGATGCAATGCATGGCCATTCAGATTTACATACAACACGAGGAGAGCTGGAAATGTAATTTTATGTATATATTTAAATGTAGACTAAAAACTTAGCCTATTTGGCTTAGCTTTTGCAAGACAACAATCTTGATTCTGTACCTAATGGCCTTTGTATAATGACATTGAAACCTCCAAATTTACAGTCACATTTAGCCAGATGTCAGAAATCTGTTGAGTATAGATATATATAGATATACAGATCAGTAGTTCTGTCTATATCACTGGCAGAAAGCATAATATTTTGGATTGTGTGAAGTCAGCGGATAATTTGTTTTCTCTGTGTTATCTGACTTTCTCTTATGTGTTTCAAGATGCTGGAGCTTCTGGCTTAGGTGCCCGCATCATCACCACTGCAGCCATTGACATTCACCTTCCCACCAATCCAAATCCCATCCAGTCAAACCCACTGCTTGCTATGGAGCGGGTGGGTAGCGCCATAAGTGATGCCTCGACCAGCATATCACGTTCTAGTGGCAGCTTGACAGTCCGCCCCCACAGCCTGAGTAGCCACACCCCGGTTTCATCTATGACAGACTGCAGCAGCAGCACAGTTCACGATCTCAGTCTGAGCTACAGCGCCCATCGCTGCTGCCCCCCTTCCTTCTCAGGCCAGGACCCCAGCATGGTGGTGCAGGAGCTACTATGCTCACTCTCTGAGGACTCCTGCCTTGCTCAAAAGGGCCTGTCAGTGGACCCTGTTAATCTTAAGCTTCCCAGCCCTACTGGCTCAGAAAAGGCCAGCCCTGAGCTGGACAACAGAATAAATATCTTCAACCGTAGGAACCAAGAGGAGAGGAGAGGCCGAGGAAGGGGTTGTGTGCTGTTGCAGACCAAGCCACTGATTCACCTGCAGGGCAGCACCACTGAGCCATCCCTGGAGGAGAAGTATCGGCTCCTGGGACCAGCCGATACACCTCTGGGGCACATGTCTGATACATAAGCTACATTTACACAGAAACAAAAGTCTTTTCTCTTTTTACTGCCACCTTGTTTGGCATTTATCGGAACGCTTGTGGCAGGTGAAATCTCCCGAGATGGGCCACATACGATTTCTAAACGGGATATTTCTGTCGCTGTGTAAATCCAATCTTAGCCAAACAAGCTTGAGCCTTAGCTTCCAGCTAACACTGATGCTCCTTAACTTGACGTGTTCAGAAGTCAATAGTAGAAATGACAATAAGAACTTTTAGGCCCTTTGCTATATTGTCCAACCTGCCCTGTTCCTCCTAGATGGATTTCTGAAATCACAAAAGGCCAGATATAGCACAACAAAGACTATAACATCCCAGTAAGGGGGCGTGTTCTCGGACACATTCTTCATCAGGAATTCTTACTTCGAATAGGTCCTAAATGCACTGAACTTTACATGAATTAAAACCAGCAAAGGGCCATTCAAGCCTATACTGAACAAAACCTTTCTGAATTCTGAACAGTGTGCAAACCAAGACACTGTTCTCTGTTCTTGGGATCTCAAGCAGTAAAAAGGAGTTTTTTCTAATGCATTTTTCTTGTTGTTTTGTTTCCTTTTATTTGTATGATCAATTTTAAAACATCAGTCATGCTGTTCT
Source organism: Nibea coibor (assembly GCA_023373845.1). NCBI lineage: Eukaryota > Metazoa > Chordata > Actinopteri > Sciaenidae > Nibea > Nibea coibor. Next base: position 15,085,604 of record CM041738.1, read on the forward strand.
TTGTTCAAACAGCCACAGGATACATAAGACTGGCTTAACTGTACAAACGGCCAATTTTTTTTTTTTTTTTTTTTACCTTTGCCTTTCTGTCACCTGTTTGTTTGATTTCAAACCATTAACCATCATCAAAATTTATTGAATAGCATTTTTGTTTTACTTGCTGACAAAAACATTAGTAGGGTATATTTGTGTGAATGACATGAAAAGGTAGCTTAATTTGACTGGATTCTTCACATGAAACTAGATTGGAGTGCTTGTAGCATGAACCTTTAAAAGATGTGTGCCCTAAATGGCAAGCAAATTCTTTGCACTTTAATGTTTACAGACATTTTTGTAAACTTGATACAGAGGAAGTTATTGCCAAATGCAGGTGTTGTCATTTGAATGAAAATAGCAGAAATAAAAGTTAGTATTTCCTTAACGGCTTTCGGTTTACTGACTCTTGTTAAGGACTCCGAGTGACAGTCACACATGCTTTAAAACATGTGATCACATAGATATACCACGTGGCCTCTGATCAGATATGTTGCTGTCACACGCTGCACTGTACAGCATTATTTCATTAGTGTAACGTGCATATGATTATGAACTAAATTATTTAAGGTTATTAACATTGGAAGACCTGTCACAACAATAATGCTAATTGGTCAAGTCATTGCAAGTGTGTCATGAGAGGAGTCAACCCCCCTAATTACTGTCTTCGTATCATTAATTCAGAAGATAAACTGCTGTACCATTTTGTTGCTTGACAAATGTTTACAAGTATCCAGAGAATGTTTTAATTGTTAATTACTATTACGGCTGCAATTAAGCTATCAACACAAGTGTTTCAAGTTTAGTGAACTGGGTAGTTCATTTGCGTAATTGTGTAGAGTATTGTTTGTAACAGCCTTATTTAGTTGATTTGTAAATGGCACATTACATATGGGGGACTATTACAAATACTCTTGCGGTACACTGACGAATATTATCACTTTACAAGAATTGTGTCTGTAGCTCTTTTGGAGACTGAAAGCTAAAGACTCAACCTCTCTGGGTAACTGGCTTGATGATTTGAAGCTTTGATGCTGCGTTGACCCTCAAATGACCCTCAGACTATGGACCTAACTGGAAAATGCATCTTAACTCCAAGGAAATGATTGCGAGTATGTATGACACAGGTTTAACATATAGGACAAAGAGTTATTATGTATACAATTTGAAAATGTCTCCTTTTACATATTTAAATTTAAATTCCCTGGTTCTTTTTCTTGTTGCATTCATCTCATGTTACGATAAAATATAACACATACAAACTGTAGTCTCGGCAACTCTTGGGATATGTTTTCAAATCACGATAGTCCAGTGTCCATCATAGTTTCCCTTATCATATCATGCAAGTAAATGCTGATGGCCAACAGCCAACACTAGGCCCTCTTATATGAAGAGCCTGTATGCTGTATTATTTACAGATACATTAGAAGACTTGGCTGCAATGTTCTTCTATAATATATTGTACAAGAATCAGTTTAAAGTTGATTTGAACATGAACCAGTGATACTTTTGAGACTTAAAACAATGTGAGATCGACAGTAACACGGTGTGATCCCTAAGCTAAAATATCATAGATGTAATACATCTCTATTTTGACTGCAACAGGATAATTCAGATCAATGTGAAGCAGAATGTTTTGTGTGGTTTACTTAGTTATTGTTTAATATTTAAATTAAATTAAATTGAAATATGCATTAAACTAATGACCAATTAAATATTCCTAATCAAATATTGTCATCTCTGGAACAGCCTACAAGATTACATTATGTTGAAGACTATACGTAATAAAGCTATTTCAAACAACACAGAGGTGTTTGCTGTTTCAGGTTTTCCATTTTACCACAGTTTGTCAGGAAAATTGTGAAACAATGGCAAATAAATACCATGTTGATGATGTAACAGTGCTGTTAAAATCCTCCTGATCCTCAACATTACATTTATAAAAATTAAACATGTTCTGTATTGTACTCAGCAGCCAACTGTGTGTTTTTAACAGCCAACATGTAAGTTGATAACCTGGATCTACAACCTTCTAGCTATTACTAGACGCATCACATCAATCCAGTTTACAAAAACAACAATGCCTATCACATGCCATGGAACAAGTAAATAAGTAATGATCTGCTTGGCTCTCGACACACAAAGGAATCCTGTTGAATGTGGGTGCCAAACACCGGCTCGGCCTCTATATGTCACGGCTGCCTTGGTATTAATGTCTCAAGTGGAGGTGCTGTGCATCTAATCCGAACCCCTTCCAGCTCAACCAGCCGTGTAAAAGAAGAACTAACTAATATGGTTCAACTTACAGCTCCACCACGAGCAGCAGCGCTCTTTGATGAAGCTAAATTATTTGTATGTGATAAAGATATGTCGGTAATACATTTTGCCCATAACTGTATACAAAACAAGGTGAGACAATGATTCAGACGATGATTAAATGATTCATATGATCCCAATTTGTCAATATGTATCACACTAGGACAGCCTGAGTTAAGTGTTCAATTTTGACAGGCAGGGACACTGAGCAGACCTTTAGGAGACATCCTAAGAAGTAAATTGCTTTTGGGACGTCTCCGACGAACCAAGAGGTACAGTTCCTGTCATACTCACAGGAAGCTAAGTGAATTAACAGTCACCATTAGACGCTTAATAATTAAAACGTTTTAATAACGGCACAGAGGGAGTCACTTTAACTCCATTAACATTAAATGATCATTGTTTTCATTCTCATTAACAGAGGGAACATGGACCAGTGATACATTAATGCCCTTTTGAGGCTTAAAGGCATTTGGGATCAACAGTAACCAGGTGCAATCCCAAAGCTACAAGGCGACTGTGGCACGAATGGCTTTTGTGGGCACCACAAAGACCTCTGAGGTGAGCTGTAACTCTTATCTCTTGGGCCACTGAGATAAGACTTGCATCTACCAACTCTCAGGTGGTTGTAACCTCACAGGTTACAGGTATATATTATGCAGACCACCACGTCAGACACACAGTGATGGAGTCTCACATACTGTGGTCTGTTGGTGAGATAGTCTGTTGTCCATGCAGCCACATGGAGTCTCACATACTGTGGTCTGCCGTCCTCCAGGTGTAGCAGCGATCTGTGCAGCAGTGGAACTGCAGGGGGTCCAGCTGTGTGCCCACCAGCGGTCACAGGTGTCGCAGGATGATCCTCTCCATAATCTTCATCAGGTGGGAAGTCAATGCAACAGGCCTGATGTGGTTAGGCCCCTTGGGGTGCGGCATCTTTGGTACCAGGATCACACAGGAGTTCTTCCACAGAGCTGGGACTTTCTCCAGGCTCGGGCTCAGGTTGAACAAGTGCCTGACCACACCACAGAGCTGGTCAGCAGAGTGCTTGCGCAGTATTGGGCTGATACCTTCCAGGATCTGGGCCTTCCTTGCCTTGATCTTCTTAAGCTGACTCGAGTTGATATGTAGATATATTTCTATTTTTGAAGTACCACCTACCCCTAGAGTATTTCACACCTGTGGACTTAAATAGATAATAAAGGGGCTTGTTTCTGCTGCCCCAATGAAAAAAATTGTTTTACAGTTTTAATTCCTTTAATCCCCTTTTGTTAGCCGTCAAGCTGTAACAGTAAATTTCAGTTGGTTTGTATGTGATCCAAGTGCAACTCAACAGCGCAAACATGCAATGCCAACCATGTTAACTGACTGCTACTGAAACATACTGAAAAATTTAGCTGCAATCAATTTATAATTTAACCCTCCTTGTCAACATATAAACTATCAGCCTCTAGTCAGCCATTCAGGGTCTTTGTTAATGGCAACAATTGTCTGACCAAACTCTAGTGTAGATGTCGAACCAAAAAAACTTTTTATTCTATCAGACGTGATGGAAACTGAAATATCTAGGCTCAGAGACACCCAGGCGTTTTTGTTTCTGAATGTTGTTTATTTTTTAAGTGCGCAGAAGAGATTTGAAATGCTTCCCTTTGTCACAGAACAGCTGGGTATATGTTAAAGAGGGTCAATCTGACCAAGAACACATATGTGTGGGGAGTATGACTGCATTACTGCTGTGGTCTGACAGATTCGGAACACGTCTCAAACAGGACCCCTCCTTCAAGAGGCTCTGAAGCAGGAGAAAAATACAAATAAATTATACATCATTCTTTAAAAAGCTTCTCAGGTTTTCTTTTTGAAACATATTTCTTAAGTGCACAGGATCCAGAGCTTCGCTTGGTGGAAGAAATCCACTCAGGAGACTGTTGTCATGGCTACAGAAGTTTTTTTTTTTCATTTACATAAAAATACAGTTTTCCTCTAGTACGCTCCCCTCAGATGCTTGCTATGCTACTTGGAACAAAAGTGGGTCAACAACACACACACAAAAACAAGAAGGGAAATGGAAACAAGACCCACTGAGTGACCAAGCTCAATCACTTCAGTCCTCTGGAGATATTTTAATTATTAAATCAGTTTTTAGTGAATGTAAATCAAATGTATGATTTTCTAATAAAAAGGAGCGCAAACAAACTGTGAACAGAAATAAAAACCAGAAACAAATTCTTGACTCTGATTTGAATAATGTGAAATTCTTTTGCTTGATCTTCATTTTTTACAAAAAGGAAAAAAAAAAAACAAAAAACGATACTGCTCCTGCATATGTTAAAAGCAATCAGAAGAAGACGTACCCTAGTTAGTCATGTGATAAACATGAGGTTTACTGTGATGGTCCTCTGGGAGATGGGACACTACATCACTCTGTGCTCCAAAGAACTGAATCAAATTAACTACAGAACATCAAAATTAATTCAGAAATCCAATGTGTAAGTGTGTAGTTATGCATGACTTGCTACATGAAGGGTAAATTAACAAACATTTTTGAGTAAAAAGCCCAAATCTTCAGGGGAATAGCTGCCACAGATTTTCAAAATCCTACTGAAGCTACAAACATATGTATATAGTCTTGCTTCTGCAACAAATGCATGCATCTATAGTTTAAGACCCCAGAACACCAACAAACTAATCTTTATTCTAAATATTTCACATGTTTTCCTCAATCTCTGAATGCCATGGCCACATATTTATTGCTCCAAACACAAACTTTTTAAATTAAATAAGTGTTCTTGAGCTTGTGAAAAGCTTATGCTATATTTATATTGAAATGCACTGCATGAATATTTAAGAAGGAATATACAAAATACAGTGTAGGTAGTCTATAAAACACAATGTACTGCAACAACTGCAGTGTAGAGCTCATGTAGAAATATTAATATTAATAAAAACAGAATTAATCCATTAGAAACACTAACTGCATCAATTGACTCACTAATTATCAAAATATCTGTGTGTGTGTTTGTGTGTGTGTGTGTAATGTATCCATCCAAAATGAGTGAAAATCTAATCCCTGTTGATGCCATCCGTAAATGTTTCATGGCAAAAGTGACTCAAACTCATTTATTGGAGATTTTTTTTGTACTAGTGTGTAGTTTACATGCCTCCAGGTTGCGACCTCGCTGGCACACTAGATATTCTCTGGCCACCGTGATATCAGCCGTCCTGAATCTACTAACCTTCAACTTAGCCTGACTCAGTAGCCAGGGCTAAATCACAATCACTGTCCTGGCCAGAGCTCAGGGTGTCTGCCAGCGCGTGCTGGGGCCCTGCAACATTTCCATCTGGCGTCTGGGGAGTCGCACATCAATTGCTCTCAGCTAAATGCACTCACATATGAATATTTCAGTACAATTTAATGTTTCAGCTACAGCCCCAAAGGAGCAGAGCATCAATTTGTGAACACAGTTCTCCTGGAGTTAAAAGCCAGGCCGGATAATACAGTATGAAAGGCACTGTCAATCTAGAGGGCCTTTTTTTCACTTGAGAGAGAGAGAGAGAGAAAAAAAGCACGCCCCTTTGCCTTCAGTATCCAGCTGCATACAAACAGCTTTTCAAAGTTTCCTCTGGAAAGTAGCCGACTGAGGCTGCACCAGGCATCTTCTGGTTCACCAGAGTCACCAGTCGATTTGCCAAGCTTGGTCAGTGTTCCCAGAGCTCTGATTGTCTGCCATTTGGTCTCCACACACACACATGCTTACACACAGCTGGTGGAGGGAGCAGGTCAGGGAGTCGTGCACCTGCTGTCCTGTTAATAAAATACCCCAAAGTGATGCTGAAACGTCGTCCTTCACACAGCAAAGCTTCACTCAGGTGTGAGAACATGAGTGCTTTACAAAACATGCAGACTGTGACACAGCTGAATTAATCAGCTGACCAGCAACAGAACACTGCAGAGCACACGGCAAATGACTAAAGCCTGGACTGTTGTGCACATCACATTAAACAGCCCAGTAGCACTAACGGTTAGAATGCATTAAATACTTAAAGCTGTTATTTCCATTTCTGATTAATATGCTGATCATGTTCCCAATTAATCAGATTGTTTGGTGAGAAAATGTGAATCACAATTTCAAGGCGACAAATGTAACATGTACAAATTCAAATATATTTTGAATGAGAATGAGGAAAATCAGCAAATCCTCATGTTTGAGACACTGGTAGCAGAGAATGATTCAAATGCACTTAAATGAAAAGTAAATTATCATACACTAGTTTCTGATTAATCATTTAATTTAAAAAACTTATAAAGATAAGAATAAAGTTATAAATAATATTATATTGGATTTTTGTTTACACGTTAAAATGTAAAGAATACATAGGTAGATACAACAATATTGTATTAAATCCTAATAACAGATGTGCTCTTAATAATCTAATTATATTGCAAGGTGTTCCTGTTGTTTTGCTCAGTTGGAAACAATCCTTGCAAAAAGCATAGTAAATTGCAAATGCAAATCTATTCAGGCTAAAACATGGTGAGAAAACTGGCTTATGGATCTTTATTTTATCAGTACTTTCTCTGTTTGGATTCGATGAACAAAATTCCTGACAGACCAGCTGTTTGGGGCACAGGCGTCACACAGTGGGTGATAGCGTTGTTTTGACTGGTCCAAAACAGAGATGCTTCTTTCCTCATTTAAGTGACACAGCCTCTTGTTAAAGCTGCTGATAAGCAACCAGACTGCCGCTCTGTGCTGATGAGAGTAGCCGATAAGAAAATACAAGATGCGCATTTGTAAAATAAAACAGGCGGCTGACAGTTACACTAATAAGGTAATAATGGCACAGGTTCTTCAGCCCAACAAAGCAGAACTGCCCCGGGGCGCCAATCAAAAATTAATACTAATTATCATGTGAATACTGCATTAACTCTGAAGAATTATGAATTATAAATCTGCAACATGGTTCCCCTCTCAGAACGGCCTCGCTTGCATGAGGGTGTGATATTTTTTTTCTCTGGCTGAGGCCTGTCATAAATAACTGTGCATGCAGACATACCATCACTATTGTGCTATTTAAAAAACAATATGTACTGAAATACACTGTAATTATGTCTTTAAAGTAATACTGTACTCGACCCTTTATTGTCTTAAAGGTCATTATAAACTAATTTGAAGAGATATCTATTTACACACTTTTAATATCTTATAACTCGAGTGCTTATCTTAATTTCACCTTCCGCTGACTCTGGACATAAGAGTGGACTCAAAGCACTTAAACTCACTACTGGTTGTTGTAAATCATTCAGACCTTAAAACCAGCCATAAACCACATTCCAAGTGGTTAAATTGTTGCTAACTACACACTTACACATTGGACTGTTTATTTAAATGTATTAAAATAAAACAATATTAAACTGCACATTGCTGTAGGGAATATTAGAGCAATTATATGTATTGTTATTTAACTGTACTCAGACTGGGTGGATTAAATCTACAGACATACAGTAAGTGTATGTATACAACAGCTGGAAAAAATCATCAAACATAGTATTGTCAAGAAAGAAATTGAAATTGGGTGTTCAAGTTTTTCGGTCACTTAAAGGTGGGGTAGGAGATGTTGGGAAAACGGTTCCAGCAAGCTATTTTGAAAATACACACCCGTACCTTTTCCTCAGACCTCCCCTCAAAACTACGCCTTCAGAGTAATGGAAGGGTCTCTATCTGTTCACGAATGGGTGATGGACGTGTCAGGATCCAATCATAATGCGCAGCCTCATCAACGTGATTGGACGGTGTTTTCCCATGAGTTCGCCCTCTAGATTTGGACTAAAACATTTCGTTTCTTTTGACAAACCTTCTATTTTACTGGCTGCAATGGGGTCATGGAGAGGTTTTCAAACAATACGGTGAAAAAATGCTCCAGAAAACATCTTCAACCCCACCTTTAAATCAATATACAATATTTATGGATCCTTTGGTGAGAGACAAACAAACATAGCACGTACGTGATTGATGACTCACAGGAGCAAAAATCTTTCAGGTCTGGCTGACCTGCGTGTCATTGGGGACGAAGCCAACATCTTGAAGCTCTCATTACATTTCACTTGAGATGGTGATATAATAAAACTGTCTCTCTCGCTCTCTCTTAATCACACAAAATATTTGCAGCATTCACTTCATCAGCCAGCTCATGCTTATTCATCCTGAATAAACATAAAGTCATTAAAGGCCAGCAGAACAGAGATTTGAGTTTCAATTCACACTAAAACCTCATGTGCTGCTTTAGGTACAAGTATACACCAAACTGCACATTTTTAACATCATTCTGTCCTGACAGGCCATAAAGGGACATCAATTTGTGCATCCCAGTTCCAAACTCTAAAATGTTTTAAAGCTGTGATATGAAAGAGAACAACAACAAACAAGGGTCGCCGGCTCAAACCTGAAAAGAAATATGAAGTTCCTTATGATATCCAGCTTCTGAAACTGGATTTGTTTTATTGTATTTCGATACACCGCCACCAGTTTAGCTTCAGTCCTTTTAGTGTGTCAGGTTCCAATGGTAAAGCTTCCATGGAGAAGATGTAAATAAATCAAAAATATACAGCATACAGTGTGCTGCAGTGTGTCAATTGACCTCAACTAGAGGATTATTATTATTGTTGTTGATAATAAAGGGCTGCACAGGTCGGGATTCAAACCTTTGCCCCCATGGCGTGACTTTGCATATGGGACGGCTGCTCTACCGACTGAGCTAAACGCCACCCCTCTTCCAGAGGATTTAAATGATCTGGGTTTGAAAAGTTTACCAAAATATTTGGAGAAATATTAATATTTGGACAAAAGTAACCTGAGTAAGTTCAGAGAGACTATGTTTTAATCCAAGAATTGCTTGAAAAAACAATAGTTGCATAAGGAGTTTATTACCCCGTTCAACAGCAGCACAACCTGAAATGAAGACCCCCCCCCCCCACAGTGAAAACCTTTTCATTGTGCTCACTGTGTACAAAGAGCACAGCAAGAGCCACTTAATTAACAGGCATGTATTCGTGAAAATGTCCATTCAGCATTATGACATGGGCTCAATTCTTTTTTTCTTTTTATTATTATGTGGAAGGGAAAAAAAATGAAGATGCTCCAACAGACATAAACAGATTGGCACAACTTCAACAGAATCAAGCCTGGGGAGTTCAAAGGAATTGGCATGAATTACTTATAGGTCTGACAATAAAGGCAAAGTGCCATAGAACTCTAAAACATTCAAGAGACAATGAAAAGTTTGGTATTGCAGCCCAGGAAAGCCCCCCTCTCTGAATTCCAAAGAAGAACATTTCGCTCTTGCCAAAGTTTAAGTGGATGATTTCAGTCACACATATATATTTCATGAGGTTAATGGGCCCCATCAAATTGTGATTAGAGATTCTTCTGGGAGGCTTTTATGGTGGAGTGACAGCTAGGATGTCTGGGCTTGATCTGGCAGTCATTAACAGGTCACAAACAATAATGCTGCTTGTGATATTTCATATCACTCTGTAGTGAATGTACAGTATATGCACGGAAGACTTAAAACTTAACCCTTGACCTGCAGCATTAGCCAAACAATGTACACATAATCATTTACTCCACGTTCAATATCTTCTCCTTCCGTGCAGGCTGTGGGAAATGCTGTATACAATACAAGCCACTGCCCACATGACCAAAACTTTGCCAAAAGTTTTAGCGAATGATTAAATGCACCACACCTGATGCACGTTTCTATAGCATTAATCAAGATATATCTATACTCTATTATTATGATGAGTCTTCCACGTGGTTGGTGTGCCTCCCCTTAGTCCTATTTGCGTCTTCATTGTTTACACCGCTCACTGCATTTATGACAACAAGAGGCTTACCAGCATGCACGGCTGTGACAAAAGCTTCTTGGGATTTGACCTCAGTGTTGTCTGAAATGGTAGCCACATCGGGCTTAGCAGACACACTGGGGAGGATATTCTGCAAAGGGAACCACAATATGTTAAAGCTTACAAAGCCCTTGAGTGACAGTGCCTCAGTCTATAAAAGTTTAAGTAATGGCTAGAGCGAGCCCTCTAAGGGCAGGGTGAAAGGGTTACGTAAGAAAGCATAAAAGTGGGAATGCTCAGGCTGGTTTTAAAAATATCTGCAATGAATTTCTACGACATTCAAGCCACGTTTAATATAAGAAAATAAGGGGCTTGAATATGATACGACTCTCTCTTAAAAAAAACACCATACCTAGACAATTTAAAGTGACTGATCCGAGTGAGTCAGTCACATTGAATTAACCACATGCTGCACCTTGTTCTAATACTGAACAGAGTGAAGGCTAGCCTAGAAATAAAGATCAATATCAGCTGTAATAAAATACCTAAGATTTAGTTTAATGCATCCTAATTCAATTGAAATACCATTAGATCTACGAGCTGACGGTTCTATTGAACAATCACAGATTACAGAGTGAGGTCACTTATTAAAAAGAAAAAAAACTTTGAGATGCATTAGAACACTGAGACATAATCGTTGAAGTTGCAAAATCCAATATGCATAATACAGCGTCTATTTTTTTTTTATGCATGCCCAAACAATTTGACTAACGGTGAGTCTGGGTTTACTAAATTTGAGTTTGGTGAGTTTAAATAGCTAAAAACTTTCTATACATGTCTTTAATAAACTTCTGATATATAACAAACTTTACCATATTTGGAGCTGCATTTTAAAATGTTAATATGTGATTTTATGCTCATGATAACAAGACAGAAGTAAACTGATGAAGTTTGATGTCTGATGAAGCTGTCAAAAGCTAACCTTGACAACATTCAGACTTTCTGAAATTTTGACACTGACTGCAATAGTTTTCAGTCCTGACAATGAATTCATGACGTGTAAATAAATATAAAGTAAAGAAATTACCTTTTTTTTTCTAATGACAGGCACAGACACATGTTAGAGGCTCCTGCAAAGTGTATAACAAAAATTGAATTCATTTAATTTGGTTCATTTGGTGTGGACCAAAAGCAGCAGAGAGGCAGAGAGGCGTGCGTGTAAACTATCTGATGTGAAACATACTGTGCCTTTAGTACCTTCTACTTTCCCAAAAGGGAAAAAAAAACACTTTGTGGCATTTTACAGTGAAGTGACGCAATTTCGTGCATCCCAACCTCAGCTCACTACCTTCATGTCAGCTGATGTCTAATTATAGCTTGTGTATCAGTTTTTTGTTTGTGCACTGGTGAACTGTTTGCAACAGCAGGCTGCCTTGCTTTTTCCAATGATGGATTGCGCTCCACATGAAACAGTGTCTCCGTGAGCTATTTCTGATGCCTTCAGGAAAAAAGAAAAAGACACAGGAGATAGAGGATGTAAAGTTAGCCGATATGTCACCAGTAAATCACCACCGGCCCTGAATAAGCATGGACTAGTTTAGCCAGACAGCTCTAGATATACTTTGCATTTCTGCTTTTAGTTTTAGTTCCCGTTAAAGCACCTTTACAGTACCAGCTACCGGGCATGATTACTCCCAACATTGCAGACAGCAGCGATGGCTTTTAGTGTAACACGGTCACTTTGCTGTTGTTGTGGTTGTGCTTTGCAACATCCAGCAACCGGGATGCTCTGGAGGAATCCGCCTGTAGAGAAAGTTTTAGATATATACAGGTACATCAAACAAGATGAGAAGCAATAACGCTGTGACGTCACTGTAGATGCTTGAGCAGTTTGACATTTGGAAGCCAACAGCCTGCACTGAAGTCATTAACCGTGTTTCCTTTGTGGGTTAATCGAGTGTCTATTAACCGTGGCAGCAGGTAGGAATAGTAAACGGCACATGGTGACTTGTCTTCACACATACATGTGCAACAACATGAAGACAGCTGGTTTATGTTACACAAGACACACCCTTAACGTGAGACTGCAAATATAGACTTCACTGAGAAGTTAATGAATTGAGTTTTTATTTGAAACTTCTGCAGACTAATGTGCAGGCTAGTGAACTGCTGCAATCTGCCTTTCTGGAATATGACAAATCTCCCATGAATGTCATGTTTTTGTCTGATGCATTCACAATTTGCACAAAACCACAACTGTCTTTTTTTTTTACAGTATAGTTAACTCACCTGTGAGACAGCGCTGAGGAACAAACCCCCACAGCAGATCCTGATTTGCCTTCAAACATCGCCTTCTTCTTGCAGCGTACTAAACACACATTAACAGACACGACCATGACTGAGTAACCTTCACGCGTTTCCTCACAGTCTCACCCAGACTCCTCCTCTCCGTGTGTACACGTTCGCCGGGTCATGAGTTTAAAGTTATCAAGAGTCAGGAGCAGCCCCGCACCAATCAAACCACTATTTTAAGCAGGATGAGCGGGTCTGCTCCGGGCCTTTCAAAATAAGAGTCATTACCTACCTAATACCGAGTTGGGAGCATGTTGTTTTAGGCTGCACTGGCAAGAGAGGGAATGAGGAGCAATAGCAAAACTGGCAACTGCAGAAAAATCTTAATAATGCTCCCGCAGCAGTGATTGAAATGTTTGGTTTGGTTTAACACTACAGGAAGAAGGACACAGGAGGAAACTGTTTGAACAGTCACCGCAAACATTCGCATTGTGCAACAGCTTGCACTGAGAACAATGCACAAGTCAACACTCAACAATCAAACACAGACACCCTGTTAATGGAAATGTGTGTGTGTGTGTGTGTGTGTGTGTGTGTGTGTGTGTGTGTTTAAAAAACAAATATCATGTTTGTGAATCTAATTATAGAAACCACATTTGATCTTATACATATATGGATGCATTTATTTTTCAAAGCAATGTTTTTTTTAATGTAACATGGAACACAGATTTCCATTTAGCCTTCAATTTGATAGAACTGGACTAGATTTGTAACTGTTATCCAGATCATACGTCTTTTGTGGTCGCCTTTATCTAATGTGGACCTGTGGAAAATCATATTTATTTACTTTAGTCTCCGTGCTCATATAGCCCACAGATAGACGGATAGATTCATAGATTGAATTAAAGTCCAATCTGATGCATGCTCCGTGTTTCGAAGAGCAAACCTCTCCCCCCTCTCTGATGAATGCAGTTCTGGTTTTCCTCCAATAGATGGCCTTGTTCTCGAGTAGATGAGCAACCCGGCGGACCAGAGGAGACTTATCAACTGTCCCCAGATCCAGCTGGATTTATGTCCGAAAAATTGGGTTAGCCCCTACACTAACCATAAATTATTGCAACGAGTTCCCCGTTTGCTTTACATGTTTTTCATAAAAGTTCTGCATCTGCTTTTTGCCCTAAGTGACAGACTAACAGTGCGACTCTGAAATATAACTTTGCCATCGTGATCATGATGACTTTGTTTGACCAAGAGATAATAAAGAAATCAAAATAAACTTATTATGGTCATTTGAAGCGACGCGGAAATCCAAGACAAAATATTTGTGCAGCACTGTTTAATAACATGTTATCATTTATAATATGGATCCAATTATACCATAATAACTGAGTTCTTGTAAATGATCTGTTACTGCTTCATTGTTTGTCCAAGAAATTTGACATCTAAGCTTGTTCACGTGAACGAATATGGATTTTTTTTTTTTTCATTTTAAATATTTTTAGATGCAGAAGCTTTGCCATATTTTTTATTCATCCCAGTGAGGACGATGTTGATTATCATGATGACCGTCATCATTAAATATCATAGAAACTAGAAATAGAAATTACAGCTAAAACTTATTTTTTGAATCTTTGAAGAAACAGACTATGACCATATGCATTCTTAAGCTGCTGTCATACATAAATATATTTTTACAGGTTGGGAGAGAGGTCCAGTGGCGTGATTGGAGAAGTCCGGTGTTGACGTCATGACGTCAGAGCAGCAGCGTATGGGACCCTGCAGCCTCCTCAGCCGCCCCCCCCCACCCCCCCCACCCTCCCTCCCTCCCCCCTCGCCTCCCCTCCCCTCCCCTAAGTCCGGAGAGACACACGTTATCAGGGAGGCAGCCGAAGGGCCAGTCATCTCCTCACATCTTTTCTGCATCTACCACAATCCCCTCTATCCTTCCTGTATGGTGGATATTATTTTCAGCTCTTCTTTCTTGGGTGATATGGGGGATCATTCCAAAAGTAAGTAAACTCAACTGCTGCAGCAGTTTTAACAGGCAGATTTTTGCTTTCGTCGCAGTGACATTATGGAGCGATGATATATTCAGCGGAGCACCGATTGCTCAAGTTATTTTCTTAATAATTCAGCGCGGTGTGGTTTTATTTCTTTGGATTTTGCATTTTGGAGGCGCTTTTTACAGATGAAATATTTCAGCATTTTTTCCTTATCAACACTGGCAAAAGTCTTCATCTGTTACATAACATTAAGACTTGTCCAGTCTGCAAAAAAAAGAGAGGAGTTCACTGCAAAACTGAGACGCACAGGCTGGACTTTAAGATAATAATAATAGCAAATGAATAGTCGCCGCAGTTGTTTGTGATAGTTCTCTTCATTTGGCTGTGTGTTACAACGCTGTGCGCTTCTTTGCAGAGAAGCCAGGATTCGCGATGTGTGTAGGATGTGGAAGTCAGATCCATGACCAGTACATACTGAGAGTGTCTCCCGACCTGGAGTGGCATGCAGCCTGCCTGAAGTGTGCAGAGTGCAGCCAGTACCTGGATGAGACCTGCACTTGTTTCGTCCGGGACGGCAAAACCTATTGCAAAAGAGATTATGTAAGGTAGGAGTTTGAAAATATTCACCGTACAGACGGAATCATGTTTGATCGTTTTTAAATGTAACACTGGACGTATTTAAATACAACTATAAAATGTGTTATAGAGAGGCCGGGCATAATTTCGAAAAGTGCGCAAAAAGCAGAATTAACTGCGCAGATTTACAAAAAAAAGAAAGAAAATACACATCACACTATTTTTTATTATTCATTCAAAATTAAAGAGGCTACAGCTCTGAGTTACCAGCCGAAAGTTTTTCAAGTTGTTATTTTTTTAGCCTACATTTCTTCCCAGACTTTTAATTCTTTGACCCTTTTTTCAATTGTCCAGGTTATTTGGAATAAAATGCGCAAAATGCAACCTGGGATTCAGCAGCAGCGATTTGGTGATGAGAGCCCGGGATAACGTGTACCACATCGAGTGTTTTCGGTGCTCGGTGTGCAGCAGGCAGCTGCTGCCGGGAGACGAGTTCTCCCTGCGGGAAGACGAGCTGCTGTGCCGGGCGGACCACAGCCTGCTGCTGGAGAGGAACTCCGCAGGAAGCCCCATCAGCCCCGGACACATCCACTCCAACAGACCGCTCCACCTGACAGGTCCGGTTATTCATTTCGATCATTTTTTATTCTTTTGGTTGTGCTTTATTGTTTTTTATTTTTTACTTGAACCAGTGGAGGGATTTATCATATAACCAGAACATCATACAATCGGCAGAAAAAAGGTGAAAGTGAAGTAAAAGGCCTGCCGTTTAAAACAAATGTGTAAAAGAAAATCAAACATTTTACAACAAATTAAACACGTTACGCTTTTTTAGGCAATTGCTTCAGGTTATAAAAACAAAATAAAAAATTAATTGTCAGGTATTTTGTCCTTCTTTTACATCAGGGTTATTTATTGTGTGGCTGTTAGCCTCTATGTGTGTGTGTGTGTGTGTGTGTGTGTGTTGTTTCTTTAGGCTAACTTTATAATTGATCTCATTAGCTCTAACCTGCTCCGTTGCCATTATCTGAATAATCTGGTATTTGAGTAGCGACTGTGTGTGTGTGTGTGTGTCTGTCTGTGTGTTGTGTGTGTGTGTAGAGAGAGCTGTCATCCTGAGGGCTCCTGCCAGCAGAAAGAGAACAAAGCAAATGTGTGAATAATGTTCACCAACTTCCTGCTTAACGCGCTCCATTCAGAAGAAGCTCGGTGCAGTCACACACAGGCCTGCAGCGGTGACACCAGCAGCATTTCATATTTCAGCTGTGCTTATTATTATTATTATTATTTTTAAGTGTAGTTGAGTTTAGATTTGGTGGAAACGAGTCCCTCCAGTGTGCGGTTAAATTGCAAAAGGCAGGCAAATAAACATCCAAGCAGGAGTTCAGTCAATCCAAATTTACGCAAATCTTTGGCCTCTCTGTGTGACGGAATTTCGTTCTTCTGTCAGTACAAGATGTGAATTCAAAATCATCGTTTGTCCTCTGAAGACAAAGGAAACAAAATGAAATTCCCCCCCAAAAAAGTTGCAGCCTTTTTTTTCCACTTTGCAAGAGCTTTTGATTTAAGCTGTTGTCTCATAAAATCCTGTCAGACTGGGATATATTATCAGCCTTTCCTGTGCAAAACAGCACGATCCAAGGGATAGAAAAACACAGAAAAACGGTGCACGGTACGATTCATGGGCTCCAACAGCACGAACATTTAATAGACTGTTTTCCTTTCTCCGGATTCAGCAGACCCGGTGACGGTGCGGCAGGCCCCGCATCGGAACCACGTTCACAAGCAGTCGGAGAAGACGACGCGGGTCAGGACGGTGCTGAACGAGAAACAGCTACACACGTTGCGGACCTGCTACAACGCCAACCCGAGGCCGGACGCTCTGATGAAGGAGCAGCTGGTGGAGATGACCGGCCTGAGCCCCAGGGTGATCCGGGTCTGGTTCCAGAACAAACGCTGCAAAGACAAGAAGAAGTCCATCCTCATGAAGCAGCTACAGCAGCAGCAACACAGTGATAAGACTGTAAGCATCTTCGTAAGTTTGACCACTTGATTACTATCAACGATTATGTGCTTGTTGTGTGCGTGCTTGCTTATTCTCTAACATCATGACCAAGATAAATGTGAGTTTTGTTTCTGCTCGAGGCGTAAATCTTTATTGAATGCAGAGCGGAGTAAAAAGCAGCCAACAGGTGCAGGCCACATGAACATAACCCTGTCGCTTAATTACGCTTTCAGTGATTTTCTGTTTATATCAGTGTTTGTTTGCCTTGTGGTTGTCACTCCCAGGTCACTCCCTTGTTTTTCCACCACCGATGTGAATCAGCCTATAATTGATATTGAACTTTAGTTTCTACTGGCTTACACTACAATACCCAGAAGCCTTTCCACTCCGGTTCCGGTTGGCTGCAGTGTTATTCTGTATTCAAACTTTAGGTCGATGAATAATGAATCATCTGTTTTGGCTTCAGTTGCTTGACCTGCACGATAAAAACATCCCCTGCAAATAGACTCGATCTGCATCTCTGAAACATCTGTTCCTCTGAGGCCAGAGTGCAATCTCTGCTCCACCCCAAGAGGAAAAAAAAAATTTATTCCAAAAGTAGCATTTGGCACGTGAAAATGTCCTCTGTAACTGAGAAAAAAAAACATATTTATATGGGTCATGAGGACATGTTGATGGCAGATTCTGTCCTGACACAGACACGTGATGCTCAGTGTTTATGTTTTTTTTTTTTTTATTATTATTTTGTCAGAACCTGCAGGGTCTCACAGGAACGCCTCTTGTGGCCGGTAGTCCTATCCGACATGAGAGCACCGTGCAGGGAAACCCAGTGGAGGTTCAGACCTACCAGCCTCCATGGAAAGCTCTGAGTGAGTTCGCCCTGCAGAGCGACCTGGACCAGCCAGCCTTCCAACAACTGGTGTGTGTGTTCAGGACAGACTGAGTTAGACACACACACACACATCACAAAATCTATCTATCTATCTATCTATCTATCTATCTATCTATCTATCTATCTATCTATCTATCTATCTATCTATCTATCTATAAATGGGCCACCTGCACGTCATCATCCTGTCTCCATGTCATCGACACTGCTGAATTATAATGCTTTTACAACCGAGTTTTCAAAATAAAAGCCTGAATATTTCCTCGTGTTCTGACACATTGCTCCTGTCTGTTCAGGTGTCTTTCTCTGAATCGGGCTCTCTCGGGAACTCCTCGGGCAGCGACGTGACTTCTTTGTCCTCTCAGTTACCGGACACCCCCAACAGTATGGTACCCAGCCCAGTGGAGACGTGAAACGGGGCCCACTCAGACCTGTCGGTCCCCCCCTACCCTCTCAACCCCAACCCCACGCCACCTATCCCATCCTCCTGCAAGGACAATTGCAGCATGATCCCGGTTACCCCCCCCCCCCCCCCCCCCCTCGCCCCTTCTTGCATGTGACCAGCTCATCACATCGCTCAAACGACAGAAAGGAGAGTGTTTTTTGTTTTTTTTTTATTCCCAGACATGTAGAGGATTGAAGGAAGAAAGCACCGACTGACTCCCAGTTTTTTTTTTTCTTTTTCTCTTTGGAGCTTTCATGGACAAAAACTAAGCAGAACAATTGTTGCATGACTTGATGCGGAGAAAGAAGATGTACAGAAGACCTCCTGCTGGATATACTACAACAAACCTTCCCTCGAAAAAAAAAACAAAACAAACAAAAAAAAAAAAATTGGAAACGTTTCCACGTCGAAACAGACGGACAGTCTACGACTTCATTGTGAACATATTGTGTCTTGTTTTCTTCAACATGAGAATTTTTTGATACATTTATTGCGTTGTCGAGTCCAGTTGACTCTTTGTCTTAAAGGTCAGAGCATGATAATCTGCAGAATTATTCGTGTTGTAAAATACTTTATCTTAAGGGCAGGATACAGGTTGTTTGAGCTTCTCGGACAAAAAGTAAATTATTGTTATATTATTTATTGTTAGGAAAGCGATTCGTAAAGGGATTATTAACTGATAAAAAAATAAAAAAAAAAGCTGAATACATAACGTGTCTCGATGACCAATCTTTGTACAGGCGCAGCTTTAAAAAAAAATACTGTTGATTTTTGACATTTGCGAGCCAATATCGTGATTATTTAATTTATTAGAAAATGCAGCTCTGTTAGTAACTCTGTCACTGGAGGTGACTGCACGGACCTACTTCAATTTTCTTTTCCGGTGCAGCTTTAGTGACAAAGTCAAATTCACTGTCGTCACAGGCGTCAGGCTGTCATCCAGCGAGTCATTTCTGATTTTGGACACATGAAACAAACGCAAAGCTTCTAGTGCCGATTTGAGGAACACATTCAACGCGCTCGCAAACCTAGAAACAAATAAATTCCAGTTGCTCTGAAAATGCCGTTTGTCCTGTTCAACCTATATCAAGTTAGCCTGTCTGAATTGAAGCTCGGAGGCTCTTGTTATTTTATCATTGGCCTCCATCTGAGCTCTTTCCCCCTTCGGTTATGTAGCAGGAATCGGCCAGTGGTCATTTACTATCTCGGGGGCAAAAATCTGCTGTAAATTGTGCTCAGTCCAGTTACTCTGGTTGAGTCACAAACTGGTCTAGACAGCGCGGAGGGATCGGCGACCTCTTATCTAGTCCTGGCATCACCTGCAAGCGATACACTGACTGAAGCCACAACAAACTAACTAAACACCCCCTCCTCCATACACACACACACACACGCACACCCTCCCCATAGCCCCTCGTATGTGAGAGGGGAGCAGAGAGCAGCTCGTAAAGGGTCACTTCTCCTCCTCGGTTTATTTTCCTTTGGTGAATTGCGTTATTGCGCACGGGTCAGCCGAGATGACAGCTCAGGCTAAATGAGCCGACCTCCTTTACACCGCGTGCAGGACAAAACAAAGCTGCCATGGCTGCCATGCATGTTCTCAGTCTGTGGATCATTCTGTTTTTTATTTTTAGATATACATACGCAATGTGTGTGCACACTCTATTAGACTTCACGTTATGCAGTCCTAAAATCTGCTCCGAAATGTTGTTAATTATTCCAGGAGTGTAAAACCTGCCAGTCAGGTGAGCATCTGTCCATGATTGTCTTTGTTTAGATTAAAAAACAGAAAGGGGGAAACTTTAATGTCTTTATAGCCCATTTCAATTTTGAAGAAACAAACAGAAATGTCCCGGTGCTTTGATTTCCCCACGTGATCCTGTTTCATCGAAACTGGACAAACGATGGAAGAACATATTTAGATAATTAAGCGTTTTTCACTTAAATTCAACAGTTTTGTTTTAAATATTATTTTATTTCGTTTCTCGCTCTCGGACGGCGTCTCAATCGGAAGTTTGAATGACAAAAAGCAGATAATAGATTTGTAATTGAGCTATTTCAAATAAGATAAGCAAACAATGCGGAGCAGATTAAGATAACAGAGATAAGTGAGGAACAACAATGGCGTTTACGGACAAGAATGCAGGCCTATTAACTCTTCTTCGAGCAGAAAATCATGGTGGGGGTCCTATATGTTTGCAGTGCATGGATACTGTGCCTAACTCATCGCCTGGAGGCTCACACGAGATAGAGCACTCTATTAAAACAAAGTAAAAGAATTCAACTCCGCCTGTGAGACAGTGCTATATAAAAATATTAAGCAAAAAACTATTACAATTTTTTAAAAGGGGGATTTTAAAGCTTGAGGGAAGTTTATGGGGAAATAAAAATTAAAAATAAATTTAAGAATAAAAGGTTGGCAGGAAAAGCTCCTAAAATTCAGAACGATGTAAAAAAAAATGCAGAAAAAGAAATAAAATAAAATAAACAGGGAAAATAAAAACAATTAAACACAAAAACAAAAGGAAAGTCTTTTTTTTTTTTTTTTTTTTAAAAAGTGAAGCTGGAGTTTATTATCTGTTAGTCTGTGTTGCTCACACAGATCAGAGATCAGGTCCTCTGGCAGTCGTAAAGTGACGCTTGAGCACCTGAAGGCCGCATGATCTTGTATCAGGTCCGTGGATGGGCGTTTCCCCCTCACTGTTAAACAAGAACCAAAATAAACACCGGTGATCCCTCCGTCCGGAGATCCGGACACAGTATCTGCACCGCTCACCGGATCATTCTTTTTAATTCGTTAGTGGCCTAAACGACCTGATTCTCACTGCGCATGTTTGTTTGGGCCTCGGCGGGCTGACCCGCACGCAGGGACTCCGTGCAGGAAATATGAAATGATTTATTCCTCACAGTTATAAAGGAAACAGTTTAGCCTCCCTCCCATCACCGAGCGTTAACTCCAAACTGTGTCAAGTTGCCACAAACGCAACTGTCATACGGAAGGACACCGTATCATTAATGATTAAGAGGACGAGTCCATTTAAAGGTGTGATGTAATTCTCTAATTGGTGGAATTAGATCACCCGGCGTGCTCTGGGGGACTGCAGCGCCTCCCACGACCACGAGTCACTAAACGGTGACTGACTGACAGACACAGGGATCATTGACATATTCTTTAATCCGGGTAGACTTTCGTTTGTTTCTTTATGGAGAGAGAGAAAAATAAAAATAAAACTCAAAGGACAGACTTTGAGCTGCATTCTGCTTTCCACTGTTCAAATGTCTTCCTAGTTTTTAATACCATGACAGCAGCCCTGTATTCATGCTAGAGCTTAATCTAAGAGCAAAACAGCTTGAATTTGAATATTGTTATTTTATTGAAGGGGCAATTTTTCACCATTTAAAATAAAATATACCAGACTGGAAAAGGAGGTGGCAGCTGCAGATGGTGTTATGATGACACTGTGGGTATATACACTCAGTTGCAGTTCATTAGGTACACCTAGCTAAAATGAATGCAGTCTAAGTCAACAGTCCTGCAATAAATGCTCCCAGAGGTTTTATTGAAGCCGTTTCAGAAAGGTGTTGATTCGACTTTTCTGGCATCGTACTATACTGGGGGAGTGTTTCTAATGTTTTCTTTGTTGTAAATGAGGGTAGACTAAATATTAGAAACACTTCTCAGTTTTTGGTAAATTGTAAATGTGTTTTAAAGGCTGCCTCCAGAGGTTTGACCCCACGCTGGCAGTTTAACATGTTCACCATTGTTCCCTAAACAAT
This sequence comes from Nibea coibor, assembly GCA_023373845.1. NCBI lineage: Eukaryota > Metazoa > Chordata > Actinopteri > Sciaenidae > Nibea > Nibea coibor. The sequence continues at coordinate 15,107,780 of CM041738.1, forward strand.
AAGGAATTGATGGACTAGCCGTGCCAAAGCCAATTACCACAATCCAGTTTAACAGCTGAGTTGTTGGTTTTCTGTCTATTAATCAGAACATTGCCTGCAGGAAAACATGGAATAAAACAAAACTTCTATTTTTTTTGCCCTTTGCGCCTGAATGTTCTGTGATAGTTTGGATTAATCAGACTTTGAGGAAACGGTGGTGAAAGTATGACACCTGGGAGTGTCAGTCATTTAGGAAGAAGGAGAAAATGAAATCTTTTAGGCTTAAATAAGGAATTTTAATCTTGACAGGAAGCTTACATAAATAAGCCAACATATACAGAGGCATTGGCAGGCGTGGTATCAATTTACACATTTACCTCAAATTATTAAACGTATGTTATTATTATCATTATTATTATTATTATTATTATTGGTGTTGTTTGTTTGTTTGCTAGTGATTCATTTTTTTAAATTCCCAGCAGCACTTGATGATTCATTTCCTCTCACATAGATGATTCATGTGCCCATACTACAGATAAATGTAGTATGATGAATAATAATAATAAATCAATAATGATATGTAGTAGATAAACATTTTCATATTTTAATTATTTTAAATTGGATATTTTAGTGAAGGACGTCCGCAGAAACAAAGGACCTGTGCATTTTCATTCACAGGAATTGAAACGCATACAAAAATGCTTTCAACGGGTTTATTGTCTTCAGGACAATTTGCGTGCAACATATTCTGAACTCTCTTTTGTTGCATTGAAAAAAAACTACCCAGACACTATTGGATCAGGATTAGCGACAAACATTGTGTAAAAATAAGTGTGTGGGATTTCTGTGGAGGCTCTGTGAAAGTTTCGACACTCGGGTCCACTGTGACCTTGCTCCTCCAGTGGAGGCCACCAGCAAAGGAATTGCTGGGGCGAACTTCAGGTCCAAAAGTCTCCAGGGAAGCATTCTGACAGGCTGACTTAATGCAGAGTCTGAACTGGGAGATTTTCTTTCTTTTTTTTTTTTCTGCAAGAAAAAGACAGAAAGGGGAGGGTGTGTGAGAGACAGAGTGTGTCGCACTTGAGTGGAAACACAACAGTGACTTGAAAGAGGGGTCTCAATAACGTGTGTTAAATCATACTACGTGAGATTGAAATGACAAATAATGTTATCTGCAGGGCTTAGCGTGTCCCTGCACGCTGGTCCTCCACCTATGAAAGGAAGTGATAAATCACAAAATGAACGGCTCCCTACCGAACAGGACGTGTCAAAATAAGACAACAAAGATCTCTTTATTCTTCTTCATCTCATGTAATACAACCAAACAGAGCTTTAACCCCCGTGTCAGCATCATTATAACTGCGTACTGTGTTTGCACTGTGTTTTCTCCACCTCTTGTCAGGTGTTTTTTAAAAGGGAAATTTAAGGACCAATTCATCTTGGATGGGTAATGGCCAATTTAACATCTGGTGACAAGAATTTAATCTTCTCTACTCGGAGGTTACGCCGATAATGAAAGGGCAGCATCAACATCTATGTGCTGTACCACAGTTGTGTACTATCGATCCTGAATGCTGCTTTTATGGGAAACTGACACAATGAGTAAATATCCACATATTATCCTTTAAACTTTTAAAAGCACTGGGGCCAACAGGGGAGGGGGTATTTTAGAAAGCTGCATTAAAAAAACAAAAAAAAACAAATATTGATTTTTTTAAAAATAAGATTTTCTCTATAAGTGCTGTGTTGACATATTTAGACCATCATCTTTTATATTTTTATAGCCACTGTTTTGTCTAGATTTAAAGAAAAAGAAGAAGAGTTTCGCAGCTGTGCAGCTTTTAATGTTCAAACCCCATGCCCTCTTATCCTCCTGTACTTCAGGTGAACTTAAAGAGAGGAAATTGCAACAGTAGCAGCTCGCCTCCTCTATTACACCAGCGAGCATGTGTGTGTGTGTGTGTGTGTGCATTACAGTATCTGTGCTTTCTCATAGTTTTGTGCATGTTGCTCATGTGTGCACAGGGATGGTGAGCAGACCTCAAGCTTACCTGGAACACACACAGAGAACCACAATCAGCCCTCACTGGTCCCGCCGCTGAGACGGTGTCAGAGCTCCGTAAATCACAGCGCCCCACCCACGCATAAATCTACAGCAAAAACAACACACCATCGCCCATTAGAGAGAGGAGAGGAAGGTTGGAGCCGCCCCACTCGACAATGACTCGCTATAAAACACAATGAGGGTTCACCTGTACTTGCCGCCCCTCCACCATTTGACAGGACCAAACTGTCATTAGCCCAACAAGGAAGACAAACACGTGTCACTGGAAGCAAACAATGAGGCAGCGAGTGCGAGTCACTTAAGATGAGGAACGGCATCAAAAGGTTTCAGGGAGACACTCTGGCGTTCATCAGGGTCATATCAGTGTCAGTTCAGGAGTTCAAGAATGTTTTCAGGAACTCTTTGTGTTTTAGATTTAGTGCTAAAGTTCAATTAACCTTCTGACTCATGCGTTAGGATGGAACAGAGACAAACTTTAATTATAGTGTAAAGAGCAGAAACTGAAATGTAAATGCCATTGATATACAGTTCCTGTCAGATGAAAACGCTGTGAGTCAAAAGAGTTCCCTAGTCACACGATCGAGGGAAATTACTTCCACTTTATATTGATAAGCTTTCATTTTTTATGGGCCTCATACAGTAAGTAGGCTATCATACAGTACACGTAGTGTTATTTCTGTCGATGTTTTTGTGCGGCACACGCTGTAAATGTTCATGTTAACTGTAAATTTTGGTTAAAAAACAACCCAAATCGTATCTGACAAGGCAATAATTACATGTCGCTCGTGTGCCGTGCCACAGCAGCAGTCTGGATCCACACACACACTGTGGCCACTTCAAGAAATGGTCCAACAACAAGGAAGGACACACAATGAGTGACAGAAATGGTCCCGATTCAGTGAGAGATAAGGAAGTGAAATAAAAAAAAAAAAAGAGAGAGAAAGAGGGTAAAGAGGGGAAGGGAGGGCTGTGCTTGCCAACTGCAGCGATCCCCTCATCCCGAGGCGTTCCTGCCACTTTAAGAAATGAAGCAATATCATTAATGGAGGCCTCTCAGGGCTGACATCTTGCTCCAATTCACCAGTCCCCGTCCATCACACCATTACGGTGGGCCCAGCAGAATTAAAATCCAATCACTCCTCTGGCTAGTTTGATTAAGGAGGGCAACTGCACAAAGAAGGGGCTCTGACCCATTGTTGCCTCTGCCAGGGAGTCCCCAGAGGCTGGAGCAGGTTTTTGGTCCCAGGCAGCACCCAGACAAGGCCTGGTCACTGTTGAAGCCTCACAATAATCTGGTGTGACTCTTCACTGTTGAATGTTTTGAAGTCATTTCTGTGGCTCTGTGCAGAACTATGCGCTATGATAGTTAAATAGAAATCAGGTTAAATATAAACATAGACTATGACTCATGACTAACTAACTAATGACTTTACTGATACAGAAAATCTACGTCAGACAAACGTCCACGTGAACTGAAGCAGGTTATATGAAAAAAAAAAAGACAGCTCCAGCTGTAATGACACAAAATAACACCCATACTTAAAATATGTGTTCAAAAATGTTTATTGTGTTACTATTCTATATGCTCCAGTGCATTCTTCTGGATATTTATGTTTCTATGTGCATGGTTGGTTGGATTAGACTTAACAGCTATGAATGGCCATGAAATTTTGCACAGACATTCAAGGTCCCCAGAGGATGAACCCAGCTGACTTTGGTGATCCCCTGACTTTTCCTGTAGTGCTATCAGCAGGTTAATATTTTCCACTCATGTCACCATCATCTGGATGGATTGGCGCAACAACTGGCACAGATATCCACAGATCCAGATGATATATCTTCATAAATTTGACGATGTTTCATGTAGACTAAAGTGTGGCTCTAGGGCTGCTGTTCTGTCGGTCAGTCCAGTCGGTCAGTCACTTCGGACCTGAAATATCTGTTAATGTTGGATGGATTGCTAGGACATTTGGTATAGACATCCACAGTGCTCAGAGGATGAATCCTAATGATGTTGGCGATTCCCTTTCATCTATAGCTCCACCATAAGTTTGACTTAAATAGTACATTTCGACATTTCACCTGTTTATGTTAGCATGCCAACATTAGCAATTAGCTCAAAGTGTGCACAGCCTTGTTATTGTTGCTTTAGACTTCAGTGGATATTGATCGTTGTTTCGTATCATGTGACCTCCTCATTCTAGATGGAACCGCTTCTTGTTCAGATAGATGTTTACCAGGAAGACCTCATAGTTCAAAACTTTTTTTATCTAAAAAGAAAAATAGCTCTTAGAAATTTTAGTGCCTTGCATGAAGGTAGATCATCCTCAGCCGCTACAGGAAGATGTACAAGCACTTTTCTACCTCCTTGATCCAAATGTGTTAATTCTGTTTCGACTTCTTCTATAATTTGAGGCTACTGCTACCCAAGGGGGTCACATCGGTCAGATTGTGTCTGGGAAAAAACAGCAGCATCACAGGTACAGACCCCAGAGTGCAGAGCCTACACCAAATTAAAACCAGAAGGCCAGGGTGAGCCTCCTCAAACGCAGTGACATAAATTACCGGGATTTACAAGATTTTTAAAACACTTTTAACAATACCCCCCTTTTAATGTGCTCTCTGTTTAATAATGCACTTTAGGTTTTAAGAGCATGATAAACAAACCAATAATTCACTTTTTTATCATCTGAGGGTGAAGCCCTTCAGGACCGAGTTCTACAGCAGCGTTCAAAGGGGCCTCGAATGGATCAAATGAAGGGCTGTCGCAAGATGTTTTGGACAACAGTTGAGATGTAACTGGTGATCTCTTTGCTCTCGAGGATAAAAGTACACCAGGGTTCATCTTCCCAAGAACTGGACAACATTTAAAAGCGACACTGATACTGAAAAAGAATAAACACAAGATTTTGTAACAGAGGTTATTGGTTAATGTCACGGGACGAAGAAAAAAATAAAAAGTCTTGGGTCGTGTGGATGGCACATCCAACATAAAAGGATCTTTTATGTAAAAGGAGAAAATGTTAGGCCTGGGTTTCAATTTGAGATAGATGATAAATAATGACAGAAAAGAAACAGAAAACTACATTAGCACACTGCTTTCAGTGAAATATGAAATAGTTTCCTTGGCATATTAAAGTCAACATGCCTCCATCGCTCTTTGTGCACCCGTTTGCTTGTGTGTCTGTAAAGTCTGTCAGTGTAAGATCTGGGAAAGCTCACAGTAGCATTTGGCCGAGTTTTCAGAGTGTGAAGCTTCACAGGGTAAGTCAGTGATTCTCCCGGCTGCCAAAACATATAAAGAAGACTCGACAAGTGAAGGGTTTCATAAATCTTGAAACAATGAAGTTTTAAGATTATCAATCTTTCAGCAGCCAGTAAATGTTGTAGGGTAAAAAATAGGACAAACATATCACAAAGTTCTTCCTATAAGGGGTGGAGGCACTATTGTCATAAATGTAAGAGTTCAGAGGAAGCAGGGTGGAAGACAACTGATGTCTGTGTTAGAGCGAGGACCTGGAACTGAACACACACACACACACTCAAAGACACAATGACTGACACACATTCTCACTGTATGTACGCACACACACACACACTCTCCCTCACACGCACCAACACACGTACTTACTCCAACCCACTACCAGCCACCACAAATCACTGGACCATCTCATATAATCCTCCACCAGCCAGTGCCGCAGCATTAAACATCCAAACAAATTGTCCTTCGTCAAGTGCTCGCTGCAGGAAAAGACATAAAGCAAAAGCAGATAGCTGGGCAGGGCCACGGGGTTGGATCTGGAGCCGTGGCAGCCTCTATGTTGCTCCAAGAAACAGGACGATAATGTCTTGGCTGCTCTCAGCCTGTCAGCACGCATTAAACTACTCCTTGCAACTTTTTTGCAAAAGAGATTTCAGGGATAGTAGAGGCACTGAAGAGCCACTCGATAAAACAAATGGACGTTTTCTGTTTCCCCCGTAGCTATGTGAGCTCTGCCATCTTATTCCTGGTTTGGTTTTAGCCATGCTAGCAGCATGGCTCTAGGGTTGACAAGGTCAGTCCACTATTTTGTGCCTAAAATATCTAAATAACCGGATGGTTTTAAATGAAAACTTCTAAAGATATTCATGGTGCGTAGAATATAAATCCGTTGGACGTTGGAGATGTCCAACTTTTTGTTTTGTTTGTTTGTTTAACAAATCGTCACTGTCCTGTGATAACCACATATCACCAAAATATCAGATGAGATAAGAAAATCTTCATTTTCAGATCTATAGCAATGCATCTTTCAGATCCAGCAGGTTTTTGAGTTGTTTATTCATCTTGAGAAGGAGACTTTCCTCAACCCATCCCTTCATCTGAAAAATCTGAATTTGGAGTTTTGTGTTTTTTACTGGGAAAAAAAAGACATTTCTGCAGAGAACAACTCAAAAAAATATCAAAGGAAGGAAGTGACACATTACTGAAAGGCTTCAGTTCTTCGTCTAGACACCTTGAGCATCTTTTACGCTGAGATCTGACTTGTGTTAAGAAACGGACACCTTGACAAATATCAGTCCTTCAAGATTTCCCCCTGTGCAAACGCAAACACACACACACACACTAGATCCCCATCTTTCTCTCCAAGCAAACTGGAAGTGGGCATGGTCAGGTTTCCGATAAGAGCGAGGGCATGGCGGTATCTGGGAGATCTGAGAGATGCCGAAGGCTCTTGTGAAAAGGAAGCTAGACTTAAGCTGCTGTAGGGACTTATCTTTACAGTTTCCTATACCACCTACTGACAGATCCCGAGACTGTGTAAATTCCTCTGCTTGCTGAAATGACTCCTGGGCAGACAATGAGACGACACTCTGTGTACTGATGTGTACTATAACACAGGGAACAGAGCAGATTTTACAAGGTATGTGGGAGACAAAGACAAACACAAGTTTCACGTGTTGCAAATTATGTTTGAAAACAGACAGCCCTTGAAGTAAACCAATGAAGCGTGCCCACTCTATGTTAGCCGGTTCTATGTTCCAGCACAGATTCCTGCAGGAGACTTCAATATATCATTTATTTGTTGCACTTGTCAACAGCTTTGCTTTGATTTTATTTGATATACTCAGTAATAAGTGACATATTTTACTTAAACATCCCAATTAAAAAGTGATACAGTTAGTGTCCAAATCAGTGCTTGAGCAAATTCCCAGAAGATGATTCAATATGTGAGGAACAACAGGGGTGGAAACATGGCCCAGTGTTATTGTAGAAATGACGGTGAATAAGTCACTCCTGAGATTGCTTTTGTACTATTGGGAAGAGTTATTTATATCCGAAGAGCAGGGGGCATTTATCATCCGAGGTAGTGGTTCCCCTTCAAAGTTCTCCTTTTTATGACGTGCATTATTTCTCGTGCACACACATAAACAAAGCCAGGGCTGCCGGCACTGAATCAGCAGACTGTGTCACCGTGTGGCCCCTGGGTCAGGCCAGCTTTCTTGTGCCGCCAGTGCTTACATTAGCATGTGAAAGGCTAAAGCTGTTCCAAATATTCCCTCTAAACATTTATCCTGCCCGAACCCCGCATGGAAAAATTCCAGGGATAGGGATGAATCCAGGTTGCTGCAACAAGAGGATCTGAGGCGCTAATAACATTTTGTCACAATGACGCAATCAACAAGACGATGAAAGGTTCGAGTGATACGCAGAAATAAAGAATCCTATGAAGAAATCTGTATCATTAATGGCTTTTGATTTGATTTTTGGACAGCATCGTTTTTTTTTGTTTTTTTTTACAATAGAACATTTAAGCATAGCGTTGCACAGTAGTTCATATGTTTGCATTCTGTTTCCAGATTTGTCATTTTCAAATGGGTTTAAACTACGTTTCACATGCCAGGACAGCCATCATCAGTGAAGTCGAGCCTGTCCATAATGTGGCAGGCAGGCAGGCACCAGGAGTCTGTGTTTACACTGGAAGTGCCTGGAAATGAATTTCCCCACACTAGTCTCATTCGTCTTATCAATCTGTAAATGTGTTGCCCCGATGATGGAAGGACACATTTAAAACATTCAAAAAGTATTTTTCACATGCCCGAAATCGCTCTCATTCCTCTTTTGTGCACAGTAGTAACCACTATGGAGCAGCCAGAGGTGAAAAAAAAAACAGCATCCTGCGACTTGCTAGCACCCAAGTTTAGCCACTGCCCTGCTGCACATTTTTTAAATTAGCAAGAGTGCGTCTGCTGGGGGTGACCACAGTGGAACATATAAATATTCAAAAGGCACATGTTGTATTCCCAGTCTGCTCATTCTGTTAACTTTTCCACACTGCGAGCTGAATCATCTGTCATTCACCCTAATTTAATCATCAGCCACTCTCATTCAATTATCCAATATAATATGCAAATGAGGCGAACAATGGCCAGCTCATGCTAATTATGTACATCAGAATAATTAAATTGGATAGAAGTGGTGGAGGGGAACTGAACTATCATAAAATGGGGAGCAGATTCTTTAATTAAGGCTGCAAAAATTTTATTAGAATCTGTAATCTGCCCGTAAATTGTTGAATGGTGGCCATGCACAGGGGGGACATTACTCTTATTGGAAAGCGCTCCCTGAAGACTTGCTCAGGGAAGCACCAAGGGACGTGGCTCATATCAAGGGCAAATCCACCCTAAAACAGGATTCACATTTATTATGGCAATGATCTTGGACTGGGAACAACTTTCCTCAAAAGACTGCAAACCACTGAGCCGTTAATATACTAAAGAAACTGACTGAGAGAAACCAGTGGGCACAATTTTGTTCCGGTTAACTGACTAAATAAAGTTAATTAAATGTAGCGTCTCGAACAAACACTCAAATCTTCTTCCTTGGTTCAAGACACAGCAGTTAGTGGTTAGAAATACAGAGCTTTCCCAAACTTAATGAATAATCTGGACTCTATTTAAACTAGATTTTCACTCCACAGTAAGCAGTACTAAATGATGTAAATTGTATGTGCTGTGCCAAGGCGGCAGAGCATGCCTGGCAGCCAGTTAGACACAGAGAAACATCAACCCTAATCCTCTCCTCTGCTACTGCATGCATGCAGGCACCACTGCTTCCCTACAACAGAACAGCCATGTCCAGCAGCACCACACAAAACAAGTCTGCCATGGGACACACAATGAGTCACTCTTGAGGACCAGCAGACAGCGAGCAGCAGGACCCTGGATGAGGTGCTGAAGCCACTGAAATATTTACAGAGGCGTGTTTTGTTGCTTTTGTGCCGAGTGATTGAAGAGGGAGACCTCTGAGGCGGTCCCCTTCCCCTCTGACAGTCTATCTGGCCTTAAAAAGGACGCAGTGGAAATGAAAGGAAAACACCATTTCAAAAATGTACAATACTTTGTATTTAACAAAACAACATCATTTGCCCCTGAATGTCCTTCTGTGTGTATGATGGGTTAGTTGCAGTGAAGAAGAAGTGCAGCGGTGTTTGAAGATATTGATAAGAAAGCGTGAATCACATGTCATCCATCACCTTCTGTGACGACTGACAGCAACACCTCTGGTGTATCCTGTCCCGGCCAGACAGTATTTGTTAAACATGTCAAGGTGACAGAACAGCAGTAGGTCAGGAGCACTGTAGATTAAAGTGGGAGTAAGTTTGAGTGAGGATGTAGAGACATGTAAACCTGACACATGACACAATACACAGCAGTGATAGCCTGTCTATTATCTTTTGCTAATACATCTACTGTAAATGTGCATACGGGAGAAAGGTCATTGTTTACACTGTGCATCCTCTTTGCCTGACAGGATATGCATGTATATACAATCTGTGTGTGAAACTTAAATGCAATATAAACACGGTCATACTGCATGAAAAAATGCACGGCGTTACAATTTTGCGTGTCAGTGAGTTAGATTAGTTTCTTGCACGTATGTTTTCACAACTACCCTGTTATAAATTCTTAAAAAGATATCCACTCTGTCTCAAAAAAATCCAAAATCTATGCAAATGTAATCATTTCAAAATTTCAAAACTGCATCCTACTTCGGTCAGTTTTCAGTATGTATGTCATGTACACTGGAGTCTTTAAGTTCCCACATCAGATATGTGTAAGTTTCACGCTGCTTCACGACTGGCTTCCAAACCAATTGCAATGTTACAAAATCATGTTTGCGCTGTACATACATACATCCAGTTTCAAAGCGAGAGCTTTCCACCCTTCAGCAGATGAATGTGAAAACAGCCTTTTAGTGTCAAACTCTCCACATACATCACTCTGCACAGTGAAGGTCAAACATCCAAGTGAAGGAACAAAAAGCAAAACACATTTTTGAGTGGAGGGGGAATTTAAGTTGAATGGTTTAAATCCTGCGCGCCCTATTCTATAGTAAAGCGGTCACAGAGAAAACATGTTTTTTTGTGTGTGTGTTTATATTAGTTGATTTTAAGCTTTACATTTTTCACTCAGCGTTATGGATATACGTGTTTGCAATGACCTCAACATTCATTTTATCAGTACACTTTGAAACACAGAGTGTAGCTGTAAAAACTGAATTTAATACCCCATGGACCTTTTATCTTTGAAGTGTATGAAATAAAGTTATAATAAAATAATAATAAATAGTTTCTTTGAGTTAACTCTGCTTTGTATTTTTGCAGATATAAATTGCTTTAAGAACAGTTCTCTCACAAAGTGACCTACTGGTGAATAAGATAAATTATTACCAGCCATTTAACTATGTGGCAACCCTGATACGTCATAAATGTTCTTATCCAGACGACACAATGTTTAGCAATTCACCATGAGTCAGTCCACCTGATTTAGTGTCAGTGACCAAACTGTGCTAGCTCAACTGACATGTTTAACTTTGTCGTCGTGATGATTTCAGTAGTCAGCATTAGTCAGGAGACTTGTTTACATTAACTTCAATCCTGTGCGGATGTTTGCTGAATTAAACATCGACTGTGCTGCCCCGTCTTTAACTGGTCCACAGTTTCGTACAAAAGAGTCTGTTTTTATGCAAAAGTATAGATCCAACTTAGTGCAGGGAGGAAATCACAGTAACTCGCCACAGATAGAATCAGACTAAAACAATGATGCATGAGCTTTTCCCAGCTCATGTTCCCTCTGTTTGTTTGTTTCTGTTTAGTGTCTATCTTGTGGATTTCTACTATTATCTTCAAAAAGGCATCTTTGCATGACAGGGCTTGTTTCTCGCTATTTTCAGAAGACTTCTCCTCAAGTACCCAAAGCACATAAAAGACTCTTCAAACTCACCTTGCTTGGAAAAAAAACAATAGTTGAGTGAATACATGAAAGCAGCAGGTTGACTTAGTTTAGCTTTTGCACTAACAGCGCTATCTCTCGGCCCTGCCTTGTCTGTCCCCATGATGGATTAGCAGGGGTCAAAGGTCACACCCGTTTATTCTCGTAGAGGAAACATCTTTTCCTGATGACAGTTTAGAAGTACAATAAGAAAGCTTTTCTCGATCACTTGCGCATCAGGTTGGACCACAGGGTGATGAGGCTATTGTGGTTTGTGAGCTGCCTGAATCATTGAAATGCATGACGATAAGAACACTATGTGCTTGCACTGTTTAATGTGAGTGGTATCTGTTAAATGACACTGCAGCGTCAACACCAATGTTAATCATTTTTTGTGTTATTAGGACTGATGAGAAAATAGTCTAATGTTGATTCAGTCAACTTTAATTCATTGAATTCATCAAGGTGCTTGATTTGTTTTCAAAAAGTTGCGTATTCCAAAAATCCTTTTTTAAAATCATGTTATTGTGAGAAAATAACTGATTTTGTACCATTAACTTGCACTAATATCTGTCAAATCATTATTTTACCTCAGTTATTAAAATCATATAGTGTGTGTTGATCTCATGAATCTCATATTTTAAATGTGTCTCTAAGACTAAATCTTTACCTGACCGGGCATGTGGCACTTCTGACTTCACCCTTTGTGAGATGTGCTGTTCAAAAATCCTAAATGCAATGATCCAAAATGATCTTGTGGAAGTCATTGGCTTGTATTGTTTCCTCACCTCAAAGTCTAACCTTAGTCCATGCATCTGGGTATGAAAGAGACCCAGCAAAGAATCAAGCCCAGAAAACTCCTGTACTTAAGAGACACCATACGGCAGTACAATCAATGCAATCTCAATCAGAATGTCTTACAATTAATCATTTACCAAATTCCTCAATATTAGCTTGCCAGCAGCAGATCTGTGCAGATTATAGGTTCTGTAAACTCAAGTTAATTAGACTGGAAGTCTCTTTGTGAGAAAGATTCTACAGGTAGATAGACTCAACGGTGTGCAAAAATGACTGGCAACCTGTCAGCCAAGCAAGAAAAAAAAAAGATTTTGGATGTTAAATATCCGAGGTCAAGCTGTCAGAGTCCACATACTGAAAAGAAATCCTTGTTCCCAGATGAAAGTAAGGAAAGCAGGCTGGAAATGTGATGATTTGATTTAACGCAATTATCACTAATAAAGTATTTATGTAATTAGCCTCCAATCCCCAGTTCAACCCAATAAATGTTAAAGTTGTTCACAGCAGGTACACAAACAGACGCAAATCTGTCTGATCTCTCAGAGTGCTGCAACTTAAACCCCTTTCAGGATCCATAATGAGTCAGCAAACATTTTCATTACAAATTTGCACCACTTTCCTCCCTAAATGAGTGAGCCACACTTCCTCCTATAAATACCATGAGCAGGTATCTCTTACTCAGTGGCACGCTAAGCACAGGATGGAGACCTGTATGCCAATACCTCCACAGTGTAAAGGCCTGATTGTGCGTGGGGTTGCCTGGTCACACTTAATGCTGCACTGAGACACCTGAGCATGGAGGACGGCTATTGTGCATCGGCCAACGCCGCTCCATGGCTTTCCTGTCCTCTGAAAATCAAGGGAGGAAGGAGGAAGGTTCATTTCCACCTCCTCCAACTAAAATCAATGCATCTCTTGGACACCGGAGGGTCAGGACTGTCAAATGGCACTACAGAGACACCATTAGGTCTCCAAGAGGCCATGGGTTACTTCTTGATGTACTCATCTGAGACAGCACTAAAGACAAGAGTGCCTCTGTGTAAAAGGTAACGTTTTAAGGATAGATACACACCAGGGCAAGACGACTAAATCTTGAGTAAATGTACAACAAAGTGCAGCCTCTCCTCTCCTCTCCTCTCCTCTCCTCTCCTCTCCTCTCCTCTCCTCTCCTCTCCTCCCCTTAAAGCATTCCCAGACATTAAAACTCTCTCATATTATCCACGACTATAGGTTACATTTACTGGCTACTGTGCAAACTGCGGTTATGGTGGGACTGTGAAATGAGGGAGGGAACAAACAGCAGGTTTCTCACACATATTCAGTGACAGGCACATAGCCGATCAAACAGCTGGCTGTCATTAGAGCACAGCAGCTGGGGTTGACATGGGGTCTGGGTGCAATACACTGAGCGCTGACACTGACACAGACAGGAATCAGTCAAGCTGCTGATACAGATTGCGTTGTGTTGATTTAGAAGCGGTGATTTACCAAAAAATACATTACATAGAAATGGCTTATAAATATTCAGTCTCTCAGTATTTGTGTTATTATTTTTTGTGAACACTTTGTACAACTGTCATGTCTTTGCTTTGTGTTTCTCTAATACTACTCAATGCCACTTAAAGTGACATTATGTAGAAACTGATATTTATCCGAGTTAGCGTCCCTGGTGTCACAGTGCACTACCACTGGTGTAAATATGAACAGCCGTACACAGGCATTTGCTACGATTATATTACTTATGATCAAAACCAGACACTTTAATAACACAGCCAAACATGAAGCCAGTGCAACAACACCAGACATAGCAGCCAGCTAACAGTGCTAGTCCAATAGCAAGAAGCCGAGCTTGGTGTCTGTCTTTTATGTCGCAAAGCTCTCACCAACAACTAAAAATTTGTCCCAGATTCAGTCCTGTTTGGCAGCCTCTCACTTGATCACACCATGAGGCATGCTCACCCAGCTCTGGCTCTGGTGCTCTTTTCGGTGTCACTCCCCATCCCCATGCAGCCCCATGCATGATGATGATGAACAACCTCTTCTGGTCTTCCAAAACTCTTGCGGTACTAATGTAAACTGGTGCTCTCAGCTGACAGTGTGGGCAGCCTGGCTAATAAACTGAGCTAACATGAGCTAACAGCAGCAGCAGCTGTAATTCGCAGTAGTTTTAGATGACCGAGAGCTGCAGATTACACTTGATTGCAATTCAGTGTAGCATCAACATCAACAACAAAACAAAAACGTGGTGGTAGAAAAGTGATGTAATGTTGCTTTAAGAAAAGCATTTTTTTCTGTTGAGGAATATGAACTGTGTGCTAGTACCTTATTATTTATTGGTTATTTATTGGTTCACTCGCTTACTTGTGGAGAGTTAGATGAGAGGTTATAGCGCTCATGTCACTATTTCTTGGCAGGCTACACCCTGACTGGCTGTTTGCTCACTCTTTCCTAAGCTAAACTAATCATCTGTTGCCTCATATTTACTGTACAGACATGAGACTCGTATCAAACTTTAAATCTAACTCTCTGCAAGAAAGCAAGAGAGTGAATTTTCCAAACTATCAAACCATTCCCTAAGGATAGGCTGATATTACTGTTTTTTTTAAGTAAAAAAAAAAATGAATGCAGAACCTTCACATGACCTGAGCCATCATAGCATTTCTACTTTCTCTCATGGAAAAGATTTCAGTTTCCCTATAAGAGACCCACACCAGATGAAAAGCTTTCATGAATTGGGCATGGGTTGAACAAACAGTAATAGAAAATGTCACAGATTAGCAGGCTACTTAAAAAAGAGTTATGACACTCTTAGAACATGTAAATATATAGGCCTTCTGTAAATCTGTAGGATTCTGTTCATCGCGGGAACACTCATATCTGCTCCTGAAAGTGAGTTCATGTTGAGTGATTGAGAGGACAGGCTGTCTTCCATCTGTTTGCCTCCTAGATTACTATCATTACCTCTCCGCCGCCGCAGACTTATTCACATCCTACGCAACGCTGATAAAAGCCGCCTGACCAACGTCGACGGCACGTGAAAGAAAAAAGCGCCAGCTTATGCCTTTCATTGCACCAATGAAAATAAGAAATCCACCAAGTGACAGGGAGCGTTTGACTGAAGGCGGGGGGAGAGACAGAGGAGAACTTGATAGTGCGAGAGGAAGTGGAGGGAGCGCTGTCCAAAACTGATTGGGTTTGAAGTAATGCCAGCAAGCTGTGGTAGAAAGACGCTTAAAAAAAAAAAAAAAAAAAAAGAGAGTAGCCTTGGGAAAGATTTATCATGTATTTACCACATATATTTACATACTTTGACACACTTTAAAGATGCACTTGCTAGACGTAACAGCAAAGAACACTGGACAACAGTGAATATATAAAAAAAAGGGGTTCTCCCCACAATAGCTGAGCTGAAATTCAATACACTACCCATTAAGGGAGAGTCCATCATGACAATGCATTATTGTGATATCACAAATTTGTCTGGCAGGGACAGGTCCAGAGAACATTCCCTCTCCGCCCACAGCAGTACAAATCACTGGTAATTGGCCTATTACTCTGTCGCCAGGTCTGCTTCGGTAGTCGAGCTTACAGAGCCCTGGGAGGAGCCGGTGCAGGGATCCGTCTCACCTTGTCTGAGTGACTCAGGTATGTCTACCCTAGAGGGACTACAGCCCACTTCTCTTAAAGGGATGTCCTGCAGAGAGGGCTGTCAATCACCAGACCTCCCAGTGTGTCAGAATTCTTCCAGTCAGCTCTGGAGGCCGAGCAGCATTCGATCAGCGCCGCTAATAGCATTTAAAACAGCCTTTCTCGAGCTTTCCCCTACTCCAAGGCAATCCCACTCCTCTTTCACGTCTTTGTTGGAGCTGTCAGTCAGTGGAGACTTTACATATACCAGTAATTACAATTTCAAACTGCTCACAATCTCCCTACTCGGTGTGTCACATGTCACTTGGTCTTAAGCTTGTTGTTATGACATTCTCCCCCTAAATGGCTTCACTAAGGCATCTATTGTCAATTTGTCAGTCTTGGGCTCAGCAGAATAGTGTGCATTTACCTGCAGTCATACAAGACCTTAAGGACTACAGGTCCAAGAGCACTTTGCGGTACGGACAACCAGACATGGGTTTAAAGAGGGAGATTATTCCAAAATACACAACGTGGTGCTAAATATCACCCATTCTGTGCTGCATTCATTAGTTTGGTTATTATTTGTACAGCTTTCTCCTGTCTGGTGTCTTTGTATATGAGTGCATGGAAATGATCATTGATGTTTATTATACAGTGAATGTGAAAAAAATCCACATCCTACCGACATAAAAATGTTGACCTGCTGCAATTTTTAAACAGATTTTTACTTTGTCAAAACATTTATTTTGTCAAAGATTTTTTTTAAATTCATCTGTGTTTTATCCTTGCAGAACATGTTGTTTCGTGTCTCACATCTTAAATGTGAAACTAAACACTTAATTGTACTTGTCAGCAACACAAAATAAAAGTAAATAAAAATGTGATACCTGGACAAAGGATGAATAATAAATCCCAAACTGACAGATTCAGCGACATTATTTAAATGGAAACATGCTGAAATGTTTACTGGCAGGAAGCTGAGGAGAAAACAGCGTTCAACACTCTCTCTGGTGACTCATGACGTTGCGCAGCGAGCGATCGGTCACATCTGCTCTGAATGCAGCCTCGTAGAGTGGCTGCATTTTGTTTATTGTGCATTAGTACAGATCTGAAAAATCTCCCTTTCTATCCCCTCAAATGATCGATGTGTGACCTCTGCCCGCTCCATTAAATCGAGAATAATTTGAACTTTGAATAAATTTTAATGAACGAAAATGTTCTTCCAAGAGGACAATTACTTAATTGTATCATTTTAAGAGGGACAATAGCTATATCTTTGTGTTACCTAATAGCGTCTTAGTGACTGGCCAAGATCGTTTCCACCACAGGGCACCACCAGAAGTCTCTGCCCCTGCCAGCACCCAGTGAAAAGTGGGCTCAATTAAAAGCCGTTCATAAATATTAAACACTATCTATCAGCAAGTTATTCATATAAATGATGGATCCACTTGTAAGCATAGACTATCAACATCTAAATGTCCTCTGTAAATACGGCTCAGTCATGGAATCCTCGCTCTGCTGTAATTCCAGAGCCGTCCAGTTTTAAACGGGCACGGTGCCAGCTCAGCACTTCGCCATGCTACCTAACAGAGAGGCGGCAGTACTAATGTTTGGCTTTTGCCCGTATGGTAAGTGATCAGTTTCGTCAGAGCGGGGAGATCCCTGCACAGGGCTGATTCATCTGTCACCAGAGTGAAGGAGGCCCGTTGAAAGACACAGAACGCTTGGAGGGAAAAATAAGACTGGTGTATTTATTCATATCTGCATTAAGGTGTTCAATATTTTACAGCTGGATCTAGTAAAGCTTCAAATTCAAACTGTGCCTTCAGATCTGCTTATGGTGACACACACTGTGTAAATGTCAACAACAATCAAGCCATCTATTTCTGAACCAGGCGTTAGTACGTTTAAATTCTAATGAAATTAAATTTCCTAAGCATTTTGTACCTTCTCAGAGATGATTAGCCTCACACAGAAACCCCGTAGCATTGTACCATGACTGATAGCACATGTCTCTATATTATTCATCAGCTCTGGGCTAATGTTGGTCACTAGAAGTCAGCATGACAGATGCTTTCTGGTCGGGTGCCAAAAGCAGGCAAGTGAGAAGTCTCGGAAGTGTTTGCAACAGGGTGTAAAGGAGCCCGGCAGGTCATGTTAGCCCTGTTCAGATAACCACGGCTAAACACCGGGGCTAACTAGGAAAGCTTGACAATGAGAAACCACCAGGTCTCAGAATTAACCCTTGAGTGTCTCAGCTGGACAGCATTGTAGGCTGCGGTCAAAGTATATCTGTTAGATGGAGAGAGTGTGAAGGAAGAAGCAGACGCATGGAGGAAGGAGACAATGCAAGTGCGACTGGGGAAGAGTTAAACGGGGGAAGAAAGCAAAAGTCATTGGAGTTAGGAGGTTTATTTTGCAATATATTTGTGAATTGCTCTAAGTGGTTTGTAACCACTTTGGTCAAGTGGGGTGAAAGCAACACAAATTTCAATTTTCAGACGCATCATTTTGCTTGGTCTTTGAGTGTGATTTGATTAACGCTATCGCCTCACAATAAAAAAGTGGTGGAGCTACTCAAAAAACTAAATAAACTAATTGTAGGATCCTGGTGCAACAGTTTAGACGGGAACTTCTGCACTCCTCACTTGTTGTTTTCTAGATTTAAATTTGCAATATGGTTGAAATTATTGGCTGATTGACAGCTGCTATTTTCTGTTAGTATAAGATGATACAGCACAATGTTTTTTCTGTATACTAAATGCCAAACTAGTGTTCTGTCAACATCCCAGTGTATATTTTACAGTTTTATGGAATTTGGATACACTTGCTGTGAGGTTTTTAGAGTCAGTGGCCGCACAGACTACAAGTGAAACGGTCAAAGGCTGATTTAGGTTTTCCTAATATGAACCATATGTGTCGTATGCTTGTGAATTATTCTGACAAGTCTACATTGTTTAGTCTGCACGGTTCCGTTTACATGAAAATGTGACAAATTCAACATCACCGCTGTCTTTCGATCACAAGATAAGTTTTAAAAATAACACATTATTCCAATGCGCAACAAATTAAGTTATCATAGAAAACAGAATTTCAGTAACTACAGTCATCACTGACATCTGTGAAAAGGTGGAGGTGAAAGCTCTTTTCTGGCACTAATATGTGCAACTTTTTTAGCTAGAAAAGGCGCAGACATACGTAGTAATATTACAACTTTTATCTGCTACAATTTGAACGAAATTGTGAGACACAAAGCGATTAACGAAATTATCTAGAAAACGCGTCTTTAGACAAACATTAGTGCCTCTGTCTCCTGCTCATACGACTGTGGAGGATTCATTTGTGCCTCTGTTATGCAGTACTAATTCCAGAGACCCTGCATTTAATTATTCATGCCAAGTACATAACTTTTCAATTAACTAATTGCCAGGCTCTGGAGATTTCACTGTGCCTGCAGGTCACCAGCAGGCATGGAGGGGGTTTCTTCACCTGTATTCTTAATACACAGTGACTTAAAGAGAAAAGAATTCAGTAAATATTTAAGAGAACAAAATGAGCTTTTACAATTAGACATCTGCAGACTTAAAGACGGCAGCACTTTTTCATTTATGCAGTTAAACTTTGATTAAAAAAAAGGTTGACATTTTTTTAATAGCATTTTTCTTTTTTTTACAATCCTCACATATCCATAAGCACACTGAAAGCAGTATTGGTTCTAAGTGTTATTAGATGCAATTATTCAATCTATCCTGGCTGCAAAGAGAATCCTTCTTAAAGCAGTTTAAGTGTAAGGTGACACGGGACAAATGCCACGATCTTCATAGTGCACAGAATTCATTTGAGGCCAATACTGAAGGCTCCTCCTAAAAAAGGCTCAAATCTGATTCATTCAACTTAGACTGTAGGAACCTCGTGTTCGCCTCAGCTAAGTGTCAGAATATGTTTTCAGAAAGGGATGCAGGAACAATTACAACCACCAGCAGGTTTAAACTTATTTTAAAAGACAAAAAAGTGTAAAACTTCTCAAAGTATTAAATGAACATTAGATGTGTTGAAGCTTATAATGCTGACAGTATGCCTGGCATTAATGTAATGAAATCCTGTGATGTTCATAGGAGCAGTTGATTGTTAAAAACATACATTTGCAGAGCGAGAAGGAACCGTGGTGGGCGAGGAAGTGTACAGCAGACAGCTATAAGAAACTTGTTTCTCTCACTTGCCAAACTTTGCCATGTTACCGACAATCTAATCACTCTGACCCGATGACCTGTCCAAAGAGATAAGAAGCAGGATAACGGGGAGTTCCCATGACCGGCGAGACAGCGGTGCGACACCGAGAGCTCACGTAGCTAGATGTAGCTTTTTCTGCAATGACCTGCAAACCAGCATACATTTTCTGTAACCTCTCTTTATGAAACATTAAAAGTGCAAGCCACATGTACAGAAGGCTTTATGCACAAAACATTTGAAACATTTGCTATAAAGTGCCTCAACACCTAAGTTTTCTAGATGTAATGAACATGTTTTCCTGGACATCATTGATTGAAGGCAGTTACCATGACATGTAAAAGGTTTAAAAA
Organism: Nibea coibor; assembly: GCA_023373845.1. Lineage (NCBI taxonomy): Eukaryota > Metazoa > Chordata > Actinopteri > Sciaenidae > Nibea > Nibea coibor. The sequence continues at coordinate 15,128,084 of CM041738.1, forward strand.
GCTTTAAGATCTATTAGAGGAATTGAAGATACAGGTTATTTGCTAACTGTATATGTAACTGTTCACAGCTCTAGTTTTGCTCAAAACAAAACAAAAAAAAAAGAACGTCACTTAAACCAGAAATGGAATTTGAAGGGAGCGACTTGTGATATTTTAAAGCAGGGCCCTGTTTATTCCTTGTCATAAACATCTCAACATCCATGATAACTTTCTCCATCTGGTCCTCATTTTCAGACCAATCCTCACTGGAATAACAGTAGACATTATGAACCGCACGACGTACCAGCTTTAAGAAGCTGCGCATGGACTTGTGGTTCCTCCAGATCGAGCAGATTTGAATATGGTTAAAGTATGGCGGCATCCGCCTTCAGGCAGGTAAACAATGTAATAGGAAACTGTCACAACTGATTTGAGGGGCGCACAGCCAACAGCAGGAGACGATATGACATTTCTCCTCAGATCACAGCCTCTTGATGGCAATCTGTTAAGTTGGAGAGCGCGTAAGAAGTAGCAGAGCATGAGAGGAGGAGGTGGAGGAGGAGGAGGAGGAGGAGAAGGAGGAGGAGGAGGAGGAGGAGGAGGAGAATACAGCCAGGAGGAGAGGAGAAGAGAGGAACCATGGTGGTAGAGGTGGAGAACAGGGCAGAGATGACAGGAGGAGAAAGAGCAAGGGGGAGGAGGCAGAGGAAAAGAAAGAAGAGGTGACAGGGTGAGTGCTGTACAGTGATAATACTGGTTTCTTTCAGCCAGTGCACAGGGGTAAGGTGAGACTCTCTCCAAACTGTGCTTTCTGGGCATTGGCCCAAGCCCGGGGCTGCCTGATTGATTTGCCCAGTAAAAGGCCCGTTTGTGCAGCTGTGCCAAAGCTGATTTCTCCCAACCAGCCCACTACAGCTCCCACTGCGGGGAAACCACATTAACCAACACGCAGAGACCCCTGCTGAGAGCAAATGAGGGTGACAGCACTTTCCTGTCCTGGCAATGGATGCATTAAGATTTAAGAACAGATGCAACTATATAAAATCCAGAGTATAGATAAGACAGATGTTTAACCTGTTTTTTTTTTTTTTTACAGAGTATATTTAATCTATTTTATCGTTGAACATGTGAGATAACAATATCAAATTACAAGATCAAAGTAGCAAGATCCATTTAGATCCAGTGTGTTGTCAAACTGTTTACACCTCGCTGTTAATATAACTGGGTATGCGTGCAAAAATATGACTGACTGATGTGGAGCTGATGTGTCACCTGCTATTTCACTAAGAACAGGTTGCTTCTATCAGGAGAAATTTGTCAAAATCTCTGCAGCGGTTAACATCAGAAAGTGCCGTTCATACTGTCGGAGTCTGTGCATATAGTGAAAATGAGAACTGTGATGCTGAAAAGTAACATTTTAAAGCCAAACTGCCTGTGAAAATTCAACATCATGGTCAACTGCGTACATATGTTACTGCGGTTATTCGAGGACATCGTTGGAGTCATGATGTGAGACACTTTGGCTAACTACAAATGACCACTGAGGCTCTTACACAAAGATCTAAGCGCAGTCTCTTCTGACTAGGGAATCATACATTTATTGGCTTGTGGAGGTGCAGGTTCTGAGCACTGTGTGAATCAAACCCTTTGTGATTAGCCATTCAGAGTGGATGGGATAAGGCAGACCCCAGGTGGCCCCCTCTGTTAAATGGCAGATTAAAGAGTGCACAACTAATTTCTTTAGCCTAATCTTATTAAAGGGAAAAACAGCTGTCAACTGTCACCATATGAATACAAACAGTCTGCGATGAGAGCAGAAGAGTGTGTCTGCGCCGTTGTGGTTGGACGTGTGGTGACACTGCACGCACACGCTACTTCATGCATATTCATCAGCTTCAAATTTAAATATCACACACACATCACTTATACACATAAAAACTATAAAAGGTCTCTCAGAGATTAGTCATTATCTATTCAAAACCTAATGTTGCATTTTTTTTATCTGGCCCATAAAACAATTAACAGTGGGATAAAGAAATCTATATATTTTTATACTGAAGTTGGCCTTTGCTGGAGAACTAACTAATGTACAGCATTTTATCAGAATAGTCAGCATATGAAGAAATACATGTGTACGTTCCAGCAGTCAAGCAATCCTAAATACATTAAAAAAAAAACAAACAAACAAAAAAACACTTTATTTTATGAGCACACAAATCCAAATTCTCATTGGATTTTTTTTTTTTTTTGTTTCGAGGATCCATCTGTACCTTTTCACCATCATCACTTGCTCACATTCACGGCTCAAACTTGGAATTTTTTGGCCCCCTGCCCTCTGACATGATCTGACACCAGGTGCTTAGGACCCCAGGGTCTTTTGGGGACCCCTCCAGTTTAAAGCCTCATCACCTCTGAATCCCCTTCTCATGTAATCCTACCACCCCCATACACTCACAATACACACTGATACAACCTCACTGTGTCTCCATAATGCATAAAGAACCAGAGCCCCAGCATTTGAGAGCCCCAGCATTTGAGAAATGGTTGGTTTGAGTCGCAGTGGCTTATGACACCCGAGTACCGCAGCCCACACACTCCAGTGCCGCGCCACCACGGCCTTTTGATTGCTCCTCCTCTCTGTAATTGCTAGTGATTAACCCTGGCATGAGAGTAGGCCAGAAAGAGTCTCTCTCCCCTCTCTGCTGACAATCCTTGTCAGTGGGTTTGAGGCGCAATTTGGCTGCTGACATGCCTTCCCCAGTCTCTTGTTACTGGGGAAGTATGCTGCGCTTGACCCAGCAGTGCTCGACTATCTGAAGTTGCTGAATTCCTTTCTCTCCCTCTTTCTCTTCTTCTCTCCATTTGGCCTTTTTCCTCTCTCCGTTTGTCTGCCTCTCTCCCCTCGTTGCCTCTCTTTCCCTTCCCTGAACCTTCATCTCTTCCTCCCTCTTTTAATTCTGCACCCCGTCCTCTGAGCCTCCATCTCTTTCTCAACATTTCTTACTCTTTCTGCTAGAGTTCACGTCGGACAACCAGACTCCCTGGCTTTAATGCCTGGGCTGCCTGTGTCTGCCTGCTTGCGAGGCTGCACGGGGGCAACAAACAATGGGCATATTGTTAATCTGTCCATAAGAAAGCCTTATCTTGTTGTAGACATGGTATTAAATTTCGGAGCGGCCCCATGCGGCCACCCTGGGGGAGGGGGTGTATGGGGGGGGGCGAGAGAGAGAGAGAGCGAGAGAGAGAGAGAGAGAGAGAGAGAGAGAGAGAGAGAGAGAGAGAGAGAGAGAGAGAGAGAGAGAGATGTGGATAATAAGCTGTGTAATCTCCTCACCTACTCTAAACAGCTTAACCTTGTCAGTGGCTGTTGGCCCAGTGGCATTCTGGCAAGGGATAACATAGGGTTAATATTTACTGTATGCAACCCTGATACAAAGTATGGTGCAAGTCCTTATGTTGGACAAAGTTGTTAAGACTCAATGCTTTCAGAATCGGTGTGATGAAACAGTTTGTTTGTTTGTTTGTGTCTCTGCTGAGTGAGAAGCATCTCTAATATTGTCGCTGATATGTTGCAATATGAGCTCATAGTGATCTAAAATTGTCACATATATATAGATTTTTTTGCATCGTACTGTAAAGGGTTTAAAGGTTCAGATGCTGGGAATTTGTCTACTTGGTTGAGCTTTCTTAACTCTGTATGAAGTCCAGTCTAAATTCCAGAGCAGATGGTTTATCTGGGTGGGAGAAAAGAGGATTATCAGAGTTACAAATTACAATTTTTACTTTAGACAATGCCCCTGCTCCTCTAAAGATACTCATTTGGCATTTGTTCGGTCACAGGATGTCGTAAAACATCCTCTGACATTTCAATGGCTCCAGTGAATGTGAAAAACTCATATCGGGCTTTAAATGGTTAAGTCAATCCATGCATTGCAATTTAAGTTCAAATAAAAAGACAGTTAAAAAAAAAGTCACATGTGGCAAAGGAATCATTAGGGATTAGCTAAATCAAGGGTGTGCACCTAGAGTTCGAACTGGACCCCTGTGTGTTATCAGGGGGGAAAAGGTGGATCAGGAGATCAGAAAAGTGCTCTGCAGTGGTTCTCATTAACATCACACACTTTTTTTTTGCATGACAGCTAAACACGAAGTTGGTGCCTTGAAAGTAAAACAGATGTTTTAGTGTAAAAATAGAAAAGAACTGGGGTAGAAGGGATGACAAAGACGCAGTCTGGCAGAATGACTTAGGTCATAGGAGATGCTATTTCCAGACTTTTTTTTTTATATTACATATGTAAAGTCAAATGAAGTTTAAATCTATAACATAAATGACATTCCCATGCCATGTCATGACTACTTTACCCGCACTGTCACTGTTAACTGAATCATGTAAAAAGGCGCAGCGCTCATAGAATTCAGCTTGCATTTTCTTGATTCATTGGATTTTTTCCCCCACTGAGTTATATCTATAGTCCTTTATGAGAGTGAGCAGCACTACAGTGGCTTGTGCAGTTAATTATCGAAGGTGATTTGCATCTCTTCCTGACAAAGAGACCAGTTCAACCAGTTAGTAAACGAGTTTGGCTGTAATGTCACAGCCTCTTTCACCAAATTGTAATAGCTGTACCTCACTGACAGTGGTGATTCAGTGGTAAATAAGTAAATATTCAATTAATTTTTGTTGATTTTGTTGATTTTTTATGTTCTCATTCGTTCCTGACTGTGTGAATTGCCTTGACTGACCACAAACAGCACACGTATGTACTAATAAAAGCTGGTTAAACTGTATTTTGCAAATACTGTCCCAGGTGTGAATTGGCACTTAGTGTTGCTGTGGCTTTTTCTATCAACGTCTCCCTGGAGACGTGGTGAGTCGTGGTCTTGTATGCTGACAGGAGGTTGGTGGCGAGCCCAGATTGTGGGGACAGACTCACACACGCCGTCAACTCTACTGCTCTCTAGCAGCACCTACTGGACTGCTGGAGCACGAACCTGCACAATGTGTACAATGTACACCATAATGTATGTCGAGTCAGAGAATCTGAATCACATTAAGCATTGCAAAGGTGTGTTTATTTACTGTTTACTTTACTGTTTAATGCAAAGCCATGCATGCATTTCCTTTTTAATTTGTTATTTGATGAGGAGTGTCTACTGTGAGAGCCTGAGAGAGAGAGAGAGAGAGAGAGAGAGAGAGAGAGAGAGAGAGAGAGAGAGAGAGAGAGAGAGAGAGAGAGAGAGAGGATTATTGTAAAGAGAGGATACTTGAGCTGTATAAACTGTGCCCCAGCATGTGTTTTAACCTCTGCATGAATAATCGCCACTGAACACACAATAAGACTTTAAAACACAACAGAACATGGAAGAGAATTTACCCAAATTATTAAGATATATGCAATTATCAATTTAAAAAAGCTGTTCTACAAAACTATTAAATGTATATCTATATATTTGAGGAGTTTGATGGATAATCTGCAGTAGTGGTATTACTTTACTGAAGTTAAAGGTCCAGTGTAGTAGCCCAGAACGGACAAACTAAAAACTGACTCTAGTTATGGCCTTTGGTGTTTTTTGCACGTTTGGTGCTTGGAAGGAGAGGTTAAAACAAGAGGTTCACAATTCACAACTACACCGCTGGATGCCACAAAGTCCTACACACTGCTCCTTTAAATATATGTACATATAGTGTATAAATATAGCATCTACTTATTATCTCTCTCCTCCACCATATGAATTACAGCCATACTTAAAAGTCCAATCTGCTGGGTCAGTTCAAGGAAACCTGCGGGGGAGCAACATTACCAAAATAAAAATCAATCATTATCCATTTGAGGGTTATGGACAGTGAGGAAGAGACACTTGTGTGTATGTGTGTGTGCAAGACAGTGAGAGTATGAATGTGGGGTATCTGGAGAGATGGCGAATGCCACTAATGTGTGGAAGTCTTATTTATTAGGGTTGTTTAGGGTCAATGTCTTGGAGACTGTCCATGCACATTACATGCATATTCTAGTTGCATGTTCAGGAGATGGTTATTTATGCGGATGAAAGCAGCGGCTTATCCCTCAGAGGACCACAGTCATCACTCAAGGTTCAGGGAAAAATAGGTGCGTTCTGTTTGCAGAGTTACTCATTAAAACAGATGGTAATTTACCAAGACACAAAGCTCGAACAAAAAAACAGAAGAAATAACTGTCATTCATAACCGCAGCGTATACAATAAATGCACTTTGTGAATGACAATTATGTGTCCGCAAATGTCATGACTGCTCCCTTCCAGAATAACCAGATTTACAAACCTCAGGCATCTCTTAAAAGGCAATTTTTCTCCTTCAGGTATCTCTTTTTGCTACCGTAGTCCTTTTGGTTAATGACCTGACTTACTTAAGCGATGGTGATCAATATGGTCCGGAGGTAAACTTGCTGAAGTTCATGTCTGCCCTGGCATCAGCAGGGCTCACACCAGCATGAGGTTAAGACACGAGACAGACAGGACAGAATGGGTTGATCCATATGCATCATATATGATACACACGAGTCTGACCTTGGTGATGGAGAACAAGTAATCTAGACATCAGTCCTGAGTGGTGCATTTTGTAGAAAAGGAGGCTTGATGGGGAGGGGTTGAAAAAGACATGGAGAGAGACTGAAACGGACAGAAACATAAACACAGTCTGAGACAGAAAAGACAGCTAGGAAGTAAAAACATAAAATGAACCCAAAAGATTCGGTGAAGGTAACTCCAATAAAAGAGGAAGACAGAGAGAAGACCACGTAGTGAGGATACATGGAAGAAAGAAAGATCTTTTTAAAATAATGACGAATGAACGCTGTGGCTTTTGTGTCCTTCCTGTGGTCCATTACTGGAAAGCCAAGCCCTGAAGGAGACAGATCCCAGTGGACCACCGTGGTGGTTGTAGATTTTTACAGCTTCCTGGTGTTTCTGAGTGCCTGTATGTGTGTGTGCGTGTGTCATTTCTTACACTTATTCCTCATTCAATACAGGGGAAATTATCATCTTGGGTTGAAATACATGATGTTTTTGCAGTTCTTATGTATGTATATGTGTGTGCTCTGAGCCCATATGAGCTGCAGGCGCCATGGGATTCCTCACTTGTGTCACAATCCTCCCTGACTCTCGCTTCTCAACACCAGCGATAGCACAAGAGGAGAAATCTCTCACCCTCACACACCGCACTAGAGCACAACACACACACACACACACACACACAGGAAGCAGAGGTGCTGGGGAAGCCCCTTTCGCCCACTTGCTTATCTTATACACTCTCTATGAGCAATGTGAAGAAGACTTGCAGGACAAAACCCTAATAAATAGAATGCATGTCAATGTGACACTGTACAGACTACTAAGTATTTTTTTTAACTGAACACTGTCCAACAACCTACCTGCATTTATTTATTTGATCTTGTTTAAGCGCTGTTGTTCAGTAGTTTTGGGTGAACCTCAGATTCTGCTCTGGATGAACATAAATTTGAAAGCGAGGAGGGATCAGCAGCCTCAAGATTCAATGAAACAAACTTTCCGAGTCATTAATATGATTTTTCTCTTTACCACTCTACCTATTGCACCAGGATTCATATATCCGCTCTGGACAGCTACCACACCCTCATCAAAGTGTTTTCTTGTTTTGCAACTCAAACCAATACTTTCTCCCTAATGCCCGCAAAAAAAACCTTACTTCATATTCTACAATCATGTAGATTATGATATTGATCGTCCCTCTCTGTAAAAGCATTATAAATATAAAGAGCATTTCTCCATTAACGGAGAGTAGGAAGCTGGCTAATGCTAATGAGCCTCAGAGTGCCCATTCCAGTCCATTAAGGGCTCTTAGCGCTGGGAAATGATTGTGTTTTCGCAGGGAGAAAAACTAACACGGCCACGTGGACCCACAACTTACACACAGGGAGGTTAATGATAAATGGTACTAATGGACTTTCTGTACATTTGAGGGGAGAAAAAATAGGAGACTGGAAAATGGGGAAATGTATTTGTTGCTGTAAACTTGAAAGACTCAATTCATTTGAGAGTCTAATTTGATTTCTAATGCATGACATGAAAGGAAAAGAGTTTTTACGAAGCTCTGAAAAGTTATGTTGATGTCACGTCATGCTTTTTTTTTTCTTTTCGAAAAGTTGTGACGAGAGTCACTTCATTTGGTATGTAACCTACAGAGTGAGAAGTTACAATGATATGAAGTGACGCCTGCGGATGCAAGGTCAAGAGGACCTTCCTCATGGTTGACATCTTACTATACTACTCTAGTCAAGCACATCCAATAAAGTGAGTATATTCAGTACAGAGCGAACATTAACAATGACTGTTAGGGATGTATGCAATAACATTTAGTTATGTCATGTTTATCCAGTTGTTTGCATCTAAACCATGCGCACCTCAGTTTTTGGAATAAAAAAGCACCTCAGCTTTATCATCCATCAGCTGAGGAGTACTAGCCTTGTTTTAAATTAAAATCTTTGAGGTCTTAAGGTTTAGTGAAAAGATTATGGTAGAAACATGCTACATGGCCTTTGGGGAATCAATTAAAACAACCATGCATTGTTCAATGAAGATTCGTCCTGTGAAAAGGTCCGACAAAGGTCAGAGCATTAAACAAAGGCACAGAGCGAACAGTGTGTAATGAATGGTGTGTTTAAGGGGGGTCAGGCTGCTTAATACAGAGTCTAAGGAATGCACATGGGGCTGTGTAAAAAGAGGGGACGGTGGTGGAGGTGGAGGTGGAGGTGGTGGGGTCAGAGGGAACTACCTGTCTACTGAATCAACAGGAGACGGAGCGGGTGAGAGAGAAAGAGTAATACAATGAGAACACAAGAACCAGGGGGAGAAAAGGGGAAGAGAGGGACCAGGCAGGGGTGAGAGCAAGCACGTGAGAAAAAGAGATGAAGCTGGTCTGTGTGTGTGTGTGTGTGTGTCTGTGTACGAGGGAGAAATAAATGGGGGGTATGGGGAGGAGGTAACTACCTGTCTGGAGAATCAGTGTTCCCCACCGACCTGAAACGTTACTCCATCTGCATTGTTCAGTGACGGACAGAACAAGACACAGTCAAGAACAGCCAGCCAAGCCGGGGGATCAAATTATTCTCACAGAGGAAAGATTTACCCTGAACACTCCACCACCAGCACCACCACCACCACCCAATGCCCTGATCTACCCACATTCTCCTCCCCGCGCTCGCTCCCTCCCTCACTCCGCTGCCACTGCTAAAACTGAGGTGAAATTTGAAACAGAGTGATCCCCAAAACATTCCTGCTAAATCTCAAAAGCCAGCGCATGTGCCTCACCCCTCCCCACCTACACACATCCACACACAAAATGTGCAGGGACAACACAAAAACATATGACATGCCAACACACACTTGCTCATACTAAACACTGCATATGTGCATGCACACACACACACACACACACACATACAGGGGTGAGAAGTGAGATTGAGAAACTGAGAAGAAGCAGGTCTGTGTGTGAGCGGCAGCAGGGAGGTCTGCTCTAATCCTGGGCGTCCAGGAGGAGAAGGAGGAGGAGGAGGAGGAGGAGACCATCAGCAGAAGGACATCATTCAAACACCTTTGTGACAAGGATATATCCATGGAATTATTTTTGTATATGTTAATAGAAGGAGAAGAATAAATAAAATATGCAAAGCCATAAATTATGTACTTCTGTGGCTGCAGAGAGTTATGTTATATAATCTATTTGATAAACCTTACACATAAAAGCTGCTCTTTCATGAAATTCTCCATGAACAGAGCTGTAGCCCTACATTGCCATCTTACTTTATTTTTATTATTAAATTATGATATGGTATTGCCCTGCACCCCCCTTCTTCAGATTGTCAATAAACAGATTGTGGTAATAAGTAATTGTCCGAGTTAAGAGATGATTGATTTAAAAAAAAAAAAAAAAAAAAAAAAGATGGTTTAATCGTTAGCTATTTGTTTTGGGCATGCGACCATAATGAAGGTAAACTGTTCCCACAGATAAAACACAGTGATGTTGGGTAATGTTTATGACCACAGAGGCTGGTCAAAACCAGCATAATGAAGAAATGATGAAACTTTACCAGATTTAATTAAGTGTTGGAAAAGATCCACCTCCCGTGTGTGTATGTGTATATATATATATATATATATATATATATATATATATATATATATATATATATATATATATATATATATATATATATATATATAGTTTTTTTTTAAATAAATCCTCGCAATGCTAAAACAATAAATCAACAAAAGAAGAAGATGGGAACCCCCCCCCCCAAAAAAAAAAAAAAACAAACAACGTGGCTGGCATTAATCCTGCAAGCCTGTTGCAGCCTTGTGAGATGACCTACGTAACCCCTGGAATTAACAGACTAGCTGCCAAAACTGCTGGATGTGTAATGTGTGAGTTAAACGCCGCCCACTTTAATGGTTTTAGAGGTAGCTGCTTTGTGCAGGACCTTTTACTGCGGGCAGCAGTAAGCCTGATCTGTTTGCATTGCTGACATACTTACCTGCTTCCAGGACATGCAGCCTGAAGGCTCTGTTAGGTCTCACAAATGGTTTTGCAAGGGTGGAAATGAGACTCATATGCTTTAGCTGGAAGGACGTAAAAGAATATATTTAATGATTATATTTATGAATGATGAATGACCTGAAATTTATTAGATTAACATATGATCAAAAAAGTAGATCAACAATGAACAAAAATAACTGCCTTGACATGAGTTATCAAAGCATGAAATATAGTTTATCAACCCAAATGAAAGAATGACTGAAGAGTAATCTGATGAACCGATAAAAAAAAAAAAAACTTTCTTCTAACCGGCAGCCTGCTAAAAATAATTAATCTGATAAATGACGGGACATTTACAGTGCACATTTGGATACGATATCAAAGGCTAAAAGTCTCCGATTTCTCCTTGTGTCTGTGCCAGTGATGCTTCACAACACCTGGACTTGGTGATGGTGAAGAAACAGATCTGAGAGTTCAAAGATGTACATTATAATTCTGCACAGTCAACTTCAAGAAGACAACATGACAGACTTGCAGTGAGGGTGCTTTGTTCCAACGTCTTGCGAGTCTCAACACATTTCAGATGGAAACATGGGAAAGTTTCCCCTCAATTGCATCTAAGCAGCTTTCTGTCCATCACTTCAACCGCCCAGAGGTTTCATCATGCAGTAGTAGCCAAAAGAATGGCATGTTGGCATGCGGCAAAATACTTGGGTTTCATTTGGCAGGAATCCACCCGTGCAATTGACTACTGATTGAACGGTGTTCCTGTGTTTTCACGACAAGACATGTTTCTTTGTGTTTGAGAACAATCGTTCACTGAACTACAGGACAGCACAAGACAGAGAAGTCCCCATTGTGGCGAAATACAGTGGATCCGACTGACCAATCGATAGCATCGCAAAGTAAATCTGCTCTAAAAGTAAATTCTACCTGTAAACTGGAGGATTTTGCTTTGAGACACAAATCACAGCAATAGTGAACTTGCAGCAAAAACGTTAAAGGACCAGTGTGTAGGATTTAGTGGCATCTACAGGTCTAGCTGCAGATTGCAACTGCCTTGCCTCACCCTCACCTACCTAGCAAAATGGACGAACTATGGTCCCTGTGAAATGTGTGAAAAACACGACAGGTTCTAACAAGACCAGGGTTTAGTTTGTCTGTAGAGAGGCTCATTCTAAGGTAACAAAAACATAATGCTCTTTATTTCAGATGATTATATTCCATTTCTGCCATATTCTGCCAGCTGCAGGTCTTCTTCATTTGTTACACAATCCGTGTAATTGAGTGCAAAAGTATGAATGTCTTTAAATGATGACCATAATCAATGATGTTTTGTTACTTTAGAATGAGGCTTTTATATCTACAGATACCACGGGTTCTCTTCCAGAGTCATGCCATGCCATGTTGCACCACCATGATTCTAGAGTAGCACAGATATGGACAGACCAAACACTGGCTCCGGCTTCTCGCAACAAGGCTTGGACTGGGTGGCTGAGTGGAGGAGGTTGCAATCCACAACCACTCCGCTGCCACTAAACCCTACACACTGATCTTTTAACATATCAGATTTCGTTTGTGTTCTGGGATATAATGCATATGTCACTATACAAAGGAATTATATTCCACATCAGACACTTGTGTGTGTTTCACTACTTCATCCAATGCCAGTGTTCAGTGCGAAAGCAGGAAGTAGTAGACTTATACAGTATGTAGCAAGGTGGGAAGTCGGAGGTAGGGGGTCAGCGTTTCAGCCTTTCATGCTAGAGGGCAGACTTTACTCTCATCACAAACTTGCAATTAATCTTCTTGTTTTTAATTGCAGCCTTACCTTAATCATACCATAAGAATATTTTAATTTTGACATCACCACAATATTTCCTAGTTAACAACACCGTAGTCTCCATGCACTGCAGAAAGTAATACTGTTTCAAAAAAGTGTTGGCTGTTGACTGGTGATCAACAATCATCCCAGCTGCCATTGGGATTCGATTCCTTGTGATTTACTCAAGGTACTGACAATGCTGGTAGATTTAAATCATGTGTAGACAAAGAATTAGAAACTTTTAAGCACCGTATCACTGAACTCCCTGAATGGTCTTAGTATTTTAACAAAACAGACGGAAGTATAACAACTGAAGACATATAACCTAATAGCATCAGAAAGACGATATATCTGTTAATGACAGGCTAAGCAGTGAGACAGAGGCCGTCTGAGACAGACTGTTTGCCTCGCTGACCAGTGACTAGATTAGAGGCTCAGTTCTTGAGCAGCAGACCAAAGACAAACAAGAGAGGTGGGCAGGGTGGGACGGGAAGGGGACTATCCCAAAGATGAGTGACACAGCCCAGCCAGTTGTATCCCATGATTAGCCCTTTGTGTCTAGGCGTTCTTGGCCCTAATCAAAAGACTAAGACAAGGCTAATGGCTAGAAATGATGGCTCAAAAAGGGTGGAAAGGGGTCAGTGGGTGGGCCAGACGAGGCCTTTGTACTGCCTTTTCCTCAACCCACCCCCCTAATTAGTTGACATTGAGGGAGGTGGAAGAAGAGGAGGGTAAGGGAAGATGAGGATGAAGACGTATAGTGAAGGAAGGGAAAAGGGAGATAGAACAGGGGGAAGAAGACAACAGGAGAAATGGGAGAAGTGAAGATGCTCGTCCCGGAAGATCTCAGGCAACAGATGGAGAACAACTGGGGAGGGAGTTGATCAGATAGCGGAGGGAGTGGTGTAGGACGGTCGGGTCTGCTACTGTTACAGCACATTTGACACAGAAACGCACAATGTGATGGAAGCTGACACACCGTCACACGCATTTCAACATAACTAAACAAATGCTTAGTCAAGCTGTGCTAAACGCCCTCAGGTGTTCCATTCAGCTGCACCAAAGTCCCGCTGTTTAGTTCTGAATATCTGAATTATAAATGTACCCGCAGCCCACAGCTACATTAAAATATTTACTCAAACAGTTCAATGCGGTGGAAAGGTTGATGGGTTTGTGAACACTAAATATAATCAGTATATAGGATTGTTATGTATGTGTGATTAGCTGCATGACGCTAAATATCAAGCAATAACATTTTTTGGATTGTAATAAATTGATTCTTTTTGCATCTGAAGAGCCTCTTGTATAATTTTGTGTCATGATATGACTCTTCGGTTTGAGGGAAGTCTGGCTAAAACATAGAAAGTTTGCTTGTCTTACGAGAGACCTGGCTGACATTCAACACCCTAAAAGATTAGCATTCTTTCTTTACCTACTTTAATGATAAGGTTCAGGCAACAATGGCCCCATTGGAAGATGCACAAAAAAAAAAACATTGGGGAATGTGTATTGTGTCGGTCCACTGGTGAAATGTGCCTATGATCAATTTGGATCGTTCTGAGTTCAGAAGCTCTTTCCTGAAAGACTCAAACTTTCTGATACGCATCCTACATGAGGACCTTCTCGCCTTATCAGGACCTTGAGCAGATTGTTTAGCGATTAGCCTGCAATTCACTTTATTTTAGTTTTTTTTTTTTTTTTTTTTTTTTTTTACATAAAACAACAATCCAAAAACAACTAAACTTGCCAACAAAGTTATGACAACACAAACACGGCAAAAGTCACTGAACAACTGCTCGTAAGTTTAGCTTTTTCACGTCTTCGTCATTCAAAGAAGCAGTATGTCTGAGACAAAACACTCCATCGCAGGTTAAAAAAAAACACTATAAAGTACAAGCCATGAGGTGACCATGAAGCTTCCTGACAGGCACCATTCAGCTGCAATAGGGTGGCGGGGGGGAGGGCTCAAGCAAACCATCAAATTAGCCTCCAAACACCATCCCAGTGGACAGAGCTGCCAGCCGCAGCCCCCTGACAGCTCCCAGCATCCTGTAAACACTGTCCATCTTGGCTACCTTTTATTTGAAAGGTGTGACAAACAATGGCAGCCCCGCATTGTAAACATGTGAGCTCATGGCTGCTTCGAGTTGCACAACTGCTGAATTTGTCCTGAAAATTTTAGCAGAGTGGAACCAAAATGCACTTTGACACAAAATAAACCATTACCGGTCACCGAGGGAGCTGCACTGGAAGGTCAGGGGCTTTGCCAAACTAGTAGATGGGTGGGTTAGACAGCACAGGGGCAACAGTGGGGTGGGGTTGGAAAAGGAGGGGCGCTGGCTGCATTCTCTACTCCCAGTGCTTTCGAGTAGAAATAGGGTACAAGATCAGATAATCCAGAGAAAACAAACTTTAAGTTAGGGTGGCTCCAGGATGCGAGAAGGGGTGTTTAGGTCTAAGAAAAAAAAAGAAAGGACGGCTTTTTGCTGATTTGTCAGAAGTTAGTTAGCAGAGCGGGAGGTTGTATTTCTTTACATGATGGTCAGGAGTCCCAGAGCCAGCTTTGACAGGAAATCAACTCCGCTCCTTCTACACCAAACCCGAACCATTCCAAGGAAAATTGCAGCTCTGACACCAGATTAACATTCATACACTTACACACTTATTTGCTGTGTCAGGATTAGAACAGAAAGTGCTGTTCACTGGGCCTCCACACTGCTTAGGAGCCATGAGCCTGTGGTAGCTCGGAGGTAAACAAACGAGGCTTCGATCAGCCAAGATGAACACAAGTAACTAAAGCTTGCGTCTGCTGACACGTGGTGAAGTTGTCAGCCTGCCATGTCTGTCACTGCTTAGTATGCGTTTTGATTTTATTTCACTCGAAGTTCCAGTTATAACAAAACCGGCAGACTCTTTTACAGATTTACAGACTGCTGGCTAAAAAGTGTAATTCTGAGTAAAACAGTGTTTTTATAAAAACAGGAGAAAATTCAACCTACTTACTGAGATTATCTGCGGCGCAGATCTATCTAAAAAAAAAAAAAAGTAATCTTTCAACAACAAGGATAAAACATAAAAGAGAGCCCAATATACTGTAAATCAATGTGAGGTGGTTGCACAGTTGAGTCTATAGAAAAAGGAACAGTATTGTCAGTGTCTGTAACAGTGACAGCAGCCAGTTTATTGACTGGAGTGGATATGTGATCTGAGCGCTCTGCAGGGGGACGTGTTGCCCTTTAACCCCGCAGCCCTCAGGCATGGCCCTTGTGCACGCTGGCAGATGTGACTTACTGGAGCAGACTTTCCTGCAGTGTGACAGCTTGTCCCCCCCACCCACCCACCCACCACACACACACACACACACACACACACACACACACACACACACAACCCCGCTCCTGCTCCACCACCACCACCCCCTCTGCATGCACACAGACCTAAACTCTGCCTCTAGCACCTCCCCTCCTGTTGCAGCTCCTCCTCCTCACTCCAGACCAGCAATGTCTAGTCCCCGGGGAGATTCATTAACGGGCTTCGGCTCCTCCGCCCTCGCCAATGATTGGCACCATCAACCACCTATTCACTCCGCCCCCTTGTATGGGTGATGGGTGTACTGCTTTTCTTGGAGACTAGAGTAACAGCTGGGAGAGAGGGAGGGGAAAGAACGGCAGTGTATGTCTTTGGTTATAAACACAATAACAACTTGTGTAATGTATCTTGTCTGACCTTGCTGATTGAACACAACGGGAGGGAACAGGAGTAACGCACTGACAGCAGTAACAAGGTTTACATGCCACTGGCTGCTCATCACCACCCACCGGTTCAAAAATAAATTTCTCATATTTTGATGTCCTCTCCAGCTGCTGGGGTTACTATAACAAATATAGGAAATAAAATACTTTGTATCAAGAGCGAGTCCCGTCTCAAACGAGGGATTCTGTTTCGCCGAACTTCAAAAAATAAAATAAATAAATAAAACACCTCGCGGCCATGTAGCATATTTATATTTTTAGAATTATGAGTGTTAAATAATATGTTTATCATCCAGATAATGAGAAGCTTCTCTCCTGCCAGCTAGAGCTCTGCCTCTACAAGTCATAAGATATCGTCTTCCTCACCATGCGCATATCTTGTGCAGCTCTGCTGTGGCTAAGTGGAAGGAAAACAGTGAGTGCTTGCCAGAGAGAGGTGTCACTTGTTCTCAGTATTAGCAGTGGAGTAGATAAGAAAACAGATGGGACAGGGGAGGTCAGAGGGCCATGCTACGGCTGACAGGTTTGTTTATTTGGCCTGTCTCTGATATCCTGCGTTCCCCCCTCCACGCCCCCTCTCCGACTATGCCTACAGCCTGACCTGGAAGTGACCATGCAGAGATGGATCAAGGCCACTTTTCACCAGAGAGTCAACACTACCCACCCCACTCACCACTCAGGCCAACTCAAAACACATGGGGCAAGTGTGGGCTTATTACCCCTCTCTGACAAGAATAACAATTCCCTAATTTGTACTCGCAAAGTTGTGCCCAGTTGAGATATTATAGGGGGAATTTCAACCAAAACAAACATGGCTCACACCAATATATATCAGATAAAAGTGATGCAAGATGATTATGAAACCTGCTAACATATTAAAATCTAGGTATGAAATGTATTTATGTTTTTCAAGTATTTATTACAGGAAAAAAAGAGGTCTCTAAGAGGAATATGACGTCAATGACAAACTAAACTTCTACATTCCCTCTTTCCTCCAGGCTGTGTGAGGTCTAAGGTCCTTATGCCTGAGGTAGGCCAGAGCTGATAACCCTGCCTGGGCACCAACAGATAAGAGCATCCAGTGATCTCCCACTAACACCGAGCTAAAGAGGGTTTGTAGGCAAGAGGAAGATAAACTGGATCCAACAGATTCCAGGAGATTCTCGCATTCGGCATGACTCATTTCCTTTAATGACAGACGGCAAAAAACAGATGGTTGAAGTCAGAGAAACAAAAGAACCCAAGAATCAAGTTCTTTGGGAGGCTCCTGCGACTAATCACAACACGAGTTTTCCACAAACGAAGTTTATTATACATATTAGACTTGGATAAACTGATTTTGTCTTCTTAGTAACAGTTATATTCATGCCAGGCCCATCCAGGGGTTTATGTTCCTTGCATTTATTCTGACATGCTAAATGTTATTTCTTGTGCGTAATTATTTCAGAAAACAGCTCGAAAAGAATTAATGAGTAGTCAGTGGTTGGAATTTTACCATGATGCAACCTGAAAATCCCTAAATTGCGTAATCTGAGATCTCAAATAAGAGTCATCCTTACCGCAAGAGTTTACAGTGCAGGAAGAATCCGACTTTTGACGTATATGCATTCTTTTCTCATGATAAATTACATTCTGCAGACTACACAAACTTCACACTTTGTGCAGAGCAGAAACACATATTACAGAGGGCTTCACACTGTATTTAAGTGGTAAGAGGAGACCCCTTTTCAAAAGTGGGAACTACAAATAGTAAAAGCTGTGAAAGCAAATGCTTGAGCGTCCTTCGGCGAGACATTCTTGTTCCATAACTGACTGCGGATCTTGACCTTTCAAGTAAACAGAAATAATTCCCAAAGACATCAATGTAGTATCGTGCATGCATTTTACATCTGCTGTATAAACTACACGCATATTTTGTTTATTATATCATTTGACAAGAAAACAGCCCATATAACCACATCCAAGCCAGGAAAGTAAAGTGTATAAGCAGCTGAAAATAAATCATGAACTTTAACCCATACCATAGAAAAGCTGCAAGTGTGGTGGCGCAGTGCTGATCTCACCGGCACGTTGAACTAAAAGTTAAACAATATCAGTACAGTTCACTATGTTCCAGCCTGCGTTCAAATATAACAAAAATAAGGAGGACACCCAGGCTTCTTCTATGTTTGAACGCTACCAATATAAGTGGAATGGCACGGGCCGGTTTTATAGAAAGGACACAACACGGAGACTTGACTAACACTTCTTCAAATGTCCCAGAGTGGACGGCCTGTAATCCCTCCAGTTCTAAACAGACGAGTGGAAATCAAAAACAAAGCAGCGCTAAAAACAACCAAAACATCTGCAGGGCAGCAACGCCAAGACGGAGGGGATATCAAGCACACCCAGATTCAGCCAAACAGATGGTTCATCTCCGCCATCACTCTCACACACATATCCTGCTCAGACACACACACACACACACACACACACACACATATCAGGGTCTTGCCTTGGAGTGTCCTGCTACAGATCCAGCCCACCGCACCACCGAGCGTGTCTTAGAAAGTGTGTTTGAAAATCCAAAATGAAATCAGACAGCGCATCAGCGGACAGTTCGAATCTTTATGTGTCTACATAATACACACGTTGCGCAGCGTGGCGCCAACACACGTGAGATAAACACGTGACCACAGATGCATACGGTAACACATCTCCTTACCCTGGTTGCTCCATGTGAACTCATCATTTGAATGATATTTTGCAAAGTCACTGTACTCCATGTGACAGGAATGACGGGATATTAATGGGCTCCAATTAACAAACGGGAGTGTGTGCATGCGGCATGACAGATACGTGTGTGAAGGGTGTTTCCTGTGCTTGTGTGTGAATTTCTTCTTCTCTCTGTCTTTCCCTCTCCCTCCCATGACTCCCCGTGACATGCTCGTTGCGAAGCAGACCTGTTCAGACAGCGAGAGACGACTCCTGTTTAGACTGGGCCGGCGCCAGTCGTCCCCTCACTTCGCCTCAGCAGCGACAGGTGAGAGCCTTCAGCTGACTATCATCACACTCACCGCTGACAGCGCAGCGACACACCACAGTCAATCCATCACTCCTGTCACAGAGGAAGACCTGTATTTCCAATGTCGTGTTAAGGGATTAAGGAGGGAGAGAATTGTTTTTCTCACTTGTTTTCTGACTCTTTTTTTCTTCTTGTTTTTGTGAATTGTAAGTGATTTCACGAGGGGCAGGGGTTATGAGACCTGGACCACGCAACTTTTAAACAGAAGAAAGAAGAACAGGGAAACAAAGAAAGTGAGAAGTAACACATTTTGTTTTTGGTGATTAAAAACAAAATGTATTCATAAAAATACCCCAGTGCTCCAAACAAGGCAGACTGCACATATGAATTATTCCTGCAGTGACAGATAAAAGGCAGTAGCGACCAATGTGTGTCGCTTTTAAATTATGTCTAACATAATGTGTGTGAACTGGTCATTATATGTATCTATGTGCATTGAAACCAGTGATATTCTAAATCTGTGTTGAGGCACTGTGTGTTCTTCTTTCTGTGCAGCATCACTGTGTATTTGTGCATTTTGTATTCTGCAGATGAACTCTAATCAAATCAGCCGGCCAGGGAGCCATTTCTTTTTCCTCCCTCAGTAGTAATTACAGTAGCCTATATTTAAGTGTGATCCCTGTCACGCAGCAAGAAAACATCATTTATTTTGAATTATCCATGCCTGTCTCTCTCTCTCTCTCTCACACACACACACACACTTGCTGCATCAGGATAAACACCGTAATTCAAATACATGATCCTCTGTATCCACTTTCTTCTTCTTCTTCTTCTTTTTCACCCCTTTTTTATTACTTTTAGAGGAGGAGGGGGAAATTCCGTTAAGCCCCATCTAAGATAAATATCAATAGTTTGCCATAAATTCAAACTAATGTTTATGTCAAACTGGAAAATCAGGCCAAAGACATTGATCCCAGTTGGATGTAAGCTGCTTAACGTTGACAGTATGCCAACCAAAATTCATCAGACAATATTAAATTACTTATCTGTGTGCTGCGTGTTGGATTTTATTTTTATTTCATTTAGCTTGGAAGGAAATGTTCTTTTGCACTGAGTGACTTTTATTTGCTTCAGCTATGATCAACATTTTGCTCCAGAGGGGATTTAAAAAATACGAAATTGTGAACTGTGAAGTTTAAGTCTTTCATTGCCCAGCTCAAACTGTAGTCTGCCCCCTCGTGAAGGTGAATATTACGCTGTTTCTTCACGACAGCTTTACAATCCTCAGGGTTAAATGAGGACCAATCGCAAAGCAATATATTACACCTAGACCGATCCCAGTTAATGGGCTGATAGGTTATAAATATTAGTGATCAGCTGCAGCAAAGAGGGGGAAAACACAAGCTTCAAAGCTGCCCTAATAATCAATGAATCAAATCTGTCCCTACATTCACCCCTTGGTGGGGATAGATGCAGACAACCCTTGTCATAAAAGGAGATCACAGAGGAATTTGGTGTTTAGCGTCGCTTACCAGGCGCAGACATATATCTGCCTGAGAGGCATTGTGAGTGCACACATTCACTGCATTATGTTTCTCACAATATATAGTAACCCAATCATGCCATGAAGAATGTTTAAGTTACATGCTTTGTGGATGTACGCGGCTATCACATGGGCCTGCGTGTAAAATGTAACTCAGCCACTACAGAGACTCCAGATGACAAAACAGGCCGTTTATTACCACGGATGATGATTAAAAACACCACGTCCCCATGTAATGTAATTTGTTTTAACAATGTAGATGTATTGTAGACATAAACTGAGGCTGAAGAGTGGAGACTCTTATGTGCTGCAAACAAAGCCCGTCCCAGAGTTTGTGATAAAAATAAGACATGAGACAGGTCCCTCTGAGGAACAGTGGGTAGTAACAATATGGCATGTGGACACAGCCACAGTGTTTCACAGGTTATATGCCATGCTCTATTTAAAAGGCTAATCCAGCCTCACCTATGCAGCAGACCTGTCTCCCCCAAATCCCCGCTGTGGTGCCAAAGCTTTTTCACATGCACAAACTACATCTGCGCGCACACACGAACATGTTCACACACAAACACACACAGGACTCGTTATATGCATGCACACAAAAACACAGACACACTGAAATGTCCACTGTGACCCACCTCCCCTCTCTCCTTCCACTCCCCATTTACAGCCTCTAAAAGCCTTTTCCATTTACCAGCGGGCCTGGGGCTGTGAGTGACAGGGAACAGAATGGACCTTATGTTGTCACTTTCTCAGCACTGTGGCCTGGAGGGAGGCCTGGCACAGCAGTCTGCGCCTGGTGGCGGAGTGGTTGGTGGGTGGGGAGGATTGTGGAGGAGAGGAGGGGTGGTGGGTTGGGGTAGTCCACTACGGACCTGTAAGGGCACAAACATAAACTTGGCTACAGTTTCAGATTTACTTAGAAAGTGTAGCCTGAAGGGAGGCCTGCAGCAGCTTCCTGCCTGTTGCTGAATGAATGGAAGTGAACAGAGATTAGCCTGAAGTTGGGTGACATTTGACCAGACATAAGGAGAGGTTAATGGTCACACCCTCAGCGTAATATTGTACAGAGGTTGTTTGATTGATTCTTGGGTTCAGCCAGGAAATATGGTGAACAGTAAAATTGTTGTTGCTTTGAATGCCTACCACCAAACCAGTTACAGTACTGATTATCAGACAACTAAGGACAGAAAGAAGGCATTTATAAACTGACTACATAATTGGGTTTAGGACCAAATTCTACTTGCGTATGTCACTCTAACATTGCCCAATTTCAAACTCTTTTACAGATTCTTGCCAAACAGACATAAAACATGAAACAGACTTGTCATTTTTTTTAAAAAAGATTACTTTTTGGCATTTTGCCTTTACTTAATGGTCACAGCAGAGATTCAGGCAAGAAATATAGAGAAAGAAAGTGGGGTATGACACTCAACGAAGCTCTCTAATGCTGCATTCACATGGATTCAAGCAGATGAAAAACACATTCCCGTTAGAGAAGAAGAATTAAAAACTGTAATAATGTAGTAAAATATATCACACTTGCTGCATCAGGACTATCACTGTGTGTCTATTATTCTATGCACAAATTGTTCTCTGTGTGAGGAGCGAGCTACGTGACACCCGGTTGTAAATTCATGGTCATGGAGTACAGCAAAAGATAAATATATTTTAATTCTGGACAGCGTTCATGGTGTTCTCTGTTGGCCTCACCTGATTTCACCATCCTGCTCTCATCCACTAACCCTCTCCATGAATCCATGTGAATGCAGCATGCAGCGACTGGGTGGTGTTGCAATTATACAGTATGCTTTTTAACTACTAGGTCACCAGATGCCCCAACCAGCCTGTCATTGATGTATTATGGTCATCTGTTTTGCTGACAATGAGGCGACTGTAATAAAAACACTGTAGTCAAATCCATTTACACTCTTGAAAAAGGTATTCTGGCAAAGACAGCCATCCGGATCAATGAAAAAAAGTTTGGGGAAACATCTCAAATAGATACTGGTCCATTGTTCGGCCCCTATGACTGCCCTCACCTATTAAAAAATATGAATCACTCATTTAGGGTTCGGTTACTGACTTCTTTCACTGTGGGTCTGTGCAACCAGCCGTCATGGGCCCAACATTGGCTCAACATTCAGGTATGCAGCGAGAAAGGAGACGTAATGTTGACAGATGGCTTGGTGTTGACAGTGAATGGCAGGTAGACTACCTGTTCCACAGTTCACTTGGAGATTCATTAAGCATTTTGGACAGGATCTTTTGCAAAGGGCTCGTTGTGGTGTAACCTGATCCCCGGCCTGAGGGATACTGTAATGTTTTTACATGAATCGCCCCAAACTATGGGTGAGCGCTCTGTCACAGGCCAGAGGAGACAAGGAAGAGCAAGGAGGAAAAGGACGAGGGGGGGGGGGGCGGATCGGTTTGTGTAGCTTGACATCCCTATCTTCTTATCTCGCTTCTTCTCTAATGACAAATGGCTCATCCCACAACTCACTATCCATTCAAACCGGGTTCTCAACTTTTTTTTTTTTTTTTTTTTTATGTCTCCCCTTCGTCCCCATGTTGTGACAGGCATCTAAATTGATTAAGCTGTGCCCCAGGATCTGACACTACAGCGTGTTGCCTTCTATTTGTTGATTACTATTGATTTTCTTTGATACTTCATTTAAAAATCAATAGCCAGAGTAGAAGAAAAATAGATGCAGTTTACACATACTTTAACATACTATTGTGCAACAGAGAAGGCCGCAGTTTTGGCAGTAGCCGTGATGGCAGCAGCCAATTACGAGGAAAGCTCTTAACAGGTGAAAGAGAGAGGCCCCAGATCGATTCTAAGCTTTCTTCTCCAATCACAGAAAGTGGCCATAAATTAAAGCGCATCTGTTTTGTTTTGAAGACAGCCATGAAGCATGGCTGCAACTTTTTATTTTTTATTTATTTCTTGGTATCCTTTATTCTTTACACAGCCTCCACTTTTGAAATAACTGCCCAATCCTCCATCATTACATGACAGACAGAAAGGACAAGTGTCAAATAACAGGCAAACAGCGTGCCTACAGAATGATATATCAGTGAAATTTGACCTGTCTCGCTGCATTTGAATTTACAATGGGAGTGTAAAGTAATTTACAGTAAGTTACTCTTCAGATCAGCCACTCTAGCTGTATTGCTTCAGAGTCATTACGTATGAGGTTTCTGTGTTTTTTTTTTTTTTCCATAAAACAAGAGTAGCAAGTTGTCTATAAGTCTTCACTGAAATTCACTGACATATTTTGGGATTGTTATTTTTATTAGTAACAATAATACTTATAGCACTAGGTGCCGTTTCAACTTTAATAAACAACATAGAGGAGCAATAAAAATGAAAGTGAGTGACGGACTGCAAGCAACAAAACTGAAAAGCATTCAGTTGTTAGATGCTGTTGAGCTCCACTTGACTTCTGCCTTCTGCAGTGACAGACAAACTTGACCTAGGTGAATGTCTATTGCTCATATTTCTCACTGAGATGAAATATGACTTCTGGCTTCTTCATATCAAACATAATGGATCCGAACACAAGAAGAGAAAAGCCCACCACATTGATTTTAAAAGTGCATCCTGTACAAAAAGCAAGGCCAAATGGTAATGTACAAATCAGTTTTATTAATGTTTTATCAATTTTAATTTCCATGAGTAAAATTTTTTTTTTTTTTTTTTTTAAATTTCAGCTCTCTTTCGTAACCAAAGGTTCGGTCCAGAGAACTGAATAATCTGTTCACTCAACAACGCTCCAGTAGTCCTGCCCTCACAGGAAATCAGCCAACTCTGAACAAAATACAGGCTATTTCTGAATGTAGGCTCACCGGCTGCTAAAGTTAGCAAGCCAGCGATCTAAGAACACACATGTAAACTTTGAAGGTGTCTTTGAAGTCTCTCTCTGTTTTGCTCCCCGTCTATAGCAGTGAATGTCAGTCATTTGTCCTCAGTTGCACTAATCTTTTTCTCTCATTTCCCTCTCCTTCTCACCTCACCCCTCCACGCCCACCCCCCCGTCACCCCTTGCCCAAACTCAAGCATGCAGAACAGAGCAGGCAGGTCTCCTCTAGCAGACCAGAACGCTCTGTTCTCAGAGTTCTCACCTTTCACCCGGGGTGAACGTGAGGCGGCATCGCTTGGGCCCCCCGAAGCCCCGCGGAGACCAGAACACAACACCAACCTGACGAGCCGAGCTGTATGGAGAGTCCGTGGCGCGCTGAAAGACACGGGCTCGTAGAAAGGAACCAGGTAGAGCAAACAAATGACTGACATCATAGAGGAGACACAAAGATGACATGGAGACATCAAAAGCTGGTCTGAGTGTAAGGTTGTCAAGTTTAGGCCTTGTATTCAGGTAGCAGGTGTCAGTGTCATTGGCGTGACATATAGATCCCTCTTGGGTGAGGTGTGGGGACAATCTGTCAATAAGGTCCTACTATGTAAAATCTGTATGATGTATTTGTGTGTGCACGATATGACACACACATAATCATTTGTACTCCTCCAGAGCAGCCAAGTGAGATTCTGTCAACAAATAATATCAGCTTTGACATATAAAATGAGTGATTTCATTTGTCAGTTATATTTTTCATCATGTTATGTTTTTTCGTTATTGAGTCTTATGATAATCCCTGACTTTTCAACACAAATTTGTTTATATAAATTAGACTCATGCCATTCCCATTTTAGCCCATCACAGTAACTTCTAGGACGCTGGTAAACTTTATAACATTATTAGATTGCCATAATAAGTGCGTAAAATTTGCGTGTGTGTGCATGATTGACTGCCGGCCTGCACGCTGGTGTGAGCATGTGTGTGTTCCAGTGGTAGCGACCTTGTCCCTGCCCCCTCCAGCAGGAGTGACAGATGCTCAGTAATCTGTGTGAAAGGCGATCCACCACTTAATGGGATTGTTTCTGTTACACCTTAAAGAAGAGGCAGCCAGCAGACCAGAGTTGAGCAGTCGTCCTCCATAACTGCTGTCCTGGGACCTCAGGTGGACAGAGCGGGTAAAGAAACGCCACACGAGTGTCAGGGAGGAGAGAAGGGAGGGGTGGGCTTCACACCTCAGAATCATAAAACAGTGCAGCGCTCCCCTCCCTGCAGAGTCTATTGTCTTAAAACAGATGGTTGACATATTGACAAGGAGCAGGGAGTTGATATGGTTGAAAAGTGTGAAAACCCTTGAACATATGGAAGACTGATTGTCACAGTTAATTGATATGTTTTTGAGGGGCTGTCAAACAGGTGTTAGCCTGCCGCAAGTTATCAGGAAAGAAGTTACTGTGCAGAATCAATACTGTGGCTTTTAGGCCCATGTTCCTTCATCAACGTCTTCAAATTTCATTGAAAATTATTTCTAAATATTTGAGCAGAACAGCATGTTCAAATCTACTGTTAGTCACATTGACACAGCTCCTTTTTGCTTTCACTTTTAAACATGTGAGCATAACCCCATTAAAGAATCAGTCGACATTTTGGGAAATACCCTAACTCCCCCAGAGTTAAACAAGAAGATTGATTAGTGCAGTATATGAGAAGCTTCAGCCAACAGTTAGCATATGGTATGTGCCAGAGCAGCTTTTTGAAGTCTTGAAGTTCTGGATTTTGTGCGGATTAAACAATCACTATGTTAATTGATGAGCTTTAATTGTGCAGGTCGACTCATTTTGATTATCTTCAGACATGTTTTCATTCCCATGTTTTCAGTCTTCATGCTAAGCTAAGCTACATAACATATTTACTGTACAAAAGTGGGGATCTCATCGATCTTCTAATCTAACACGGGAGAAGAAAGCAAGTGAGTTTATTTCTCAAAACGTCAAACTATTCCTTTAAAGTCTATCTCCTCATCACCATAGTAACCCAAGATACCTGGTGTGGGACAGAGATAAAGGCAAAGATACAGACAGACGACAGCATCTTTCTCTCTCCCCGCTCGGAGTAACACGAGAAGGAGTTTCCTTCCTTCATTCCTCCTATGGCAGCAGTAAAACTGTCCGTGTCATAACGCCCAGCGTGTCAAAATGATATGTTTAACCATCTCCTGCCTATTATTTAGGACAATAGTCTCCCTGGATGGATTTCCTCCCAGTGTGAAATGACAGATTCACCTTCTTTCTTGCCGAGTGCCCACTCGGCTCACCGCACCTCTTCAAAAGACCACGACTATGTGTCACCTGTGTAGAATGTAAAGACACGTTAGATAGAGTTTCACAGCACACCTCTATTCATGCTTATGATTGCTTTGTTTGGTGGAGAGATTTCAGTGTCCATAGGGGATGGGAAGGTGGGACCTCTGCTTTATAAATGAGCCGTTGCTTTGTCAACACAGGAGTGGGGTTATCTCAAGCGGCAGCTGAAAGATTGATGGAGTGAGATGATTATCAGTGAGACCACAGTATGGTGATCGAGCTATAGAGATACTGTACGTATGGAAGAATGGATACATTAAGAATGCAGAAGAAACAGATTCAGGCAGTCGAAAAATCTAGTTCCAAAGAATCAAAATCAATCAGATGATTAACAGAAAATTAATCTGCGGCTAATTTAATGGTCAAATTATGATTTTCGTAGTTTATTTGTCTTTGTCATACATGTAGTAATATATATAGAAAGATGATGTCGTCTATCTGTATATATATATATATATACGATACATATTTCACACTCGTGTGTGTATATATTTGTGTATAAACACATACACACAAACACACACACACACACACGTCAAAACCTCATACAGCCTTATCAGACAAGCCTGTGGATAGTTCAGTGTTCTGAAAACAGCCTCCATCCATCCAAAATGCTCCCACATATGACGGTGGTTGGTGGTATGGTCTGGCATCATGTTTATTTGTTTAGCACAGCTCGTTAGTCTTTAGTTTTATAGAATTCTTTTTTTAAGCATTTTATGCCTTCATTTTATAAATCCAGTGCTAAATCCAGGAATGACAGAAAACGAGGGGAGGGAGAGAGGAATGGGAAATGACACACAACAAAGTTTCCCAGCTATCTGGATGCAAACCAGGGCAGGGACCCTGTGGTTTATGGTCGGCAGATTCAATCTGTAATATTTTCCCCCAACGCTGAAACAGCCGTTCGTACTTCAGGTCAGGCTTTGTCCAGATTCTAATTTGTTTGAGAAAATAAATAGTCTCTTTGCTTCATGTTAGTTTTCCTTTGCTGGTCACAGGCCAGCAAAGACATAATACAGTTTGAACCACTGAGGCCACTTCAATGAAAACACTTTAGCTCAACACTCCAGGTATGAGTAATTCATATATTTGAAACAATATTTACTGTGACAAACAGAGAGACAGACACACAGTTGAATGAGTGAAGACCCAAGGGTCATAACGGAGGGGTGTGGGGCCACAGATCAGGGGTCCCGTTCCTTCTCCAGCCTATTCAATTAAGCCCCGGCACACTGGTAACAATTTATGAACATGACCTTCCAACTCTCCAGCTCCCGCACTCAGCCCCGGGAGCCAACCTCTCCCACCCCCCAACTACATCAAACCAACCCCCAAGTACCCCTCTGACCCCCCGACCCACAACACATACCCCATCTTGACAAGACAAACCTCATGTCGCACATGCAAAACTATATATGTATTATGTATGGACTCATACAGGCACAAATGCGCACACGCTCTCAGGTCCCCTGTGTTCACATTGAGGGGTCAGTGGTTATTCTTCAGCACAGGCTCAAAGGTGAGTAATAAAAAAATCCAATACAGAAAATGCACGGGGTCACCAGCATATCAATATATAATACAGAAAGGGGACAGATGACAAGCCATAAGACGATGGAAAGCGATTGAATTCTCTGTTTCTTCCCTATCTCGCTATCTCTGGATGCATCAATCTGCAGCTGTTGATAATTGAATTAAGAAGGAGACGTGATTAACAAGTTCTTCAAAAAAGCTGGAATTGCCTGCAATCTGACGTCTGGAGACCTTGATGGGCTTCTTTGGGAGCGAAAACTATTTGTGACATCTCCACAGTTCAGCCAGCTGTCTTCATTTTAATTAAAAATCTTTCACGGGTGTAAGAGTTATGGAAGGTACAGCGAGGGCTCCTGGCAGCCGCCTGAATGAAATACCACATAACAAATTGTGCGTGCGAACAGAGTAAGCAACAGCTACATCAATCGGATGTGACGGAGGATGCGATTTCCCAAAAAGGGGGCATACCGAGGCGGCCAATAGACACTAATGCTGGACAACTTTATTGAAACTATGAAACTTTATATGATATTATGGGACCTGCTATCATTAACCTGAGCTCATTGCATTACCAATACCTTTATTGCAGAGCTGTTTGACTTTGGAAGGACTATTATAAATGTGTGTTTCATATCTTGACTTTTATTCAACCTGAAACATGAAGTCAAACATCTATTAGAAATATAACATCAAATTGAAACAGAACTTTGGTGCTGCCACTAAAAGGTTGTGAAAGGTTTTATTATACACTTTGTGATATACTACATCTTTCTTATAACGCTTTTCATTTGAAAGCATTTCATCAGAAGGAACTGTCTGAGGCTGTGAGTTTATTCCCTCCTTATGCACATATTCCCTCGGTGAACCTTCAAGGTCAATATACAGTTAGAGGTGCCGCAATTTATGCGCTTTAAGTTTGATCCTTGAAGCTCTCGGTCGGCCTCGCAGACCAAACAAATGGCAATCCTTTTACTTCGATACTGTGCGAGCTGACACTGTAGAGGAGATGAGCATAATGAGGATTAAAAGATCTGCAGCCAAACATTTGTTGCGCATTAAAAAAACAAAAACAAAAAAAAAACCCTAAGAAAATAAAAAGAAAATAAATGTAGACTTCTCACGCATCAGCTAGTAGTTCCAAGAAATGTGAATAAATAAAACACATTTTAGACATCTCCCGTTTTATTCTGGGCTAAAAAATTAAACGTAGGGAAAAAAAAAAAGATTACGTCTGAGTGCTACTTTCTGTGTATTATATTTCAAAAAGCAGACACCAGAACAAGAGAAGGGGCTCCGCTTACAAGCGTAATCATATGAATAGCATTAACGCCCGGCACAGCGAGTATCAGACACATGAGGTCGTTCATCACAAAATTAATTGTCAAATTAGTTCTGATCTCATTGCTTATTATGTCATGTCTGCGCACACCAATGAATATAAAAAAGACAATATGCTATATCTACAATATACAGGCCGTGGCGGTAATTCGACACCTGTGTTTAATGACTATGTATGCGGAGGCCATATTTGCAAATCATTTTAAATACCAATGAATGAGACATAACTGACTGACCTCGCTGCTCACGGCTGCACCTCATCTTACCTCTGATAACATCACCTTCTTCAACAAGTAAGAGGCAGGGAACGTATGACATGTGAATGTAGGAAAGCAAGTTTTATAGTTGGTTATTAGCAGATATTTATTATGCAAAACAAAATGTTCCTTCTGCGACTGAACTGTGCTAGTGTGTCATCTTTATTCAAGTTCACTCTCCTTAGACCTCTATCACACTCCCTGCTGCTCCTTAATAGACTGAGGTCCTCCCAGCGACACCATAACTCACTCACGCATCTCTCTGCTGAGGCTATTGTTCTCTTTCCTTTATCACTTCGCCGGGGACTCTCCACCTTCTGCTGCAGCCAAGAGGAGTTAAGACAGTCTATCACGAATGAAAGTTTTTTTTTTTTTTAATTACAGCTCTTAATTTACCTTCACTTTGATTCTGTGTCAGTTCAGGCGTCCGACGCTTAATGCACCCTCTCATCGCACAAACAACCAGACATCAGAGGGATGCGCCAAAGATCAAACACAGGCCTCGGTCATAATAGGGTCCAGTGCTGTGCGTGTCATTTATGTGACCCTGGCAGGGCAGTGGAAGGGGAAGTAATGAATTAGAGTGGAGCTTGGAAGGCATTAGAGATTAGGCAGCAGAGTGGGCTCCACTGAGGAACGGCTGCAAGGTCAAGGGTTAGGCATATACCACCAACAGTTGTCAGACAACCTCAGCATGTTTATTAAGCAGAGATCTGCTTATTGTGGAATGGGAAAGTGAATGAATAGACTAGTTTCCTCTGCGAGGCTGGAAGCTTGTCCGGTTTGTGAATTAATCGTCTTCAGTCTCGGTGAGTTGCTGCGAGTCTGGATGAACACCAAGAGAAAATCATGATCATACGATATCTCGTCTCATCAATTTAATTCCTTCTGATGCGACGAGACTTGACTACTACTTAACTATTAATGAATACAATTATAGATTAAATATATACAACGAATATAAACATTTTTTGAAAAAAACATTTATTTCTACGTTTTATGAGAAGAAATTACTGTAAAAAAAATTACGTATGGTAAATTTGGTAAATTTGGTAAATTTAAAGTCTTTTTTTTTTGCCTGTCTAGTAGAGATTGTATTTAATAAGTTATATTAAAGAAATAGCATGCAGTAACTTGCTAACTAATCTCTAAAACAACTAGTGGCTGCCATTTTTTTCCTAATTTGTACATCCAACTGTAACTCTCCCTTTAAACCTGAATAAATACACGATTCATTGCTTTGCAGATCTGATCCTTCCCCCCTTTGAATGTAAAGAAGCACTCTCAAGATCATGACGAGGCGTAAATTGTGCACTCGTCCTCACTCTCTCTCCTTGGCTGCCTACCCTCATAGGTGCGATAAGTAAAGCGTCCCCATAAATTTGTGGCCATCAAAGAAGTTTTGCTTCCAGGCATCGTAACCACAGACTCTGATCTGAGACAGCGATGGGGTCAGGAGTGCAGGGCATCCTGACTCATACAGAGGTCGTCAATAACAAACTCCTTCTCCCGACCATCCAGCTTCTTAACGCCGGGCTCTTCTGACACGTTGTTTTGTTATTCTTATAGTGAAACATTACAGAGCATAACCGTCTGACGAAGTCGTAAATGACGAACGGTCCCAGACGTGGGAATCCGAGTACCCTTCAGAAGTCAGCCAGGCTTGTTGTGATGTCATTTCCTGCTGCAATGACGATAACTGATGACATGTGTTTACTATTAATCACGAGATAATGCACTGCTCTGGCAGCGGTTTTTGTGAAAATGAAGTCCTGTGAGATCACATACTGTATGCTATGCTAGCGTTTGTCTGAATGGAAACTTGTATACACATGGAAACAGTTACAGTAAAATAGTATTTTACAGTATGAATGCACTGTATTCATTCAACTGCAGATTTCTTTCATGGTATTTGAAGATTTGACATTCTGTCATATTTTTTAAATCATTGTTTTGCAGTGTTTCCTGAGATGTAAGAAAAATAAGTAGGTCTGATGGTGGCTCCTCCATGACAAATAACCTGTGACAAACAAAACAAAAATGAGGATTTTCTAAACAGAGGCTGATCAGACAATATCATCTATCACTGACCAATGTGTCTGAGTCAAAATACAATTAATGTAGCCATATGAACACAGCCAGTGATCAGTATATCTAGCACAAGATGATTAGATTTCTTGTTCACACAAACACAAATGCTGGACATTCCTAATAATTGATTTTAACACCATCTCTACATGCCAGTTTTTTTTTGTTTTTTTTTTGGAAAACTGCTCCAAATTGAGGCTAGCGTCGTCATGAGGAAAGTATGAATGGTGCGACTCCTCTCCAAAGCCCGGCTGTGCAGCCATGGCTAATGTCAATTAAACAGAGTGGCTTAGTGACTGTGACCTAAAGATGATCGCTGGTGTCAGCTGCTGGCCAAGGTCATGCCACAGTGTTAACAAGATTTGATCCTCTGAGCTCTCCATTGCACTTTCCTCGCTTCTCTCTGTTTATCCTCTCTATGCTTCCCGTCTCTCGTAACGATATTTCACTGTCAGGATTTTGTTGCTCTTGGTTTTTACTATACACTCTGGCTCTCTCCTCCTTGCACTTTATGTCCGTCTTTGTCTGCCCATCGCTATTCTCTGTCTTGCAGGATCATTTTAATCAACAAGATGCCGGGTGACATTCATTGTCTCACCCATTCCATTTTGTTCCATTGCAGATAAACTGTTCTGCGGGTTTTGATTTGTGGCTCGCTGTCTCTCCTCTATAAGCATAAACATAAAAAGTTAATTCATCACATGGGTCATTTCACGTTCAGTGAACGTAGTTAAATGCTCATTTAAATATGTTCTCCGCCATAACAAGGGAAGAGAGACCACCCCCTGTGTCAACACACGTGCTAAAGAATAATATGACTAAATTATTTGTCTTTGATTAAAGGATTCTGTCGCAAAGCATAATTTAAGAACAAAACTGTTTGATTATATTTTTTTGGTTCAGTGCATGACATTATTTTGTCTTGGCTTATTCCCTCAAAACATAAAATGAGTCTAAAAGATCTCTTTTTTCGCGGCCGACATTTTGAGTTGTCATTGTAATAACATTAACAATGATGAAGTCATGACAGTGAGCCGGCATCCACTATACCAGGACCCTGAAACTGAAGCAGCTAAATGGGATTTAGCCATCATTCATTTTATTATTTACACCTTTTTTCCCCCTGCTATTAGACCCAAACATGTCCTCTGTATAAAAAGGCCTGAGACATTAATCACACACTTAGATCATTTTTCTATAGTACTCTATAGATACTACAGCATCTCCTCTATCATATCATAATTAAATAACAGAACACATTGTTTGTGCATGTCCTCAAGGACAACCCCAAAAAAAGCCTTCACTTATCTGAGTTGGCAGGCGGACACCATTTGCCTGTTCCCTCCAAAACCTTGAATGCTGAAAACTAAATGTGTTCTGTGATGTGATAAAACTATTGATAAGTAAATCTCAAAAGCAGAGACCCCACCGAAAACTTGGACTGATGTCAGAGACATTTGAGGATTATTATTAAAAAATGTCGCTGTAATGTGTTCTTTGTTGTTGTTATATACCGAAAATTAATAAAATAAAAAAAGGTCTGGTTGTAAGAAACAAAAAAGCTTAGGTTTATTTGGCTCCTTCAGCAGGGAACGAATCTGACTGTGTCACTGCACCGCACAGCTGTAATTAATAACATAGATGAGGGCTGCACTCCCTTTAGTTGTACCGTTTTTAGGGCCATGCCAAAGACAATTAAAAAAAAAAAAAGTATACTGGATTTAAATGCACCAAAGTCATAAAAGTATAAAATACAGGCCAATTGCACTTATGTTTTTTTCCTCACTAATTAACGATTACAGGAAGCTCATGACAATTTCAGGAGAAAATAAAGGATTAGATTTTTAGTGGTAACTTCTCTGAATTTCCCCAAGAGGGATTTATAAAGTACACTTTCTTTTTCTTTAAAACTGTTATCCTATCCCACTGCTCAATTGTGGCTAATTTTAGCACAGAAATTTGAGTGTTCAACCTTAACAAGACTTTTTTTTCCTTTCTCAGTAAGGCTCTGAGTGTTTCCATGAATCACAATAGACAGTAACCTGCCGTCACTGATCCACCATCAGGAAACCCATTGATTTTCATCAGACATACAAACAGCCAAACATCCATCTCTGGTAAGTGATGCTTAGATCATCACTCCGGCTCAGTAAAATGATTAGTCAGCTCAATAAAGACATTTTTATTATGAGGAAAAAAAAACTTTTCCTAATAAAGCAATGGTCTGACAAACACGCAGGCATATACATGAGGAACTACTTACACGCACACACGCACACACACACACACAGGTGTGTCTTTTCAGTGCAAACACACACATTTATTTTAACGCTTGTGCTTATGCAATGCATGTGCACACACACGCACTTTGCATTAAATACACAACCCAGTAAACACATAGGCAGTTAGACAAATGGACGCATACACACACAATTACATTCAGCTACTATAGCGGCAATTTGCCTCCTACATATATACTGAAGCTTATAAGCTATATAATACACACACATACACACACACACACACACACACACACACACACACACACACACACCATCTTTTGTTGGTCAGAGGGTAGAAAGTGCCATCAGTATCATCTTCATCATCAGCACCAGCAGCATTAGAGGCATCGCTGGGCTCTGCAGGTCTCACTCAGATGATATGATTATCTGCTCCACTGGTCACTGTCTCCTGACTGGTTGGCTGGCTGGAACACATTAGCGACCGGGATGTTTCTGCCTGGCAGAGCCACCACCCCGAGCCTCACTGAGACCTGTGTGCGTGTGTGTGCGCGCGTGTGTGTATAAATGGTTGCACTGGCTGGCTAGAACACGTTGACAACCTGGATATTTTTGTGGAGCTGGGCCAATGCTATGCGAGAGCCATGTATGTCTCTACGATTGAGAGTATGTTGTATGGCAGGCAGAATATTTATATGTGTGTGTTTTATTTGTAGACGTGCAAATTAAATTTCCATTCTTGGTAAGAAGATGGATTTAGATCACCGTTACATTTGTCTTGATGGATTATGATGTTGTGAAAGAAAGAAACCAACTTCAGGTCCTCACATGTTAATACTCCAAACATGTATGTGCATGCATGCATGCAATGCCTATGAGAAGGCCCCCTGTGGACAAAGCACGCACATCAATATCCCCTCAGTCAGTGAGGCAGTGAGATGAGACAGAGATCAGTCAGACGTAATGGGCTGAGACCTGCCGGAGCTCCCTGTTGACCCACCAGAGACTCACTCCCAGACACAGCAGCACTGTACAAACAGCCTTTAACACACCTGCATGCTTCACTGAAGCCACCACAAGTGTGAATATCTCAGCCCAAGCTCACTAAACATGAATACCCTACTGAAAATATGATGAAGGCAGGTTCATGATGCAACCACCAAGGACTGTATGTGTCTGGTAACTGTGCTAAATTTCAGGTCTTGCACTTTTTAAGGGATATTTCATCAGAAACCACTTCGAAAAGTTAACATCATAGGTTTACATCGCAGAAGTGGGAACGTCAACATTTTATTGCGCACTGCATTCCAAAATGTAAATAAAAGCTCATTGTTAGTTTTGATTTCATGCCAATTGCCCAGGGGTCACTTATGAAATAAACTCCAATGTTTATTATTTCTAACAATGTCATCATTTTTTTTTGGTTTTGTTTGACACATTACTCACACTGAATCTATGACAAACTGGCTCTGGGAATGTGACAAGGAGAAAGTCCACGGAAGAGATTTACCTACAAGTGAACATACATGAATGAGTAGTGTGTGGATCCGTAATATCAGCAGTGCATGGATGTGTGGTTAATGTGCTATGGAGGTGATGAAGGTGCAGGGTGGATGTAAGCCACAATAAGAGACAGCTCTTATGGCTTAACCCTAACCCAAAGAGCCCAGGTAAGCCTAATCAGCTGACCACCCTCCCACGTCAGCCAATTGTCTGCACAGGTTGGTCCAGGATGGCCTCCAAGACAACTGGAGAGGTGTATCACAGCTTAGGCTGAAAGATTTTCTTTGGGATATTTTGTGCTTTCTTTGAGACGTTATATAACCCGAAGTACAAGGCGATAAATCTTTAAACACTGGAATGGAAGAAAAAAAGAAAACACAAGTGAAGCACAATCCTACTGTCTTAAATGTCCTCTTTAATAGTCTACTGCCTTTTACATACAGTATTTCTTTTACTAACTGCCAGCACAGCAGTTTATCACAAGCCATACTCTCACCGTGCAGCTCCTGGGGCAGAACATTTTGTCCGAAAGGTGCGATTTTCTCACAGCATACTGTATCTCGAGAACCCAGACTGTTCAAACGTCGATTGAGGTTCTCTGTCTTAACACTCCTCACTGAAGCAGTGGCTCACGGTTTCTGGAAATTTCACTCCTGTTCCTGAAAATTGATTTAGTGTGCATGTGGGGAAAGGGGCTCGGGAGGTATAGCAAGAAAGAGATTGAACGTGAGATAAAGAAAGCAGCAGGGATGAAAGGAGAGAAGGTGACAGAAAGGCAGATATTGGTTCGCTGTGTGTCCAAGCCCACCAGCCACCTTGGCCAATACACTGTGAATGAGCGCTGTGTTCTTTCTGCAGCCAATTTTTACACCAGTCAAATGGCTTCTGGATGGCCTCCACTTAACTGTTTTCACGCCTCTTACCGTGGCCGATGCTCAGCCGCTGCCGATGCCAACGTAGTCGTCACCCTTCTCACTCCTCCCATCAACTGCTCTTCCACTCTATAGACCCCTACACTGTTAAATTTTTGGCATGATCTCTCTCTGAGGACTGCGCTGCCATGGGTCTGTCAACAGATTGCCAAGAAACCTGTTGCCTAAGGTGAAAAGTCCACACTCCTGTTTTTGTCTATTTAAGTTCCTTCACACAGCTCCTTGGCTTTGGTAAATCGCCTCCAGCCTCGGGTTTGTATCTACAGCATAACCGCATGTAAGAGCATCAGGCAGCGCACACAGACCAACACACACTACACAATATATCTCTCTATTCCTGTCCTTCCAGTACCTTTCCTTGCAGATACCAAAACACTCTGTACTCGGAGATCCAGGACGTGTTTGACAGCAGATGGTATGAATTATTTGCTGGAGTCTCATCCAAGGCTTCTTGGCATCTTGGCTCTCTGAGGTAAAATATTTATGGGGCCAGTACTAACCAGCGGAGGCACCTCACTGTGCTGCTGTTGTGTATTTGTGAGGAAATGAAGGCTGACCACAAGCACAAGGGAGTGGATCTCTCTGCTAGATGAGTTCTGACTGCTCTCTCATGTGCTATCAGCGCCGACGTGTCGGCTATGGTTATGTTAGATGTCAGATAGGTTTAGATCAGGCCATGACGAGAAGCCCTCCATGCACACAAATGGTAAGAGATAGGCCATCTCATTGTGCTGCAGTCTGCCAAGACTCATGTCGTCTCTGCTGCTGGGTGAAACCTCATATCTCTACCTCATATCACCAAAACTGAGGACCCAAGTAGATTTATTTAACTATTTTGAATTTCAAAGCGTTTTAGTCCTCACATGAGCTCTATTAGCTGTTTTTGAAAATGTAGTTAAAATTTAGAGGGCCGTGTACTACATTTTATACAGAACACAGCGCTATTTATACAGGACTAGTATCACCAGGGGACCTCTTGTGATTTAATTACCCACAATGTTTCGTGTGCTGCATTCAGACGGGACAATGAAGTTTGTATTTTACTCCAATTTAGTGACGTTTTCCCCTAAATATGACGTTGAGGGTCTCCCTGACGTGTCCTACCACATAATAACTGTTGAGCCTCGTTAAATAGAAAAAAGGTTTGTTGCTGCCAAGCACGTCATCAATCTCTTTCTCTTCTGCTCTTCAAATGGATCTGAGCTGCTCCTTTGTGAATGGGTCAGGATGAGCCATTTTTCATTTATAAATGCCAACACAACCACACACCTTCCCCCCTCAAAGCATTATAACAGGACCTCTGGATTTGGCAAAAAATAGTAGGTATGGTTTAGAAGAAGAGCTTAGACTAGTCTGGGGCTGGACAAAGCTTGAGTCATAGAACAAATTGCAATTTCATTGATACATTTGAGGTATAGAGAATTTTAATGTTAAGTAGGGTTAATGTAATCTAATTCCAAAGAGCATTAATTAATCCTCTCTATAACTCGACTTTTAAATTAACTACTAATATGTTACATAAAACTGTAATCTATCTAATATCTATACAATCCATGTCATATTTCTAGACTTTAAATTAAAACAATGCTTTCCTATCTTCTCTGTGTTTATAATAAAGTTCACATTTGAATGATTTATATTGCATGTTTTTGGCTTTATCCTCAGCCAAGACCACTATGCTCACACACTTTCTGGCTACAGCCCTTCACTCAGGCAATGCATTTTCTGGTATCGTATCCATTTACAGGCCACTAATTTACCATCGTTACAGCTCATTAGCCTGAAATGTATCACAAACCACAAATTGAAGACTCATTTAAGAGCAATAAATTAAGATAATAACTTAAGAAAGTGAGGACATTTTACATTACATTGTTTACATTTCTCATTTGTTTACATGCAAAGAAACTTCAGTGAAACAACACCCATTGACACCAAGCTGATGTCGAGGCTGTTAACGTTTCATCATTTACAGATTTGAATTTGCAACCTTTTTAAGCAGCATTTTAGACGAGCGTGTTCAAGGTGGAGGCTGGCTGTCTGAGCAGCATGTGTTTAGTTTTGAAATACTTATCCTCCTGTTGACAGATGAGACTAGAGTTTTTCCATGACAACCCCAGACTCCAGCCACCTAACAATAGCTCCCCCAGTCTCACGTCTGCTAACGGGCCACAACAGGACTTAATGAGAACATGGAGAGACAGGGCTCCTTCGGCACCATGACTGTTGTCGCTCTGAAGAGAAAATCTGCACTAAAATGAAATCTTTTGTTTTTCAGTAGTTGAACCTCCAGCTGTGTGCATGCACAAGTCTAATTACATGCTTTATTATATTTACAGCATTTAAATCGTGTAATAAGTATATACTGGGAATATATATATCTATAATATAGGGCCAGTAGTCAAATAAACATTTTAAAAAATAAGTAAAAAAGTAACATTTAGTCATTCTCACAACTTTTGTTTGACTCAAATCCAATATTTCAACAACTTCCTGACACCTGTTAATTTCTTCTATGCTAACATACAGTGCCAAATTGTCTACTGAAGTGCATAAAGTGCATAACTGCATGAAATCAGTCTGCGTGAACTCAAAAACAAAAGAAAAACATACCCTGGATCTGTAGGGTTTTTTTACTTTGATTTTTGACACCTGTTGAACATTTTTACAATATATATTATATCCACTGGAGAGAAAACATGTTTTTTTTCTTGTGCTTATTCTTCTAACAGTTTGGGTGGCATTTTGAAGTCCTACATCGGTGGGCTGCGTGCCACCCAATCTGGTGTCCTAGCCCACACTGAGAGAAAGAGCCAGACCAGCTTCCTTAGATTAGTATCAATCCCTGAAGGCTATTAAAAAGCCATTTGTCTCAATACAAATGGCAGCCAGTCATACGCAGCCCAAGTGTTGCTTGTTATATTTTAACCCTGTAGATTCTCCTCTGCCTGCCATAATACTGCTTGTGTTACACCACAGTCTCCAGATAAAGAAAGCAGAGTGGGTGTTCTCAACATACTTGACCTAAAGGTGACACCAACAACTTCTACTGATTGTTCAGTTGTTAATTTATACAGTGATGTTAGGGATCAGTACAAATCATCTACACAGAGAAACTACAAACAATGTTTAATGTGACAGAAAAATATATAATTATTATTTATTATATAATAAATGGATGTTATTTGAGGTGGGATTTTATATTTAACTTGCCCAGCTGTTGCTAGCAAATAACTGCACTGCACTGTAACCCCTCACAGCTTTTTCAGTTAAACAATGATCATCCTAATGCTCCCACGCCCATGCCACCTGGTTAGATATGAGCCATTGTGTATTTGATTGTAAAAGCTTTCAAATTAGGATCTTAGTATACAAATGAAATGACAAAATGACTTGGTATGCCTGGATGTCGCATACTTCCATCAGAATTTAAATGCAGCATAACAGCTGTGGCAAAAAAGGCTTGAAGGCTTTTTTTACCGGTAGTAAATAATAGACTATTGTAATGCTTAGAGTAGACCAATACAATCTTAATTTATTAGAGCAAATCGTCACTGATATTATTTCTATGGTCAGATTCAGGAGCCCTACAATATTTTCACTGACTAGCCACATTAAAAATAATGAGGTGAAAAACACAAACCAATACTGCACTCAATCATCTGTATTGACTTTTTCATTTCAATTCAGCACCCTCTTCCCTCGTCCTTCCTCTAATCCACTCTCCTATACTAAGAAGGTGACCTCATATTCCTGCCTTGGATGTTAGATGCTGAAGACTTGATTTCCAAGAATTAAACTAAGAGGCAAAACTGAGTGAATCAGGCGAGAAAAGGTGCTTTATAACTAACATGGCAATGTAGCTGCCATTGGGCTGTGTGGCCTTTGTTGTGCCTGAGACCAGAGACACTGAGGGCGTGATAAAGAGAGCAGTGGGGAGACTGACAGATGACAACAGTGAGAGAGAAAAAGAAAAAGAGATAAGGATTGAAACAAAGGGAGGGTGAGAGTGAGAGTTGTAGAGAGCGGGCAGGTTGGAGTGTGCTGGCCGGGCCCCAACGGAGCCATCGATCCAGGCTGGCCTTACATCAGAGACAGGAAACCTGAGCTGCATGCTTCATCACCTTCCCCACGGAGTCCTCCCTCTCTTCTCTCTTCTAAATCGTTCCCCGCAACCATCTCCTCTCCTCTCCTCTCCTCTCCTCTCCTCTCCTCTCCTCTCCTCTCCTCCAGGGCCTGACAGCCTCCTCTACAAGCTGCTGTCAATTCATCATTCCATGGCCGAGGCTGGCTGCACTCGCTGTGCTAAGTGCACACAGCCGTCCATTCACAACCACTCATTCATTATACTGCATGTGCATGTGTGTGTGTGTGTGTGTACGTGTGCGCACTTGTGGCTTTTCAGTGTGTGAACATGTGTGCACATCAGTGTGTATATTATGCACAACCTGTCCTGCCTGTCTACTTAAGCTATTGTTTTGAATGGAGGGGGTATTATGGAGGCTGTGCCATGCGACTTGGGGGTAACAAGGTTAGGTTATCGAATTTGTTTAGGCGTCACTGTCTCCTGTGGGAGTCGGCTCAACCCCCACACTCCACTACCTCAACCCTCATCTCTCATCCCGCTCAGTCTAAAATATCTCAGCCGGCCAGTGTTAAGGGGTCTGTTGTGTAGCAGCTTGGGTGTTTGCTTATATATGTTTCATGACACTGTAAGACTCCATTTACTATACAGTTTAAGAGATGTTATCATTTACGCTCTGTAATTAGCCACAGCCAACAGTTAGGGACTCAAGCTATTACAGAGTGTCTTAAGTTTCACTGCTGTGTCTGGCAATAGGGACTGTTTTGAAAGTGATTATACAAGCAGGTTGAGAAAACTTAAATTGGACCTCATCAAAACATGACACTGTTAAAGTGCTTTCTCTTCCTGTTTTTCAGTGGCAGTAATTCTTTATTTCAAAAGCCAGGGGTATAATGAGCACCAGAAAAAGCTCAAGTCAAGTTTAGAGACGGGGGGGGGGGGGGGGGGGGGGGGGGGGGGGGGGGGGGGGGGGGGGGGGGGCAGTTTAGTTGTAATGGTTGTGAAGGAACTGGAAAATAATCTTTAACTTTTTCAATATCAGAAGACATAGACTATAAGATTCACAGCCAGTGAAATCATTTAATTTAAAAGAATACTTAATATCACAACAACTACAAAGAAAGTCACTTCCTGCCCACACTTATCAGCTCTGCACTCACTCACTAAACATTAAAGATCCTTGTGACTGAAAACCTTAACCTGCCTCACAGGGGAGGCCAGAAGAGTGGTGTGTGTGTGTTTTGCTTTGAGTTTCTACTCAAAGACGATTTTATATCCAGAAATATCTTAGCAACATTCTGACCCCATCAGTCAGCATAATGCTGCTTGGATTACCCTCAGCTTAACGATTAAATGTTAATTATACTGATACTGATATTGATCTTTAAAATGTTCATTGATAACGCATTT
Organism: Nibea coibor; assembly: GCA_023373845.1. Lineage (NCBI taxonomy): Eukaryota > Metazoa > Chordata > Actinopteri > Sciaenidae > Nibea > Nibea coibor. The sequence continues at coordinate 15,170,342 of CM041738.1, forward strand.
TATTTGTTTTCCCTAAATAATCTGCTCTCAGCAAGTTAAGCCTGATTGAACTTTCCCGTGGTTATGTCTAGGCACACACTTAAGGTCAGAGACAGTCTTAATTGATTAAGAATAAATCAAATACTGAAAAAGTCAAAAGTGACTTGAAGCATGAGACAGGAGGTGTGTATTGTATAACATACAGAGACAATCGTTTCCTAATATTAACCATTTTAATCTACATTTGTTGCCTAAATGTAAACACAAGCAGAAATTCATTTAACTTAAAATGTTGCCTCTGAACACAGTCTGGACAATTACATATCTCATGACAAGGTAACTGAAAAAATATATTTGTATTAGAGATATATTTGATTTCATGGAATCGGGGTAGAATATCAATTATATCATTTTTCAACAGCCCCATTATTTCAGTTATTTGTGGTCCCCAGAAGTCTTACTGTCATCGTGAGCTTGCTGCTGTTACTGCTGTTGTTTGGTACAAACGTTCATGGTCCCGGGAAGATAAACTGTCGTAACTTTGATCGCCTAACCTTTCACTAAACACCATCATCACGTCCAAACTTGATTTTGTCCGATACTTAGGTTTCTGATTAAATACCTGTATATAAATACTAACTACATTCATATCCGCCCCAGTACTTTGTTTTTAGCTCCAATTAGCAAATGCTGGCATGCTAACATGCTCGAATAAGACGGTGAACATTATACCTGTTAGAGATCAATATCCTAGCATTGTGATTTTGATAGGCTCAAATACATTACAAATACGTTATTCTACAATGGAGCTAAAGATCATTTCTACATTTAAATGTCCTGGGAAACCCCAATCCAGATTTGTTCTCAGGTCCCATACCATCTTTCAGACCACACAATCTGTACAACACACACTGTGTGATACTCTCAGCTTTCACCAGGAGACATGAGCCTAATGAACAACCCAAACAGGACAAACACACTTTTTCTCCTTTCTCATACTGTATTGATTTCTTCTGTTGATATCATACTATCCCCCTCTCTCACGCACACAAATGTACACTCGTATGGTCTGTCCCTCCTCACACATCAACCCCATCAAGTCTACATATCTAAAATTTTAACAGTATTAACCGAGACAAATCCTCTTGAATTCCCTGCCTTCCTCATCCTGTACATCCTGTTCGTCTGCTGTCCAGATCAATGCTGATGGAATTCCCTGGATGAGACTGGTGCAAGAAAAAAAAAACATATATACATTTTCCCATGAATAATACATTGACTAAGAACTGCAGAATGACATCAGTGTGTGTGATTGTGTGTGTTTGTCAGTCGAGATTAACCAAAGCCTCGATGTTTTTGTGGCATAATGTAATATAATGACAACTGCATCTCAAGATTATAACCTTGTAGTCTTATCTTTCACTCAAGCCCTGTATCCAATCATCTCCAGATCTTGTCACACTAAAAGCTGCATATGTCCTTAGCAATCCTATAGGTTATCTGTCCAGTGGTGTGAAGAACCTGCAGAAATCTGAGGAAACCCCACAGAGAGAATGAAGCATCTGTAGTACAGGGAGGGAGACAGGTATATGAGGGCCTTTGAGAGCAGAACCCTTATGAAATATTACCCAAGAAGCGAGTTTGGCTGTTCATGGCATCTTGGTTAACTGGACTATTCTGAAAGGACATTAGCCTGTCCTTTTTACACGCATGACTAGTTGGTGCATTTGGTCCCTTTAATTAATTTTTCAACATCACAGGTAGACTCAGGAGCCTGATAAAAAAATGCAGACACTAACAGAAGTTGAAAGCCCAGGCTTTAGTGTCTGGGCAAACAGATTTCTGGGATATGAATAATGTAAAAACGAGAAGAGAGGAGATACGTAAATAGCTGAGAGAAGAGGGGGATACGGCTACATCTCTTACTGCTGGTAGAAAAATATGTGCTGGCCTGGTACATGGCACAAAGGGTCTCCACTGTGTACTGTCACACACGAAATCATGAAAGGCACACAATTATTTGAAAGTATAAGAGCCTATTCATTACTGAAGATGTAAATTAAAGATGTTATTTAGAAACGGGTCACAGATATTCATTTATAAAAAATACTATTTTTTTTCCTAAATCAGCTGTGTACTGTAGACCTTACTGTAAACAGCTGTAAAAAGTGAATGTGTTGGGAACTATTTTCATAGTCAAGTAGGTATTTGTGGCATTAGGACATTATTTGTGGGGTCAACTCCAGATAAAAAAGAACTCTATTTAATCATAATGAAGCAATCGGTAACAATGGCTCCTTATGTGTTCTCAATTGTTTTTGGACAACAATTAAGGTCTATGGGACAGGCTTTAGACGCGTGGACAACACTTCAAAGAATCAGTACATTTTATTCTTTTTATGAGCTCTGTTATAAATATACAGAATATCATCAGACTTATCCCTGGAAGAAAAACACAACACTGGTGTCTGCATCAAGCCGATGGCAGGAGTGCTATCTCTATCCAACTAAGAATCTTCTTGGTAGGTCTCACTTTGCCCCCCACGCAGCCACAGAGTGAGTAAATGGTCATCATGATCAATATCTATTTCCTGTAGTGTCAGGTTTCAGAATAATGTCCATATTGAACCAATGTTTCAGCAGACTCTCACCACAGTTTTTCTCTCCCAGCCGTGCACCGTTTCCGTTGCTGAAGGAGAGAAAATCCCTACAAATCAGATTAAACAAATGATTTTCAGAGAAGCCATTGATCATCCATCTTGCTCCACTGGCCTAACTGGGAGATCCTAACAGTGCAGACTGGGCATCTGAGAAGGGAATGTGCCTCTAATCTGGTTTGCAATTCCTGTTTATCCTGCACAGATCAGCAGCGTTAACTTAATAGGTGGAAACTCTTGATCTCACTGCTACTCTGAGCTCAAGAAAATCCACCCTAAAACAAAATCCATGTGTTATGCGGGGGATAGAAGCTTTTGATTTGTGAACACAACTCTCCAGAAACCAGAAACGGTAACCTGTGATCTCAGTAAAACCCGCTTACGTCGCTGACGTTTCAGTGGACACTAATTTTACGAAATTTACTGTAGGTCAGGTCACTCTTTTGAGTTGCTGAGCACTGTAAATCAACAAAGGGTTCATGATCTGGCTGGTTTGGGCGATCTTGTTTCCAACTGTGGGAAAGAGTCTGAGATAGACACCCCAAGATCAAAGTAATGAAAAACATATATTTTGATCAAAGGTGGCCTTTCCCCTTGAAGGACAGTTAAGAATTCATCCATGGAGAGCTTTCCTGAGAGGCGACACTAGTTACTGATGTGATGATGAGTGAACTGCCTATTACTACCTCTGCCCACTGGGAATCTTTGTAGTACTAAAAAACAGCTCATGTAAAATACATTTCTACATTCAGTGAACTGAGTTATTACCCTTATGGGAAACAAAAAGGCCAGCACCCATGCAAAGCACTAGTAAGCCAATCAATGTACAGTCTGTGCTAAAAGCACAAATCGGGGAAGGGGGGTACATACTTAAAAGCCTGCACTTTTATGCTTTAATCAATTTATGGGTGTACTGGTCATTCTGTTTAAGCCAATAAACTGGTGGATTACTTTGAAATACTGCTTAGCCCATTGACCAGCAATGTTTATGATGCGAGTTACAGCGGTGTGTGTGTTTTCTAGGTTTAACATGATGACCGGTGCCTATATTAGAGCGTGGGAGTTACCCTGAAACGCTGTCGTTGAACTAGATGCACTACATAAGATGAGACGTGACGAATGACATGGAAAGTCTTGTGCCTTTTTTTGCAGTAACTGAAGGACTTCCAGGTGAGGAGGCTGACGTGAGCATTTTCAATCTTTCACAAAACTGCAGTCGAACGATTAGAAGAAAATATGCTACCAACGATAGGTAACGTCACAGCAACACATTAAGGCCACTTCTCGATAACATTCTGGCTGAGAGCAATGGAGTCCTACAAGAATACACTATTTTCTGCCAATGTTGCAACAGTTTCAGTGCTTGGGGCTCATTTGTGAAGTTGAATCTTCAATCCATCAAATATGACAAAAATCAGACCCACACCGTCCTGATGATGCAGCTTAGCTGAGTGTTCAGGGTGTTAAGCGCTTTGCAAATAGCAATCAATGTTGTCACTTTAGAGTACAAGTTGAAGCATGAAGTTGGTCTGCAAATTGTGATCGTTTAAAAAGACATTTTGGGTGATAATCGAAGCATTCGTTCTCTTTCAGACAGTTTGGCTAACCTGGAGATTTTTTTTAAATCCTGTATCATTTAAATGCTCGTACTTCTTATTTCACTGGAATTCTTTTTGGCATTTGTTTTTTTTTTTTACTAAAAGATGCCTTAAAACTCAGGTTGCAATAAACTGCAAGCATCCTCTGACCTTAATAACATGACTGAGCTACTGATACTCGGATGTTACAACTAAGGTTAACTAACAATTTCACTGAGTAAGCAACAAATGACAGTCAAACCTGAGACATTCTGCATGAGCGCTGACTGTACATTTATACACTCCCTTATGACACATGCTCACTTGTCCCATTTCTCTTGCAGGTCCTGTGCCTAATGTCTAATTCTCATTTGGTATCATTTTCAGTCTCCCACACTTTCTCTCTCCCTTCCTGTCCTCCCACTCCTCTCTCTTTCTGCTCAGGCAGACAGGAAGTGTCAGGTCAGGCCAGGTTATTTCAGGCCTAATTGGGAGATTGATGTTCCTCCAGAAACCTGGCACCTTGACATGCCTTTCATCCTCCCTCATGCACTTCCTCCCAAACGGCAAGAGCCAGACATGTTGACGGCTCGCTGAAACACAGACAACTGTCCTTTTTGAGGACTTTTCTCAGCCAATCAAAAGCAGGGATGACACCGGAGTGATAAACAGCATCAGTGGGATGAAACCACAAGCTGGCAGAAGGTCTCTGAAGAAATGACTGCTTGTGCTTACCACCTTTATCTCCCACGATTCCATAGCACCGGACTTACCTATTACTGAGGCTATAGAAATGCTGAAAGGAAGAGAGTATCCTTGAATGGGCTGGAAGAATAGGGGCATCGGTCCCGGCTAATGGGGCCATTTGTGGGGAATGTCTGAAGGGAAATAGTGGGGGCAGTGGCTCTATTGTGTCCCACGTCGGAGCGGGTCGTAACCTGAACCTCACATCCACCACTTCTACAACACAAGCAACAAGCAACAGGGGCAGACAAGGGCCAGTGGAGCATGTCCTGACCAGTGTTCTCTGTTTAAATACGATGCGACTCTGAAGGGTCCTGTACACTTTTAAAGGGTTACTTCACCCAATTTACAAAAACATATTTTCTCACTTAAATGTTTTGACTGAAGTTCTGGTTGGTCAATTGAACAGCTGAGCACACCTTTCCAAAGTCGAAATTACATCTTGCTATTTTTGTAACTCGACAATCTGATTTTCACACCTACTTCAAGCAGTTATCAGATAGGCGTGCAGAGGCGAGAAAGTAAGCACGGTTTGAACATCTCTCTCTTTTAAATTTTTTTTTTTTTTATACAACCAAGTCACATTTTGTTTGTACAACACCATGAATGCCTTTCAGGAGGGACCATTGTCATTTATACTAGTACTGCATGCATCACACCAATCTTTTCGATGACAGGCATTGTGTCCCACCATTCAATTGTGACCATTTGGAAAAGCTATAAAGACTTTAGCTCTCAAAAGTACAAGTTGAACTAGCTGATTTCAAATATCCTCCAGACAGGGGCGGTGCTTAGCTCAGTCGGTAGAGCGGCCGCCCCATATGCGAAGGCTCGCTGCGGCTGGCCCGGGTTTGAATCCTGACCTGTGGCCCTTTCCCACATGTCATTCCCCATGTCTCTCCTTATATTTACGGTCACTCTTCAGCTGTCTATATCTAGCTTGGAAAGGCCAAAAAAATAATCTTGCTGACATTTTGTATGGACTGATTGCCTTGCCATTTTTTGCGCATATATTTGGATGACAAACTAACTTTGGTGATCTGACTTTTTCTCCAGCACTACCATAAGGTTCACCTTAACTTTTCATCTAGCACATCATTAGGTCAAATTTATTGAGTACTTAATAATAATGAGCTGTACTTTGAGTTTTGTGCTAATTGGCAGATATCATAGCATGTTAAACTAAGTGTGAACATAGTGAACGGTACACCTTCTAAGTGTCAACATGTTATAGCGAGCAAGTTGCCATGTTTATGCTAGCATTTTGTTCAAAGCACACTGCGCCTAAGTACAACCATTGCAATGAAGAACAAACTCTTGTCTTGTTAAGCAACATAAATCACACCCCCACACTACATTTCCCTTCACTGATGGTAGCAAAATGTTCCATGGCTGGATATCTCAAATCTGGGGAAATAAAACCTAAACGATGTACATGGCCTGACTGCCCATTAGGAACAGTGATTAAACTTTATATTCACTTGCAATATATTTTGTTACAATTTCTAATGAGTAAAACATAAAATCAAAATTGGTTTGGTTGCCGTCTAATGTAAGAAAAATGAACTCAGCACTGGGAACCACTCGGATCTTCAGTGACTTCAGCAACAACCCAGCTCTTGGCTTTAGTAGCCTAAAGGCAGAGGGTGTACTGTGTTTGGGCACAGCTACAATGAACAAAAGTCCGCCTGAGGGGCTCCCACCTAGCACGCCAGCACCAGCGACCACAGCTAGATGCCCATCCATGACTAGATGGGCAGCTGAAATTACCAATTAGTTTACCAATTGGCTGCAGCGGATTCGATTGGTTTGTAATTAATTCTAGTTACTGGCCCGTAGAGCAGGACGGATGGCGCCATGCCTTTGTCCTACTGACACACTATCCCACAGAGCTGGGCCTCGAGGGGGGGGGGGGGCAGCGGACATCAATACAGGGCCCTGCAGCTACTGAGCCCTCCACCTCCTCCTCAACGCGCGCACGCACATACACACACATACAGAAAACACAGAGACAGCCCACTCGCACACATTTAGACACACAATACCTTACACACACACACTCACACTCTGATACACAAACACGCACAGACGGACCCCCTTGCAGCGCTCGGCTGATTCCGGAGAAGGCGAAACCTCAACCGCCTGAGAAGGTGCTGACGACAAACAAAGACAACAGAAATCTTGTGTTTCGAGGCCCTGACCCCCTCTGTGTGTGCGTGTGTGTGTGTGTGTGAAAAGGACAGCGACTCTTCTGCGTGTGCAGCAACTGGCCAGACAGTGTGGTCCGACAGTTGAGGTGGAGAGGGAACTTTACACCTTTCGTTTAGACTTTCCTGCGTTTTTTCCTTTTGAATTTTTGCTACCTGCTGTACACGGCATAAGTGCATTTCTGCACGTGCGAGCAGGTGTGTGTGAGACTCTATGCGTGTATTATCGAGTGTGAGAGAATGGTGTAGCAGCAGTGGCCCAGAGCGGAGGTCACATGGCTCATTGATACCTCCCACACTGAAGGTCAAGGCTTCTACACCCAGGAGCAGAGGAGAGGAGGTTGAAACAGATCGATGATCCAGATAAAAATACACTGCACCTCAGCTAGTCTCCTTTATAAACACACAGACACACACACACAGTCACAAACATATTCACACACCCTCAACAAATGACTTAAACGCCACTACAAATGATCCTGGCCTGCTTTTAATGAAAGCGATATCAAAGCGGGAGCAGTGACTGCTGGCTTTTAGGACAATGATACAGTAATGGAAGACCATTAAAAGATCATAACATCTTAAACGATGAGGTCCCTATTGTTGCTCTGGCCTAAACCTCTGGCAATCAAACCACCGTTTGCACTCAATAGGACGGGGGACAGGTTGGGAGGTAAAGTTACCCTCTTCTCCTCACATACATGGACATCCACAGAGCTGGTCAAAAAAAAAAACAACTCCCTGTGGGTCAAAGAAAGAAAGAGCGGTGGGTGAGTGGGCAACAGCGGGCCGGGAGGAGAGAGAGAGAATCAGACAAGAGTGCAGCTCATGAAAGACGACAATGTGTGATTTATGCGGGCACTGAGAGGAGTGGTAATTGGGAGTAAAGCTCCACAATGCTTTTAGTTAATGACAAGTGGACTAGTGAAAGATGTCCGCGCTACCACCGCTCCTTATTATGGAGGCTGGTTAACAGTGAGAAGAGGGCTGTGCCGGTGAGCACTCATCAGGTAATGAATGAAGTCCCACACTAAGAAAGACAGCGCGGGAATTTCCTATTCAGGCGAACCTTCTTTAACGGTCATCTGGCCGTGCGTTAAAAGGAAGCTGCCATAAATAGTTTGCTAGTGTTGGCAATAGTTCTACTCTCTGCTGTCGGTGAGTTAAACACAGTTCCCTACACTGTCCGGTGGGAAAATAATTCAGATTTCCAGAATAATAACGTCCACACAGCACTGCCTGAGTGACTGAGAGCCCCCGTGTCAAAAAAAAATGGCCGCTTCATCCGAGAAAATGAATGAGCAACACATCTGATCTCACCGCACTCCTCATCATCAGCCATCAACAGCAGAGACAGATGAGTGAAATCACCACAGGAGAGTTAAAATCAATACTGTTACTATCTTTCACCATGAGACAAATGCTGGCATGACGCGCTTTGTTATTTGGATAAGTAAGAACCGTATCCTTCATAAAGTAATCTACCCCATCGGAGCGCAGGAGCGGGCCAAAGTTCTCCTAATCTGAGCAGGAATATCGATGAGCTTCGTCGCGCCCCGGTGTGTTTGGCAGCAAATTACGCAAATAGCGTTCATTAGCGAGACAGTCAGAGGCGCCTCCAGGCCTATGATATATGAAGTGACATAAATAAAAGGCGAGGTGGGAGACAATGTTTGATAAAAACAAATTAGGTATTTATGCTCTCGGTTAAAGGGGTCTTAGTGTTGTTCAAACAAATTCATTAATCATGATCTGGATGTCGGTGGGAGATATACAGTCAGAAGCACAACGGGGCTCACGCTGACATTTTTGCTGCTGTTGCTAAAACACAGAGGACGCTCAAGCCTCAAAGCTAACCGCTCACGATCTGTTATTTTGTATCATCAAGTAAATAAACATAATGTCACCGCTCAAAGTCTGATGATTTATTCAGGATAGTGGATGAAGCAGCTTGTGCTTTGCAAACTGTGTCACCATTGCTGTTATCTACGGACCTCCACAAGAGTCACTCAGTCATGGATTTGCTGTTAATGTGTGTCCAAGTCGAGTGTGTGCATGCAAACTGCTTGTCTAATTCCATACTTTTGTCGTTTGGTCTGGATTTATGTAAATTAAGTTAAGATTAAGTTCACACCATCTTTTGGGTCGAGTGTCTGAATTGAGAAACGAGTGCACACGGATGTAGCTTACGCTAATTTTGATGTCACGAAATGTCTGAGCGTCTAGATTCATGTACGTTGGGGGAAAAAAATAAATCCTGCAAAAGTGTAATAACACTAACAAAACCACAATCAATATTTCCACTGTGTCGTGACAAGAATCAGGCACAGCCAAGGTTAAATACATCACATCAAACAATCGTCTTGATGTTGAATGAGATGTCCCCGTTCCGCCGCGCCCGTATCCAAACTGCTCAAGCTTGCGAAACATACTGCGAGGGGGACAGAGAGAGCGGGAGGTTTAGGGTGCTCGGAGCATGCCTGTGGCAAACCTCCGTCAGATATTGTTTGTGTTTAGCGCTGGGCCGCATGAAGAATTGATGAAGCTCTCTGGTGTGGTTGCCATCATCGGGATGGGAAAGAATCAGAGCATGGCAAAAACTGCATCTCTGCCTTCCTCCGTGCAAACCTCCCGCCATTTATGAGACCCGTCCATTAGCCTCAGCCACGGGACCGACTCCTGCACGCATCTGTGGTCACTGCGGTGAGAGGATGAGTGTGTCTTAGTGTGTCTTAGAGTGTGTGTGACAGGATCGTGGAAGGAAGATTTGGCAAAATAAGTAAGATAATAAGTAGATAAGAGGGAGATCAAAATGAATCATGTATTATATGATGATATATTTCATGTCTGTAAGGACCCATTCAGTCAAGCAGTAAGCTGATTGGTTGAAAACATTTCTTTGCATATTAAAGTGTGTGCTGTGGCAGACAGAGAGTCTCACGCAGCAGGGCCATTAGCACTGGTGGCTCGTTCCAAGCCTAAGGCATTTCCCAAATGCTCAACGGTTAAATCATGTGTGTGAGTGTGTGTATGTCTTGAAGGGGTGTGTGTTTGCGTGTGTGTGTGCGTAAATGTTGGGGAGAGAACAATAGTAGAATTATGAGAAGACAGACAAATAAAGGCAGCAGGTAGGGAAGTATTATCTAATCTACAGATGATGTACAGACAGAGACACAAGAGCGTGAAGACATCACAGAAAGGGCACGACGGTAGCAGAAGACACTCTACACACACGTGCGCACACACACACACACACACTCACACAGCTGATCTTCTTACACAGCCTTGGCTGTCTGTAGGCTAACCACAATCTGCTCCCTGCAGTGCTGACCGCAAAGCAGTCAACAGAGGCACACTGGGCCTTATCCTGCATGACACGCTGGTCGATAATCATGCACACCACCGCATCGCACAACACCACTGTAACTGCTATACCTGGGCCTGCCTGCCTCCATAAACAAGCACGCCTGGATGGAGCCATACTCACGCTGACAGAAATTCATAGTGTAGTGGGTTTTTTTTTTTTTTAACTTAGTGAAGATTTTATGTCTTCTTACTGCTCCAAGAGCACGTACACTAAAAAAAAAGGCAGGACAAGAACCATTTTTCCTTTTTTTAGAATAACCATGAGGCACAGATATTGCCACATACTGCAAAACAAGAATAGATTATATACAGTGTGTATTAACATGCATGTGAATTACATCATAGTGTTGTTGTTTAAATTCGTACTATATCGAAGGAACCAATGAAAAAACGGCGATTTGACTCCACAAGTAAGTCAAAGACGCTGTTTTTTCATTGGTCGACATTCGCCAACAAAATGCCTCTTCGGCCACGAGTGTGATTAATTTTGTAATTCATTTGTTCAGATCTGATGTGGGTTTGAAGTTGTTGGTAGAGCACAAAATCAACAATAATACATGGTAACACTTGCTCCTTCCTCCTTATTTGCTGAATTGTTGCTATTGTGAACTCTCCAAAATACACCACTGATTGTCAGGAGACAATGGAAAGGTTTTACTGGTTGGAAATGATTGATGGTTTGTCACACCAGGACCATTAAAGACACACTGAGATGCATATTTCACCAAAACAACTGCTTGTTTTGAAATGTTATATTAAATAAGTGTACATTAAGTGATGGGAGATATGGATAGTTAAACATAATCACATTCTTTAGCTGATTGCAACTACAGAGGATATCTCTAAGTTTATGTAGCACTATATTTGTAAGTATACCTCCAGTATCAGTGGAGTCATACACACGGCATTCATTATTCATCAGCTTTCATATATTTTGCTAGCTTAACAAACCGGATAAAAGGAAGGCAACAAGCCTGTGATGGGGGGTAAAGAACATATCAGCTAAATAACTGTGAGGCAACTTCCTCCGTCTTTCCTTCCTGTAATACTGTAAAATGCAACCTGTGCTGTCCTCAGTTTTACCATGGCAATAAAACGTCTGATGGATCACCAACAACCAACCTTGCGCTGCACGCAACAACAAAGACAAGCTGTCACATAAAGCTGCTGATGTAGCCGTTATAGAGGTCCTACATCTGTATGCGCCACCAAACGACTCGTGCACCATCAGCCCATTGCTAGAATGAAGTTCGTGAGCTGAACTTAGTTCTCCCTTTTTTCCCGTGCATCAGCTGATCAGCCATTTATGTATCATACCGAAAGTGATTAAGTGCATGTTCTTGACAGTTTGCCTGTTAAAGTCTAAAAATAACCAGGTGTGGTAGCTGTGACCTGTGACATAAAGACAAACAGACGGAAATGCACAAAGCGCACACATTCAGAGAAATGGCTGAAAGTTTGAAGGAGGGTATGAAAGATGTATAAAAGAGTTTCTACAGTTCACCGTGCGGCGCGTGCTGAATTTTGCAAGACGCTGTTGAAAGTAGTGGAGAAGGAAATTCAAAAGTAACAATCTCAAACCCCCTAAAAGTAGATCTGGGTGTGTGAACAAGAAATATTCTTTATTTAAAAAACGTTGCAGTACTTTTGCCAGTTTCTAGGCGTGATGCAGAGGTCCGCTGACAACTGGTTTACATGGTCGTTCAGATAAAGGTCAGAAAAAGATGAAATAATCAGAATTTATCTGAGAGCTGTATCCGTTTTTTTTCACAGCTTTTTGACAACTCGGTCTGTGAACAGTTCTGAGTCGGGGTTATCGGGATACGCCGTATGTGGTGGACGAGCGAGCTAGTGATAATGCTCTCAGAAGGCCTCGCCGTGCGCTGTGAGACTGAACAGAAAACAAAAGGAATGTGAAGGAACAGATGAATGAGGCACGAAACTCAAACAACAAATTTAGAAACTCGACAGCCCCACCTGCTGTTGTCTATGTGCACTGTCTTCAGGGTTCAAGATCTCACAGCAGGCATGACTGTGGTGTGCAGCAGAGGGTGCCTTTGAAAAAGTCATAAGAAAAATTCCGACAAAGGACTGTACAAAGATTTCAAAACAGAAAAATAAAATCTATACTCTAATCCAAGAGCCATTCTGCATAAAGTTTAAACATCAGTAGGAGTACTGTCCACCTATGGAGACAGATGCAGAACACTGTTTTCTGTGGCTCTGGAGGGAGCTGTCCAAAGTTTGGAAAAAGTAACCCTGATGATGTCATCAGAGTTATCTCGCTTGGGGGCTTGAGACTTTAATTACAAACTGGAGGAGAGGGATTTGAAAGAAGTAGGCATTTAGGAGACAGGGAGATCTAATGAAAGACACCATCGAGCTGAATTACACCGTTTAAATAACTAAAAGTTAGGATATCTCGGCCTCTGCTGCTTTGTTTTTGACCACTCTTTCTTTAATCTCTTGTTATTCCCTCAGCTTAATGGAAGTTCAATATTAAATTGCCAGAGTACCCCTTTAAAACTCAATCAAGCCATTAATACAGAGACATATTTATGCATCCTAATGTCCTTAGACACATTATTCAAAGTCCAGAAGCCTCTTGCTGAATGTTAAAGTAACCCGTAAAAATACATCCAAAGCAAATGTCTAACATTGTTCTGAGATGCAGCCTGGAGGCAGACCGATACAATTTTAGAGGAGATCAGTAAAACCTGCAACATTTTGACATCAGTTATAAACAATTATTTTCAGATAATTAAAGAATAATTTTAATTCACCAAAGGCAATTATTTCCTGGGTGGTTTAATTGAAAACTCCTAAATCATCTCGTATGCAGAGAGAAATAGAGGCTGAGATAGTGACTGACACCTTAAGGTGGAACATAGACGCAAATCAAAGAAAACAAACCTGATACCTTTTATCAGTATGTCAAATCAGAGGTCACTTTCCACTTTATAGCCCTTTAAACCTGACAAACACACACACACACACACACACACACACACACAGATGGGTGTATAGCACACACACACACACACACAAACTATCCATTATCTTTCACTGAGCAAACATAAACTAAACCTGCACACACCTCCACATGCATGCCCACACACACAGGCACGCTTTAAAAAAAATCCATTTGTACCTTTTGAACAGAAACAACAAAGAAGGGAGGTGGTCCAGACTGAGTGGCCGCGTGTGTGGGTCTGCATCTGGGCAGACTTTGACTCCCCTCGCGGCCTGGATCAGAGGACTGAAGCCAAGCAGGATCTCTGTCGTCTGTCAGATAGATGAAACCACTTAGCAAATTAGCAGTCTTTCCTTTTCTGGCTCTACAACACACACACACACACACACACGTGGACACACATCTGAACCGCACAGAGGTATGTATACAAATACACATACGCAACAACAAGCCGCATGGGGTGGTAAAAAGCCAGGTCATGTTAGAGCATCAGGACTGGAAACATGTAAAGGCTAGAGTGGGAGCTAGAAAGAAAAGGAGCATGATGACATGGAAGGAGGAAGAGATGGCCGGGAGGTGTAAGGAAAGAGAGCAAGGGAAGGACATGAGGGCAGGTGAGGAGGACAGGATGCATCCCTGTGGAGAGAGGGGACGCTGGGCAAATTAGTGTAACACCAAAATCCAGTCTGCTGAAGGGGCCGAGGGAAGGAGAGAGGGGCAGGAGGAAGGGGGATTGCCTGTGGCACGCATCCCTTTTACAGGGGTCATAATCGGTACACGTCAGCTCAAATACACACACACACACACACACGCATGCAAGCCCTCACACACAATCCTTTACCCACATATTCTTTTTTTGTTGTTGTTTTTAACTCATTTGCATGCACACACACATGCGGGCATCCATTTTACAAATCATCATAAAAACAGAAACATGGCCATGATTGCATCATGTGACATCAGTGCTTATTAAATATTTATAAGGAAAATCCTCACAAACATGCATACTGTGTGTGTGTGTGTGTGTGTGTGTGTGTGTATGTGTGTGTCCATTCTGCCTTCATCCCAGTGTCCAGAGAATCACATCGGGGAATAACGGACACATGAGGATCAAATTGATTAAGGCCGGAGTTCTCAGCGGTAATACTGAGGATTAAGACAGCTAATAAATGTTTCATTCAAAGCCAGCCGTAGATCAAACATGAGAAAGGTCCCCAGCTTGCTCTCTGGGGTTGGTGTGATTCTGGTCTTTCCTCTCCTCCTCTCCTCCTCCTCCTCCTCCATCTTCGCCTTCTCCTCCGCCTCCCTCAGCTGTTTCGGCTGTATTATGACAGCCACTACAGATCGTCTCACTAGCAACTACAGGCCCTGCCCTTGTGCCTACACATCATTAGCTCCCCATCTGTCAGCTTCCTAACAGGTTCCCACTAATGCAGCCAAGGACTCACTTCATTGCATTCCTATCCAACAGGCAGCAGCAGTCAAGTACTGGCTATGCTCAATTCAGAGCCTCTCTTTTCTTTGACTTTTACTCATCTCTCCTTCAGCATCCTCTCTCCCTGTCACCCCGCCTTTTCTCTCTCTCACTCTCTCTCCACGGCTCACCCACTTTTAACCTTTCTACTCCACTCCTATCACCCCCCCCTCTTTCTTTCTTCTCCCCCCGACTTGTTCCCTAAAGTATCTGGCGAGATTCAGGGCCGGTGCCAATGGTCAACAGGGGATTAGCAAGAATGGAGGTTTGAGAATGTGTGAAAACCAGTTAAGTCACACACTCTGCAGGCCAGAGGTTTTCTCTCGCCCTCTCTCTCTCTCACACACACACACACACACAAGTGCACCAACCCTAGGAACGAGGCACAAGCTGCATCTGGCATCATATGTTTATCACTCAGCACGCACACATGGTTCGGACCCCCCACTTCTCGGTGCAATATACACACAGAAAGTAAATAGAAATGCTGTGTGTAGGAATTGCAGCTGAAGTGAAACGCGGGTCTAAAATAAAAATAAAAACAAAATAAAACACACAGAAATGTGTCAGAAAGCACAGAAAGATGTAGTGGCTAATGGCAGCGATGGTGACACTGGTCCTGGTAAATGGGCTTTGTGGCTGTGTGTGTAACTCTATCTGTGGAGGGGGAATACAGCAGTGGTTGGGTAATGGAAAGGTCATTTAGCCAATCCCCCAGGTAGGGGGGCTGGTCTGACACGGCTCGTTTGTCACAGTTCAATAACTGCCACTCCGGGGAGTGTGAGGGAGAGAGAGAAAACGAGTGAGAGAGAGGGGCAGGAAACTTAAGTGTGTGTGTGTGTGTGTGTGTGTGTGTGTGTGTGTGTGTGCGTGTGTGTGCTGCAACCCTGGTGTGTGATAGTGAGCACAGACCTGGCAGCACAGCTGATTCCCAGAGCTTGTCCCTCCATTAGAGGCCTCAAACGGGGTCACATCGAAGGCCAAGCACCACAGACTCAGTCATCTCGACGTAAAAATTCTGAATTCTTACAACCACTTGAACCCAAAGACGGCCTCCCCTGAAGGATGGTTGGCTGTAATCCAAGGCTTTTGATCAAGAAGCGAAATGAGAAAGAAGAGGGCCAAACATATTCTCTGTGAACTGTGAACCCGTGTGGTAGATGCATCTTCGCGCAAACTGAGCTATTTTTAAAGCTGTTCATTAATATTTCTTTTTGAAACGTTAAATCGTTGCCTGGGACAGAAGAATCTGAAACACGACACACACGGATACTCTGTACAATGAAAATCATGACTGAAGAGTGATATAGTATCCCTTTATTTGTTGAGAAAATGATCGTACCTCTAAGCTGAATGAACCTTTCAAAACCCAGCGAGTTATCCAAAAAACGCACTGCATCACAAAGCTGAAAATAGACCTGTTTTTATTTATGTGTGGAAGATTCATGTTTCCACAGGACAGCAACTGATTCAAACAATGAATCAAACATTTGTCTGACTGGGGAAGAGTATGCAGAACTGCAGCTCAAGGTGCCTCTATTTAAAAAAAAGCAACGCATTAACACACAATAGATAAAAATAGGTAAAAATAGCAAAAACTCCATTATCCTCGGTTGGCTGTATTGATTTGTACTGTCCCTTTAACATGCCGTTAGGTGTGTGACAGGATGATCCCCCAGCTTTGTGAGAGAGCCAAAGATTTTCACACGTCTCATTGAGCGTCTGGTGAGAGACACCACAGTCTGTCCTTCTCCTCACTTTGAAAATCAATAATAAGCTTCTATGTGCTCATTCACGTGTCTTCCCGGACGGATGCCCGAGGCACAGATTTGTATTCATCTCAACTGGATGGAGAGATTTTGGATTTTATGTCCAACCCCCCGTGGAGATTTAAGAGCTAGTGACTCGATGGGATGAGAGTTTGATCCCGTGTAACACTTAAATACTGGGTTTGTTTGAGAGGTTTTAGAAAGGTCTGTGGCTCCCTCCTGTGGCCATTACAGGAATGTACAAAACAAAAGTTGGTTAAAATGTTTGTGTGCAACAAAAGATATTATGGAGATATTATATCCTTATGTAACGCACTTTCAGGTCCTGTAAAAACAAAAAGTGGATGACTAAAAAAGAAAGAAGAAAATATCAAAAGAAACAATCAAGCAAACACGCTCAAACAAGTGCTTTACTGACAATTGTATTATTTGAAGACGTTTAAATATTGATCCACTATTAATAATAATGTCAATAATATCAGAGGTGCTAGCTAGAGACAGGTAATCCTTTCACCATCGGTCGCAGTATCATTCACACCAGCTGTGATCTGAAAGTGGCCACTGTAAATGACCAATCAACAAGTTCCTCATCTGACAGGGAGACTACATCATCTACACAGACACCACTATACCCCATTCGCTGATGTGTCAGGCAAATCCTTACGCTGGTTTTAGCAAGACATGCAGTCCACCAAATGATAGTGAAAGACAAGACAGTTTCACACATGGGCTGAGTTGACTGTGGTCAGTGACATCATGGGACAGGACCTCTTCCTCATTCAAACTGACTCACTGATATTCGGGCCACTCGTGATTTGAAACACGGTTTGTTCGGGCTTAGTGACCTTCAGTAACTGTGTTTATGTGATTAAATCCTGCGAGGGAAGGCATACGACCGAGGAAAGCAAGCACGTTCAGTTCAAGGAAGTAACGACTGAGATGGCACCTTTGATGTTTAAAGATGCTTTCTGGGTAAGTCTGCTGTGCTTTGAGGCTGTGCTTGTTGAAAACTGAAAGTGCAGCAGAGTCTTTACTGTCATGCAATTCTGCTTGCTGTTTTTATGCTGTATGTTTTATGTTATGTTTTTTATGAATTCACATGGTAACTAAAGAGTATGAACTCATGTGTTTATCATAAAGCTAATTTAAAGTACCTGCAAAACAATCCAACAAACTGTCATCAACTGAACTGCTACACTGATGTCACATAATGTAAATTTATAACAACACTCTATGAGGGAGTATTTTACCCACACAATTACAACGTTTGATATGAAAAACAAAAATATAATAAGTCGAGTTGAGTTCAGTTCTAGCAATCACTTAACCAAGACAGTTCTGGTGAGTTCATGAACACCACAAACTGTTCCTATTCTGTGGTACGAGGTGAACTACCACTTTTTGCATTGCCTTATTTGACAAACTCTACTGAGGAGAGGCAGTTTGATGAAGTACTAAGTATGTGTGTGGCGCAATCTCACATGTATTTTTGTTAAGCGTTGGTTCTGCATTTTTGCCACATAGTGAGTCCAGGATTAACTCACTGACATGTTGCAATAATTCTTGGGCAACGCTGCTCATTACAGTCTTTCTAAGGTTTCTTCTATGTCTTCTCAACACAGGGGACTGAATTCACTTGCCATGCCGGGTATGACGCGGTGATCCAGAGGTTACGAGACGGAAGGCAAATGTGCAAAGATGTGGAGGAGCTTTTAAAGATGAGGTAGCACCAGTCTGCATTTCGGCAGATGAAATGGAAAATAGGTCTCATTATTCTGCGCTGATGATTCAGGATACTGGAGTTTTTGTTATTATCACCCCCCCCCCCCCCCACAATACAAAGCTTAATTAGAACATCTTTAAATGAACATAGTAAAAATGAATGAATATCGAGAGGTAATATGACTGTAATCAGTCATAATATGCTATTGCTATTACTTGCTATTACATTATTACTTTACTTGCTATTACATGCTATTACTACCTAATTCATCTGTAATAACATATATACATATTTAAACGCTGCATTCACTATATATTCTATATACTCTTAAGTGACTTTTTGTTGGGTTGGGTTTGTACTGCACAGGGCACTAGCAGAGGAGAAGTACGGGAAGGAACTGGTGACTATTGCTCACAAAGCTGGAGGACTCACAGAGATCAGGTAAAGCAGCATGAGTAACCCTGAGTGGCTTTGTGGTCAACATTGTGTACTGTACACACGTAACTGTACCCTTACAAGTATAACATCAAAACATATAAAGTCTAGTTTGGAACTCTAGTCACATTTTGTTGAAAGACATCACAATGAGGTTAAAACTTGATTTTTAACGTTGGATGAAACTGACCTGTGACACAGAATAAACACCAGTCAGCCGCCTGTGAGTCATATTCTTTTCAGAGGAAACACACGTTTGTGCGTGTATCAGAGGCAGAGTGTATGCTTGTGTGTGTGCCAGAGTGTGTGTGTTTGTGTGTGTGTGTGTGTGTGTGCCTGTTTACCACACTACCCATTTCTTTGCGGCAACCCCCTCTGTCCACCTCTCTCAGTGTTAAAGAGGTCTTATCTGTCGGTTTCCTGTTTTAATAATTTATTGTCAGCGAGCTGACCTTGATACTGTGCAGTTTAAACTGCATTTTTTTGTAGCTACTGCGTAAGACAGCGTGTTCCTAAAAACGTATGGGAAGGAACACATGATGCCGAGCAAATTTTTCATCAAGGTCAAGATCATCTGCATGTGTTGTACAAAAAACGGGACCACTGAATCATCTCTAATCTTAAATGTACGTTGTTTTTCCAGCACCTTGAGAGCATCCTTAGACCAATTAAAAACACGTGAGTCCATCCAGCTATTCGGTGCCCTGGACTAATCCCAACAAAGTACAAAATACTGCTTCTATTTCTCTTTAAATAATACTAATTCATTGTAGCTGTTGTTTTTGGATCCAGAAATTGAGACCATCGGGAACTTTCACATCCAACTCTCTGATACATTGAAAGAGGAGGTGAAAAAGATCGAGACCTTCAGAGAACGGCAGAAAGAGCAGAGGAAGAAGGTACTGCGCAATTTGCGTTGCTTAACAACTTGTTGTACACAAATATAGAAAATAGTAAGTTTGATCACTTACTCTAGATAAAGACTCTTCTTTATCTGTTTGCATATCGCACAAGTGCACAGCTGTTGATTCTGTGTAAAGCAATACAAGTGTGAGCGCTGCGAGTCCTATTTGTGAAGACTACAATGTTGAGTTTTTGTTTGAGAAATGTTGACTCAATCCGGTGGTAGCTTAAATCCTGTTGCAGGTAAAGTATTTACAAAGCTAAGTAATGCATGGACCAGTACACTGCAGTATTATAAGTGAAGGCTAGATCTACAGGAAGCTGAAGAACTTATTTCAGAATTTTCATTTAGATCACTTTTCTAATACACGTTAGGAACAAAGGAGTTTACAGTACATGAAAATTTCACATAAAAAAGGTGTACATGTTGTTCTTTCTGTTTCCTTTTATAGTTTCAAAGCATCATGGAGAAGGTTCAGAAGAGAAAGGTTTCCTTGTACAAGAAGACCATGGAGGTAGGGAACAGTTATGGCTGATATTTATTTCAGTAATCACTCACTGAAAAGAAACTGGTTTGATGATAAACCTTATAAGGCCATAAGTGGGAAGCTAAAAATAGAAATCACTCCACGTCTTCCTGTCCCTGGTGGAACTATATAGCTTCTGTGGTTTCTGTTTCTGTTTCTCACAGTCTAAGAAAAACTACGAGCTGCGATGCAAAGAGGCGAACGAGGCAGAGCAGGGGGCTGAGAAGAAAAATCCAGACAAGGTGCAATATGTAAATGATTCTACCTTACTATAAAAGCGACGACAATTTGTGACTTCAAGGTCATGTTTCATTTAGACTTTTGTCTTTGCACACAACCTCACTACAAAAAAACACTTTGGTTCTGTTCATTAACTACAGCTTTCCAGTTAATTGGAAGGCAACACAACACTTTCTGCAATTGTGCAGAGTAATGCAATTACGCAACATCTAGCAAAGAGGAACTCTAGCACGTTCGGTCAATTCCCCGAATGACATGGATTAAACTGGTGCCAGGAAATGTGCTAAAGTAACTTTCCCAAAATGTCTAACGTGTTGTTTCTTTTGATGTGATGTCGGTTTAATGAGACAAAGTCTCAACAGCTTGTGATCTGATGTCTTACAGCTCATGCTTGCTGCTTCCTGTGTAATATTTATTTCACAGGTTCGTCAGAAGGCTAAGCAATGCAGACAGACAGCCAATGAAGCAGGTCTGACCTCGAAACATGTTTCACCTCAATAATTTCTATTTTTAACCAACATACATTTGCATTTTACTGGACTTGTAAAATTTCTTGTAAAACAGCTACCACCGATTATGTATTTGGGAACAATACTTTATGCAAAAATCGTACTGTACATTATTATTTCCATGTTTCATCTCTAACTGTAAGCATCTTTAATGACACCAATTTCTCACAGAGAGGCTGTACTTTACCAACATTATTCAGCTAGACGAAGTTCGCCAGGACTGGGAAGAAACACACAAAAGTACATGTGAGGTACTGTGGACTATATTCCTCTAGTCTACCTGCATTGCCCTCTCACAGAGCCATAACCCAGAACAAAGTTTTCCAACCACAGACGCACCACATCCCCTAAATCTGTACAAAGTATACTTCTCCTACCTTGCTAGTACTGCTGACCAGGGGGGAAACGCATTTTATCCTGCAGAGTGTATGCTAAAAATGAGATATCAAACCCACAATCATGTTTCATCATACAAGTCTATTTCTGCTCATAGCTTTTTCAAGGTGCGGTGGGGTACAACAGAAACAAGTGGTGTGTATTTGTTTGTCAGGTGTTCCAGCAGCTGGAGGGAGATCGCATCAGCATGCTCAGGTATGCTCTCTGGGACCATTGCAATCATTTCTCCATGCAGTGTGTCAAAGATGATGAGGTAAGCTTACTTTATTTATTAATATTATTATTGTTATTATGGTTTTAAATGGAGACAAATGCAGCTTCACTCCAACGTCCCACCTGAGTGTTTGGTCTTAACTCAGGCACAGGTTCAAAATGTAGATGTAATTTTCAATTGTGTTGGCATTTGGCACATTTTAGGATAGCATGGGTTAAATGCATGCAGTGGCATGCACTTTTTTCACACACACAAATCACATCTAAAGCAACAGATGTGGACAACCCCCCCCCCCTACTAGTTCACACACATAGAGCTCACTCACAGAGCACAACAGGTGGAGCTGAGATCAGCTGATGAGATCAGTGTATGGCCAGGGTGGACCAACACAAACGTGACACACAGATCACCCAAAACAACACTGCACAGCTGTCCACAAACGGCACATTGGCCTACTCAGACCACAACAGCTTAATGAGTCGACACACACATCAGCAGCAGATCAGATGTGCTGCTAAGGCCAACATGACCACATGAAATAGTAAGCGAGGACACACAAAGTCAGACCCCGTTATTGAAAACTATATTCACACTCACCATTTGACGTTTTCAAAGCAGCACGACCCGCCGGTTGTTGTTGAAAGACGGTCTCACACCTCTTCTGTCCGAATTTTTTAAAAAAAAGCTAAACAGCTAACTAACTAGCTGGTTAGCTGCGAGCATCTTCCTCCGAGGTGTGTTCCTGTGAGTGACCGACGCTGGCAATGTTCTACGACCGTAATACCTGGCTTAGACGTCACCACTTCATTACCATAACACCTGAATGCGGGGAGAAGTTAATTTGTCCCCATAGACTGTATAAAACATGGGCGTCGTATCCGTGACGTCACAGACCGGGGCGCCATTGTGAAGCTCAGTGGTGGTGGCTCTGGACAGTGGCCATCTTGGCGGTCCTGCCAGTGCTGCCTCCTGGATTACCTGAAAGTGGGCAAAGATGTGGATCGCTGGTGGACATGGGGTGGACTGAATAAAGCTTGGTTGCTCAAACAAACCACCTGCAACAGTGTCTGCCTGCCACTTAAAGTGAAGTCAAAGTTTGAGCCTTAATATAACTTGAACAGTTGAGTTACATAGAAATTCACCCTCAGTACAGTAAGTAAGAACAGGTAAATTAGCTATAGAGACCAAACATGTTTTCTGTAAATATGTTTATTTCTGCTGTGAAGTTGAGCATTGTAGTATGGGGGCTTATGGATATTGACTTGTTCTGTAGCCAGCCTCAAGTGGACGTTGGAGGAACTGCAGTTTTTTGCACTTCACACAGCCATAGAGGCTGCCAGTGGCACTAACCAGTCAGTTGCTCTGCCACTTTGATCCTGACTGAAATAGCTCAGGAACCACAATAACTACTGAATGAATTGCATTTAAACTGTTTACAGAGCTTTGCGGTCCCCAGAGGACGTGCTAATTAGTAAATGTGTAAACATGGTTCAGTGTGTACACTGCTAAACATCAATGTGTTTATATTGTCTTTGCTGAAGTTAGCATTTAGCTCAAAGCACAGCTAATTACACTACTTACAAGCTAATTTTGTTCTTCATTTATTGTTTGCATGGATAACTGCACTTGAAGTCTCTAAGAGAAACATTTGCACAGTTGACCTTTCGAGTTGCACAGGAACAGCGCAAAGGTTTAATTTCATATGCCTTTCGTTTTAAAATCTGAAAAAAGTCTTACGAGGAGGTGAGAAAACAACTGGAAAAGTGTGACATCACGACAGACAACAACTATTTCATAGGGATGAAGAGCACAGGACTGAAGCCTCCAGGTGAGCTGCCACGGTGGGCCATGCATTTGACGCGGTGTGAAAGTTTTTAATGAAGTTTTCAGAGAAAATTACAAACTTGTGTAAGTGAGGAAAAAGTGCCAAACAACAAACTTTAGAACACGTCTAGCCTTTCTGTTTCAATCTAGACACACACACAGATAGAAAACAACACTTGATCTCACTTCTCATATTTCAGCTTCCCCTTTCCCCTCACAGAGCCCATATTGTTTGAGAGCTGCAACCTGACGACGACGTCCGGGAACAGCAATGGGCAAGCTCATCTTGTGGGAGGAGTAGACAACATGTCGAAGAGGTCTGACACAATTCACCACTCGGGGAGGAATTAGGAGGAGACATTGTTACTGTGAAAACTGTCAGGGTGTGTGTGTGTGTGTGAATAGTTTCAGACTGCTGTGGTAGTAAGAAAACACACTCTCCTCCTGGTTCTTCCTCTTCTTGTTTTTGACCACGACAAAATACAAACTTAAAAGAATCACAAGCAGCTGGTATTTAGACCTATTTGTCTGTTGGTCAGAGCATTTCTGTGTATATCCTAAATATCATCTCTCCTGACCTGGATCACTCACTCAGGCGTTCTGATCCTTTCCCTGTGAGTCCTGTCAGCATCACTGTGGACAGTCCTCAAAGCTCACGATCAGCACTGGCATCTGTTGACGAGTGTAAGTTCTGCACTAACTTGTTATCTCTCATCTCTCTACATTTTTGAATTATATGTTAATATAATAAATAAATAAATAAATAAATAAATAAATAAATAAATAAATAAATATAAAAGTCAACATTTTACATTTCCCTACAGCTTCAGCTGAGACTTCAGATGGAGGATATGCACCTCTACAAGGCCTCCAGTACCCAGCGCCACTGGCCACAGAACCACCCGATGAAGAATTCTACATTGTACTTTATGAATACTCTGCACAGGTGATTGTTATAAACACATTATCTAGTGATTGTACAGTATGTCAAAGAGATAATGTAGGTGTTCAGGGAGTTTTCAGTGGAAACTGTGATCTGTAACTAACATTTATCATCTTTGTTCATGTTGACTGGTCAGGAAGACGACGAACTGTCTGTGGGTAGAGGAGACCTGGTCCGAGTTTTGGAGAGAGGAGAAGATGGTTGGTGGATAGTGGAGAAGATGGGGCTGAGTGGAATGGTACCAGGAAACTATCTGGGCAAAATCTGAACACACGCACACACACACACGCACACAGGTCTCAGTAAGGCTCGGGGTGGTGGCTCTGCCAGGCAGAAACATCCTGGTCGCTAATGTGTTCCAACACAACACCACCACCAACAACAAAAAAATACATACAAATGACATCACATGCATAATCACACACCAAAACATGTGCTTGTGCATATGCTTAAAAATAGAATTAAGTATCCATGCTGTGTTAACCTTGCACACGACACTTCACCCACACA
Source organism: Nibea coibor (assembly GCA_023373845.1). NCBI lineage: Eukaryota > Metazoa > Chordata > Actinopteri > Sciaenidae > Nibea > Nibea coibor. Next base: position 15,195,313 of record CM041738.1, read on the forward strand.
TTCGCAGACACATTAACACCTACACACACACAGACTTTCTCAGGCTTTCTAGGAGAGTGTTGTTTTTTTTTGTTCTCTGAGAAATTTACAAAAGTTATAGAAAGTGAGACCCTTTGTTTATTTGTACAGTAAAAGCTTTCCAGGAAGACTACTGAATTGATCCGTGGGATTATTATTTATTTAGACATTAAATTGTAACCCTGCTACCTCAGGTATTGTACAGCTGGGATTTTCACATCCAAACTCCTCATGCTTCGGTGAAACGTAGTCTGTTTGCACAATTAAAGGCTGAAGTGTGTGCTTCCATCCTCTTTGAGTGTGTGTGATGATCCATCTCTACCAGAGGTCATAGTGTCAGAAATTACCCAACTATTGCTGTTCAGTATTTTTAGACATTATTCACTATGAGTCTAAATCAATGGTGCAACAGTGTATAATGATCATGCTTCAGTTGACTTGGAATAATAGCATGTTCAACTAGCGCCCAGTTTGGTTTTGTCTCTCTTTGTATCATTTCTTTGTCGTAGTTTTGTGTGTGTCTGTGAGATGGGTAAAATTGAGGGCGACATATTCTGTACATAATTATATGTTACTATTGCAAATACAAAAATATAATTAATGTAACTGAGAAAACTATTTTCACATTTGTTTGAACATAGTGTGTTTCACGTGATTGGTGAAATATCAAATGTTTATCTCTGTATCTATAACTGGTAACATATTTACTTTCATATACAACAATGTGGATAAAAATAAACAGTCAAGTTGAAATGAGTTTATTTGTCTCCTCTCTGTTCTCCAGTCAATACACAATGTTTGACTTTTTTTTTCCCTGTGGCACTAGCTAAATATCTAGGGGTCAACTTAACAGCTCCAAAATATTAAAACGGTGCACAATTTCACAAAAATGTAGAAAATAACGTCAGAATTCTTTATAGCAGGATTATAGCTAACAAACTAAACAGGAGAGATTTTCTGACTGTAACAAACTGAATCTACACAGGTCTTCAGGTAACACTGATAATACTCGTACTAATAGCACTGGAGACTAAAAGGTTAATTCACAATTTATATATTGGCAATGCCTCACTATTGAAGCCTGACTGAGAAAACATCCACACCAAAACAGAATGTACATTATTCACAACCTGAACATTTGTGAATATGAAGAACCCTTTCTACCAAACGTGGCTTTGAGAGACAAAACACGGAGCTGCTCCACAAACTAAAATGTCAAGACTTGGATAAAAACACTGAATCTGTTCTGTCTTTTTCATTTTCACAAAGTCTGGTCAAATCAAAGTTCTTAGGAATAATGTACATATCCTTTTTAGCATAGCTTTTCCATTTAAACAACCATGAAATATCTCCAGAGCTCCAGTTGTAGTGCAAACAAGCACACGAGGAAATACATTCTAACACTCCCAAACACATTTTCACACGTATGCTCCAAATTACTTCTCATCATCCTCAGGGATGAGCTCAAAATTTTAAAGAAGCCACAATTAAAAAAAAGTCAGCATCAACATCAATAATGTCAATTAGCCATATACAACTTTGGCCTCTGTAAATATTTAAGTATTTGTAAGAAAAAAATGAACATTTAAAGTAACAGTAACTCACAAAGCATGTCAATAAATAACTGGTTTCCCCTTGAAGCCCCCGCCCACCCAAACCACATCACCAGTGTTCGCTACTTTATGATGAATTGTGCAAGGTGTGCTTGAGCTTATATAACTACAGCTGAAATCTACTGTGGACATGTCCGGTGACGCTCCTCTTCATTTTCTGAGTGCTTTGTTTGGCTGGCTGCGTCCTTCATGCGTAACTGTTGGTTGTGACCAGCAGCTCGTAGGCTGGGTCATGACTCCTCCTGCACAGCACCACGCAGGCACAGAGCATGCCCAGCATCTGCAGGCAGACAGCGGAAAAAAGAGAGATGTTATTTATTATGCCCCTTGGTAAACTCAGCGGGAAAGTAACATGAGTGTAATTAAAAGGCCAGGAATAATCAGTTCTTCCAACTCTAATCAAGCATCCCGATCTCATGCGTTCATTTCCTTTTGCCACAATGCCGCAATGTGAAATCATCAAGTCTGATGTTAAACCAAGAAGCGTCATCTTTTCACACATACAGCATGCATGGTGTGATATAATTAGTATGTTTGAGTCTAACATTAAGTGATTGGCCATGCTCTCTTTGTCACTGCTTTTGGAAGCAGGGGTTTTCTGGTCAGCGGTGACCATGCTGAGCTGTTCAACACAGTAGAAATCCTTTGACGCAATTAGGTCAGAGCCGCTGTCAGCTCACTTTGTGCTGACAGAGATTACTGCAGCTTTAAAGGTCCGGTGTGTAAGATTAAGCAGGATGTATTGGCATAATGTGGCAGAAATGGAACATAATATGATGTGTATGTTTTCATTATTGTATAATCACTTGAAAAATAGGAGTCATCGTTTTTTTATTACGTTAGAATGAGCTATCAACAAACCTAGCGGGCCTTCTTCCACTGAACAGACCATGTCTTTTTACAGTAAACAGTAAACAGTCTAGTAAACCAAACACTGGCACAAGTTTTGCAGCCATGCAACCATTGTACATTGTTCCTACACGCTTGGAACAAGCTTGGAACAAGAGGATGAGGCAAGAGGTGTGTAGTTAGTTGCAATCTACAACCTCACAGCTAGATCCTGCAAGACCTTTAAACCCTACTGGACCTTTAATTACACTCCAAATAAACATACTTGTAACGTGATTTAAAGATCTGTTTTTTTTCCTGTGTTGACACTCTGCTGTTGTATCAGTCTTACCTGTATAGATGCAAAAGTGAGAGCAGCCCATATGACATACATCATGATCTCCTTTAACTTCTTCACGACAAGAGCCTCACAACCCTGAGATACAAAATCAATGATATTAAAAGGGTTTTTACAGGCATAACGACATTACTTAATATCAAAGAACATTTTACGTCTCACAAAAAAATCCACAACTTAAATTTTGTTCTGTTGCTTTGTAAGTATGCCCCTACACTTGCCCCTGGTCATACCTCTTGGTAAAGATCTGCTGGTCGAGTAAGAGTGCCGGTACAGTTGCTGATGTTGGGCTGACAGCAGCTGACTGGGACACTGTTGTTCTTGGATTCCTTAAACCAGCGTGTGTTCCTCCAGTCAGAGTAGTTATGAATGCCGCAGCAATGAAGCTAACAGAAGAGTAGCAAAGATCAGTGAGGGAAAGAGTTCAATTTGAAACTGAAAATCATAAAAACAACAGACTTCTCTTCTCACCTGCCTCTGCACGTAGTCAATGGCACGGCTGGGAGCGTCAGTGTTGGTGCCATTGTATTCGTTGTAAACCTTCTGGATGGAGTGATTCACTTCATCTTCTACCTGAAACAAGTACACAGCAGCTGTTACCATCCCTGTTCAGTGACAGCCTTGTTTAATATCTCTGTTTTTTTACACTGTTATAAAAACTAATTTGCAGCACAGGCCCTGAGGCAACACTCTTACCCAAAGGGATTTATAACACACGAGAGCAGCTAAACAAGCTGCAAGCTTGTGTTTTATAGAATACTAAATCACCCGATGTATACTTAAAATATGAGAATTAGGATAATCTGACTATAAATTCATATTATATTGCACAAGATAAAGGGATGATCACCTTTTTCAAATCTGACCCAAATCCTTCAGACTTAGACCCACTTTCATTTAACTTTACTTAAAACAGAATTAGGACATTGAGACAGTGTTTACCTTTGCCCTGTAAATGTAGCCCAGCACCACCACCACACACTCTGTTACAAATACCAGCAGAAGAATGGCGGCAAACTGAAATGACAACAAAGACAAATTGTTCAGAGAACTCGCAGGTGACTTAGAAATAAAATACTTGCTTGACACAGCTAAGTGCCATTAAATTAACATTTCCCCTGTGTGTCTTCTTCCTTGTGCCCCACAGAGTACGAAATAGAAATCTTGCATGTTCTTTTGCACTTGATTCGCTGATTTTCAAAAAAGGTGAAAGTCAACATAGTCCACACTCACAGTTGCCAAACCACAGGAGCTTTCACGTATTGTTGCACAGCAGCCAATCAGGCCGATGATGAAGAGAAGAGTCCCGACTGCAATTATTATTACAGCAGGGATCAGAGTGTACACGTCTTCAAAGAAGTGGTCGTAGTCGTCGTATGTGATGAACACATAGGCTCCAATGTAGCATAAAATTCCAGCTGCAGCCTGGAGAGAGAAATGGAGAAACAGGAGTCAGCGAGACGCAGACAAAAAGAGGTCTTTGCCCTTCATTTGTATAAAATGTATTCTCTTCTATGAGTCTCACGTGGTGATTGGAATTTTTAAACCACATCTCATCATCCAGAATCAGTTTCTTTATTTGTTAATCAGTAGTTGTTGCTTTTATGGTTAATGCAGGCAAATAATACGTGTATCACACCATTAAATGATGACGTAACAAAACAACAGCAGCAGAGAACCAAACAAGAATTAAAAGAAATTGGAAAAAAAGAAAAAGAGTTTAAAAAAAGCCAAAGTGCAAACAGGATTCAGATTAAAAATAAAGACATATGTTACTGAATAGTTTGTGATCAGTTATCCTTCATTATAATATACTATGCAGCATCGTAATCCAGACAGTATTACAGTGTATGTTGTATGTGCATATAGTTGGTATGGTACTATGTGTATTATAGGGCTTTGCACTGCTCACATTCAGAGTAATTATACCTGTACGGCCTGCTTTAGCAATACAATATTACCTATACTTGCAACTTGGTAAAAACATATATTTTGGAAAACTACTCCAAATGTCATATACTGATGCAAAAGACGCATTTTTAAGGACTGGTGCATTGTGCAGTGGATCACATGTTATCTCTCTGTTATCTTCTTTAAGATAAACCATTGAGAGCACCGTTCACCATTTCTGTTCATCTCCATCCAGCTCTGCTCGTCTGTTTATTTCATGACAGCGTCTAGCTCAGACAGCACTGCAGCTGCTGCATAACGTCATACTGGAGCTACAACTTGTGGGTGGCAGCTAGCCACACACTGAAGCTAGCTCCAGTCACATTATAGTCTCTCCAATTAGCAGCTCGTCGCACTGTGAACACAAAAGTCAGTCTTTGTCCGGAAATATCTCGACTCCAGAAACAAAAAGAAGAAGAAAAAACAAAGCAGCTCGTCTGGAGACGAACCGCATCTCTGCAGCGCATCTCTGGCGCAGTTTGCTAGCTTGCTCTCTCTCCCTGGCCTCACTGGGATGCTGCACATTGTTCAAACATTCATCGTTTTCTTACCCAAAATATGAGATTGAGGAAAACCAAGACGGTTTTGGATGACGTAATTCCGCACTGCCCCATGGCGTCGTGAGCTCTGCAATTAAACGTGTAACTATAAAAATATATATATTGATGCACCTGCACCTTTGCTGTTAATAATAATAAAATGGCTTCGGTGGAGCTGCCCCACTGTGCAGATTATCCTGCGCTCGACCAATGAGAAGGGGGTCACGTGCTCCGATGACGCCGCCATTCAAAACAAACAGTGGGATGGAGGACATTTGAAGACAGAGCCCTGCAACAGTGTTTACGTGCAGAGCTCTATGTTTACATGCAGAGTCCTGCAACAGTGTTTACATGCAGAGCTCTATGTTTACATGCAGAGCTCTGCAACAGTGTTTACATGCAGAGCTCTTTGTTTACATGCAGAGCTCTATGTTTACATGCAGAGCTCTGCAAGTGTTTACATGCAGAGCTCTGCAAGTGTTTACATGCAGAGCTCTTTGTTTACATGCAGAGCTCTATGTTTACATGCAGAGCTCTGCAACAGTGTTTACATGCAGAGCTCTGCAAGTGTTTACATGCAGAGCTCTTTGTTTACATGCAGAGCTCTATGTTTACATGCAGAGCTCTGCAAGTGTTTACATGCAGAGCTCTTTGTTTACATGCAGAGCTCTGCAACAGTGTTTACATGCAGAGCTCTATGTTTACATGCAGAGCTCTGCAAGTGTTTACATGCAGAGCTCTTTGTTTACATGCAGAGCTCTATGTTTACATGCAGAGCTCTGCAACAGTGTTTACATGCAGAGCTCCTCAATAGTGTTTACATGCAGAGCTCTGTGTTTACATGCAGAGCTCTGCAACAGTGTTTACGTGCAGAGCTCTTACATGCAGAGCTCTATGTTTACATACAGAGCTCTGCAACAGTGTTTACGTGCAGAGCTCTTACATGCAGAGCTCTGTGTTTACATGCAGAGCTCCTCAATAGTGTTTACATGCAGAGCTCTGTGTTTACATGCAGAGCTCCTCAATAGTATTTACATGCAGAGCTCTATGTTTACATGCAGAGCTCTGCAACAGTGTTTACAAGAATTTCTTTCAGATATGTGCAGCTTTAGACTTCAGTTACACATGTAATACAAAGTGCTTCACACAATAAAACCCCAACACCCACCACCCACTGCCCTCCTGCATATATATATGACAGTGTTACTAATGCATTAGGTGCAGATGTCTCGACTGATTATTTCACAAATGCTTATTTAGAGCAAAGTGAGAAGTGGGTTCTCTATATATGTACACATATATGAACAAACTAACATTTCTAGTCAATAGTGCAATGATGCAGAGTGCAATTCATCATTCGGCAGGCTTTATTTGTACACCACAGAGTTAATATAAATTAAAACAGTGTGGTGTAATGTGTCATAAGCAATGTTAATTAAGTAAATCCAGTGCTGTAACTACCGTACTGTTCTATCTGTTAAGCAGGAAGAAGATTAACTTGTTTGGTGTTGTCTTCGCGGCAGGGCATTCAGCAAAAGGTCTTTAATAGCTCACAAGCACACAGATGTGCTGATGCTGGTTTAATGATTTGTTGATTTGTTTCAGGGTTGCATCATTTTTTCTGCTGTTATGGCAGCACTTAATGTAAGTCTATTAAAAAAAAAAACTGGTAGGCAGTATCAGCACTGAGATGTGTTCATGTGTAGTGTGGGTTTTTATGCCAGAGGATGGCAGTGTAGCACTGCTAGTTTTGCAGTGGCATAAAAGGTGGGAGAGGATCGATGTATCAAGTATAAGAACTAAGAACACCCCACAACCATGTGGCAATCTGTGTGATGACTTCATACATTTCTTAGCTGATAAGAGTCAGCCATGAACTATATAATAATATATGCATTGCACCCACACAGTCCCTTGGCAAAAATAAATGAATGTAAAAGATATGTGATGTGGCCCCACTTTGTTTCTTTAGACTTGTTTATCTCCTACAAGGGCAGGATTGATTACTCAGTTGAAAATTAGTGCCTTAAAGCCGTGTTTTTATTGAGTTAAAGCTTGCCACATTTGTCTCTGCCAGCTTTTGTTGTTCAAGCTGAACAAGAGTGAGCACTTACAAATTGAGGTGGAAGCTCAGGCTATAACTGTTGGCACGACATACATCCAACCAGTGAATTATGCATTAAGACTACCTGTTGACTTTAAATTGAGTCATTATTAAAACAGAACTACAATAAACAAAGAAACAAGCAGGGGTACATTTAGATAGAATATCAAGAGTCTCAAAGGTTTACATATATGACTATGACTTTGGGTCATGCTTACAACTCATTACATTTCATTTTGTTATTGGCTGTGTTAATCCTCTGGGGGTCTGAGCAATCACCCATGATTGCAAAAGTAATTAATAGGACCTTTGTTCTGACCCCACTGGGTTAAAGTTTGTACTCAGCCTATGAAAATCACAGATTTCTGCACCACACGCAATATTAAAACATGATGGCCGTTGGCTTAATGGTTGGTGAGTTACTGTTTTTATCCAGTATTGACTTGTATAAGCTTGGTTGAATTTATACATTTTGCCGTTCTCCATTTTTTAATCAAAATCAAATATCCAGTTCAACATAGTGACAAATAAGTTAAAGTATCATCAGTCACTCTTGCATAAATGCAAATTCAGAGTAAACAGAGTGATGTGTCCACTGTCAAATTAAAATGCCCTCACATGACATGTGAAACACGTTTACAATCAAAATTTTAATTAGTGAAAGACAAATCTGTCCAAGAGAGGCTCTCGTGGAAACAACTGCTATACACCATGTAATCATGTTGTACATCACGGTCTTGTAATCATGATGTAAATCATGTTGTTTGTTGTTGTTGTTTTTTATTCCCAAACATGAGCAACCAGAGATTACTGATCCATGACTGAAGTAAACTTGTCACAGAGCAGCAGTTTATTTGGATGACATTACAGCTATAAAAAATCCAAATGGCCAATATCAGTGTCTCTGATGTGAGAAAATAAAACCATCACTATTATAAATCCCATTCAATCCTAGGAATCTTTGGTGATTGTTGGATACAATCCAATGTATCATGATATACTACATATTAAGGGCATCGACTTAAAGTTAACTTTTGTGAAATCCACAAATCAATTGCCACAAAGATTAAAGTCTTAACTCAAGGACTCAAGGGACTTAGCTTCCTCCTCTCTGGTCTAATTGATATAGATTTACTTGTGGAAATAAATTATAGCATGGATTCACTCCAGTCAAGAAAAAAAAAGGAAATCAATCAAATCATATCTGTGCAGGAATAAGATTTTATTTTCCTGGAATTAAAATTTGTAATGGTCCTCCACTTGGCAAGCCTTGAGTCTTCTGTGAATTGCAAAGCATTTCATTTGTGTAGTTCGAGAGAACAAAGGATAACTAAATCTGAGTTTACACGGGAATGAAGCATTTACAGTATATGAGCAAACATTCAAAGTAAACAGAGAGTGCATGCTAAATTGAATCTCTCATTACCGCAGGAGTGAGGAAGCAGATGTCACGGGAGATCAGCACGCTCAAATTGTGTGGAGACATTGCCTTCCTCAGCAGTTAACACTCTACAACATGTTTGGATCTGCAATTTTATTAGAGGACAGTTATATTCATCCATTCACACACACACACACACACACACAATTATTGTATCAACACATGGAGCTGCACTGTGCAGTAGATTAACATGCAGTTGCCTGACATTTCAAGTTAATTAATAAAAGACACAGTGTCTGTCTTCTTAGATAAAATTTCTCTCAGCATTTAAATACAGACTGCCACATCTTGTGTATCTGTGCTATCGGGAAAAAATAATAACCGACTCATTACGATACAATTCATGTCCTGAATTTTAGCTCTTAAAATGTGTTTTTATTGTAAAGACCAGGGCACAGTTTGTACTTTGAGCCAAAGGGAACATTTTAACCAAATGGGACAGTGAAGAATACATTTTCGAAGTTAGTCACTGTCCTCCTCAAAGTTTTGAACTCAGGTTTGAATGCCTCTTTCCGGGGGTTAGATTTTCCATAATTGAGCAGGCTTATTTTTCAAATTGCACCCTATTTTCAAGCCTACTAACCTACTTGGGGACAATGTCTTGCACCTGAAAGTTCCAGGATCTCAGGGATATTGTTTGGAAAAATAATAAATCTGTGTGTTTATGGAGGAGTGTCCTCCACTGAAAGAGCCTTAGATTGCGATTTAAGAAAACAACTCTGAACAAAGACCTATTTAGACTTTCTCTGTTTTGCAAATTTATTGGGGGGATATGCTAAAATGTGTATATCAGAATGAACAGATTAACCAATTTTGTGTGCTTGTGATGTCATTTGGATAAATAAGAGCAGAGTATGAGGTAATTATTAATTACCTCTGTATAACAGCATCACAACCTACACCCTCCACAATAACCATAAAGTTGAATCAACAAAAACTGAACATGGCAACCTTCATGCTGGAAAATTTATTGCAGGGCTGTTGATATTAAACTACATTAGTTTTAGCTTGGTGTACCTAATAACCTGGCGACTATGTGTGTTCATTATTTTGTGTGTGTTCTCATTACTCTATAGAGTGTAATCTTTTTTCTCAGTCACTTATTGGGCCAAAATTGTGGAGTTAACTAGATCTAAACCGAACAGCTCTCACATATCTCTCATGAATAGTGAATTACAGTGTTTCCTGCCACCAATCACTACTTTGGGAAAGGGGCATATTCCTCACCTTGAAAATGACATAAAACAACAGACAAGGCATTGTGGGAGAGATATTGAAATAGCCTAACCATTACCTACAAAAGCTTAGCCCAAGGCAAAGAATGGGCCATCTCACTTCACCACCAGCCTATTGATCCAGAGTGCAGACCATCCCTTTATGCAAAGGACACGAAACGTACAGAAGATAAAATCGATTTCATGTCAAAATATTCAGAAAACTGAAAATGTGATTTATATAAGCTGCCTACATAAGTGTTATTTTGGAAAATGCCCTTAGCACAAAGGCGGAAAGAAAAATCTTACTCATGCTGAACAATCAGCTGTTAGTGTTGAACCTATAAATAAAGACTGTGAAGGTCACATGTACCAGATCCCTCTACTCGATATGAAAGTTTTCATACTGTGAAGCCTGGACCAACACACAGCTCTCAGAAACTCTCCTCTCTCTCTCTCTCTCTCTCTCTCTCTCTCTCTCCACAGGTGGTGTAGAAGATTTTTATTTTACACCAATGATATAATAAGTCAGTATTCTACCTTGAGGGACTGTCTAGAAGAGATTAATTAAGACTTTTGCATTCTCCATATTACAGCAGAAGCCCCGTGATGTAGCAATGAGTAAGAGATTCAGTGGAATGAATGTTTCTTGACAGCAAATCTGAGATTTTCAGGGAATCAAACCGTGATCTAATTTATCTGCCAAAGTCACAGCAATGCAAATAATTATTTTATTTAATATAAATAACTTTAGATGACAAAACAACGTGAAATATCATCATCCAAACAAACTGAAACAACTTTACTTGTATTGAAAATGAAACATGAGCTGTATACTAAGTATGACAGTTACAGTTAATTACAATCATGATGAGCAGGAGACTATAGACTGTGTCTAATTTATTTATTATATAACCCATGAGACCAGATGACCTGATCCATCTTAATGCGTGGCAGACTTCCATCCATTCACTTTCTGCTTCGGATGTAGCTTTCTAAAATCTTCATCAACAAGTCCGCCTCCTGAAACAGAGAGTCCATAACACCATGTCAGTTGCTTCAGGATCTTTGGAGCGTAAAAAAGAAGAGAAAAGAAAAGAAAAGAAAAGAAAAGAAAAGAAAAGAAAAGAAGAAACGTTTAGACAGCGAGGGTGCTCACCTGATTTTTCGAGCGGCTCTCTTGTGTATCCACCTGCGCTTGTAACGCCACCCGCAGGAACTCTGGGAGAAGCTCCCCGAGAGAGCTCTGTTCCGCAGGCACGGTGACTTCCAGCGCATCAGTGCCCTGCCCTTCAGCTGGAGGCAGCAGGAAGGTATCCATCACGCTCTTCTTACCCATGAAATGTCCTGCCAAATTAGAGAAGACGCTCGTTTATATGGACTTAAATTTATTGAGACCTGAAGGAGAGAAAAATATTTTATGCACACGGCAAATTTATCATGGTTAGAAGCACAAATTGCCATCATAAATATATAAGAAAATATTGCAATACATGTAGAAAATATAATAGTCTAATAATATAATAATAAATCAAGTAATCAAATAATACAGTCTAATAAATTAAATCTAATAAAGTATTTAATGAATTAGATAATTTAGATTCCATCCAATCCAAACATGACCGATTGGTCCATAGTCATTAGATCAGAAGATGATTCTTACCTGTAGCCCAAAGATTGCCTCTTGGGTTCACCTTAATTTTTGCAACTTTATTCCTAAGCTCAGTCAGGTCGAAGCTGACTGCAGCGGTAAAAGACATGAAAGAAAAGAAGACAAGATAAGTAAATAAGCCACACTGGCAAACATTATTCAGTGAAAACCCTTTCATCTCAATGCGGAGTGGCGAGCTGTCCTCCAGGGCGCAAATTTCCAAGTGTCTCCTGCTGGTCATAGATTGCGCATACGCACCCTGCTTTTATAGGCTCTCCTGTGCTGGGTGGGCTCTGTTTATGTTGCGTGTACTTTTTACTCACCGAGCTGCGTAAATCGGAATGGACTCGGTCATTGACGAGATCTCACTGTGCCGCGCCTCTGGCTGTGCGTCTTTTACGCACAGCGCCATTCATCTTTACTTCAGGGCGGATGTTTGTCAGCCACCCAACCTGATGAGCAGCAATATATCAACGTTCAGTGGGGGCTGCTTGATCTCGGGTTGATTTTATTTCCCCCGGTTAAAGGTTGAAATGGTTTTTAGAGGTTTTGGTAAGGCGGATACATGATACGGATGGAAATACTGTGCACAAACACCAGGATATTTATATTTCTTTGAGAAACAAATCCATTTAATACACTCAATGTTCTTGCAGTTTGTCAAATATTATATACCACAGCATACATCAGTATACTTATTATTGCCACCATTAATAGGAGCTCCATTAACTGGACATTGAAATGATTTCTTGGGAGGTCGTCCATTGTTTGTGTAAATTGTGTGATCAGGTCCACAAAATGGCAGATAGCTAATTCTTCCTTCTAAGGTAAGAAGGTCCCTTCACCCCCTCCCGCTCTCTTGGCCAGGCTCAGCCCCTTTACAATGAGCAACATGACATTTGGCCAGTTGCAGCATGCTGCTGTGATCACCATCAGTCCTCTGAGGACAGGAGAACCTGCTGATTCTCTCTGCTAATTTAGAGCCGATAAGACAGACGGCCTCTTTGTCACTTCAGGGTGCTAAAGTTGCAAGTTAGTGGAGCAGCCGCATCTTGCATCCTGCTCTTTTCATAACCTTTGGCATTCACGCACACATATTTGTCATTTCAGGCGTTCTGTACAGCTGAATGTCAGTCTAATTAGAAGATGGCCTGACCGACACAGCATCACTCTCACCAAGTTCACAGATTAGATAAATGGAGACAGCTGTGGTTTTAAGCAAGAGTGCAATTCCTTTCGTGATGGATATTTGCATCTCAGGCTTAAAACAACCGATTCATAAATCAAGGGCTACAATTATACCACAATACTTGGTTCCTTTGTTCCCCAAGGGCATCATCAAAATGATAAACTGATTGTAGAAACACCTTCTACAGCTGATGTTGTACCAATACCAAAACTATAGGTTAACCTAAAGTCCAATTTTCATCTGTTTACTTTGCTAATCCTCATGTCATTTCACAATTAATTGTGGTCATATGTTATATGATTGTGTTTTCTTTTGTTTTTGTTATGTTTTATGATTGTCATTGTTTTTGTGACAAACTGCATTGGACTGCAGATCAACAGATCAAATGGTCAAGGTCTTTGGGGTCTGATGATGACGGCAGCCAAATGCGTTCAATTTAGGACAAAGTACCTCAATAGAGTTTCAAGTGGGTCCATATTAAGATTATATGTTGATCCATACTGCTGTATGATTACATGCCAGTGTTGGATAACCCCTGCTGAGTCCACCTTGATTGAAAGAACACTTATGTGTGCTCACATTGTGTAAGTAAAGAGAACAGCAACAAGGTTAATGCTCAAAGCACTAATCAAGAGCTCGGTCCACAGAGAAAGAGGCCGTGCCCGTGCCCCACTCCACTGACCTTTATATGAAACTTATCAAACAAGCCACACCACCATTTAATTTGCAGGAAAACATGAGCAACAAATGACTTCAGGCACAGCAAATTCACCTGAAACTTGACTAAGGTTGATGTCTTCAAATATTTGAATGGTTTATAAATGTGATTGCATTTAGCTTCTCTATATAAGAATTACTCAACATTAGTGAAGGTCAATTTAAGACAAAAGATGCAAAAAGGTCTTTCAAAGAGATACTGTTCATCGCTTGCTAAAACAAATACTGACAGAAGCCATTCCTGTAAATGAATTTGTTTCTGTACACCAATGAAACAGATCTAGACACAATAATCAGTCCACTTGAGATGTCTTCTACATTTTCAGAGAAGAACAGCTCTGTCACCAGCAATGCCGGGTAGAGATCATTTACTTGCCTGTTACTGTCGAGCAGCAGGCAGAAGAAAATAAGACAAAGAATTGAAATAATCCATAGTGGATGGTAACCAGATTTCATATTTAATATCATTCATATTCAGTTGTCATAAAATACTTCACACATCTTTTTCAAAGACAATGAATAAACAGGAAAAAACAAAACAAGACTGAATTTATCTCGACGAATGCTGTTTCACATTCTGAGCGTTACAAATAAAGATCGATTCCAAACTAAACCTGGCCTAGTTCCCTCACAAAAATATTTTAAAGCTCGGATTTTTCAAATGTAAACACCCTATCCACATTTCTACAAAATGTTCAAACAAATGGTACAAAAGAGCCAGTTGGGTTTGACAAAGTCTAACTTAATTCTGTTTTGAAAGGCATGACTGAGGTTTCCTGGACATAGTTCATCCTTCTTGAGTCCTGAAGTTTGGGGACCTCACTCCCGATGGACCAACACAAAGAGACCCAGCATGAAGAGAACGGCATACTGCAAAATGAAAAACACAGGAGATTTAAGAAGCTAGGCGGTCATGCTGAACATTTTGAGGATTAAAAACTAAAGTAAATCGTGTCAGCTGAGACTAGTGTGAAGGACTCGATCAACTCACTTTGAACTTGGGGTAGTCGTTCATGAGAATGGTGACAATTCCGATGTATGGCACAAACCTGGAGATGATACAAATGTGTAAAGTCAAGAAATTTCATAGATGCATTATGTCAGTTTGTAACTGATAACATACAGTCTATGGTACACATAAGGTCTACAACTAAGTCAGTTTTGTAACACTGTCACTGGTGTCAAGTTCTGCCACGACATGAATTTTGCAATATGGTCATCGATGTGATAGATGTTTCAGCATTCAGAATAATGTGTTTTACCTTGGCTGTGGAGTCAAACAAGGTATCAGGTATCATTTTTAATGCTAGTGTTGTATCCAAGTTTAAAATTTTGGCATCACGACGACTTTAGTGGAAGGTACAATCAATACACGCAGACACGCAGAAGAACGAGCACAAAAGTCATTCTGTGAGAGTAGATGAAGGAAGGGAAGACCAAGGGATTAACCAATTTGTCCCAAAAACAACTGGGAAATTTTTGTGCGTATGCAAACCATTTGTTTACTGAGTGATTTTCTCAACAGGTAGTACAAAGCAGGACTTGCTTCAGCACTCAAATTCAAGGAGGGATCTATACTGACTTCCAATTCATGAATTCGTGATTTTCTGATCTGCGCAAACCTTTTGCACTTGAGTGGTTTGCAGTTTTAATATTTAATATTGAGGGGCAGTCGAGAGAAACTGTGTAAACATTAAGACCTGTGTGTGTCTGTGCCTGTGTGTGAATGTGTGTCACCAGGGGGAAACGCTTGTTATCGGTTTTGTTTGTGAAAGAGAGGGGGCGAGTAGGAAGCCCTTATTTTCAAGTGACGGCTGTCTTTTGTCCAGTTTTGCTGTAATTTGGCTTCATGCAGTGAATTTTGTACAGTAGAGGTGATTTTGTCCAGAGCGCAGTTACTTTTTGTCTGAACATGTTGTGTTGGACAGGCCTCCCTTCACTATTCCTCATGTACATCTGGAAAAGCAAAGATGAGGATGATGAATTCACTGATGAAAACTCTTCTATTGTTCAGTTATAAATTAACTAGTGAAGATAACAGAACAGCCCTAATGCCCAGATCTTAAACAGCAAAGATGTGACTGTGCTGCTCTTTTAATATGGCCTTCATATGTTTCCAACCAAAGACAAACTGGGCCTTGTACTCAATCCCATCCCATCCCATTAGATTGTACAAGTGTTAAGGTCATTGTGTTCACCGTCTGCAAAAAGCCTTGGAGACACATATTATTTTGTCTTTCCAATAAAGACTATTGAATTGAATTGAATTTCCACTTGTGAGGTGATGATGCTTTAAAGTAATATTGTGTAACATTCCTACTAGAAAATAACAGATTTTAAATCATTTTGATGCTACACCGACTTGTAATCAGGTGAATGGAGCCTCTGCCATGCCTACTCTGCGACTGTTTCTGTGCTATGTAAACTGTACATGCTGTTAGCTAATGTTAGGTCAGTTAACTTATTAGCCAGGCTGCCTGGGCTGTGAACTTGGAGCACCGGGGGGAGCACCCATAGGCGTTTTGGACCACTGAAAAGAGAAGGTTTTCAGGCTCGGGCACTGACAGGGAGCAAAGCTAGTGTAATGCCATGAATGGAGCTGGGCAAGTGGGCAATGTAACCGGGCTCTCTGCTGCCTCTGCTTCTTGCTGTTGAACTAGCTGGCTGATATGTCTTCTGTTGTTGCTCTTGCTTTAGGTTGCTTGCAACGTTATCAACCATTAATACCAACTTCTACGCAGTGTTGCTTGAAATTTTCCATCACTGAGCCATCATTTTGCAGTATCTAGAAAAATATGTAGACCACCTGTAGCAGAAATAAGCTGTTGTCTAGGAGTCTTGTCTTTGACCTCATTGGCTAGCTGGCTTTAGCCATCACGTTGGTAGCCTATATTGCTACATGGCCTAAATGTCACGGCAGCAGAATGTCTGAAGTTTCTTTAGAAAGCCCAACAATGGTGATGTATTTGATAAAAAGGCTGAAAAAAGAGGGTTTGATGGGTCGGAGAACAGATGACAAGGAAGCAAATCTGATAACAAGATCTGATCTGAGCGTTTATCAGCCGGCAGCAGCTGATGTTACGGGAGAGGTAAGTGGCAGCAAAGAGGTAAAAATCATTCATCTGCTTGACATGAATAGTGACTGCACAACTGTTCATCTTTTCTCTTCATGTCTTTATAATAGCACAATCTATAAATCTTGTACATTAAATGTTATTGTGATCAAATTGTTTTTTCAAAATTAAATGTCTCATATCTTAACTATCTATTCTAGATTCCAAAAAAGTACGTACCCCCTAGCTCGTCCCACCACGTCTTTTTTCTCCAGCCAGTGTTGGCCCTGTTTGTACAGTCCTCTGTCATCCACTGCATTGTTGTCTCCTTTAGTCAAGAACTTAATGTCTCCATTTTCCCTGTGGACAAAGTGTGAGTGTGATTTTAGACCCCAATGTACAACAAGTCCCTCTTTCCAATGCACCTGTGTCTAGATGGGGATCCATAAGACACCTCTGATCATTTTAGAGCATTTCACTACAGTTCAACACTATTAATGGCATTCTCTGGTTTGATACCCAGGCATGGTAATCACTGATAGTGAAAGTAAAACTTTATCATAAACAATGCTAATAAAATGTCTATTCATACTTTTCGTGGATCTTTAGTACTCTGTGTACTATTGGGATCTCTCTGCCTTCTATCCTGAAGACGACAATCTCTCCGACTCTGATGGGATCCTCTACCCGGTTGGTGAGAAACAGCAGGTCTCCTCTGTGGAAAGCTGGCTCCATACTGCCACTGAAGGGAATAGTAGACACATCATCAAAAATGAGTAAACAGAAAATGTAATCATATGCAAAGCCAGCAAGTGGAATCAGTCACACAGTCAAATTTGTCTTCCCAAACGGTGACATTGTTGTGATAACGCAGTTAAGGCAGAACAAGGATCAAAATATCACCACGTATGACTAACTTACCTGAGAACAACAACAATTGGACTCTCACTGCCAGTGACGACCATCAGTCCCTTCCAGATCATCAGCGCGGAGGAAACAATCATACCAAAGTTTAGCACCTGGTAATAGAGCTGCAAAGAAAAAGAATATTCATATTTTAAAGCAAAAGTGTATATAACTATAAATAAGACAATTTCAGGTTTGATAACTTGGATTTTTCAGGGGTGGGTAGAGGGAACGATACCACTTTTTTTTTTTAAACTGGACTCCTTACTCGAGTCTGTCATGTAGAAAAATAAGCACAACCAGTCTTTATGGATGTGATGATTATAGGTTTTTGATGGTATGATTATACTCTATATAGAGAACATTTCCATTTATTTCAATGCACAATACACTTGAAAATGTTGGTGTTTATATATTTTTATATTTGCTATATTTTTTATATTTCTTTACACTTGTGTATATTTTATATTGAATGTTTATTGCTTCATTTTGTACCGGGCGTATGAGGGAAACAGAGCTTCAGTCCTCTGCATGTCCTGTACAGGTGGCAGTGTTGACACTAAAGTTGACTTGACTAATCCCTGCATCACTGACGCTGATGACAACAGAGCCAAACCCAGAACAAAAGGCAGCTTCCAGCTACAACATCAATCCCAAGGCACAAGTGAATCTTATTCTCTGCTGCACTGACTACTGGACACTCTGTTATTGTCACTTTGGACTCAATTTACCTCTGCTAAATACTCTGACTCTCATTCAGTCTCTACAGCCTTATTTAATCGTATAGCGTTTTTATCTCTATCGTACATCTATTTGTTATTTCTTTTATTTTATTTTTACTTTTATATAGTTTTCTATTTGTAAAGACCTTGGCACACCTTAACACGTTTCATCTCTCTGCACATGTTTAACCTCTTCTTTGCACAGGTTTAACTTAAAAGCAGATTTAGCTCATAGGTGAACTTGAATGTATGGTTACTGCAGTATAGGTTCATTTTTATGCATGCTTATTGTGTGTTTACTATACCTCATGCTGCTACAGGGTGCTTTGGAACAATAAAGTATCTATCTATACCATTACAACAGTGAAGTCACATGATGCTGTGCTTGCTGTGCTGATGTCACTGCTTTGCAAACCTCTTCTAGCACATTAAAGTACGCTGCACATAGTGAGGCGAACATGCAGTTGTCTAACGGTGTCTGTGTTTGTTTTCATGTGTAATCTTTTAATGTTATCACGGTGAGGTCTGCGGCATGTTGGCCTTTTAAATGAGTGTGATTTACAACATTTAACCTGCCGCAATGCCACTTTCATAAATGCATCAATAAAGGCACCATTAAAACATTCAAATGTAGAGTAACTTGTACTCTGAATGATTTATTACCCAGGTGTGTGTATACTTTTACTTCAGTGGGTTTCTCAAATAGTAATTTTCACTTTGGTCATTTTTTAATGGGAGTAATCATACTTTTAGTTGAGTACAGATTTTCAGCACCCAGCCCACCACTGAGATTTATATCTGAGATCAAACTAAACTCAGTGTTGATTTACGTGGCGTTAGATTTGAGGTAACAGTACATGACGATGGGGTGGCAAAAACAGGGAAATAGCTAGCTACACTCAAGTCAGGATTAATGTTCAAACGAGGTTTCTGCGTGTCTTCCACGCTGCAGTATAAAGAGAGCATTTAAAAACACACGTGTACACGAAACATTTCAAATGTTGCTAACAAGTGACCGACCGGCTGCAGCGTTTAAACAGCGGTCGACGGCTAGTCAGCGTTAGCTTTGCGGTTTACAAAGAAGCGGTAACAGGAGAGTGAACTAAAGCCCGGGTACCTACCTGCCGCTTGTTCATGCGACGAACATCGTCGAGAAAGTCTAAGGATAACATTGTTGCAAATACTACTGGGTAGAAAAAAAGCACTTAAATCACATTAAAACGTTTAATGTAGCGAGCATATGGATGCACAGTCGAGCAGTGAAACTTGCATCCGAAACTTCCGGGTGCGCTCAACCGGATGTCCCTCCCGCTCGTGCGCGCTGTGTTGAGGTGTCACTTCAGGATACGAGAGCGCGAGAGGGGCTTTCCACCGCCACCAGACCGGCTGAAACCCGGTTCAAGAGCAGCACACAGCTTAGCACGACAGGGCTACATTAAAACGAGGACAGTAATGTGGTAATTAATTGAAATAATATCCTAATTTATCTAAAATATATGTCATATCCACCTACCTCATGTATCCACCTACCTCAACCCGGCTGTAGAAACCGTATTTACTCCATCACCTGCATCACTGTACCATCACCAGTCCTTTATCCAGTCTACAGTGTCTATAGATAGACACACACACATACACACATATATCTTTCATATATGTGTATAGTATAATTATTATGTTTTACGTTTCTTGTGTTTTATGTTCAAGTCTGTACCTATCTGTCCTTGTTAAACTGTATGTCTACACCACAACTACCTAGTATTGAGTGTTTTAACTCACCTATTCAAATTATATTAAGGTTTAAATGTACACATAATTAACAATGTGGCCACTTTGCTTTGATTGACAGGTAGGTGCCATTACAGATGGCTTGTTGGAGGACCTCAGCATCATTTGATCTGCCTCAGGTCTGTCAATGATCCACGTCTTTACCAAGTTCTAGATTAGCCAGAAGGGAGAGGACCTAGGACAACCAACATGGAGATGGCCACAAGCATGTTTTCAGCTTTAAAACGGCTCTTCAGAACTCTACAGGTGATATTCCTCATGTGCTGTTATTTCTTTGTCTCTCTGTCATTAGTTTGCCTGTTAGTCATTTAAGCCATTGAGCCAAACAGCTTAAGGAAAAGGTGGACCACGTGGTTAGATAACTAATTTATGAACAGCCAATATACAACTTTACCACTTTAAAAGTCCTGTGTGTAAGATTAAACAGGAGCTATTGGCACAGAATACAATATTTCTAAGTGTGTTTTCACCTTTACAGCTACAGAAGGAGCCGGTCCTCTTCCAAGTTGTCCACCATGTTGCACTACCATGTGTCTTCACTTGTTTCTTCCCCTTCACTTGGAAGGGGAGGGTGAAGCAAGCAGTGTTCAGTTGGTTGCAATAATAAAAGTCCCTGCAAAGTAATACTAAATCCCACAGTGGTCCTTTAAAGCCTGTGTAATATCAGTTAATGTTGTGCTTTTCATGCGGGTTGCAAAATTATGAGAAGTAGTGTGAGAATTTGTGCAAAACTATGTCTATTTCCAACAAATACGGAGCAACAATTGCATTGATAAACAAAACTAGTAGTAGTCTTTTATTTTATGATTGTAAGCCACATGAGGTGAGGGACATGTCACAGTGGGTGTCACAAACCAAACACCAATTAAAGAAATCACCTTCAGTTTATAGTTTATGACATATTAATGGCTGCTTTAAACGGTGGGTAAACTCTATTCTGCAAATAAAGGAGCGCACATGCTTTAATGTGAGTTTACCTTCCACTATAACATTTATTAACACCTGGGTGGACTCTTTAATCAAAATTTAATAATTAAACTCACAAAAAACCCCTCAGTTGACAAGTGAGAAGCTTTCATTGTCGCTAATTATTTAACTTTCTTTTATCATGGGCCACATCTAATTTCCTGGAGGAAGTGAGTCTAACTGAGTAGGCGATAACATAATTAGTGACCACACACGTGAAAATCCAACCAGTTTTGCTTGTTGACTCAGTCTATAGAGATTATTAATAACACGTATGTTACACACGTTTGAACTGTCATTAAAAAGTCAGGTGAGCATTTATATGACTCATATTCCATTATGTTTTTTCCTCTCATGTTCAAATGTTCATTTTAATTTCACAATACGTTCTGAGATTGTGTGTTTTCCTGAATTACGTATTATGCAATGTTTGCAATGGGACTGATGTTTGGTGTTCCCGAGGACATGTTTGCAGACACACACATACAGAACATCAGTAATGACCGGCACTATGTCATACTAACATCGTGTTTTGGAAATTTACAGCTATGCCCCAAATAAAATAAATGTTTTATATTTTTCTGCAGTTAAGTTTTAAGATACCCCTCCATGTCATTGGTATGTAACACAATGAATTATTCACAAACATGTTTAAAAAACTATCCTGAAAAGCAGAACTTTGTTCCTTGACTTAGGTTTGTAATATGTAGATGATCCAATCTTTAAAAACAACCAAATAAGGACAAATCCTTTACAGTTTAAAAAATGTAGAACTTCGTAACAAATGTTTTAGTTACACAAGGTGTATGTACCACACACATGGAAATCCAAGTGCACTTTGATAACAGCAACTGTCAAGTTCCCACACACTGTGGAGTTATTCATTAACGTTTATGCATCCTGTGTGTAGCTTCTAATCTCAAATTGATTTTGATTCCATGTTTTTGTTTTTCTTTCTTTACCTCAAGGAGCGATACGTAACTCAGCGTTTGCTGTCTGATCTTGCCATGCTGAATCTAAATGTAAATCGACAAAGCAGAGTGTGAATGCTGCATGCAATGAATTTCACAGTTGGTTTGTAATGACTTTACACTCCATTAGATTGTTGTGAACTATTAACCTCTTGGCGATATATTTATCATGCTTCATACAGAGGATGTTGTGTTGCTGTATATCCTGAATTTGTTTTACTGCAGCCTCCTCTAAGCAAAGAAGGGCAGTACCTGTGAGGTGGTACCAACTGTTCTCCTAATCCCACCAAGAGTACTGAGGAGTATTGTGAAAAGCATAATTAGGTCATTCACCAAAGCTGTTCAGAGGTTGTCCCCAAGGCCTCTTGAATATAAATCTACCACAGCAGAGGAGGTATTTTGTTGTTATTAAAGATACCTCTTGACTCCCAGGTGTCACAAGACCGGGTGACTGTGGTGATCTTTAGGCAGCTCATATTGGTGTAGATTTTTGTTTTATTCATTACTCTTACAATTTATTCTAGTATCCTCCTCATCATCATTCATCGTCATTCATTTGCAGTATTGCTGTTGGACAGTGTCGTGTCAAATCCAGTATACACACAGAATTGCATAACAATTATCCAATAGATGTATCACACTATTTATAGCTACTGCTACTTTGCTACTTGGCTGTCCCATTTTATTCAGATGTAGCCTTTAAGTTCCCCCATGAGAGGAAATAATGCGAGATATGCATCAGAATGTCATTATTTCATAGTCAGCAAAAGCTTCCTGTGATATGGCAGATTAACTCAGCACTGACAGTCAACTTGGCGATGGCACCGAGGCCAATGGCAGCCTGCGACTTTTGGTGGACCGGAGATAAAACTTTTTTCAAATGCCAACTAGTCTGTGGCATTTAGGGACGTGTGATCCTTTTCATATAATCTGCCTAAATGGTCACAACTACCCTGGCCCGCCAATGGTAATTGAGTTCAGTCAGGAACAACAATGTGAGGTCAGAATCACAGGCAGCTTTGTGAGAGGGTAGATCTTAGATGCCACACTTGCCTAATGAGCTCTCACTCACTGTACATTCTCGTTGTGTGTCTGATGTTGTACAAATAATGTCTGCAAAGATGTTATTACTAATAATTATTATTCTTTCTCCTGGTGTAGATTTTGTAGACCAATTCTCTGCTATCTGGTGCTGCTGTTATGTCAAAATGAAAAATAAGAATCTGCAAAATGCAAATAAGATCTTCTGTGTGGAGCGTATTTTTACATGTTGCCACATAATAATCCTGAATCTGAGACTGAATGCTGCAAATGTGTTTAATATGCTTAAGACCCAGGCTCTGAGTGCGAGGTCTTCACATTAACTCAACATTATGTCCTATTACATCAAATGGCAATTACTTAAGGCCTAAATGTACACACAAAATTTCTACAGTTCGGGACTAACAATTCTCTCATTTGCTGTGTTTTATCATGGGTATTAATGCTGAGATTACCGTGAGTGATTCAGTGCCCTTTATAGCATTCCGTCAGGGCTACACAGCGCAGCAGGAAGAGCTGTGCCAATGCATTTTTTCTCTGTAATTTCTGCGCTTCACTCATAATTCTTTTTGTAATGCCTCGCAAGAAACTCATGTGGATTCAGGTTTTCAGGCCGATTTTTCAAATTGACAAAGATACTGACAACGTCAAGAAATCTTATCATGTGAAGTGAACATGGTGAGAAATGAGACCGGTAATTTCATATATTCTTGCTATGAGTCACTTTTTGGAATAAAACAACAAGCTTTATTGTACTATAGTACTTTATTGTACTCTTTCTTGCCAAAATCAGTGGCTAAATATTTGGTTCAAGCAACCCTCCAATAGCAGAAATATTCAACATTGACAGTTGTGACAGTGAGAAACGTGTTTAGCCGGTTAGTACTTACCCAGATGACTAAAACATTTATCTCAGTAGCTACAAAAAGGTTTGTTTAAATAAAAACAGACATCATTTGATAGTGAAAGTAAACTTTTTCATTTTCATCAATGGTATGGTGATTGAACTAACAGTAGATGGCAGTGAGTGTCTTGTTTCATATAGGCCCAATCTTCTCCATGTTGTTATCACATGTCAGTTACACTACATCCAGTCCGTTACCGCTGTGAGTCATTTAAGACACCTCCCATATGGCTGTCCGAACATAAGCCCACGTCTTCTGAAAAGATTCAGCAGCCTTATTACTCGCTTTACAAGTGAATGTCATGCATAGGCCTATATTATTGCATTTAGTTAGAAATAGGCATGTATTGTCAGGTGATAGGCTATAATGTAATAGGCACTTTTCACTGATGTCTTAAGTTCTTTAGGTACACTTACTGGGCAGCTATAAGACCACGACCTCAAGGAAAGGGGATCTGATTGTACTGGTAGTCCTTTTATGTCTTTCCTGCTGCCACACGTGTCACAGATTATAACAAAATGGTAGCGTGTGAGAAATATGGACTATATCACAGAAACATCCACTGAAGTCTGTCATCGCTCCCTTCTGTTGACAGCATCTGACGTCTCATGCTGCTGAGCAACATCAGAAGTGACACGAAGTTAACTTTTTTTTTTTGGTTAAGCATACATTCAGCTTCCTGCTCCTGTTCACACTTGTGCGTGAGCTCCCTGCTTACATAAAAGATGACTCACTAATGACCGGGAATCACAAATGATTATCATGATGAAGTTAGCCTTTCACCCTGTACACACATATTGGTCGCGAGCAACACTTCATTCTCTAATATCTGTGACAGAATGTGATTTGCCCCTGAGTGGTAGTGCTATGCATGCAATGGCTAACAGGAGGAGTGTTTTTTTCTTTACAATAGCCACAATGTCTCATGGTAGATAGTCATAAAATATTAAACCATAAAGTGACGAATCCTGTAGTGTATTTTCCAGATGTAGTCCAGATATTGTTCAGGCTCCAAAGTGTATGGATCTGTGTGTGAACATGCAGCATAATTTTTAGTCATGCCATTAATCTGTCAGCAGACCAAGCAATGGCAAATTCTCTACACACATCCATTGTCCCCACATAATGAACCCTACTGACTTTGGCGATCCCGTGACGTAGCTGTAGCTCCTCCCTGAGGCTTACATTCTCATCAGTATTATGCAGACTGGACAAGGTGGCGAATTGAACCACTGATCCTCTGATTAGTGGACGACCTATTCTACCTCTTGAGCCACCCAACGTACTCTGACCAAGGCCATGACTTAGTGTAGGTGGTCTTGACTTGAACACCGGTGGAAAACATTGTTGTACTTGCCAGCTGCTAGCATGGCTGAATGTGAGGTCCTTCCAGAGGTCCTTGTTCCAAGACAGCAGAGTTGAACTCTCAGGCTGCATTTAGATGATACAGGACCGATACAGTATAGGATATTACTTTGCTTTGGGAAACTGTAGCTTGAGAAAAAAAAGGACAAATTTGTTGCAAATTAATTTCTTAACTAATATTGTCAATCAACCAAATATAGCAAGCCATTTCATAGAAACTTAGGATATAAATAGTGGGTGCAGGTCAGTATAATGACACAGTCCTCTCAGATAATAGGACTCACTAAGATAACACCGGCTTACTTATCCTTCTAGACGATATATATGATAATGAGTGACTGCTGATGTCAGATAGACTGAGTGGGATGGCTTTCATTACAGTGATTCAGCCTACTCCATAATATGCTCATTTCTATTAAAAATGACACTCAAAGATAAAAAAAAAAAACTTTCATAACGTGTCTCCAAATGTACAAGGTCATATTATATATTTTATTTTACAGCCACTTGCATTCAAAGGTGCAGTTTCTAAAAATGCAGTGCAATGTAGAATAGCAAGTAAACATGACAGGTTACAATATAAAAGCACAGCACCATTAGCCACTGTACAACAGTGTCATGTGAAGCTACAGTTGCTTGATACATTCCTAAAAAAAACAACAACAACAACAAAAGCAAGGTTGTTTACTCCCAGCCTT